>CM055117.1:470648877-471248877 GCA_029206835.1 Rana muscosa | reverse complement strand
AGGGGTTAAACCTTTATTAGGGGGGGTTAGGGGGCTACCCTGGACCTAAAGGGGCCTAATCCTAACTGCCTTGCAACTTTTTACAATCACAGATGACACTAAATGCAGTGATCAGTAAAATAAATGATCACTGCAATCAGTGACACTGTGATTGGGGGCTTTGGGGTGACCTGGGGGGTGATCTGGGGGTGACTGGGGGGTGATTTGTGTGCCTATGTGTACCTACGTGTCAGTGGACTGTTGGAGCACTAACCTCTGTCTTCACTCCTCGGCGCCGGGAACGAAAAGACCGCGGCGAGGGAGATGACATCACTTCCTCCAGCCTGTGTTTACATCACATGGCGGAGGAAGCAATTTCATTGGCCGGGAGCGATCGCGAGGGGGGGGCGGAATCGAGCGGCCGCCCCCTCATGCCTGATCGATCGCTCCCGAACACTTAACGGCCGCTCACTGCAGTGAAGGGGGGTCCGGATGGACCCCCCAACTGCACAAAGGCGATCACGTAGATCTACGTGATTCTGCCTGTCCGTGCCATTCTGCCGACGTAAATCGGCGGTGGGCGGTCGTTAAGTGGTTAACAATGAGATTTACAGTGTGATAAATAGACCTTTTGTTTTATTCTCATAGGGGAGAGAAGACTGGGAGGAGGACACTCCAGGGAGCACATGCACCCCACAACTTCCAAACAACACCAAACTCCCAAAGATCCACAACCGAAAGATGTGCAGGAAGTTGAGGTGGAGGAAGGAGAAGTGCAGGAAGGAGAGGTGGATGACGTTGTGGATCTGGTCACCACAACAGGTCAGTATCTGTCACCACAGCTTCAGGTAAGAGAGGTAGGCCTGCAGAGTTATAATACCTTTTGTTATTTTTTTTTTAGGGGATGTAAATGTTGTGAAGGATAGCACACGGTTCTCTGCTGACAGTGCCCTCCGCCTCATCCAGCAAGTGATGGAATGTAGCACGGAACTGGACCTAATTAAACAAAGAATCCATGTGATGGAACAAACATTTAAAGACATTCTCAATGTTTTGGGGAGAATTCAATAAGCCCTCCAAACACATTTGTTTTTACATGTTTGTTTTTATATTTTTTTCTAATTTTTTGAGTAACAAACCAGCCAAAAATTGAATATGCACACAGTGTGTGAACATGTGCTATCTGCCATCAGGGGATATCCATGTACGTCTTTTGTGGGTGCAACCCCTTCCTCGTATCAAAAGTCGGTGAACTGAGGAAGGGGATGCACCCCCAAAACACGTCCATTGAACACCCCTGATGGCAGATAGCACATGTTGACAATAGGGATCAGGATAGTAAACTTCCTATATGCAAAAACTTAAAAATGTGTGCATATTGAATTTTTGGCTGGGCAAGGGGTGGCAGGACCCCATATTAGGACGGGCACATAGAGACATAGTTTGTGTAAGTGAATGTCTCCGATTGCTCAGAGGTATCCAATGTTGTAATTTTAGAAATGCAAGTGATATTTTTGTATTTTCATAAGCCAAAATTTGCCGGGTTGTGGCCAGGCCAACCCCAAAGTAAAACAAAAAAAAAAAAAAAGAAGAGAATGTGCACAGAGTAAAATATTTGACCACAAACAACGTGTAGCTTCTTTTTATAATACTCTCTAAGCTTATTTGGTTCTTTTGTAAGGTAACATAGTGAAATTGGTTGTTATTTACTAAAGTAAAATACACTTGCCACTACAAATGTACAAAGACAAACTAGGAGACAGGAAAGAACAAATAATTAGAGGTTTAAACAAGATTTTTATTGGGATACTTAGACATAGGCTGGCATAGGAATTGCCCCCCTACCCGTGAAATACTCCATGTATTTGTCCCGAACCACACGGGCATTTTGGGGGGGCAAGCCAAGACGGGCAGATTCCAGGCCCGGAAGGGGATTTGCAGGGGAAAGTCCAGCCTCTGGCAAAACTGAGGCCATATAGGAATTTGATTTTTGGCTCAGAAAGTTGTGTAGCACACAGCAGCATAACACTACATAGTTTATTTTGTAGTCCGCCAAGTGGATGGAAGTCATAAAAAGGCGGAACCGGCTGGCCATTATGCCAAAGGCATTTTCAACGACTCTTCGGGCCCTGGCCAGCCGGTAATTGAACACACTCTTCTCTGGGGTCAGGTTCCTCTGTGGAAATGGCCTCATAAGATGACGTCCGAGTCCGAAGGCTTCATCAGCCAAAAAAACAAAGGGGAGTCCTTCAATATTCCCTGCATCCGGTGGCAATGCAAGGTCGTCACTCTGGAGGCGGAGGGCAAACTCTGTCTGGATGAAGGATCCCCCATCGGACATCCGGCCATTTTTCCCTACATCAACATAGAGGAATTCATACCGTGCTGACACCACCGCCATCAGCACAATGCTATGAAACCCCTTGTAATTGTAGTAGTAGGACCCAGAACGGGGTGGCGGCACGATGCGGACGTGCTTCCCGTCTATGGCACCACCGCAGTTGGGGAAGTCCCACCGTGTGGCAAACTCTGATGCCACAGTCTGCCATTCCTGCGGCGTGGAAGGAAGCTGTGGAGTGAAACAAGATGAAATAATATTAGAAAACCAAAGGCATACATTACAAGGAAATTCTATACCAAAAAATTAGAGACCAACATCAATCTAATTATACGTTTATTAAGGTGTGTAAAAAAAGTATAATGGAAGGCTCATTTATCATATTCATCACCCCCTCTGATGGGCCATTACTAAATTATTTTGGGGGGGGGGGGGGAGATGTGTTTGGCCACAGGATAGCATTGCAGTCGCGGTGCGTCCAGAGTGGGCGCTGGAGCACTGTCCCCTCTCTCCTGTGCCCATCACTCAGAACAATACATAGGTTCATGCGTTGCATGAACCTATGTATTGTCTATGCCGCACACTATTCAGGTGGATGGCCTCTTGTAAAGCGACCGACATATGATTAATTGCGGCATTTAGGGGGTTAAAATTGCAGAGCAGAAACAGGTATTAAAATAGTCTTGCAAATTACAACATGAGGGATGTAATTGGCTTCATCAAAGAAAAATCGGGGACGCAAGGAGGGGGGCATTCCTTGTGTAAACACTGACAGGCTGCTCTGGCAATCATGTTCACCAAGTCTGTTTAATGGTAACATGATTGGCTGATGCAACATGAAGGGAAGGAGAAGACATCAAGGACAGAAGAAGGATGGCGCTGACCACAAGAAGGTAAGTGCAGGGCTGGGGGGAAACTGGCTGCATTAGAGGGGACTAAATGGCTGCATTTGAGGGAACAAAATGGCTGCATTGGAGGGGACAACTGGGGGCGTTTATTAGGCAACAGAGCAAAAAAGGAGGAAGTTTATTTCCTAAACTGGGGTTTGAAACCCCCAACATTTGGAGCAACAGGCTCCCCTGCTGGAAAAGTTAGTGAGGGGAAATATTTATGGAGGAGAAAAAAGGGGCAATCTAAAGCTTCCAACATGCATGGGGACAAAGGGGACATTCTCAGCATATTACAATCATGGTAATTAGGGAAGGATGAAAGAAATACAATACATTAGCATACATGTAATACATAAAATGTGATGTTAATGGAGAAAACTTACCCTAATATAGTCCTCCTGCAGGACTTGTATAATGGCAGAACAGGTGTCTGGGATTATGAGGCCCAGAGCCTGGGGGGAGATGCCTGTGGTGAACTTCAAGTCCTGAAGACTTCTCCCTGTCGCCAGGTAACGCAACGTGGCGATGAGCCTCTGCTCAGCACTGATGGCTTCCCGCATAACGGTGTCCTTCCTGGTAATATAGGGGGACACCAAAGCCAACAGTTCCTGAAAAACGGGGTCAGACATCCTGAGAAAATTCCTGTAGTCCTCAGGATTATTCTCGACGATCTCCCGCAGCAGAGGCATATGGCAGAATTGGTCCCGCTGGAGCAACCAATTCTTGGTCCATGAACTCCTCCTCACACCATTCATGGACTGGTCTTGGTCCAAAACAAGCAGACCAACACCAAGCGCACGCACAGCACGAACTCGACGACGAGAACGTCCAGGCGACATGGCTAGGAAACGGTCGTCTAATCAGAACGTACAGAACAGAACGCACTTAAGAACAGCAAGGCCTATGAATAACGAACTGAAAATCAGAAACGAACAGGCAAGAACGCACTGTAAAACAGATACGACCTGCCTAGACGCCCTGAAAGTCAAGATACGAACCCACAAGCACAAACTGAACCGCAGAAAACGATCTGAAAAGTACGAAGACTGAAAAGCGCGAATCGTCTCTTCCCAAACTTTTACTTCACACGCGGTAACACGAGATCAGCAAAAGCAGCCCAAGGGGTGGCGGCTAGAAAAAAGAACTTCCCCTTTATAGTGCCGTCGTACGTGCTGGACGTGAGCGCAGAGAACCACGAGGAAATTGGGAAATGACAGTGTGTACGCATAGAAAGCTTGATGAGAAAATCGACAAGCTTAACAAGAATCTCGTCGAAAAAAACAACGTGTTTTTTACGACGAGAAAATCGGTCGTGTGTATGAGGCCTTAGACTTAAAAAATGAAGTCCAGAGGCAGTGAAGGAAATCAGCCTCGTCTCCACAGCCTCTAAACATGTAGCAGGTAAGCCCATTTTATGTAGTCTGGTGTGGTGAAACAACTTAAGTTGTATGACTCTATCTATACAGGAAATGACTGAGAATTTGTATGTCCTTTCAAACTCCGACCAGTCTGAGTCAGTAATATGCAGGTCAAACGATAACTTTTTTTGTTGGGCCACAGAGTATCTGGTATTAGTCAGTGGTCAGAGCAGAATACTGAAATATCAGTCCAGTGGTTTTGGGTCTACCCAATAACTTTTCAAGTAGACACGTGCACTGCTGTAAAATTTGTTTGTTTTAGTTTGTTTTGTTTTTTCATTTTTCGGGTCATTCGTTATGATCGAAATTCGTTATTTCGAATAAATTCGGAACTTCGGAAAAATTTGAATTTGTTATGTTCCATTAGTTTATATGCAGTATTCGTAAAAAATTTTAAATTCTGAAATTCAAACATCTGAAAATTCAAAAATCCGAATTAATAACTAATTAATAATAACTATTAAATTATATGTATAGGAATTTCCTTTCAAATTTGGCTGTTTATGAATTTAACAAATACGAATTTATCCAAAGTTACAAATTATTCAAAATAACGAATGCCGCATCTAAATGAATGGAACGTAACAAATAAATAATAATAAAACATTTTTATTATTATTAGGGTTGCACCAATAATAGTATCCGTATCGATAACAAGCCTTTGCACGAGTATCGGTACTCATGCAAATGCTCCGATGCTTGATCCAATACTTGTTGTATCGGACCAGGCATCCTCAGTGTAGCAGGGAGGGCCGGGCAGCCTCACAGGTAATCGGTGCGGCGGTGGGGGCAGTTACAAACACTGATCCCCCCGTATAGCCTTTCAATAAAGCAGCTGACAGCCACTTATCTCCCTCCCGCAGCTGTTAGCTGCTTTGTTGAAAGGCTATAGGTGGGGATCGGTGCGTGTAACTGCCCCCCGCCGCTGTACCGAGTACCCCTGACTGTCCCCTGTGTCCTCCTCTGGCTCCCCGGGCCTCCTCCCTCCCTCCGGTGTTGTCCTCCCTCCCTCCGGTGTCGTTCTCCCTCCCTCCGGTGTCGTCCTCCAGGTCCCTCTCTGTGCTCCATGGGTCCTCCTCCAGTCTCAGTCCTCCGGGTCCCCTCAGTGCTCTGCGGGTTCTCCTCCGGCCCCCCCTTCCCAGATCTGTCAGGATGGAGAGCAGAGGAAGGAGCTATTATATATGTCATGTCATTTACCGGCTCCTTCCTTTTCCGAATGCACAGAGTCAGTGATCACTGACTGTCCATTCATAACTGAGCATCATAAACTGTGTTTACGATGCTTCAGTTTATGAATGGAAAGGAGCCGCTGTCTCCTCTCCATTCATCTTCAGTGCAGCTGAGACTACAGAGAAAGGGACTGGGGAATCTGTGTCGTCAGTCTCAAAGGGAAGATGTTAGGGGTCTGTTTAGACCCCTGATATCTGACCAAAGCCCCCCCCCCCCCAAACAGGGCTGATAAATAAAAAATAAATACATAAAAAAAGAGAGAATAAGAAATAATTAAAAGGTTAAATTGTAAAAATTAAAAAAAATTAAAAAAAAAACACTGACACTATCCACTTCCTTCTCCCCCCCCCCTCCCCCCCAAAAAAAAGGAAGCATTGTAAAAAATAACAAAAAAATATATAAATTGTATAAAAAAAAAAAAAAAAAAAAAAATAATGACACAGTCCACGCCACATCAGTGCTGCATATTAGTGCCACTGTCACATGACATTAAAATTTTTTTATCGGTAATCGGTATCGGCGAATACTTGAAAAGAAGTATTGTACTTGTCTTTGTTCCTAAAAAAGTGGTATCGGTACAACCCTAATTATTATTATTATTTATTACTATTAATTTGTTACATTCCATTCGTTTAGATGCGCCATTCCAAAACACCATTGTGTTTTCAGGAGGTCTCTTTACCAGAAAGGTTGGACCCTCAAATTATAGAGTGATCACATGAGCATGTAGTATGCGCATATGCACAGATCATCACTGAACACCCAATGGAGCGGCTCCAATAACCTCCACAGGACTGTACTTGTAGGCTTCACAATCGTACCTATACGTCTTAATCACGTAAGGGCTCACCGGGGTATTAAGCAAACTCCCATAGTGAAGTATGTCTTCTGACTCATAAAGGTTTTTACTACCACCTCAGCATGAGTGCCATCTTTTTCCTTCCCTGGAGAAATTCCTGTAGAGATGCAGAAAGAAAAGACAAAAATAGACAAAGAAAGAGGTAGCCTTTTCTATTTCCTCAGTACAGAAAGGGTATCTAGGTCACTTTGCCCCTGAGGGGTCAGGGAGAGGAAAGAAACATCCTCTAGGTAGGCAGAAAGTTGTTCAATACTGTAGCTAGCAGCAAAAAATTACTTTAGTGAATTTTTTAATGAAACAAGGGGTTTGATAAACCATTGTGCTAATATCCTGTGACATAAAAATTGCAACTACCACCATTTAATTCTTCAGGGTCTTTGCTTTCAGAAAATATATTATGTTTTTGGGTTTCAGGTAATTTTTCAGCTTAAAATGTGTGTATTTTAACATGTATGTCACATGCTCCAGCAGCAAAAGGGTAAAGCTGAACTTTTCAGTTTTATGATTTGATTGTGGAGTTATGAAATTTGAGTATGATACTAATATCCACTCGGTTTGGAGTCCTCAGACCTCATTTTTGCCACAGGCATAGGTTTCTGCTGTTTAGACATGCCGCACTGTTTTTAAATTGTGATAGCGAGTGCTCCTATAAGTGAACTTATCCTTTGAAGCCTCGTACACAGGACCGGTTTTCTCGTCAAGAAACGACAAGAAAACTGTTGGGAGAGCTTTCTTGTCGAGAAAACCGTTTTGTGTGTATGGTTTCTCGTCGAGAAAACTGTCGGGAATCTCAACGAGAAAAATAGAGAACCTGCTCTCTATTTTCTCGTCAGGATTCTCGTTTTTCTCGTTGAGATTCTCGTCGGCCTGTTTCCTGATGAGAAAACCGGTCGTGTGTATGCTTTTCCGAGTCTTAAAAAATCGCACATGCTCAGAATCAAGTATAAGACGGAAGTGCTTCTTCTGGTAAAACTAGCGTTCGTAATGGAGATAGCACATTCGTCACGCTGTAACGGACTGAAAGCACGAAGACTGAAAAGCGCGAATCGTCTCTCCCCAAACTTTTACTAACATGCGGTAACACGGGATCAGCAAAAGCAGCCCAAGGGGTGGCGCCATTGGAATCGAACTTCCCCTTTATACTGCCGTCGTACGTGTTGTACGTCACCGCGCTTTACAATGACGAGATTTGGAATTGAGAGTGTGTATGCAAGGAAAGCTTGACAAGAATCTCGTCAAGCTTGACAAGAATCTCGTCAAGCTTGACAAGAATCTCGTCGAGAAAAACGACTGTTTTTTTTACGACGAGATTCTCGGTCGTGTGTACGAGGCTTCATGCCGTGTACACACGACCGTTTTTAATGTCATTGAAAAAAACGTTGTTTTTCTCGACGTGATTCTTCTCAAGCCTGCCTTGCCTACACACTATCGTGAAAAAAAATGCTTGAGCAAAGCGCGGTGACGTACAACACGTACGACGGCACTATAAAGGGGAAGTTTCATTCGGGTGGCGCCACCCTTCATGTTATTAAAGTTTGTTGAGCGACGATTCACGCTTTTCAGCCTCGTGCTTTTCAGTCCGTTAAAGCGTGACGAATGTGCTATCTCCATTACGAACGCTAGTTTTACCAGAACGAGCGCTCCTGTCTCATACTTGATTCTGAGCATGTGCATTTTTTTTCACGTCGTTAAAGCTCACACACGGACGTTTTTCATGACGAGAAAAACGACGATGTAAAAAACGACGTGAAAAATTAGAGCATGTTCCAATTTTTTCATGCCCGTTTTTCACGTCGTGAAAAATGCTCTGTAGCCAACATACGATCATTTTTAACCACTTAACGACCGCTCACTGCATATATACGTCGGCACAATGGCACCGACAGGCACAATCACGTACAGTGTACGTGATTGCCTTTGTACAGTTGGGGGGTCCAATCGGACCCCCCTTCTGTACAGTGAGCGGTCGGAATTCGTCTGGGAGCGATCCGACATGAGGGGACGGCCGTTCGATTCCGGCCACCCCCCCGCGATCGCTCCTGGCGAATGGAAATGCCCCCTCTGTCTGTGTAATGTACACACAGACCGAGGAAGCAGGAGGAAGTGATGTCATCTCTTGTGCGGCGCTCACATATACCGAGCGCCGTACAAGAGAAGACATCAAGGTTAGTGCACAAACACTACACTAACACCAGCACACATAGGCACATAAATCGCCCCCCCAGATCACCCCCCAGCCCCCAGTCACAGTGTCACTGATTGCAGTGACCATTTATTTACTGATAACTGCAATCAGTGACATTTGTGACTGTAAAAGTGTCACTACAGTTTAGTTTTAGGTCCAGTGTAGCCCCCTAACCCCCCCTAATAAAGGTTTAACCCCTTGATCACCCCCCAGATAACCCTTTCACCCCCTAGCACCGCCGTCGCTAAGCGATAATTTTTCTGATCGCTGTCTTAGCGTCGGTGATGCAGATCGGTAGCCAGTAATTTTTTTTAGGTTCGCCGCAGGTTTTTATAGCGTCAGGTACCCCCATAAATTATCTAATAAAGGGTTAACCCCCTTGATCGCCCCCCAGGTAACCCTTTCACCCCCTATCACCACTGTCGCTAAGCGATCATTTTTCTGATCGATGTCTTAGCGTCGGTGATGCAGATCGGTAGCCAGTATTTTTTTTTAGGTTCGCCGCAGGTTTTTATAGCGTCAGGTACCCCCATAAATTATCTAATAAAGGTTTAACCCCCTTGATCGCCCCCCAGGTAACCCTTTCACCCCCTATCACCACTGTCGCTAAGCGATCAATTTTCTGATCGCTGTCTTAGCGTCTGTGATGCAGATCGGTAGCCAGTAATTTTTTTTAGGTTCGCCGCAGGTTTTTATAGCGTCAGGTACCCCCATAAATTATCTAATAAAGGTTTAACCCCCTTGATCGCCCCCCAGGTAACCCTTTCACCCCCTATCACCACTGTCGCTAAGCGATCATTTTTCTGATCGATGTCTTAGCGTCGGTGATGCAGATCGGTAGCCAGTATTTTTTTTTAGGTTCGCCGCAGGTTTTTATAGCGTCAGGTACCCCCATAAATGATCTAATAAAGGTTTAACCCCCTTGATCGCCCCCCAGGTAACCCTTTCACCCCCTATCACCACTGTCGCTAAGCGATCATTTTTCTGATCGCTGTCTTAGCGTCTGTGATGCAGATCGGTAGCCAGTAATTTTTTTTAGGTTCGCCGCAGGTTTTTATAGCGTCAGGTGCCCCCATAAATTATCTAATAAAGGTTTAACCCCCTTGATCGCCCCCCAGGTAACCCTTTCACCCCCTATCACCACTGTCGCTAAGCGATCATTTTTCTGATCGATGTCTTAGCGTCGGTGATGCAGATCGGTAGCCAGTATTTTTTTTTTAGGTTCGCCGCAAGTTTTTATAGCGTCAGGTACCCCGATAAATTATCTAATAAAGGTTTAACCCCCTTGATCGCCCCCCAGGTAACCCTTTCACCCCCTATCACCACTGTCGCTAAGCAATCATTTTTCTGATCGCTGTCTTAGCGTCGGTAATGCAGATCGGTAGCCAGTAATTTTTTTTAGGTTCGCCGCAGGTTTTTATAGCGTCAGGTACCCCCATATATTATCTAATAAAGGTTTTACCCCCCTAATTGCCCCTAGTTAACCCTTTCACCAGTGATCATCATATAAGTGTTACGGGTGACGCTGGTTAGTTAGTTTGGTTTTTATAGTGTCAGGGCACCCGCCGTATATAACCCAATAAAGGTTTAACCCCCTGATCGCCCGGTGGGTGATATCAATTAGGTTTTAGCGTCAGAGAGGGTCTGCGTCACACCCCAGGCAGCGTCAGGTTAGTGCCAGTAACGCTAACACCCACGCGTGAAGCATACACCTCCCTTAGTGGTATAGTATCTGAACAGATCAATATCTGATCTGATCAGATCTATACTAGCGTCCCCAGCAGTTTAGGGTTCCCAAAAACGCAGTGTTAGCGGGATCAGCCCAGATACCTGCTAGGACCTGCGTTTTGCCCCTCCGTCCAGCCCAGGCCACCCAAGTGCAGTATCGATCGATCACTGTCACTTACAAAACACAACACACATAACTGCAGCGTTCTCAGAGACAGGCCTGATCCCTGCGACTCCAGTGCTGTAGGAGGTGATTTCACCACCACAGTTAAAAAAAAAAAGCAAATATGCCGAAGCATTGGGGCAGCAGGGGCGGAGGAGTGATTTTGCTCCTAATGCCGCGTGCATTACGGTCGAAATTCCGACGGAGGCTTGCCCGTGGAAAAGTCCGACCATGTGTGTGCGGCATAACTTTTTTGCGGGAGGATGCCCCCATGCTTCGGCATATATAAATGGTGCATGTATGCCCATCATTAGAAGTGGGTGGATGAAGGGCGGTATTCTAATGGTGGGCATACCCACCGATCAATCTCTTTTTTCGCTCAGCCAACTGGCTGCATGAAAAAAAAAGATTACAATACATGTCCAACAAGGACCAGCAACGTACTGGTATGTTGCTGGACTTTGAATGGTTATACCCGATTGATGCCTGCGGGTTTAGGTATCATCTTGGTATCATTCTTTTCAGCCAGCAGCCGGCTTTCATGTAAAAGCAATCCTAGTGGCTAATTAGCCTCTGGACTGCTTTTACAAGCAGTGGGAGGGAATGACCCCCCCCCCGGATATAAAAAGCGCCATTGGGAAATTGGGAAAGCATTTTATCACACTGATCTTGGTGTGGTCAGATGCTTTGAGGGCAGAGGAAAGATCTAGGGTCTAGACCCCAGTTTTTTCAAAAAAAGAGTACCTGTCACTACCTATTGCTATCATAGGGGATATTTACATTCCCTGAGATAACAATAAAAATGATAAAAAAAATAAAATATGGAAGGAACAATTTAAAAATAAAATAAAAAAGCAAAATTAATAATAAAAAAAAATAAAATAAAAAAAAAGCACCCCTGTCCTGCCCTGCTCTTGCCCAATGGCGAACGCAAGCGTCGGTCTGGCGTCATATGTAAACAGCAATTGCACCATGCATGTGAGGTATCACCGCGAAGGTCAGATCGAGTGCAGTAATTTTAGCAGTAGACCTCCTCTGTAAATCTAACGGGGTAACCTGTAAAGGCTTTTAAAGGCTTTTAAAAATGTATGTAGTTTGTCGCCAATGCGCGTTTGTGCGAAATTTTAAACAATGTCGTGTTTGGTATCTATGTACTCGGCCTAAGATCATCTTTTTTATTTCATCAAACATTTGGGCAATATAGTGTGTTTTAGTGCATTAAAATGTAAAAAAGTGTATTTTTTCCCCAAAAAATGCGTTTGAAAAATCGCTGCGCAAATACTGTGTAGAAAAAAAAATGCAACACCCACCATTTTATTCTGTAGGGCCTTTGCTTTAAAAATATATATAATGTTTGGGGGTTCAACATAATTTTCTTGCAAAAAAAAATATGTTTTAATGTAAACAAAAAGTGTCAAAAAGGGCTTTGTCTTCAAGTGGTTAGAAGAGTGGATGTAAGCTTCCTAATGTTGTGTATAAAATGCCAGAACAGTTCAAAACCCCCCCAAATGACCCCATTTTGGAAAGTAGACACCCCAAGCTATATACTGAGAGGCATGTCGAGTCCATGGAATATTTTATATGTTGACACAAGTTGCGGAAAAAAGACACTTTTTTTTTTTTTTTGCACAAAGTTGTCACTAAATGATATATTGCTCAAACATGCCATGGGCATATGTGGAATTACACCCCAAAATACATTCTGTTGCTTCTCCTGAGTACGGGGATACCACATGTGTGAGACTTTTTGGGAGCCTAGCCGCGTACGGGACCCCAAAAACCAATCACCGCCTTCAGGCTTTCTAAGGGTGTAAATTTTTGATTTCACTTCTCACTGCCTATCACAGTTTCGGAGGCCATGGAATGCCCAGATGGCACAAAACCCCCCCAAATGACCACATTTTGGAAAGTAGACACCCCAAGCTATTTGCTGAGAGGTATTGTGAGTATTTTGCAGATCTCGCTTTTTGTCACAAAGTTTTGAAAATTGAAAAAAAAAAAGAAATTTCTTTCTTCATTTTCAAAAACAAGTGAGAGCTGTAAAATACTTACCATGCCTCTCAGCAAACAGCTTGGGGTGTCTACTTTCCAAAATGGGGTAATTTGGGGGGGTTTTGTGCTATTTTGGCATTTTATGGCCTTCGAAACTGTGATAGGTAGTGAGGAGTCAAATCAAAAATTTGTGCCTAGAAATCCTGAAGGCGGTGCTTGGTTTTCGGGGTCCCGTACGCGGCTAGGCTCCTAAAAAGTCCCACACATGTGGTATCCCCGTACTCAGGAGAAGCAGCAAAATGTATTTTGGGGTGCAATTCCACATATAACCATGGTATGTGTGAGCAATATATCATTTAGTGACAACTTTTTGTAATTTTTTTTTTTTTTGTCATTATTCAATCACTTGGGACAAAAAAAAATAATATTCAATGGGCTCAACAGGCCTCTCAGCAATTTCCTTGGGGTGTCTACTTTCTAAAATGGGGTCATTTGGGGGGGTTTTGTGCTATTTTGGCATTGTATGGCCTTCAAAACTGTGATAGGTATTGATGAGTGAAATCAAAAATTTGCGCCCTTAGAAATCCTGAAGGCGGTGCTTGGTTTCCGGGGTCCCGTACGTGGCTAGGCTCCTAAAAAGTCCCACACATGTGGTATCCCCGTACTCAGGAGAAGCAGCAGAATGTATTTTGGGGTGCAATTCCACATATAACCATGGCATGTGTGAGCAATATATCATTTAGTGACAACTTTTTGTAATTTTTTTTGTTTGTTTTTTGTCATTATTCAATCACTTGGGACAAAAAAAAAATATTCAATGGGCTCAACATGCCTCTCAGCAATTTCCTTGGAGTGTCTACTTTCCAAAATGGGGTCATTTGGGGGGTTTTGTACTGCCCTGCCATTTTAGCACCTCAAGAAATGAGATAGGCAGTCATAAATTTAAAGCTGTGTAAATTTCAGAAAATGTACCCTAGTTTGTAAACGCTATAACTTTTGCGCAAACCAATAAATATACGCTTATTGACATTTTTTTTACTAAAGACATGTGGCTGAATACATTTTGGCCTAAATGTATGACTAAAATTGAGTTTATTCGATTTTTCTTATAACAAAAAGTAGAAAATATCATTTTTTTTCAACATTTTCGGTCTTTTTCCGTTTATATCGCAAAAAATTAAAATCACAGAGGCAATCAAATACCATTAAAAGAAAGCTCTATTTGTGGGAAGAAAAGGACGCAAATTTTGTTTGGGTACAACATTGCATGTCCGCACAATTTACTGTTAAAGCAGCGCAGTGCAAAATTCTGAAATCACCTTTGGTCCTTTAGCTACCAAATAGTCCGGGGCTTAAGTGGTTAATGACCATTTTAAAAAATTTAATTTTTCTCGTCATTAAAAACGGTCGTGTGTACGTGGCATAAGGCTGGGTTCTCTCTATTGAGCCAGCCACAAATTTGGAATCGGACCTGAAACGGTGAACGGGGACGCAACGGACTCCTGCTGTGACCTGCATGCAAAGATAGTGTGAACCCAGCCTAAAGGATTATTAAAGGCAAAGCTTTTTTTTCACATTTGGATAGAGTGGAGATAGATTAGAACCTCTCAGTTTTTATTGCGGTCTGTGTCCCCATTAAGGAGATTCTGCCTTTCTATTTGTCCTGTTTACCAATATCGCCGAGAATGAAAGTGAAAGAAAATACCAAATTTTAGATTGTCACCAGAACAAGAACGGAGGGAAATCTTCAAATGGGGACACTAGTTCTGGTGACCAGCAGAGATTCCCTCACTTTGGAGGATTTTCTCTAATGCCGCATACACACGACCGTTTTTCACAACGTTAAAAATGCAATTTTTTTAATTGGGCATTAAAAACGATCGTGTGTAGGCTCCAGAGCATTTTTAACGACGTTAAAAATGGGCTAAAAAAAATGAGAACCTGCTCTATTTTTTCACGTCGTTTTTTTTAACGACGTGAAAAACGGTAGTGTGTATGCTTTTACGAGGGGAAAAAAAAACGCGCATGCTCAGAATCAGGTATGAGACGGGAGCGCTCGTTCTGATAAAACTAGCTTTCGTAATGGAGATAGCACATTCGTCACGCTGTAACGGACTGAAAAGCACGAGGCTGAAAAGCGCGAATCGTCGCTCAACAATTAACATGAAGGGTGGCGCCATTCGAACGGAACTTCCCCTTTATAGTGCCGTCGTACGTGTTGTACGTCACTGCGCTTTGCTCGAGCGTTTTTTTTTTTTTTAATGAACGTGTGTATGCAAGACAGGCTTGAGAGGAAACAAGAAAAATCACGTCGAGAAAAACTTCGTTTTTGAAATTGACATTAAAAACGATCGTGTGTACGCGGCATTACTTCCTGTTTTGGCTATGGGACCGAAAGTAAAGGGAAATCTCCACAATGGGACACAGGTGTCACAAAAAAAAAAAAAACTGACAGCAGCGACAACCCTCTCCAAAGTTTAAAAAAGTTTTTGCCTGTGATTTCATTTGAAGGGGAGACTACAATTTTGTTAACTTTCTTTTTTTCTTCCACTTACAAGTTTTATTTATGTATTTATTTATTTAATTATGCTATAAAACATATATATTTGTCCTTTAACATTACGATTCAATCACAAAGCCAATCATTTGTCAAGGGTTTTTCTGAAAATTTTCTTTAAATGGAAACATCTACTTTTGAAAAAATAAATAAAAAACTTACATAAGCCATACATGTATGTTATGTAAGCCTTTCCATTTCAATCTACACGTCCTGCAAGTTTCTAAAACTGTCCAAACATCCAAACATTGCTTCCTTTGGACTATGGCAGCCTGGGGGCAATCTGTGCTACACAAATTACTGACAATGGTCACTTTCTTACATGATTGGCTGATACAAGTCAGATTTCAGGCATCCCCTGGTGATGGTTAAAAGTATAACTAAAGGCAAATCTTTTTTTATTTTAGTTTTGGACAGAGTGGAGATGGATTAGAACACTTGGCAGTTTTTATTGCTGTCTGTGCCCCATTAGGGAGATTCAACTTCTCTATTTGTCCTGTTTATCGTTATCATTGAAAGTAACAGTAAAAGAAAGTCACACATTTTGGGTTGCCCCCAGAAAAGTAATAGAGGGAAATCTTCCAATGAGGCAGTGGCGGTGCATCCATAAGGGTGCACGGGCGCCGCCCCCTCTCTCCAGCCACCCGCTCTATGACCAATGGCTGGCCCCTTTTTGGACACCGGGTGCCTGAATTACAGCGGCGGGGGAGTGTTTTTGAAGCACCTGATTAGAGCCATAGGCTCTAATAGGCCTCAAAAAAGGTAACAGTTCACCCAGGTGTGTTAGAAAAGCAAATTAATATTCACTTTTCTAACACTGAACCACCTCTCCGTCAATCAGGTGCTCTGGTCTGTTACCCGCCATCTGATTGGCTGAAACAACAGGCACTGTGATTGGACGCCTATTAGGCGTCCAATCGCCTACAAGAGAGGACAGGAGAATACATGGAGGAGAATGGAGGACATTTGATGGTCACATTGGCAGCATTTGATGGGCACAGTGGCTGAGTTTGGTGGGCACAGTGGCTCCGTTTGGTGGGGCACAGTGGCTGCGTTTGGTGGGGCACAGTGGCTGCGTTTGGTGGGGCACAGTGGCTGCGTTTGATGGCAACAGTGGCTGCGTTTGATGGCAACAGTGAGGCTGCAATTGATGGGGTTTTTTTCTGAATTTTTCAGTTTGTTTGCGCCCCCCCTCAAAAACTTTTGAGCACCAGCCGCCACTGCAATGAGGACACTAGTTATGGTGACCTGAGGGTCCCCAAGGAATTCCCTTAATTTGCAGGGATTACCTACAGGAAGTGAAGGGAAATCTCTACAATGGGGAAAAAATGGTGGAAAAAAAATCTGACAGGGGTTATAATCTTCCCTTGCTCTATCCTAAGTGAAAAAACGTTTTGCCTATAGTTCTACTTTAAGCAAGCCATACATTACAAATTTTTATTTTGTTCAACAAGTTGAAGGAATAAAACTGCCCTCCCATTGCGCTATTGTATTTTGCTAGCAGGAAGTTTCCCTGTGGCCTGCCCTCAAAATACAATGATCCATGTCAGAAGCTGTAGCCACCGGCAGCGATCATACAAAAAACAACCGATTGACTTCAGTATAACCAGCCTGCCCAAACACGGATCAAAATTCAGCCGATTCCTGATGAACCAGCCGAATTTTGATCCATCTGGCCTAAGGTGCTTTTCACACTAGTGGCATGGAAGCTCTCCTGAAAAGTGACCCATGATAGACGTCAGAGGATGGTAAAAGGAGGTTTGCAGGTGTTCCTGATGCAATGCTGCCAACACCTGATACCTTTTTTTTTTTTTGACGAACAGCAATTTTGAATTGCAGGACAACTGCAAGCCAAGCGCCACCTGTTTAACTCAGCATGTAGCTGTAAAATTGCCACTCTGTGATGCCAAGCATTGGGGCTGCGGCAATATGTACTCATCCAAATGGCCCCATGCCCGCCTATAGGTGAGTGGACGGGGGTGGTAAAAACATGAAACATCAACCCATGTGAAGGCTGGTCAGTAAGTGTTCTAGGAAATCTTTTGTTTTTTCTATGATGTGTATTGCCCTTCCTTGGTGCAAAGGTCCAGTTATAGTGGTTGCCACTTTTTGTATTTTCGCGCGTGTGAAAGGAGCTTTTTAGAGATGAGCTCAGGCATTATCCAAACTCATATCTAACCCAGACTCCAAACTCACCCTTTTTTGTACCCCAGTGAACTGCGGGCTGGATCACCTCCTTCCCCTCAGCTCAAGAAGCAGCAGGGTGGAAAATGACCCAATCTGCAGTACGTTGGGGTACAAAAAAAGTCTGAGTTCAGAGGTAATCCATGCTTTCGCACAGGTTTTTTTCCATGCTGCAAATCCCAGTAGTGATCGCTGGCTTTGTGAAAAGGCACAAATAGCTACAGCTTGTCATTCCAAGTGTACAAGCTCAGCAGCAGCTGTTATCTGCACGCAGCTGTCAATCCCAGCAGCAGGAATCAGTGCGAACGGTGCCTTAAGGTGGGTACACAAAAACTGGACGATCATCCAGTTTTCCCCAATGTTTCACAGCAAGTCGAAACCACGGATGGAAATAATGTCTGAAAATTCTGGTACGACAAAGGCTTTTTTTGTTGTTGTTTATGGTTTCGGATCATGCGCACTTTTCTCTTATGAAAACCGTATGAAAACAGTACACATTAAAAGGAAAATTGTTTGTTCTGTTCACGTACAAGAAATTTTTTGGAGCTTGTCCCTTTGGAAATTCTCATTGGTAAAGTCTGAATCGGATGTCTATAGCTGTGTACACACTATACGAAAATCGAACGATCATGCCTCGTATGGAATTTTTCTTCCGATTATCTTACAGTGTGTAGCCTATTTTAACCACTTCACCCCCGGACTATTTGGCTGCCCAAAGACCAGAGCACTTTTTGCGATTCAGCACTGCGTCGCTTTAACTGGCAATTGCGCGGTTGTGCGACGTGGCTCCCAAACAAAATTGACGTCCTTTTTTTCATACAAATAGAGCTTTCTTTTGGTATGGTGGTATTTGATCACTTCTGCGGTTTTTATTTTCTGCGCTATAAACAAAAAAAGAGCGACAATTTTGAAAAAAAAGCAATATTCTTTACTTTTTGCTATAATAAATATCCCCAAAAAATATATAAAAACGTTTTTTTTCCTCAGTTTAGGCCGATACAAATTTTTCTACATATTTTTGGTAAAAAAACAAAACAAAAAAAATCGCAATAAGCGTTTATTGATTAGTTTGCGTAAAAGTTATAGCGTCTACAAAATAGGGGATCGTTTTATGGCATAATTATTAATATTTTTTTTTTTTACTAGTAATGGCGGTGATCATCGATTTTTATCGTGACTGCAACATTATGGCGGACACATCGGACACTTTTGACACCATTTTGGGACCATTGTCATTTAGGCTGGGTTCACACTTGTGCGGTGCGAATTCCAGCTCTCTTATCTCTGCAAAAACATAAGAGAACTGTTCAGCAGATCATCTCCGTTTTAGCTGCGAATTTGGTGACCTGGGAGAGAGGAGGGGGAGGGGGGAAGTGTAGTGAGGAGAAGGAGAGAAATCATGATGAGAACTGAACACATCTGCGAATCAGATGCGTGCCCATAAGATAATGGCCCTGAATTCGCACCTGAGCCGCACCGCAATGCCTAGAAAACGCACACGTTTTTTGGGCAATGCGCAGTGCGAATGCATCGCACATATGTGAACCAGCCTCATTAAAATCAATGTATATTATAATGTTATGCAAATTGGATGCGGTTTAGGCCGCAACCAATTCGCATAGGTGTGAACGGGGACTTATACAGCGATCAGTGCTATAAAAATGCATTGATTACTGTGTAAATGACACTGGCAGTGAAGGGGTTAACCAGTAGGGGGCGCTGAAGGGGTTAAGTGTGTCCTAGGGATGTGTTCTAACTGTGGGGGGGATGGGCTATGTGTGACACAACACTGATCACCGCTCCCGATCACAGGAAGCTGTGATCAGTGTCCTTGTCACTCGGCAGAATGGGGAAATGCTTGTTTACATCACAATGCTGCGTCTTAAAGGGGACGTACATGTATGCCCATATGCCCAGCCGAGCCATTGTGCCGACGTATATAGTCGTGCGCTGGTCGGCAAGTGGTTAAGCTGGCCATATATACATGGTTCAATTTTTTTGAGGCTGAATGAAAAAAATGTAACCGATTCCCTCATCCACACATTGGAGACAGATTCCTCTGTGCCGTGCTCTTGTATTTTGACAGTGGGGAGACTCCCACTGCTGCCAGAATACACAGATCAGCGCTGCAGCCTATTGCTGGTAACATTGATAGAGCAGCTTAAAGTCGACTGGCCGGTTAAACAGAAGTCGATCGGTGGATCGACTTCCTTTAAACCGCAGTGGCCACACATGGATCAAAATTTGCCCAGTCCCTGCTGAACTGTCCAAATTTTGATTCATGGGTGGACAGCTTTAGGCTGGGTATACATATATCTGGCTGTGGTTTGCAGTCCGGAGCGTTTCTGTTCACCGGTTCAGGTGCGAATTTTCACCTGAACCGGACCTAAAAAACACACAGGACCCTTTTCAAAGACGCATCGTGGCTGCCCCAAACATGTGTGAATCGGCTCCATTGAAAGACAGTCACAATCACATGATGTGGGTGCGATTAAAAACGCATACAATTTGCATATATGTAAACCCAGCGTAATGCTGGCCATACACTATATGAAAAATCTGCCGAAATTTGGTCATTTAGAAAGTTTGTTCGTTTTTCGGCCAGTTAATGGGTACAAATTGGTAGGGATATAAGGACAAGTTTGGAAATTTTCTGCCGAACGAAAGATAAATTGAAAGGTTAATGTGTTTCCCGTCCAAACTGTTTGCACTAGGTATATGTGAAAAAAACAAACAAAAAACTGATTCATTTATGTCCATTGAATGATTTATCGATCATTACATGATGGCACTATTTTTTTGTTTTTCGAAAATGGGTTTGAACGATTTTTCATATAGTAGTGTATGGCCAGTATTAGACTTCGGCTAAAGGCATGCAGATGCTGTGCCTTTCCTTTTACAACACTGAAATGAATCAGCTGGTGGTAAAGAATGCAGACTCTCCTATTCAGAAATCAGACAGACTTAAAGCGGGATTCCACCTGCGATTTTTTTTTTTTTTTTAAAGTCAGCAGCTACAAACACTGTAGCTGCTGACTTTTAATAAGGACACTTACCTGTCCTAGGAGCCCGCGATGTTGGCCCCCCCGAGGCCGACCCCTCGATCCTGGCAGGTCCCGGCGCCGCCATCCTCACTAAGGGAAACAGGCAGTGAAGCCTTGCGGCTTCACTGCCCGTTTCCTACTGCGCATGCGCGAGTCTCGCGGCCCTGTATGAATGGGTGGCTGCTCTCTGGGATACACACAGTTCCCAGAAGGCAGCGCGCCCCATTTACCAGAAGACACCGCGAGGAGGACGAGAAAGAAGACCTGCCGCGGACTAGGAAGAGGCAGATTAGGAACATCAGCATAGCAACTGCCTTTTCTGGTGAGTAAAACATTTTATTTATTTTTTTTAATTCAGGATTTTGGTGTCTTTTTTTTTAGGGTGGAACTCCACTTTAAAGCAAAATGTTATATGTAAGAGTTGTGATCCCCACACTATAATTATATTGTATTTTTCTGTGATTAAATTGCCCAATTGACTGTTGCTGTGGTATAAGGTTATCTTAGGATGAGCTCCGGCGTGTTCGCATTGAACACGTGCAGAGCCGGCCAGGAAGTCGGCACCCGCGCTGCGCTAATGACAGGCAGGGAGACATTTCCAGATGCTCGGCTGCAGAGATCGAGAAATGTCTCCCTGGCTGTGATTAGCGCAGCGCGGTGCCGACTTCCTGGCGGGCTTTGCAAGTGTTCAATGCGAACACGTCGGAGCTCATCCCTAGTTAACGCGTGTACCCAGCGCTATCTCCACATCAACAATGTTTTACAAAAACTACAAGACTAAACACCGCTTGGATGATGGTGTGAAGTTTAGTGAGGAGAAACAGGAAGTGAGAAATTCAGACAAAGAAAAAAAACATTTAGAAGGGAAATGGAAGGAAAAGTTAAGCGAACCAACAATGCACTAGCTTAACCACTTAAGCCCCGGACCATTTGGTAGCTAAAGGACCAGAGGTGAATTCAGAATTTTGCACTGCGCTGCTTTAACTGTAAATTGTGCGGACATGCAATGTTGTACCCAAACGAAATTTGCGTCCTTTTCTTCCCACAAATAGAGCTTTCTTTTAATGGTATTTGATTGCCTTTGCGATTTTTATTTTTTGCGATATAAACGGAAAAAGACCGAAAATTTTGAAAAAATATGATATTTTCTACTTTTTGTTATAAGAAAAATCGAATAAACTCAATTTTAGTCATACATTTAGGCCAAAATGTATTCAGCCACATGTTTTTAGTAAAAAAAATGTCAATAAGCGTATATTTATTGGTTTGCGCAAAAGTTATAGAGTTTACAAACTAGGGTACATTTTCTGAAATTTACACAGCTTTAAATTTATGACTGCCTATCTCATTTCTTGAGGTGCTAAAATGACAGGGCAGTACAAAACCCCCCCAAATGACCCCATTTTGGAAAGTAGACACCCCAAGGAAATTGCTGAGAGGCATGTTGAGCCCATTGAATTATTTTTTTTTTTGTCTTAAGTGATTGAATAATGACTAAAATAAAAAAAAATAAAAAATTACAAAAAGTTGTCACTAAATGGTATATTGCTCACACATGCCATGGTTATATGTGGAATTACACCCCAAAATAAATGTTGCTGCTTCTCCTGAGTACGGGGATACCACATGTGTGGGACTTTTTAGGAGCCTAGCCGCGTACGGGACCCCAAAAACCAAGCACCGCCTTCAGGATTTCTAGGCACAAATTTTTGATTTCACTCCTCACTACCTATCACAGTTTCGAAGGCCATAAAATGCCAAAATAGCACAAAACCACCCCAAATGACCCCAGTTTGGAATATAGACACCCCAAGCTATTTGCTGAGAGGCATGGCAGCATAGAGTATTTTACAGCTCTCATTTGTTTTTGAAAATGAAGAAAGAAAATATATATATATATATATATATGTATATATATATATATATTTTTTTTTTTTTTCAATTTTCAAAACTTTGTGACAAAAAGCGAGATCTGCAAAATACTCACAATACCTCTCAGCAAATAGCTTGGGGTGTCTACTTTCCAAAATGGGGTCATTTGGGGGGGTTTTGTGCCATCTGGGCATTCCATGGCCTCCGAAACTGTGATAGGCAGTGAGAAGTGAAATCAAAAATTTACACCCTTAGAAAGCCTGAAGGCGGTGCTTGGTTTTTGGGGTCCCGTACGCGGCTAGGCTCCCAAAAAGTCTCACACATGTGGTATCCCCGTACTCAGGAGAAGCAACAGAATGTATTTTGGGGTGTAATTCCACATATGCCCATGGCATGTTTGAGCAATATATCATTTAGTGACAACTTTGTGCAAAAAAAAAAAAAAAATTGTCGTTTTTCCGCAACTTGTGTCAACATATAAAATATTTCATGGACTCGACATGCCTCTCAGTATATAGCTTGGGGTGTCTACTTTCCAAAATGGGGTCATTTGGGGGGGTTTTGAACTGTTCTGGCATTTTATACACAACATTAGGAAGCTTACATCCACTCTTCTAACCACTTGAAGACAAAGCCCTTTTTGACACTTTTTGTTTACATGAAAACATTATTTTTTTTGCAAGAAAATTATATTGAACCCCCAAACATTATATATATTTTTAAAGCAAAGGCCCTACAGATTAAAATGGTGGGTGTTGCATTTTTTTTTCTACACAGTATTTGCGCAGCAATTTTTCAAACGCATTTTTTGGCTTAAAAAATACACTTTTTTTAATTTTAATGCACTAAAACACACTATATTGCCCAAATGTTTGATGAAATAAAAAAGATGATCTTAGGCCGAGTACATAGATACCAAACACGACATGCTTTAAAATTTCGCACAAACGCGCATTGGCGACAAACTACATACATTTTTAAAAGCCTTTACAGGTTACCCCAGTAGATTTACAGAGGAGGTCTACTGCTAAAATGACTGCCCTCGATCTGACCTTTGCGGTGATACCTCACATGCATGGTGCAATTGCTGTTTACATATGACGCCAGACCGATGCTTGCGTTCGCCATTGGGCAAGAGCAGGGCAGGACAGGGGTGCTTTTTTTTTTTTTTTATTATTAATTTTGCTTTTTTATTTTATTTTTAAATTGTTCCTTCCAAGTATTTTTTTTTTTATCATTTTTATTGTTATCTCAGGGAATGTAAATATCCCCTATGATAGCAATAGGTAGTGACAGGTACTCTTTTTTTGAAAAAACTGGGGTCTTCTAGACCCTAGATTTTTCCTCTGCCCTCAAAGCATCTGACCACACCAAGATCGGTGTGATAAAATGCTTTCCCAATTTCCCAATGGCGCTTTTTATATCCGGGGGGGGGGCATTCCCTCCCACTGCTTGTAAAAGCAGTCCAGAGGCTAATTAGCCGCTAGGATTGCTTTTACATGAAAGCCGGCCGCAGGCTGAAAAGAATGATACCAAGATGATACCTAAACCCGCAGGCATCATTCTGGTATAAACATTCAAAATCCAGCAACATACCAGTACGTTGCTGGTCCTTGTTGGACATGTATTGCAATCTTTTTTTTTTCATGCAGCCAGTTGGCTGAACAAAAAAAGAGATTGATCGGTGGGTATGCCCACCATTAGAATACCGCCCTTCATCCCCCCACTTCCAATGATGGGCATACACGCACCATTTATATATGCCGAAGCATGGCGGCATCCTCCCGTAAAAAAGTTATGCTGCACACACATGGTCGGACTTTTCCACGGGCAAGCCTCCTTCGGAATTTCGACCGTATGTACGAGGCATTAGGAGCAAAATCGCTCCTCCGCCCCTGCTGCCCCAATGCTTCGGCATATATGCTTTTTTTATTTAACTGTGGTGGTGAAATCACCTCCTACAGCACTGGAGTCGCAGGGATCAGGCCTGTCTCTGCGAACGCTGCAGTTATGTGTGTTTTTGTTTTGTAAGTGACAGTGATCGATCGATACTGCACTTGGGTGGCCTGGGCTGGACGGAGGGGCAAAACGCAGGTGCCAGCAGGTATCTGGGCTGATCCCGCTAACACTGCGTTTTTGGGAACCCTAAACTGCTGGGGACGCTAGTATAGATCTGATCAGATCAGATATTGATCTGTTCAGATACTATACCACTAAGGGGGGTGTATGCTTCACGCGTGGGTGTTAGCGTTACTGGCACTAACCTGACGCTGCCTGGGGTGTGACGCAGACCCTCTCTGACGCTAAAACCTAATTGATATCACCCGCCGGGCGATCAGGGGGTTAAACCTTTATTGGGTTATATACGGCGGGTGCCCTGACACTATAAAAAGCAAACTAACTAAACAGCGTCACCCGTAACACTTATATGGTGATCACTGGTGAAAGGGTTAACTAGGGGCAATCAGGGGGTTAAAACCTTTATTAGATAATATATGGGGGTACCTGACGCTATAAAAACCTGCCACGAACCTAAAAAAAATTACTGGCTACCGATCTGCATCACCGACACTAAGACAGCGATCAGAAAAACGATCGCTTAGCGACAGTGGTGATAGGGGGTGAAAGGGTTACCTGGGGGGCGATCAAGGGGGTTAAACCTTTACTAGATAATATATTGGGGTACCTGACACTATAAAAACCTGCGGCGAACCTAAAAAAAATTACTGGCTACCGATCTGCATCACCGACACTAAGACAGCGTTTAGAAAAACGATCGCTTAGCGACAGTGGTGATAGGGGGTGAAAGGGTTACCTGGGGGGCGATCAAGGGGGTTAAACCTTTATTAGATAATATATTGGGGTACCTGACGCTATAAAAACCTGCGGCGAACCTAAAAAAAATTACCGGCTACCGATCTGCATCACCGACACTAAGACAGCGTTTAGAAAAATGATCGCTTAGCGACAGTGGTGATAGGGGGTGAAAGGGTTACCTGGGGGGCGATCAAGGGGGTTAAACCTTTATTAGATAATATATTGGGGTACCTGACGCTATAAAAACATGCGGCGAACCTAAAAAAAATTACTGGCTGCCGATCGGCATCACTGACGCTAAGACAGCGATCAGAAAAATGATCGCTTAGCGACAGTGGTGATAGGGGGTGAAAGGGTTATCTGAGGGGTGATCAGGGGGTTAAACCTTTATTAGGGGGGGTTAGGGGGCTACACTGGACCTAAAACTGAATGTACTGACACTTTTACAGTCACAAATGTCACTGATTGCAGTGATCAGTAAATAAATGGTCACTGCAATCAGTGACACTGTGACTGGGGGCTGGGGGGGTGATCTGGGGGGTGATCTGGGGGTGTCTGGGGGGGCCTGGTGGGGCGATTTATGTCCCTATGTGTCCTGGTGTCAGTGTAGTGTTGTGTGCACTGACCTGATGTCTTCTCTTGTACGGCGCTCGGTATAAGTGAGCGCCGCACCAGAGATGACATCACTTCCTCCTGCTTCCTCTGCCTGACACAGACAGAGGGGGCATTTCCATTCGCCGGGAGCGATCGCGAGGGGGTGGCCAGAAATGAATGGCTGCCCCCTCATCCTGGAACGCTCCCGGACACTTAGCCACCGCTCACTGTATAGGAGGGGGGTCCGATTGGACCCCCCAACTATACAAAGGCAATCACATATGCTCTACGTGATTGTGCCTGTCGGTGCCATTCTGCCGACGTATATATACAGTGAGCGGTCGTTAAGTGGTTAAAGGAACCCATTTAGAAAATAAAAAACAAACCTTTACAACCCCTTTAAGTGACAAAACCATTCTCATTCTCTCTCATTCTCTCTCTCTCTCATTCTCTCTCTCTCATTCTCTCCCTCTCTATCTCCCTGTCTCTCTATCTATCTATCTCCCTGTCTCTCTATCTATCTATCTCTTTCTCTCTCTCTCTCTCTCACTTTCTCTTTCTTTCTCTCTCTGTCTCTCTTTCTCTCTCTCTCTCACTCTCTCTCTCACTCTCATTCTCTCTCTCTTTCTCTCCCTTTCTCTCTCTCTCTCTCTCTTTCTCTCCCTCTAACTCTCTGTCTCGCTAACTCTCGGTGTCTCTCTCTCTTTCTCTCTCTTTCTCATTCTCTCTCATTCTCTCT
Organism: Rana muscosa; assembly: GCA_029206835.1. NCBI lineage: Eukaryota > Metazoa > Chordata > Amphibia > Anura > Ranidae > Rana > Rana muscosa. The sequence goes on along the minus strand of CM055117.1, from coordinate 471,222,288 downwards.
CTTTCATTCTCTCTCTCTCTCTCTCATTCTCTCTCTCTCATTCTCTCTCTCTCCCTCTCTCTCTCTGTCTCTCTCTCTTTCTCTCTCTCTCATTCTCTCTCTCTCATTCTCATTCGCTCTCTCTCTCATTCTCTCTCTCTCTCTCATTCTCTCTCTCTCATTCCCTCTCCTTCTCTCTCTCTTTCTCTCATTCTCTCTCTCTTTCTCTCATTCTCTCTCTCATTCTCTCTCTCTCTCTCTCTCTCTCTCTCTCTCTCTCTCTCTCTCTCTCTCTCTATAACATGTTTTTTGTTCCTTTTTGTTTTTGTTTTGGCACTTAAGATTAATAAATAAATAAATTCAATTCATTAATTAAAACCCCAAAAAAATATCTATCTATCTATCTATCGTCATTGTGATTTTTGTAAAACGTTGATGCTGAGACAGCGCTGGGTACACGCGTTATAACACAATCTTAAGGGAAAATGTGAATTGCTTCTGAATAAAGAAAGGTACGAACCTGCCAAAAGGATCCTTGCCATGAATAGACATCAACTTGAATGGATTGACCTTATCTCTGAAATAAAAAATAAAAAAATTGAATTACTTTTTAATATGGCAATATAGATTGTAAAGTCAAAGCAAAATAAATAAAATGTGCAGAGGCTATCTGGGGTTGATCAAACCATAATAGCTATCACAAGACCAGCAGCAGTAGCCTTGAATCCTGTTCTCAATGTAATTAAGCATGCCAGTTATGCACATAGCAATGGGTAAGCTCTAAGGGGGGGGTGTATCTGAAATATGACACAAGGGGCGTACAAGAACCAGACCAGCAGCAACAAACCACTGCTACAACCAGACTAGTTACCTATCAATCAGTTTATGTAACAAGCAGAGGTAATTAGCTATTTAAATGGACAGTGACTACAAAAAGGCTGAGGGTTTTTTTTTTTTCTACATTACACTTCATGTGGCAGACAGATTTCCAGTTTTAGTCTCTTAAGAGTCCTATATGGTGTGTTTTGCCACCAAGACAGCAGTAGCCAACAGTCTGCCATGGCAAAGAAGACAGATCCTGAAAACAACCCTCTATCTCTCTCATTCTCTGGGAGTGGGTTTTTGGCTTTGTATCAGATTGGAGCAGTAAAAGCTCTCCTGGACCTGGCCCCTGAAATCCTGAAGGCTGCTCCCAAGGTGTATGGAGCCTCAGCAGGATCTCTGGTTGCAGCTGCGGTGGTCTTCAACGTGAACCTCGGTATGGAATGTCTATGTATTATAACATATTGTGAGCACAAAATCAAATGTCATATTGTAAGATGTTTTATTATCATATATATAAATTAAGCATGCACTGATCTAACTAAAATTATGCAATGAATAATCATTGTAAAAAGTTGAATGTAACTCAAGGACAATATTTTGGAAATGTAAGTTTTTTTTTTGCTGGCCTCCCATTTGTACGGTGAGATAGCGTGCGCTAAAACGTACATTGCGGTGCCCTTATAAATATATTTGCATGAAGCCTCTAATAATTTTCTAACTAAAATGTGCTCCCCCCTATTTTATTTTTATTTTTCCTCCATTCAGTGACTTTCATCAAAATTATTCACAAGCTGCTTGACAAAATATTAGCTCCCCAGTGCTCCAGAGGTCAAATTCACATTTGATTATTAATGATTATATATTATTTATTATCCAGTGTAGCAAAATGAGGTAATAAACTGCCACCATCGCCAACCTGTGACAATCAAGGCTTACCAGTAGCATGGATCCCAGTTACCAGAGGTCAGTATTCGCCCTTGTATGGTGCAATCCCCATACTACTCCAGGGACTTCAGCCAACATATTCTCCAAAGATGATAAAGTGCAAAAGATAACAAATAGATGTCCCCAAGAAAAAAAAAAAAAAATCCCCAGTGATTTAGATTGTGTGAATCCCTTTATAAACAAATGGACTAATGTACAAAAAAAAAACGCCATATGAATAAAAATTCGCTTTCACACAGTGTACGATTAGCTGTAAACGTATATTGTTTGCTTTTTAGTTTCTTTATTCTTCCCTTCTTCTGATGTCTTGAGTGACGAGTCTGGTCACAGGACGGCGCAGGGTCCTTATCCTCTTCACCCCTTCTTTTTTTGGGCTGAGTCTTAGGCTACTTTCACACTGAGGCGCTGGCGGTATAGCGGCGCTATTTTTAGCGCCGCTATAGCGTATTTTTTGGCACGATTTGCGGCCGCTAGCGGCTGAAAAAGGGTTAAAAATGCTTGCAATAACGCCTCTTTGCAGCGTTTTGCGGACGTTTTGGAGGCGCTACCCCATTGATTTCGATGGGCAGGGACTCTATAGGAGCAGTATTTTTACCGCTCCTATTGCGCCTCAAAGATGCGGCTTGCAGGAGTTTTTTGACCCTCCTGTAAGCGCAATGCTCCAGTGTGAAAGCCCTCGGGCTTTCACATTGGATACAATTGAGCGGCTTTTTTGGGGCGCATTGCAGGCGCTATTTTTAGCGCAATAGCGCCTGCAAAGCGCCTCAGTGTGAAAGGGGCCTTACAAAGAGAGGAAGCTATAAAGCACAACCACTGTATAGACCTGCAAATCAGGAAGCAGAGCTAGAAGACGTACAGTGCCTTGAAAAAGTATTCATACCCCTTGAAATTTTTCAAATTTTGTCATGTTAAAAAACAAATGTATGTTATTGGGATTTTATGTGATTAACCAACACAAAGCGGCACATAATTGTGAAGTGGAAAGGAAATTCTAAATGGTTTTCAATTTTTTTTTTTTTTTTTTTTACAAATAAATGTGAAAAGTGTGGCATGCATTTGTACTCCACCCTCCTGAGTCAATACTTTGTAGATCCACCTTTCTCTGCAGTTACAGCTGCAAGTCTTTTGGGTATATCTTTACCAGCTTTGCACCTCTAAAGAGTTGACTTTTTGCCCATTTTTCTTTGCAAAATAGCCCAAGCTCTGTCAGATTGGATGGAGAGTGTCTGTGAACAGCAATTTTCAAGTCTTGCCACAGATTCTTAATTGGATTTAGGTCTGGACTTAGACTGGGCCATTCTAACACATGAGTACGTTTTGATCTAAACCATTCCATTGTAGCTCTGGCTATATGTCCCTTAAGCTGCAGTACCCAGTGTGGGATACACCCCACACACCACCCCTAGGTAAGCAACTGCCCTCATCCTCCTCGCTCCAGTACAGAACTCCCCGCTCCTCCCACACAGAGCTCCAACCACCCCCATAACAGAGGTACTCCTTCCTTCACTGTAAAAGGCTCCCCCCCCCCCCCTTAGAGCTCCCCTATCCTTGTCCTGGCCCTGCACACGAGTAAACATATAGGCCTTGAGATCACACGGGGCGTACATTGGCGTATGCCCATTGAAAGCCATGTTCACCTGCATGGGGAATCACAGTAGTTCCATGTATCCCCATGCAGGCAGTTCATTGATGTCAATTTGGATGCATTGACTGCACGGATACAGATCCGACATCCGTGTGTAGACATGGCTCTGAACGCAGACAATGTGTGCTGAGACCCATGTACCTGAATGGATGCCAGATTGGGAGCAACATCTGTGTCCATGCAGTTGCTGCTTCCCAGCTGACATCAATAGGACTGCCTGCACAGGGATGCATAAAACACCTGTGTATTTTCCCCGTGCAGGTAAACACGACCCTCTACGGGCATATGCTTTAGTAGTGTACACCCGTGTGAATGAGGCCATACCTACAATCTATATATGGAAACAAAAGGCTTTTTAAAGAAAGCCACATATATTGATAAAAAATGTTCTATCAACTTGATCACTTTGCACTTATATGTATATAAAAAAAAAAAAGCCTATGCATTCCCTTTTTTGTTATGAGAATAGTCTTATGTAGACACAATAAAAACATGTCATTTAAAACTGCTTTGTACAAGGGTGAACATCAGTATATAAATATTTGTTCAATGTTGATTTGCATACGGCCACATTTTAAGCTAACGAGCATGTCAATGACCTGAACAAATGAACCCATGAATAAGAAGATAAACACAGTTGTATATTCTTCCAAATTCCCTTCTGAATACTAACCTTCACCTTCTTTAACCCCCCCCCCCCAGGCAGGCCGCATTTGCAAACAAACTTCTCTGAGTAACACCCACATGTGCCTCAGTTATAGATATTGCGTTGCGTTTTTGAGCTCAGAGTCTTTGCCAAGTTCGCAATCAAAAATCGTTCAGCGGTTCCTTTGCGTTTGTAGCTGCGGACTTGCCGACCTGGGAGAGGGAAGTCTCGCCGCTGTTATCATGAGGGGGAACTCCACGCCAAATTTTAAATAAAAAACCGGCATGGGTTCCCCTCCAGGAGCATACCAGGCCCTTAGGTCTGGTATGGACTTTAACGGGAACCCCTACGCCCTGCGGCCCCCCTACCCCAAAGCACCCTGCCCCCATGTTGATGAGGACAGGGCCTCTTCCCGACAACCCTGGCCATTGGTTGTCGGGGTATGCGGGCGGGGGCTTATTGGAATCCGGGAGCCTCCTTTAATAAAGGGGCCCCAAGATCCCGGCCCCCCACCCTATGGGAATGAGTATGGGGTACATCGTACCCCTACCCATTTATCTGGTGGAAAAAAATGTCAATAAAAACACTACACAGGTTTGTAAAGTAATTTTATTAGGCAGCTCCGGGGGTCTTCTAACTTCGGGGGTCTCTTCCAACTTCGGGTGTCTCCGGTGCCGTATCCGGTTCTTCTCTCACTCTCCGGTTCTTTCTTCCTTCTGCCGGGCCTCCGCTACCTGCTTCCAGCTCTTTTGCTAGCGGCGGCCCGGTCTTCTTCGTCGCCTTCTTCCCTCTTCTCTCCTGGAGATGTTGACTTGTCACTGTCTCCGGCTGTAATGCCGTGTGCGCGGAGCGCATTCACTTATATAGGCATGGGCACCGGGTGATGCCACCTGGTGACCCCGCCCCCATATGACGTGACAGTCTCGGGGAATGATGGGACTGTGACGTCATATGGGGGCGGGGTCACCGAGTGGCATCACCCGGTGCCCATGCCTATATAAGTGAATGCGCTCCGCGCACACGGCATTACAGCCGGAGACAGCGACGAGTCAACATCTCCAGGAGAGAAGAGGGAAGAAGGAGACGAAGAAGACCAGGCCCCCGCTAGCAAAAGAGCTGGGAGAAGATAGCAAAGGCCCGGCAGAAGGAAGAAAGAACTGGAGAGCGCGGAGACGACACAGAAGACCCCCGGAGCTGCCTAATAAGTTACTTTAAAAACCTGTGTAGTGCTTTTATTGACTTTTTTTCCACCAGGTGAATGGGTAGGGGTACAGTGTACCCCATACTCATTCACATAGGGTGGGGGGGCCGAAATCTGGGGGCTCCCAGATTCCGATAAGCCCCCCGCCTGCATACCAACAGCCCAACGGTTGTCGGGAAAGGATGCCCTGTCATCAACTTTGGGGTGGGGGGGCCGCAGGGCGCCCCCCTGCCCCAAAGCACCCACCCCCCCATGTTGAGGGCATGCAGCCTGGTACGGTTCAGGAGGGGGGGAGCGCTCGCTCGTCCCCACCCCTTTCCTGACCGGCCAGGCTGCGTGCTCGGATAAGGGTCTGCTATGGATTTTGGGGGGACCCCCACGCCATTTTTTTCGGCATAGGGGTTCCCGTTAAAGTCCATACCAGACCTAAGGGCTTGGTATGCTCCTGGAGGGGAACCCATGCCGTTTTTTTATTGAAAATTTTGGAGTGGAGTTCCCCCTCAAGATTCCTGTTCAGAACACAACACATGTGCGAATCAGATGCGTGCCCATAGAACATAATGGGCCTGAATTCGCACCTGAGCCGCACCACAATGCCTAGAGAACGCACACGTTTTTTCGGCAATGCGCAGTGCAAATGCATCGCACATATGTGAACCAGCCTCATTGAAATCAATGTATTTTATAATGTTATGCGAATTGGTTGCGGTGTAAGCCGCAACCAATTCACATAGGTGTGAACCTGGCCTAAGTCTCTGAACTGATCATCTATTTGAACAAACCATTTGTGTGGTATCCATATGGGAGCATTATGGAATATGTAAAGAAGTTGTGGGGCCCATACCATTTTAATTAAATTTGCCCTTCCTGTGACTGAAAGAGGTAACTTTGTCCACGCCGAGCATTTCGCCCGGAATTTGCGGAGCAACGGAACCATATTAAGTGTAAGATATTGAGTTGGGTCTGGGGTCACCTGTATACCCAGGTAACAAAACTCCCCGACCGTGAGTATGTCTTTAGCACAATCAGGCAAGGGCCGCGTCAAGGGACCTAGAGGCATAAGCACCGACTTGTTCCAATTAATACTGAAACCCGATGACCCTCCAAAGTCGGCAATCAAACGCATCATGTTCCTCAAAGAGCTGTCGGTGTCCCCTAAGTAAATCGGTGTGTCATCTGCATATAAAGAGACAACATCCGGCCTACGTCCCCGAAGAAAGCCTGAGATGTATGGCTAGGGGTTCCAAAGCCAGGGCGAACAACAGGGGTGAAAGTGGACACCCCTGTCGTATGCCCCTGAAAAGCCTGAAGGAGTCCGATATATCCCCGTTAAAGCGCATTCTCGCTGAGAGGGAACTATATACAGTCATAGCCGAAATTGTTGGCACCCCAGAAATTTTTACAGAAAATCAAGTATTTCTTGATTGCAGTAACACATGTTCTGCTATACACATGTTTATTCCCTTTTTGTGTGTATTGGAAAAAAAGCAATTTGGACATAATGTCACACAACTCCAAAAATGGGCTGGTCAAAATTATTGGCACCCTTTCAAAATTGTGGATAAATAAGATTGTTTCAAGCATGTGATGCTCCTTTAAACTCACCTGGGGCAAGTAACAGGTGTGGGCAATATAAAAATCACACCTGAAAGCAGATAAAAGGGAGAGAAGTTCACTTAAGCCCTGTACACACGATCGGTTTGACTGATGAAAACCGTCCGATGGATGGTTTTCATCAGACGAACCGATCGTGTATGGGACCCATCGGTCTTTTTTCCATCGGTTTTAAAAAATAGAACATGTTTTAAATTTTTCCGATGGATAAAAAAACGATCAAAAACTCCGATCGTCTATGGGCAAGTCCATCGGATCAAAAACCCACGCATGCTTAGAATCAAGTCGACGCATGCTCAGAAGCATTAAACTTCATTTTTCTCGGCTCATCGGAGTGTTTTACGTCACCGCGTTTGGAACGGTCGGTTTTTTGACTGATGGTGTGTGGGCAAGACTGATGAAACAGTTTCATCGCATTTCCGATGGACAAATCCATCGGACGAAAATCCATAGGTTATCCGATCGTGTGTACAGGGCTTTAGTCTTTGCATTGTTTGACTGTGTGTGCCACATTAAGCATGGACAACAGAAAGAGGAGAAGAGAACTGTCTGAGGACTTGAGAAGCAAAATTGTTGAAAAATATCAACAATCTCAAGGTTACAAGTCCATCTCCAGAGATCTAGATTTGCCTTCGTCCACAGTGCGCAACATTATCAAGAAGTTTGCAACCCATGGTACTGTAGCTAATCTCTCTGGGCGTGGACGGAAGAGAAAAATTGATGAAAGGTTGCAATGCAGAATAGTCCGGATGGTGGATAAGCAGCCCCAAACAAGTTCCAAAGAAATTCAAGCTGTCCTGCAGGCTCAGGGAGCATCAGTGTCAGCTCGAAATATCCGTCGACATTTAAATGACATGAAACGCTATGGCAGAAGACCTAGGAAGACCCCACTGCTGACACAGACATAAAAAAGCAAGACTATAGTTTGCCAAAATGTACTTGAGTAAGCCAAAATCCTTCTGGGAAAACATCTTGTGGACAGATGAGACCAAGATAGAGTATTTTGGTAAAGCACATCATTCTACCGTTTACCGAAAACGGAATGAGGCCTACAAAGATAAGAAAACAGTACCTACAGTGAAATATTGTGGTGGTTCAATGTTTTGCTGCCTCTGGCACTGGGTGCCTTGAATGTGTGCAAGGCATCATGAAATCTGAGGATTACCAAAGGATTTTGGGTCGCACTGTAGAGCCCAGTGTCAGAAAGCTGGGTTTGCATCCGAGATCTTGGGTCCTCCAGCAGGACAATGACCCCAAACATATGTCAAAAAGCCCCCAGAAATGGATGGCAACAAAGCGCTGGAGAGTTCTAAAGTGGCCAGCAATGAGTCCAGATCTAAATCCCATTGAACACCTGTAGAGAGATCTTAAAATTGCTGTTGGGAAAAGGCGCCCTTCCAATAAGAGACCTGGAGCAGTTTGCAAAGGAAGAGTGGCCCAAAATTCCGGGTGAGAGGTGTAAGAAGCTTATTGATGGTTATAAGAAGCGACTGATTTTCAGTTTTTTTTTTTCCAAAGGGTGTGCAACCAAATATTAAGTTAAGGGTGCCAAAAATTTTGACCAGCCCATTTTTGGAGTTTTGTGTGACATTATGTCCAATTTGCTTTATTTACTCTTTTTTTTTTTTTTTTTTGTTTTGTTCCAATACTCACAAAGGGAATAAACATGTATAGCAAAACATGTGTTACTGCAATACTTTTCTGTGAGAAATACTTGATTTTCTGGAAAAATTTCTGGGGTGCCAACAATTTTGACTGTAGCAGCTGAACCCATTTTAGAAAAGAGGGGCCCACCCCAAATCCAGTCAACACCTCCCATAAATAGGGCCATTCAACACTTTTAAATGCTTTAGCTGCGTCCAAAGAGAAGATGGCCCTATTACCGGGATTCTCGGTAAGTAATTGTAGATTAAGAAATAATGTGCGTAAATTTTGGGACGTGGATCTCGTCGGTATGAAGCCGGATTGATCTTTATGTATCGCGTGTTGAAAACATTTGGCCAATCTGTTAGCCAGCACCCTGGCCAGCAAATTAACATCAAATGTGGGTAGTGAGATAGGTCTGAATGTGTCCGGCGACATAACGTCCTTTCCAGGTTTCAATAGTACTACTACTATGAGAGCCTCGGTCACGGAGGGGGGGAAGTGTCCTAGTTTCAAATGCCTCATTGTAAACCTTTAGAAGGGTTGGAATTAATTGTGCAGAGTAACGCTTATACACCTCAGACGGCAGGCTATCGCCCCCCCCCCCCCCGGCGCTCGGCCATCCTGGGCATGAGCCAGTGCTTCTAGGAGCTCCTCCTCCGTTAATGGGGCATTAAGTAGGGCCACATCTGAAGTGGATAAGCAAGGCATGGGATATTTATCTAAAAAAGAATAGAGATCCTCTGGGGAAGGCTGGACTTTGAACGTATAAACATCTTGGAAAAATTGTGTAAAAATATCCTTAATGGCCTGAGTGGAGTAACGCGGTGTACCCTGTACATCTGTCACCGCCACTATATGCAAAGGCGGTTGTTGTGATTTGGCCAGTAACGCCAGCATATGGCCCATACTCTCACCCTCTTCGAAGTGTTTCTGCTGTAAAAAGAAACGTTTATTTTCCACTAACTGCAGTGACAAGTGCTTGAGCATTGACTGGGAAGCCAACCATGCCCTTTTGGTACTATCATTGGGATCAGCGACATAATTTGCCTCCGAGTGTTGTGCCTCTGCTAAGACTAGCATTTCCCATTCCTTAGTGTTAGTCTTAATCTGAGATATGACTCTCGTAAGTATGCTTTAGCTGTTTCCCAGACCGTGCCTATATCCGTGGAGCCTATATTGTGTTTTAAAAACGTCTGTCAGAAGTACTGGAATCTGATCCGGTTCTGGCAGAAGTGACAGCCAGAACGGGTCTGTTACCGCTAACCGCCCCCACCCGCAGATCTATCGAGAGCGGGGAGTGGTCCGAGACCTGTCTGGGGTGGTACTGCGAGGAGTCAACCATTGGCAACAGGAGTTCATTACCCATCCTTAAATCAATTCTAGCTAAACCTCCTATTGAGGCTGATTGACAAGAGTATACCCTGGCGTGTGGGTTATGCATTCTCCAAACATCAGTAAGGCCCATCTCCAGTAGAAGGCGAGCAAAAGGGGTAGGCCCCTGCCGTCTCAGTGGCACATCACCTGTACGGGCTCTGAGCTTGTCCTTCTCATAATCAAGATAATTGTTAGTCTCCTAGGACCAGTACCGGTATGCCTGGGAAGCGGGACATAAAGTCAGCTAAATTTTTAAGGAGGCCGGCTGAGAATGGAGGAGGAATGTATAACCCTGCCAGTACACATTTCGTCCCATAAAGGGAGCACAGAACCGTCTGGATCAATTTTAACTTCTAGAAAGGAAAACTGTGTGCCTCGTTTTTTCAGGACACTCACTCTTCTCGAGTGCACCGAATAGGTAGCGTGATATTGGTGACAAAACTGTCGTAGTGCCAATTGTGGAGTGGGTGTCGGGGGGGAGGGGGGAGATGAGTCTCCTGCAGGCAAATCGCGTCCGCGTCCAACCGATTGATCGTGCGGAGTATGGCCAAGCGTTTGACAGGATTATTCAAACCCTGTATATTCCAGGACAAAATTCTAGTTGGCTTAGACATTGCAACGCTATAACAATGGGAACAAGGAGAAGACTTGTAGGTGCGGTATGAGTAGACATTAAAGATTCGTAACAACATGCAAGGAGAAACACAGGCCAGCATATAAAGAAAAAAGAAAGCCGAGGGATCTTCAGTCCCAATGAGCAACCATGCAGTACAGTTAGGTGAGTAGCAAGCTTGTGGGAGGTAGGAACCACAAAAAAATGAAAATAATAAAGAGGTCGTGGTGGAAGCTTAAAAAAAACCCATAAGATAATCAGCCAACATGGCGAAACCGTCTTGCCAAAGGTCGGTGAGAGGTGTGTACCAGACCAACCTGGGAGCAACAGTGGAAGCGCACTTCAGTGTCTTAACAACTTCTCAACAGCTAGAACAAAAAGCCTTGATGGTAAACAAAGTTTCCTTTTTATAATGACAGCTTTCTCCGCCTTTGTACATGGAAGTGGAATAAAGGTACGTGACGTGTAAGAGCGATACGCCACCATTCATGATGGGGCAGGACGCCTGTTGCGAGCTTCTCGGATCGTTTGCTCTTCTCGATCCAGCCATTGTGCAGCCGCAGATGGTGAATCAAAAAATTGTACCGAACCCAGCACCTCAACTCGTAGGTGGGCAGGGTACAGCATGGCATATTTCAGGTCGAGATCCCTGAGGCGGCGTTTGACATCCATGAATTTGGCCCGTTGTTTCTGCAACTCAGCAGAAAAGTCCGGAAAAATTGATATTTTGGCATTATCAATTTTTAGGGCCGCTGATTTTATTCTAGCATTGTGCAGAATTGCGTCCCTGTCCTTATAGTTAAGGAGTTTAAACAGGAAAGGTCGTGGTGGAGCTCCCGGCTGCGGAGGCCTAGCCGGGACTCTATGTGCCCGCTCCACGGAGAACATGGGGGAGAACACTTCCTTGCCAAAAGCAGTAATCAGCCATTTTTCAATGAACTCCACAGGATTCTTTCCTTCTATTCTTTAAGGCAATCCAATAGCTCTCACATTATTTCTCATCCTATTCTCTAAATCTTCCAAACGGTAGGAATGCTGCGCGATAAGATGATTATTATATGTGAAGTCCCTCTGCATGGGCGCCATGTCTCTTCTATGGAGCTTACTCTCCCTTCTAGAGCAGATGTTCTCTCCCTCAACTTTTGGGTATGTTGCCGCAGGAAAGTGATTTTCCGTTTTTACCCCTTTTATCTCAGCAGTGAGGGCTGCTATATAGATGTTGCAGGAAGTTACTGACGTGAAAATGTCCCGCAGTGTGGGTTCGCCATCAGCACTAGGGCTGGTGGGGCCTAGTAGAAACATCCCCCGGGGTACTCACTGCGTCCCAAGCGAAGCCCGAGCTGGTGGTGTCTAGGGATGAGCTTCGAGTCAAACCCATGTTCGACTCGAACATCACCTGTTCGGTTGTTCGCCGAATTGTGAACATTATGGGTCGTTCGCGCCAATATCGAGTGGCGCGTCACGGCCCAAAATTCACTGCGTGTATTGCGTTTGTTAAAAATATGATTTTTATTATATTAATCAGACATAGGATACATGGGACAATTTTACAATAGTCAGATTACCTGTCAGCATTTGGTTTAAGTAGATCTCTCAAACAAATGACAATGGGATTAGATACCATTGTTGTATCCAATATGCTAATGTCTCTATAGCCACAGTAAACATTACCTGTTTGAGATTTCTTTCAGCTCTCAAACTGAAAGAAATCACAGTTTAGATTACAGGTTCGTTTTTTGAGTAGACAATAGGTAGATAGCATTGTTGTATTCAATGCTATTGTTGAAATACAGCTACAGTTTTGATAATGGTAAACAGCCTGACACACATAAAAAAAGCAGGACAGAAAGGTACAAGGAAAGACACATCATGTTGCTGTAAGAAAGGAGAAGCCACTCATCATAAGAAGATGCCTGGTCTCAACAATGAAGATCATGAACACAGCGTAATCAAAGTTAAGTAACCTTTAAATGTAATGTATTTGTACTGTAATAGACCATAGGCTGTTCTATTTTCTAGGCATTTTGCTTGTTATAGAAATCTGTCAGTCTTGTAGTATATTCCTAATATTGTGATAGTTTTGTATGTACAGCATCTTGTATAGTAAAAGCACATTTACACACTGCAGAAGTCTCAGCTTCCTTGTTATACCACAGAGTAACCTTGCTAGATAGACGTAAAGCGAAACACTGCGGCATCGCAGTGCATTGCTGGCTGATGATGACCCGCATGCTTGGCCAATCACAGCGTCGCCTGTACAGAGAGCCGTAATTGGCCAAAGCCAGGGTGGCTTTGGCCAATTATGGCTCGGGGGTTTAGTACACACCCCACACTATATAAGGCTGCCTGCTTGGAGGCCTTGTGTTGCGGCGGCGGTTAAAGAAAGACAGAGATGGTGTCATCTCATTTGAGTTGGAGCAGACAGGCGAGTCAGTTAGCTGCAGTTACAGTGTGTAGAGGATATGTATGCATCCTAGGGTGTGTGTGTGTGTGTATGTATGTATAATATATATATAATTTTATACACACACACACACACACACACACACACACACACACACACACACACACACAGTATTCAGTTTAGCTAGATCGTTCCTGTTGTTCTCTTCATAATATACTGACAGGCAGGCAGGTGAGTGTGTGTGTGTGTGTGTGTGAAATAAATTTATATATATATATATATATATATATATATATATATATATAATCTCTCTATATCCGACAGTCACAAGCCAATAAAAGAGCACAATCAGGCGGCTCTGTCTAGAGGCAACAGTGCTGGTCGTGGACACGGTGCATCCTCATCAGCACGTGGCCGTGGGAAACGCTTGTCGTCCCTTTTTTTTTTTTTTTTTTTTTCGGCAGCTGCCCGTGTTGAGCCGCAACATGTCGTAGACTTGGTAGAGTGGATGACCAAGCCGTCCTCATCCTCCTCCTCATCCTCCTCCTCGTCCTCTCACCCAGGCTCAGGGTACTTTGTCTGGCAAAGCAGCTGCCAACACTGCCTCTTCCCTCGGCTCAATGGCATCAGTCACTCCTTCCCTAGCCCCACCATGTCCTCCTGAGGAGTCCCCCGAACTGTTTGACCACTGTGTTGTGTACATGATCCAGGAGGATGCCCAGTGTTTTGAAGGCTCAGATGATGGTACCCAGCTAGAGGAAGGCAGTAACGTGAGCCCAGAGAGAGGGGGTGCCCAAGAAGGACAGCAATATGGCAGTCATGTTCCCCCAGCTGCAGCATACTGCCAGGTTTGCTTCAGTGATGAGGGAGGGCATGATGAGGTCACTGACTCCACGTGGGTGCCTGATAGGAGAGAGGAGGAGGCACATCTCCAACGAGGCAGGATGCCCTCCATGGGCCAGTTTAAGGGCAGCACACAGACTGCATAACACTGCAGAGCTCCGCATGTGCAGGGCCCTGCTGTCTCTGCACGTTATTCCAAAAGTTCTTTGGTGTGGGCCTTTTTTGAGACGAGTGCATCAGATCGCACCGCTGCTATTTGCAACATATGTCTCAAGCGTATCTCGCGTGACCAAAACATCACCCGCTTGGGCACCACATGCTTGACCAGACATATGTCGACCTGCCATGCAGTTCCTTGGCAAGCATACCTAAAAAGACCCACACCAAAGAACAAAGCGGACCTCTCCTTGCTCCTCGTCAGCTGGGATCTCCAACCCCACTCTCTGAAACCTGCACTGAGAGGAATGAAGGTACTTCATGGACTTGTACGTGGCTGGGAGGAGGTGGCTGCAGATCATGTCGTCCTGAGTGACCCAGAGGACTCCGGACCGAATGCCCCAGCAAACCTACGCTGCTTGGCCTCCCTGATCCTGCAAAGCCTGCAGAAGGATCCTCGTATTTGTGCTATCAAGGAGAGGGATCATTACTGGCTGGCAACCCTCCTTGATCCATGGTACAAGGGTAAGGTTGCGGACCTTATCTTGCTGTCGCAGAGGGAGCAGAGGATGAAACATCTTCGGGAAGCCTTGCAGAAAGGTCTGTGCAACGTGTTCCCAGAGACTTTGGAGGTTACAAATTCCTGGTCCTGGACAACGTGTTGCTGAGGCTTCGGTCAGTCAAAGAAGGAGCAGTGGAGAAGGTGGGCGTCTGACCGATACGTTCAGACAATTTTTTTTTAGTCCAAAGCCCCAAGGTATGATCGGTTCCAGCAACCATCGCCAGCGTCTGGTATACGTGGTGCAGGAATACCTAGGGGCAAGATCAGACTTGGACACCTTTCCCACCGAAAATCCTCTGGGTTACTGGGTCTTGAGGATGGATAACTGGCCAGAGCTTGCACAGTATGCAATTGAGCTACTGGCCCGTCCTGCATCCAGCGTTCTTTCGGAAGGCACATTCAGTGCTGCTGGAGGCTTTGTAACCGATCACAGGGTGCGCCTGTCCACCGACTCGGTCGATCGACTGACCTTCATAAAAATGAATCAGTCTTGGATCACCACCAGCTACCAAGCACCTGATGCTGATGTAACCGAATAATTTTTTTTGGAAATGTCAGATCCCTTCAAGACTGCCTATGCTGAGTGACTATCCTCTTCCTCCTCAATGATCATGCGGATTAGAGTTGAGCGGACACCTGGATGTTCGGGTTCGGCCGAACTTCGGAAAAAAGTTTGAACTTCTGAGGACTAAAAAGGCTCTAAAAAGGTAACGGAAAGGGCTAGAGGGCTGCAAATGGCAGCAAAATGTTGTTAAGAGCATGGGATGTGCTCTGCAAACAAATGTGGATAGGGAAATAACTTAAAATAACATTAAAAAAATATGCTGGAGGCCCCCTTTTCAGCAGAAGAGGTAAAGGAAGTCATTAAGAACCTCAAACTCAACGTCATGATGCCACACATATGGTGGGAATGCCCCAGAATACGCCCTTTCTGGAGAAAATTATTCAATTTAATGGATAAGCTAGTGGGAAAATAAAATACTTTGAAATAAAAATGTAGCGGGGTGCTAAATTTAAAGGAAGTGTTTGAGTGGTAAATGGGCTCAAACACCCTAATTCTGTAGGATTCATGGACCATTTTGTCCTCGGGACAGTATTGGTGTGCAGTTCCCTGCGGCCTACAGGTGGCGCTGCCATTGTAGGCTAGGGTTGAACCGCCGATAGTGCTGTGCCTTTGTGTCCCCTCTTGGCAGTAGTACAGCGGGGCGGGGAACCTGCTGTGCATGCCGGGAGAGGATATAAAAGGGGCAGACGCCTCCTGATCGGGGGTCCGTCCTTTTGGCCTGGGTGCTGATGTCCAGTGGGGTCCGCGCCCAGGTGCCTTCGGCCTGGGTGCACGTGTTCCTGTTCCAATATAGGCACCTTTAGCCCGGGGTGAGGTACTATCATGGAGTTCCTGCTGCCTTGGGTATGGAGGCCTAGGGGTGGGAGTAAAGCCTGGGGTCCAGAGCCTTTGTCTGGAGTCCGCTAAGGGTCGAGTCTTTGGGTGCCACCTCGTGTAGTGGACCCTGTTCCAGGGAAGGAAGGAACCTTCTGATGGCCCGATGCTGGAGGCTCAGTGAAGGAAGGGTCTGTTGACTCCCTGGAGAGATGTCTTCCCCTTGATATGGGCTAGTTCTTAGAAGCTCAAGGTCATCCTGACTGTATCGGAGGCCTTATTCACTCGGCCCGTGGCAGGGGCCTTATACATGTGTATCTCGCAGCTACAGAACTGCAGAAAATGCTATTAAAAAAAAGTTATTTTTTTAGGATAGCACAGTAGAAGAAAAATATATAGAAATTGCTTAGTTCACACAGCTCCAGATATGCAGAAAACACTGCAAAATATTTTTTTTGCCCTAAATGGGTCTTTTTGCAAGAGCACAATACACCCACAGTATGGAAACGGTGTATCTCTCAACGTAACATATGCAGTGCTGGTGCACTGAGCTTGCAGATAAAAGTTAGATTTTCTCTGACACTGGCAGTGTAAAAAGACTGTGCACTGCAACACAAACAGGTAAACCTATGCAGATCGCTGAGTTATTACATCTATGAATCTGGACTCCTATATAAAATCTCTCTCCCTGAAAGCACCACCAGGAACCTTCACCTACACTGTCTCTCTATCTTTTCTCTGATTGAAATGCAGGAGTTAGTCCTGATTCTGCAATCTCTCCCTAATAAGCAACAGCAGCTAGGAACCTCTCCCTATCCTGTCTAAAGCAGAGTGACGTGCTGTGCTGTGTGCCTCTAGCTTATATAGAAGCTGGGTCACATGCTGCACTGAGCTGGGTCACATGCTGCACTGGCCAATCACAGCCATGCCATTAGTAGGCATGGCTATGATGGCTTCTAAGGGCACACCAGCTAAACAAAAGGTGATTGGCTACCCCCTGAAGCTTTTCTAAATGCGCCATTACATCGCCGAACACCGGACCCGAACCCGAACATACACGCAATTGTTCGGTGCCCAAAAACTCTAATGTTCAGTACGGACCCGAACTTTACAGTTCGGGTTCGCTCAACCCTAATGCTGATAGCTTGTAAGAAATTTTTTGGTTCTGGGCGCCGCCACCAGTGGCTAAGGCCCAATTTTTCTGCCCCTGTTTAACAGGGGCGTGTAATTACAATTTTTGATGCAATACTTTGCAGCAGGGCTCATTCCTGCGCTCCAACTAGAGTATCTGTGAGGGGTTTCAGTGTTTTGGCACCAGTGCCTAAGGCCCAATTTTTCTGCCCCTGTTAAACAGGGACATGTAATTACAATTCTTGATCTAATATTTCACAGCAGGGCCCGTTCTAGCGCCCACCAAGAGTAACTGTGAGGACTTAGTGTTGTGGCATCAGCACCACCATCAAAGGCCCAATTTTTCTACCACTGTTCAACAATGGCATGTAATTACAATTCTTGATATAATAGTTCACAGCAGGGCATTCCAGCGCCCACCAAAAGTAACTGTGAGGACTTAGTGTTGTGGAAACACCAACACCTAAGGCCCAAATTTCTGCACAGTATATAGGGCAGGCCCCTACTTTCAAACATCCAACTTACAAACGACTCCTACTTGCAAACGGAAGGAGACAACAGGAAGTGAGAGGAAATCTACCCCTAGGAAGGGAAATTCTCTCCTGTAAGAGTTAATATGGGGAAAAACGTGTCTCCTCTCCACTGATTAAAGGTAAAAATGTGGTGTTGCGCTGTTCAAACTATATGCTACGTGAGGGGTAACCTCTATGCTTGGTAAAAGAATATATTGTAATATTATATCCAAAAGTGCATAAAAGCTAAAGATGAATAAAATAAATACACAGAATAAAATAATGGTAAAGAATTAATCCAATTGGGAATAAAAATATGTGAATATGGTGTAGCTTAAAATAGTGATGCAACTTGGGGTATACACATAAACTTAAAAAATATAAGACCAAGTCGCAATGTGAACTGCCAAAGTGCAATGTGCAGACTATCAATAAGTCAAAGTGACAAAAAAGACAATACTAAAGAGCAAAAATAGAAATTAATTGCATAAACGGCTGTAAATTGCAACAGCCGTTAATCACATTGTGCACATTGCTTTAGACACATGCACAGGAACTATGTGCTAAACGCATAAGTGTCCAATGTGAACTAAAACAGCAACAGTTCAAAGAATTCAAAATGCATCCGCTGATGGTGCTAGTAGCAACAGAAGTGCTCTCTTAGGAATAAGTGTCCCGTTTTTCATGCAGGGTGGTATAGAGATAATATCTCTTTTTTTTGTGCAGCACACACACTATGAAGTGAGGGTGGCCTCTTACCTTGCGGTAGCAAGGTAACCGCATATAAAAGCAATGGGAATGTTGGTTCCCCTGATGAAGTCACGTGATCGTGACGCCACGCGCAGGGACGGAAAAGGCATAGAGACAGACGGAGGCTAATGAGCTCGCCGCTCGTATGAGATAAGTTTTTGCACTTAAATGTTAATGTGAGTACCTAGTTTATGCGCCAAATAAACGTACCCTGCTGGTTTTTACATACTTCACTATCGAGATATCCCTTGTTTCCTTTTTGCTTCTGCAAACCCTGGTGCCATTTGAGAGCTATCCTAGCACTTAGGACCCAGTGATTGACCCAGGATCCCATGCGAGATATCCCAGCACTTAGGATCCAGTGACTGACCCAGAACCCCATGCGAGGAACCAACATTCCCATTGCTTTTATATGCGGTTACCTTGCTACCGCAAGGTAAGAGGCCACCCTCACTTCATAGTGTGTGTGCTGCACAAAAAAAGAGATATTATCTCTATACCACCCTGCATGAAAAACGGGACACTTATTCCTAAGAGAGCACTTCTGTTGCTACTAGCACCATCAGCGGATGCATTTTGAATTCTTTGAACTGTTGCTGTTTTAGTTCACATTGGACACTTATGCGTTTAGCACATTGTGCACATTGCTTTAGACACATGCACAGGAACTGTGTGATTAACGGCTGTTGCAATTTACAGCCGTTTATGCAATTAATTTCTATTTTTGCACTTTAGTATTGTCTTTTTTGTCACTTTATTGACTTATTGATAGTCTGCACATTGCACTTTGGCAGTTCACATTGCGACTTGGTCTTATATTTTTTAAGTTTATGTGTATACCCCAAGTTGCATCACTATTTTAAGCTACACCATATTCACATATTATTTTTATTCCCAATTGGATTAATTCTTTACCATTATTTTATTCTGTGTATTTATTTTATTCATCTTTAGCTTTTATGCACTTTTGGATATAATATTACAATATATTCTTTTACCAAGCATAGAGGTTACCCCTCACGTAGCATATAGTTTGAACAGCGCAACACCACATTTTTACCTTTATTCATTATCTATGGGTTCGGTTTGACCCTTTCGGTGACTGCAGCAGTTCATTTATTTTATTCATTTATTTCCTCCTCCCTGGTAGCGCAGGAATAACCCCCTTCTTCTTTCCTCTCCACTGATGCTTTTTTACGAATCCTTGTTTCACCAAAAATCCCAAATTTTCAAAAAACATTTGTCATTGGGACAGAAAGTGTGGTGAAATCTTCTGAAGAGGTGCACAGACAGCAAAACAAATGTTACAGGGGTGATAACCCTTCCCTATGTTTTCCAAAAAGCTTAAAAATAGTTTTTTTGGCTGGAGCTACACTTAAACAATGTACCTGTTCAAAATTACAAACAGATTCTACTTAACAACAAACCTACAGTCCCTGTCTTGTTTGCACCGCCTGTATACTGCTGTTCAGAGTGTATAGGGCCTGGGGGCCCCACGCCTTTCTCTTTTTTTAAATTTTTTTATTTGGGTGCGGGGTTCCCCTTAATATCCATACAAGATCCAAAGGGGGTGGGGGGTACCCATGCCATTTTTCTCAATGATTTTCATCAATATTGCCGGGACCAGACATTACATTAAAGCCGCAAGCAGTTTTAAATTGCACTTTTATTTTTTTTATTTTTTTTCCCCTTTTTAGAAATGTAATTTTGTGCAGGGACAGTTCTAAACACGAGAAACACGTGCCACTTCACAGGCATACTTTAGACCAGTGTTTCTCAACTCCAGTCCTCAAGGCGCCCCAGCAGGTCATGTTTTCAGGATTATCATTATTTTGCACAGGTGATTTGATCAGTTTCACTGCCTTAGTAATTACCACAGCCATTCCATCTGAGGGAAATCCTGAAAACATGACCTGTTGGGGCGCCTTGAGGACTGGAGTTGAGAAACACTGCTTTAGACAACCCCTCCCCAGGTACGATATTTAAAGGAATATTTCACTTTTTTTTTTTTTTTCACTTTAAGCATCATTAAAATCACTGCTCCCGAAAAAACGGCCGTTTTTAAAACTTTTTTTGCATTATAACATGTCCCCTGGGGCAGGACCCAGGTCCCCAAACCTTTTTAGGACAATAACTTGCATATTAGCACTTGTGATTCCGAACGTTCGAGTCCCATAGACTTTAACGGGGTTCTAAAGTTTGCGCGAACTTTCGGTCCGTTTGCAGGTTCTGGTGCGAACCGAACCGGGGGGTGTTCGGCTCATCCCTAGTGGTGTCTTCCAGGGGCACCGTGTCATCAGCCTCAGATATTCCTCTGGATGTGTCCTCTGGAGTGCTGGAAGATGCAGCGGGGTCAGTGGAGAGCGGCATGGAGAACAGCTTTTCAGTTGCCTCCCTGTGCCTCTCCTTAGCGGTGCGTTGTGCCAGGGCGCCATTTTGGGCCATGATGTCCAGACCTTGATGAGTTCTGTCGCTTTGCGGTGGACATCGGGGAAGTACCGAGCAGGCAGAGGTAGGGTCGGGCTCCGGAGACCTTCCGACAGCCGTTGTGCTGTGTTTGATGAAATATTAAACGATTCCTCAGGAGAATATAGCGGAGTTTTGGTGGAGTGAGCTAAAGGTGCATCCAGCTACATCCGCTGCCTGGCCACGCCCCCAGTAACACCCACATGTGATGTTGAACCTCCATGATTGTGAGAATTGAGATATAGTAAATGGGCTGGGCCACGGACAGTCAGGCTGTGAAAGGAAAGAGTTAAATGATGCTGGAGTTGCTGAAGCTTCCAATGCACATTGTGTTTATGCTCGCAGTGTGCAGTGAAATCAGAGTAAGCAATTTCAGTACATGAGAGGAGCCTGTACAACTGTGCAAAACTGCAAGGAGAGTTGAAGTTCAGGTGTAGCGATACCCCCACAGGAGCCACTAGTATATTTGGGTCCTGTGTGTCACTGAGCCATGGGCAGAGCGCCACCCCTGCTGACACCACCAAAATACCTTGGCCAGGGAGCTTCCTGGCGGTCACACAAGGAAAAAATGCACACACACTTACAAAATAAATGATTGGGTTGTATTAGGATCAGTATGAAGAATGGCAGGCAAAGAAACCGTTCACGAGCTAACGACAAGTGAGGTAGTTCAGCACAGAAACAATGCAATACAGTACAGTACCCCCTTTTAACCACTTCAGCCCTGGAAGGTTTTACCCCCTTAATGACCAGGCCATTTTTTGCGATACGGCACTGCGTTACTTTATCTGACAATTGCGCGGGCATGCGACTCTATACCCAAATAAAATTGTGTTTTGTTTTCCCACAAATTTATTTTGGTGGTATTTGATCACCTCTGCGGTTTTTATTTTTTACTTTCTGCTATAATACATATCCCAAAAAATCTTTAAAAAACAAATCAAATCTATTCATCCGTTTAGGCCAATATGTATTCTGCTACATATTTTTGGATTAAAAAAACCCGCAAAAAGCGTATATTGATTGGTTTGCGCAAAAGTTATAAGCATCTACAAAATAGGTTATAGATTTATGGCTTTTTTTTTTTTTTTTTTTTTTCCTAACTGTGAGGGGAGTGGACTGACTGGGAGTACAGAGAGATCGCTGTTCCTGATCACTAGGAAAAGACGATCTCACTGTACTCACCTGTCAGAATGGGGATCTGCTTTTGTTTACATTGGCAGATCCCCGTTCTGCCTCTGAGGAGCGATCGCGGGTGGTCGGACTGCCCTGCTGTGCACCAGACGTACAGGTACGTTGTTTTGCATTATAGGTCCGCCCTGCCGCAGTATATATGCAGTGGGCGGTCCTTAAAGAGGAACTGCAGTCTGCTCACATAATTTGTAATAAAAACATCTTTGCCATTCTGAAGCTTCCCTCCAACTACTTTGCATATTATTTTATATATACTGTGATTCTGTACTTGCCAAATATGCTTTAGAAGTCTCCCTCCACTAAGTCTGGCTGCATCCATTTTAACTGTGGGCAGCTAAAGCTGCTGCCTGTTCACTTCCTGGATTTACAGACACACACCCACAGCTCTCATTGGCCCTCTAATGACTCCTACAGCATCCAGGGAACCTTGTGCCCACTGGGAGATGGTCAAATACGGCCCACCGATGGAGGAAGCCTCAGGACCCGGCCCGCAGCCCCCATCATGCAAACAGAGGCAAGATGGCACCGGTCACCATGCTGCAGACACATGCAGCCAGCCATCCTCATGCTCCTCAGAGCTGACAAAGAAGCCTGCAGGAAAGGGTGAGTCACACTGTCCCCCCCCCCCCCCCTGTTCTAAGCCTGGAAGATCCTTTCCTGTTCTCTCCAGCTCAGGACATTGCCCCTGATACTCCCAGCAGGGACACTGCTGATGCAGGCCCTGCAGAGCCATCCCTGTCTCAGATAATGGAGGCCATCCAGCACAGCCATGCTTCCCTGACCACCCAAATGGACTCCATTAAAACAGACTTATCCTTCCTAAAACAGGATGTCCATAACCTCCGCCACAGGGTGTCTAATGCTGAGCAGCGCATTAGCACGCTGGAGGATGAGACCCGTCCATTACAGGGCTCTGTTAGGGAGCTTATGCCAGGCCCAAAATTACACAGCAGATAAGCTCACTGAAATGGAGGCCCGTTTACGGAGGAGCAATTTACGTTTCCTGGGGTTCCCAGAGGGGGCTGAGGGTAGAACCCCGGAGGTTTTTATGGAAAGATGGCTAATCACCACATTCGGCGCTTCAACCTTTTCGCCGTTATTTGCCATTGAACGAGCACACAGGGTTCCTATGCGCCGCCTCCCACCTGGGGCCCAGCCACGTGCCATGATCATAAAACTCCTGCACTTCAGGGACAGGGAGGCAATTCTTGGTGCTGCCAGAGAAAAGGGAAGGGTGTCCTTTAATGGGAGCGGAATTACTATATTCCCTGACTTCTCTGTAGCTACACAAAAGCAGAGGGCCACTTTCCTGGCTATTAAACGCAGGCTCCGTGAGCATCATCTCCCCTATGGCATGCTATATCCTGCTCGATTGAGGATTGTCTACCATGGCAAGGCCTACTTCTTCATGGATCCTAAGGAGGCATCTCACTGGGTGGATACCCTGGGACATTCTGAACGCCGGAATCAGAATCAAAGATTCCCTCCGCGCTGACATCGCACCTAATCTGCATTTTTTGATAGCTATACCTTGTGCCTTATGTGGACTACGTTACCCCTTTCCAGCAAAGGACAGCTGAGGGGGGTAGGAGTGGGCCTGGAAATCCTTACGCCTGTGATCATCTCACTCCCCTCTTTACAGTTATATGAAAGTGGCGAACTACATTCTACTAACTCTGTTTGTTTCTTACTTGTTTGATCTGGATGACTGCTGCATTTTTTCCTTCAGGGTCAACTAGCATACTTGTCCTGTGCGGTCACGGACGGTAGCCCACGTCTAAGGGACTTTAACGCTCCTCAGGGTTGGTTAGTTTGGGGTCTGTGTCATGACCCCCCTGCTTTGCAGTTTTGGTTTTGGGAACAAAGCTCTCATATGTTTGGGTTTGGGAGCCGGGAGGGTTAGGGTGCGTGGGGATGTTTGGGGATTTTTTTTTTGAAGTTTTTATTTTTATGTGTTTTTGTTCTGCAGTGCTGGTATTCATTTGTGCATTTCCATTTACAGGCTGGTATAACTGACCCTTATGATATGCATCTGTTCACTTTATTTCCTATGCTCTTGCCTTATCTTTTTGACCTGTTTTTTACCTTGCGCGCTTCCCCTGGTTCGCGGGACTTCAGGCCTTGCTTGTGTCCGGTGGGCCATGGGAGGTGGGTAAGGTTAATCATGTGCTTTACGCCTCCCTATGTCTAAGCTACGTTTAGTGTCTTGGAATGTACGGGGGCTGAATTCCAAGGTGAAAAGATCTCTGATGTTTGACTACTTGGCACGCCACAATCCGCATGTAATCCTACTTCAGGAAACCCATCTCCAGGGCTCTAGAGTCATGGCCCTCAAACGGGCAAAAATTGCCTATGCCCTCCATTCTACATACTCCACATATGCCAGGGGGACCTCCATCCTAATAGCCAAATCAGCCCCGGTTAGTATTAAGCATGTTAAACTGGACCCGCAAGGGTGTTTTGTAGTTGTTGTACTCAAACGTATGGGAAGACCATATACCGTGACTAGCCTGTATGCCCCTCCCCCCCCTTCACTAAATTCTTCTCTGAAAGGGTTTTGACCTCCATTCTGGCGATAGCAGAGGGTCCTTTACTAATAGCGGGTGACTATAATACAGTACTGGATAATTCCATAGGCAGGTTACGTTGCTCTTCTTTACCCCCCACTCCCCTGGGTTCCTTCTTAAATCAATTTGACTTGGTAGAGGCCTGGAGGTGGAAGCATGCGGACAGGAGGGAGTATTCGTGTCACTCTGAGTCACACGGTACTCTGTCTCGTATAGATTTGTGTCTGGTCTCGTCAGATCTACTTTCCATGGTATCGGAGGTTAAATACCTCCCTAGGGCGATATCCGACCATTTTCCTTTGATGGTGGACCTCGCCCTGGGCCCCTCCTCCTCCTATCGGGTGTGGCGACTGAGCCCACTGTGGTTGGCAGATGAGATCGTGGTGAACCAATGTATGACGGAGATGAAATCATACTGGCTACTTAATAAACAGAGTGCATCCGTTCCAGTGGTATGGGATGCCTTTAAGGCCACTACACGTGGCTCTTTTGCTGCGGGGGTTGGTCAGACACGCAAGGCCTCTATGTCCAAGTTGATGGATGCAGAGGGAGCTCTCAGGGAGGCAGAAGCCGCTTATACCGCGACTCCCTCTCCTGAGACACATGCTGCCTGGAAGCATGGGTCCAGAGAATTGGACCTAGTGCTTTTGGAACGCACCCAGAAGAAGCTGTTATACCAGAATCAGCGAATCTTTGAGTTTGGTGACAAGAATAGCCGTTTGTTGGCATATCTTTCTAAACCTGACTATCAGCCATGCAGCATACCCAGAATTAAGAGCGCAGAGGGCATAGTGGTAGAACAGAACAATGAGATCATGGAAGCCTTTATTTCCTTTTACTCCTCCCTATATGCTACTAGAGCTCACTACACGATTGTGGAATTGGATGACTATCTTGCGGACATTTCGTTGCCCAGACTTCAGACCCAGCAGGCGTCAGATCTTGACGCTCCTCTGACAACTGAGGAAATTGGGGAGGCTATCCAGTCCTTTACCAGAAACAAAACGCCGGGACTGGATGGATTCCCCATCGAGTGGTATTTGCAATACAAAGATTTGCTTATACCCCATCTAAGCAGGGTATATGATTTTGCTATGAAAACTGGACAGCTACCCCCCTCCTATGTCGGAGGCATTGATTGTCCTCATTCCTAAACCACATAAGGATCACCTCCTATGCGAATCTTACAGACCAATATCACTCATCAACTCAGATGTTAAGATTTTGGCCAAGGTACTCGCCCGGCGATTGAACACAGTTATTACTACCATTATTGGTGCGGATCAAACTGGGTTCATCCCTGGGCGATCGACCTCCATCAACCTGCGGAGATTGTTCACCAATCTTCAGGCCACTCATGCGGAGATGGGTTCCAGGGCTGTTCTTGCCTTGGACGCACACAAGGCATTTGATTCAGTCGAATGGCCTTATCTGCTGGAGGTCCTGGCAAAGTTTGGTTTTGGCGGTACCTTCATCAGATGGGTCCAGCTGTTATATTCGAAACCCACTGCTCAACTGAGGGTGAACGCAGCCGTGTCTGATCCCTTTCCGATAAAGAGAGGCACCAGACATGGGTGCCCTCTGTCGCCGTTGCTCTTTGCACTGGCGATAGAGCCCTTGGCAGCACTGATAAGATCTTGCGGGGAGGTTGCGGGACTGACGATTGGGGGTCTGGAGGAGAAGGTGTCTCTTTATGCTGACGACATGTTGATCTATTTGTCGGACCCGCAGTCGTCTCTCCCAGTCCTGCTGGAGATTATTGGCAAGTTTGGTCATTTCTTCGGGTTCCGGGTTAACTGGGACAAGTCCATCCTATTTCAGATTGACCAGGCAGACCCACCCAGGCTAACTTCCTCTTGCCCACTACAAATAGTCACCTCCTTCCGATATTTAGGAGTTATGGTACAGCTCCCTATTACCTCTTATGCTAAACTCAATATAGACCCCCCTTATAGGGAGAATGAAGACCACATTCAAAACCTGGGCAAATCTCCCACTTACCTTATTGGGCAGGATTAATATTTTTAAAATGATATTCCTGCCACGATTTCTGTATGTATTGGGTAATTCACCAATATATGTCACTAAGCTTAAATTTAAAGAAATAGACTCCATCCTTACTTCCTTTTTATGGAGGGGGGGAGTAGTCAGGATTGCCAAGACCACCCTCCAGTTACCGGTACTGGAGGGTGGATTGGCCTTACCCTGCCTCGACACCTATTATGTTGCCTCACAATTAGCTCATGCACATTGGTGGTTTTTTCCTGCAGCCACTGCCTTGGAGGCTGCTATCCCTACCTCCTATGAATCTCTGCAGAACCTGATTTATCGTATGTCCCTTAGAAGGCGGGAGGGTACCAGTGTCCTGGCAATGACTATCCAGCTTATTAAGCTAACAAAACTACAGTCGTTCACTGACAGTAATACTTACTCGCCGAACACTCTGGGGGAACCCGACTCTACCAGAGTTCTTCCGCAGATCTGATGGGGGATTCTGGTCGAAAAGGGGAGTAAAAAATATTTTGCATTTATTCTTAGACAACGTGTTTCGTTCTTTTGATGAATTTCGTAGAGATTACAATCTACCACGCACAGCTTACTTCCTCTACCTACAGATACGCAACACTGCAGAAATGCAGTTTGGTCTTCGCAACATATCCATTCAACTCTCCCCACTGGAACGTATATTGACCGACTCCTCTCACACCAAGCTAGTTTCTACATATTATAGGTCCCTTCTGCATTCCACGACTCAAAGGCTGAGCAAGACGGCTGCCAGCTGGAGAGCTGATATTCCTGAGCTGACGGAGGAAATCTGGCAGGAGCTTTTGCCCCTCCAGGTTCCCTCTGTCATCTCTTCTCGTGATAAAGTAATACAAACGAAATTGTTATACAGATCCTACTTTACTCCATGCTTACTATTTAAACTGAATAGATTGCCCTCTGCATTGTGCTCTCGTTGCGGCATGGCTGATGGCACGTTCTTTCATTTAATGTGGGAGTGTGCTCCGATCAGGCAGTTCTGGTCGGAGGTCGTGGCCTTCATTAGTTCATTGACACAATTACCTAATGTATGTAATCCTCTAAGGTGTTTACTGGGCTATATTGATGATGATAGTATATCCGAGAATACACGAACATTTCTGAGAATAGTATTGTTTTATGCTAAGAAAGCAATAACCTTCCATTGGAAGTCTCCATCCTTACACACACTATTGCCTTCTGGCTCACGAATATTAACCATGCTGTATCATTACACAAACTGACATATGAGGCTAGAGGGTGTCCGAAAAAATTCAGGAAGGTTTGGGGCTACTGGGTTGATTCTGAGAGCACCGTCTCTCCTGCTCCTTAAAAATGTGACTGAATATTGTCTTCCTGATATATGCCAATTGTTTACCAGCTTTCTAAAATACATTTTTTGCACTGTACTGGATTGGGCGATGTTCGCTCCACGAGTGTCTGTTTGTTGTCTATTGTATGTCTTGTTTTGAAAAAAAAACTTAATAAAAATTTACCTTTAAGAAAAAAAGAAGATGTAAACGATAGCTCTCAGACTGGGAGATTTTCCCCAAGTGAGCAAAAGATTAAAACAAAACCCAAGGCTAACTCACTTGTAGGCCCTCAGTCAGAAGAGACTATGTTTAAGCCCCAGGATGTTTGACAAATATACCACCCACAACTAAACTATGTATTGGGTTCTTCTGCCGGGTACGTAGGGGCCCTTAAGTTTGTGCACAGTGAAGGATGCAGTCCCGTTAAGATGTGAAAAACTGGAATAATCCTTATTGGCATTGATTTAAAGGGTATTGAGTCAAAGTAAGAGTCACTTTAAAAAAAGAAGGGGGAAGAATGTGTAACGTGTTCTCCTCCTTTAGGGTCCTTTCACACGGGGCGGATCCGTGCAGATCCGCCCCGTGAACCTCCGCTTGCTCAGCGGGGATCGCTCCGTTGATCCCCGCTGAGCCGACGGATGACTGGGCGGTCCCCGCACACTGTGCAGGGACCACCCTGTCAGAGCGCCGCTCTCCCCTATGGGGAATCGGATGACGACGGACCGTAGAGTCCGTTGTCATCCGATCCGCTCCGCCGACGGAAGGAAAAATAGGGTTTTCCTCCGTCACACTTTGGCGGAGCGGATGTCAGCGGACATGTCTCCGCTGACATCCGTGCCTCCATAGGGGTACATGGAGGATCCGTTTCAGGTCCGCCTAAAAAACTGACAGGCGGACCTGAACGGACCTCCGTGTGAAAGGGGCCTTAAGTGGATACGTTGAACTTGAGTAACACACTCCTTCCTGGGATTGTTTGAGCTTGCATCAAAGTAAATACAGCGTTTAGCCTAGCAGGGAATCAAGGGGTTCACTCAGTCACGTGGAAACCATTAAGAAGTGTAGACTGCAGCAATAGATGGGCTATGGCACCTGCACAGACCTGTACTTGGAGAATGTCCTTGAACTTAAAAAGACTTGAAAAGAAAACACTCTTGCAATAAGGGTAACTTTAACAGGATTTTGAACCCTCACCCGTTCCTTATGTAGCATACGGACCTTTTTTCTCACCTGGCTCACTTGTAAGACAAGGCACACCGTGCTATATTCCCATACCCTCCTCTTTGAAGAGGTTAAGCGGTGTTCACAGTTGTTGGGTTCCGCAGCAAGTTACATCCTCTAGGCTGGTTCCTTTCCCTAGAGTGTAGGGAAAAGTCTGTTGCTTGTGTATCAATAAAGCCAATGTCCAGACAAGGTTAAACCTCAATGGCTGAATTTTTATTTTCTTTATGCTTGAAACCGGACAGGAAAGTTGAAGATGAAGAATAGAATAACAGGAGGTAGATTCAGGCACTTAATATCACCACTCAATCCCAAGTGGACTCTGCTCACCTGGATAGTTCCCTCTCAAGGTCCCAGCAGCCGGAGTGATGCACAAACTTTATTTTACTGTACTAGGGATAAGATCGGAACCAGTTTGCCTAGTTCCAAACTTCCCAGCACTTGTAGCATAAGGACCTAGGTGCACGTTGAAGCACGCTACAATGCCTGTGGCGGACTTGTGGAATCCCTCTATAGGTGACCAGGCCTCATCCGAGGCGGTGACTTCCTTCACCGGTAACCCTGGCTCCCTCTCCAGAATGGGTCACCCTCGAGTGCCCTGGAATTCCTCTTTAGATGGTAGGCCAGCTAAAGGTGCTGGGCCTACAAGCAAAGTTAAAGCTAAAGGTGCCTGAGACTGATCTTCCCCTGCGCACTCCCATGGCCTGGAGGGCCACGAGACGCAGGCGGTACTGCTCCTCAGTACCCCTCCTTCTCCCTGCTAACATGGCGTCCGCCCCTTTTGTATCCTCTCCCAGCATGCACAGCGGGCCGACCACGCCCCAGTACAGCTGCCTGGAGAGAACACCCAAAGGTACAGTAATTTCACTAGCGGTTCAACCCTAACCTGTTATGGCAGCGCTAACCTACAGGCCACAGGGAACTGTGCACCAGCAACACCACTTGGCAGAAACAGAAGAACAAAACCTTAAAGCGGAGGTGCAGGGGAAAAAAAAAAGTCAGCAGCTACTAACACTTACCTGTCCTACTCGCCCGCAATGTCGGTCCCGCCACGGCGATCGATCCCTGCTGGCAGGTCCCGGCTCCTCCATCCTGAGTAAGGGAAACAGGCAGTGAAGCTGTAAGGCTTCACTGCCCGTTTCCTACTGCGCATGCGCCACTCGCACGGCGCTTTGTGAATGGGCGGCTTGCCTCCTGGGATACACACAGTTCCCAGAAGGCAGCGCGGCCCATTCACAAGAAGAGGAAGCGAAAGGAGACCCACCGCGGACGAGAAGAGGAACAGATTAAGGGATTTCCGCATAGCAATAGGCATTTAGGGTGAGTATAATTTTTTTAATTTTTTTTTAGGATTTTTAATGTAAAGTTTGTTTTTTCAGGGTGGACCTCCGCTTTAACAATTTAAGTGATCTGGGCCTGGCTACCAACCCAGATCAGCCCCCTAAATTTAGGTACCTAGCTCCCCTAAAAGTAAAGGGGTGCTACACTTATGCAACATAGAGCGAAGCAGTGAGCATCTGGCTGGAGGACCCCTTGTTGTTTGATGGCCTCCCGATCCTGCATCGAACAGGTCTCCACCAGTCTGCCTCTCAAGATGACCGGCTTTCCAGTGGAAATTGCAGCATTCTGGTCTAACCCAATTCCAGGCCCACGTGGCTCCACACCGTTCTCATACACACTTACTTCCAGCAACAAATCCCATCTCCAACTCCCCTCTATTTTCCTGTGCTTTTGCTTAAGTATTCTCCCGTCCCCTGGTGATTGCTTCTGGACTTTGTAGTTTAGTCTCAGCTTCACTGTGCAAAGGGGTTCCCTGACCCACTATACTCAACCTTGCCTGTGATCCCTCGCTGCTGCCTCCATTACAGCCGGTGGATCACTTGGTGCTTCAGGGTATGGGGAAGCATGTGACGACCTTGCCGTGACCACGCTCAGGTCTAGCAATAATGTCACAACTCCTATTCGCATCAACACTATTAAAACCAGCTGCAACAGAGGAAAGAGCAGTGAGGAAGCACTAGAAAGGTAAGTATCTGTAAGTTGGGGAGCCCCTTTACAGTGATACTGTCACTTTGCCATGCATGAGTAAGGTGACATTGCCTCTTTAAAATTGTATCAATGTTAAAACCTATGTGAAATTTTAGTGAGTGGGTTTACATATACTGTACTTACAATATAAATCATGATGTGCTATATCTCTTTACTGTTCACTATATATAATCTACTTATTGTTTTTTACTTCTTTTCTGTTTTTCAGATGAACTGCAACAAATAATCATTGATGCAGCCAATGAAGCTAGGAAGTCCATTCTTGGGCCATTTTATCCAAGCTTTAATCTACATAACATTTTAAAGGAGGCTCTGCCTAGATTTGTGCCAGAAAACGCACATCACCTAGCGAGTGGAAGGCTTCATGTTGCTCTCACACGACTGCCAGATGGAAAAACTATACTGGTCTCTGATTTCAACTCCAAGGAGGAAGTTATACAGGTAGAAATATATTATGCTGCCCTGATGTGATGTATTTGTTTTGCACAGGCTACACAAGTTTTAAGCCAACATTATTATATGAAGCTACTTAGAAAATGTGGTATACTAAAAACGCAGGCATGGGTGGAACTTGGAATTTCCTTTAGCGGTGCCTGACTCCATTGTGACATTTCATGTGTTTAGCTTTTAGGTCCAGGATCTCCAAACTCTTCAATACCAGGGCCACATCCTATATTTTACAAATATTGACAACTTCACATCCCCATCAGATTTCCTTCTTGCATCAGGGTCCCCAAGAGAATCCTCCTTGCATCAGTGAAACTATCACAGATCCCTTTTACTTTAGTGTCCCTGTTGAAGTCTTGCTTACATTAGGGTCCCTACTCCCCATCAGAGTCCCCCCCCCCCTTACACCAGGGTTCCCATAAGATTCCCCTGTTAAATGGGAGAGGAAAATGTAGCGGCCACTAAGGCATTCTCAATCTGTGCACTTACCCTCTGGATTTAACCCCCCCCCCCCCCCCTTTCATGACAAGGCCATCTTTGCCAATTGGTACTGCGTTACTTTAACTGACAATTGCGTGGTCATGCAACGCTACACACAAATTTAAATAATTTTTCCCACAAATAGAGATTTCTTTTGGTGGTATTTGATCACCAGTTGTTTTTTTATTTTTTGTGCTAAAAACTAAAAAAAAACAAATTTAAAAAAATATATATGTTTTACTTTCTGCTATAAAACATATCCAATAATACTACATAAATGTAAAAAAGCAAATTTTTTCAAAAATTTAGGCCTATATGTATTTTGCTACATATTTTTGGTAAAAACTCCCAATAAGTGTATATTGATTAGTTTACACAAACGTTTATATTGTCTACAAACTATGGTGTGTGTGTGTGTGTGTGTGTGTGTGTGTGTGTGTCTATACTGGAATATTGTTGTGTTTGTGTTTTTTTTATTTTATTTTTATACTAGTAATGTAGAAGATCAACGACTTATAGCAGGACTGTGATAGTATGGTGGGCAATCTGACACTAGCTGACACTTTCTGGGAACCAGTGACACTAAGGCCCCTTTCACACTGGGGCGTTTTTCATGCGGTTTAGCGCTAATAATAGAGCTATTATACCGCATGAAAAATTCCTGCCTGTAGCCTTCAATGTGAAAGCCCGAAGGCTTTCACACTGAAGCGGTGCGCTAGCAGGACCGCTCCAAAAGTCCTGCTAGCCGCTTCTTTACAGCGGTAAAGGAGCGGTGTGTTCACCGCTCCTTTACCGCGGCTGCCCATTGAAATCAATGGGACACCGCGGTAATACCGCCCCCTAGCGGCCGCATACCGCGGTAAGAACGACGGTATAGCAGCGTTGAAAATCGCGCTGCTATACCGCCACCACACCTGCCCGTCCCAGTGTGAAAGGGGCCTAATACAGTGATCAGTGCAAAAAATGTGTAGCGGGGTGTTCAATTTAAGGGGAGTGTCTGAGTGGTAATTAGGCTCAGACACCCTGATTGTTAGGGTTAATGGACCATTTCTGTTCATGGGGGGATAGTATTGCTGTACAGTTCCCTGTGGCCTACAGGTGGCGCTGTCGCCATGGGCCAGGGTTGAACCACCGATAGAGGGCTGTGCCTTTTGTGTCCCCTTTCGTCAGTAATGTGGCGGGGTGGGGAACCTGCTGTGCCTGTCGGGAGAGGGTATAAAAGGTTCGGACATCTTCCGTTCGAGGCCCAGGCACCTTTTTGGCCTGGGGGTGAGTGAGGGTCGTCTCCAGGTGCCTTAGGCCCGGAGGTGGAGTTCCTGTTCCATCCCAGACACCTTCAGTCTGGGGTGAGGTACTAATTTGAAGGCCCGGGGCCCAGCACCTTCGGCTGGGGGCCAATAGGGATCGTGGACTCCCAGGGTGCCGCCTTGCGAGAGGACCCGTATCTGGGACGAGGAGGCCAGGGAGGTAACCCCTTTCGAAGACCCAGCGCAGAGTCGTGGTGATGGTGGGGGCCTCTGGTAACTCTCCGGAGGGATGTTTCTCCTTGACATGGACCAGATACTTTAAGAAGAAAGTTCACGTTCAAGGTCAGTGGCAGTGGCCTCATAGGGCAAGGCCCTATTCACCCGGTCAGTGGCAGTGACCCTGTTCTCCAAGTCAGTGGCAGTGACTTTATTCACCCGGTCTGTGGCAGAGACCAACCTCACGGTCTGTGGCAGAGATCGTGCGCCAAAGCTGTTTGAGAAACCTAAACAGTCTAAAGAGTTGAGCTACGTTTGTGCCTGGACCTCCTCCACATCTAAGCTGCCCTGTATCTTCGCTCCAACCTGTCTGCTCTCAAAGAGGCTGTTTATTATCCTGTGAGAAATAAATATTGAGTTGGACTTTCCTGAGGAAAACAAGGGCTTGCATCTATCCAAGGTAGAGGTGAAATAATTCTCAGGAGGACTTTGACTCTGGTCGCAGACAAGGCCCAAATCTAACACTGCTCAACCTCCTTTATACAGGAGGGTACGGGCTTGTGGTGCGGTGTGCCTCTCTCTTCCTGCGAGGAGCCTAAGTTAATGCAGGTAAAGAGGGGTGTGTGCGCTACATATGCACTGTCACTGTACTTATGACATTGGTTGGGAAGGGATTAACATCTAGGGTGATCAAAGGGTTAAATGTGTTCCTAACCAGTGTTTTTGTGTGCACTGAGGTGCTTTTACTAAATTCCCTACTTGACAGGGAAGTGAAAACCAGCACATCCCTGCTGACAGGACAGAGCTCTGTATTGTTTTACATTGTCAGAGCTCTGTCCTGTATTCCTCCTCACCGATCAGCAGATGCCAGCAGTCAATCATTGACTGCCGCCCGCTGAACAGTTTGTGATGCGACTAATCACAGCACAGCTCCTCCTACCCAGAAGTGCTGGATCATGTACTAGGTACGTGATCCGGCACAGGAGAGCTGCTCTATCACCGTACTCCCAGTTTGGGGACATCTGCTCTAGGTTATCTCACTTATTTGTGTGTGTGTGTGTGTGTGTGTGTGTGTGTGTGTTTTTTTTATTTTTTATTTATATATATATATATATATATATATATATATATATTCTCATATTCTCTAACACTCTCCATAGCCCTATATAGTGAAAATGCACCCGACAGCTGATGGAAACTTCAGCTGCGGTGTCGACATCGCTGGACTCCAGGACAGGTGAGTGTCTGCAGTATGTGCCGCTGCTGGCTTTTAATTTTTGCAGCGGTGGGCGGACCTCCGCTTTAAATCCTAATGGCAACAGAAACTACCCAAATGACCCTGATCAAAAGTTTACATACCCTGGTGATTTTGTCCTGATAACATGCACACAAGTTGATACAAATGGGTTTGAATGGCTATTAAAGGTAACTATCCTCACCTGTGATCTGTTTGCTTGTAATTAGTGTGTGTGTTTGTGTAAAAGGCCAATGCGTTTCTGGACCCTTGCATCTTTCATTCAGTGCTGCACTGACGTTTCTGGATTCTGAGTCCTGGAGAAAGCAAGAGAATTGCCAAAGGATCTGCGGGAAAAAAATTGTTCAACTGTATAAAACAGGAAAGGGATATAAAAAGATATCCAAGGAATTGAGAATGCCAATTAGCAGTGTTCAAGCTCTAATCAAGAAGTGGAAAATGAGGGGTTCTGTTGAAACCAAACCACGGTCAGGTAGACCAACTAAAATTTCAGCCACAACTGCCAGGAAAATTGTTCGGGATGCAAAAAAAAAAAAAAAAAAAAACAAATAACTTCAGGTGAAATACAGGATTCTCTGAAAACATGTGGTGTGGCTGTTTCAAGATGCACTTGAGGAAAGACGAACGCCATTACTACGCACATGCCACAAAGTATCCCAGTTACAATACGCCAAACAGCACAGAGACAAGCCTCTATCCTTCTGGCACAAAGTCATTTGGAGTGATGAGACCAAAATTGAGCTTTTTGGCCACAACCATAAACGCTACATTTTGGAGAGGAGTCAACAAGGCCTATGATGAAAGGTACGGAGGTGGATCGCTGATGTTTTGGGAATGTGTGAGCTACAAAGGCACAGGAAATTTGGTCAAAATTGTTGGCAAGATGAATGCAGTATATTATCAAAAAATACTGGAGGAACATTTGCATTTATCAGCCAGAAAGCTGCGCATGGGACGTACTTGGACATTCCAATGTGACAATGATCCAAAACGCAAGGCCAAGTCAACCTGTCATTGGCTACAGCAGAATAAAGTAAATGTTCTGGAGTGGCCATCTCAGTCTACTGACCTCAATATCATTGAACTACTCTGGGGAGATCTCAAACATGCAGTTCATGCAAGACAGCCCAAGGTTTTTTGCCAAGACGAGAATAGTGGAGGGGCCGGCGGGGAGGAGCGTGCCACGAGAGGTCTAATGACAGACGCTTTGCAGGGACCAGATCTACCCATCAACTAGCTGTGATTGACGGGTGGATCGAATGGTCAGTCCGCCCCTGGTGCCACCTTATCAGTGTCCACCAGCGCAGCCTCAGTGTCCACCAGCAGAGTGCTCCAAGGTCTGTCCCGCCCCCTCCCCTGACCACAGACAGAAGACCGAGCGGCCACTGTGGCCATACTCCATTCGGCTGCTCGGGCTGTGGCTGAGTGACAGGGCCAGCCGGGAGATCGCCCGGTGCTCACGTGTGTCCAGGAGCCCGCAGTTAAATGTGGGAGACTTGGGATGTCTGTGAAAGGCAAGCACTGACGGTAATTGAGAAGTTTTAAATTGCACTCCTGGCATGTTTTGTGCCACCCACTGGGGCTTGATCACAAAGGACCTCTGTGATCAAGCCCCGGTAGGCAGAGCAAAATGTGTCAGGGGTCATGGCCGGAGCAGCACTGCCCATACACAGCTATATCCACATCTGAAGCACTGGGTTAGTTTTGAGCGGCGTATTGCAGCACATTTGCCATTTTGACATTCCCCACTATTCCTGTTCAGGTGCCGAATCAGAATTTTGGATCTCCCATCACTTTCAGTCCCAGTAATAGTGGTCACCAAGACTAATGGTATCTGTTAGCTGATCCACAGTCTAGGGTTGCCACCTCATTCCTTTAAACCCGAACACGTATTAATGACACAGGTTCTGAGGCAATTTTAATGCAGATAAGGCACTAAGTGAGTTTAATTACCACCTTAATCAGCCACAGAACCTGTGTAATACATGTTTGGGTTTAAAGGGATGAGGTGGCAACCCTACGACGGTCACACTCCTGCCTCCTCAACGTACAGTGCAGGGTTTACAGGGTCAGTACCCAGCATTGCACATGATAACCTACACGTGATGTAACCATCCACAGACTGGTACCTTGAGAGGAGAGCGCCTGAATAGGGGTGCAAGGTAAGTAATAATGCCTCTTACTGTACCCCTCAGATATAACAATTGTTTAACCCCTGCAGTGCTGATTGGGGGGGGGGTAGATTTTTTTTTCATTCCTGGATTTGTGCTTTAGGACAATCTGCTCAGTTCCCCTATACTTCTGCCAAGATGGTATACCTTTTTTACTAAGAAAAATGTGTTGATTGTATCATTACAGGCTTTGATCTGTAGCTGTTTTGTTCCCTTTTACTGTGGCCTGGTTCCTCCTTCATTCCGAGGAGTGGTAAGTTTTTTTTATAGCAAACTCTTTAAGATATGAAACCCAAATTATTGACTACAAATACATTTTTTTTTTATTATTTTTTTACTGGAAAGTATGTCATAATCTCTTAGGAAGTATTGTTTGCACACATCATTTTGGAAATTTTCTGCAATGTACTTAGACATGGAGGGGATATACCCAGCCCCTAGGCATGCTGGAACCTGGGACTAGGTCTATAGCACAATTGAAGGGTCTGTGGGGAGGAAGTTGGTCCCCCTTTGGTTTGGAAAATACATCCAAAAACCTCAGCCGATGCCATTGGAAGGGTTTTTACTGCAACCACCTTGCCTAGGCATCTGGTGTGACAAGTGGGCCCCCAGGATAACAAATAAGGACCAGACCAGTTGATTATTGGGGAATTGAATAAAAGTATACTGCGCTAGATCATACAATAATTAAACTAAACTAAAAGTGAAAAGTGATGTATACAGCAGCAACAAAAAACTGCGATATTTCCACAGTGCACAAATGTATATAAAAAAAAATAAAGTCACGCTCTTATAAAAACAATACAAAAAAAACAAAAGTTATCACTGAATAACCTTGAACAAAGTGCAACTGAAATGCAAGCGGCAATGAAAAATATATAAATAAATGCAAGTGTCCTTCATATACTGAAAGTGAAGGTGAATTCCTGAGTCCACACAAAGTCCCACAATGTGAAGATGTGTTCCAGAGTTTTCAACCACCACTAAGGAGATAGGTGTTTTGGAGTTTAACAACCCCCTCTGTGAGTGGGGACTCTTACCAGAAATGGTTGACCCCTGAGTGAGCGAGGTCATAAACGTCTGCAGATATTGCCCTCTGTGGGGTCTGATGGTCCGCCTCGTCCCGGGAGCTTCCAGGCAGCCGCTGGAGCTTGCCGGAAGTTTTTCTCACATTGTGGGACTTATATATATATATATATATATATTTCATTGCCACTTGCATTTCACTTGCACTTTGTTCAAGGTTATCCAGTGATCACCTTTTCGGCTAATGTTATTGAAGCCAATGAAGACCCAGGACTAACTTAAAGGTAGCCAGCGGTAACACCAAAAAGGACATGGATTCTCGGTGAAGCACTCCCATCGACATCTTGATGGGAGTGGTGCAGGAACAAACTGGACCGAAAGCCACAATGGTTCTACCAATGGCCGAAACTCCAAAGGATTCCTTTACCAGGGATGCAGAGATAAAACTGTCCGCTGCACCAGAGTCAACGAATGCTTCCATGGAGACAGTGGAAGTGGGAAAGTGCAACTGAACAGTAATAGTCGAACGTGGACTTGAGGGGCAAGAATAATGGTCTAGATAACCCCTTTTAGATATACTAGCCTCTGAAGTTTCAAGAAATGTCCACGGTAGATGCACAGTTCGACAACAGTTCCTTTACTCAATGGATAGGCGTGAAAAGCCTAGTTGCATAGTCTCTACTTGAGAGAAGTCATTAGGAGATACTAAGACATGCATGCTCAACCTGTTGTCCTCCAGCTGTTGTGAAACTACCAGTTCCATCATGCCTCTGCCTTTGGGAGTCATGCTTGTAACTGTCAGACTTGCAATGCCTCGTGGGACTTGTAGTTCTGCAACACCTGGAGGGCCAAATGGTTGAGCACCCATGTTAAGAGGTGTTGGAAAGATGGAAGCAGATGAGGAGCCAAGGATTTGTGCTGCTTAGCCCATTCCTGGGAGCGCTCCTGGAAATGGGTGTTGATCTGGATGGCCAAAAAAATATGATTTTCCAGGATGATAGGAATTTAGTGACCCGCCAACTTATCTTTGCTAAGTTCTGCCAAACTTTGCCAGAAGTGCCTCATTGTTCCAGGAAAGTTCAGCTGCTAGGGGGCGGAACTGAATAACCTACTGTCCTACAGCGAGGGTGCCCTAACAGAGGCAAAGGAGCACACCTGCAGCAGCGGATGCACGGCCTGGCTCATCAAAAATCTTTTTAAAGAGAGCAAGAAATGCTGTGATATCATTGGTTACTGCATCAACCTTTTCCCAGCATGGAGAGGCCCATGCCAAAGCCTCTCCATAAAGCAGAGAAATCGCGTATGTAACCTTGGCCCAACCAGAAGGAAAATTCTGCGGCTGTAACTCAAAGTGAATGTTACATTGGTTAAGAAAACCCACGGCAGGCCTTTGGATCTCCAAAGAATCACGGCGGGGCCGGAAAATGAAGCATGGATGTCACTACCAGCATGGTTTGTGGTGCAGTGGCTGCCTGAGGCAAGTCTGCAGACGCCAGAAGCAAAGCTTGGAGTTGATCCAAATAAGTGGTTAGGGTCTGGAGATGACAAATACCTTGAACTTGACTAGATTCTTGAGCACTGAGCCTTTGGAGAAGTCACTTGAAATCCGCAGGTGATAAGGATTCGTCTGTCATGGTTTGAGTAAACTGTCACAATCAAAGGGTAAGACCACCTGGGACTGTAAACTCAAGATCTAGTGGACCAATGGAACAACTAAACAGGTGTACAGATGCGGGAGCAGGGTGACCGCATGCAAACGGAGGTGTGCCAGAGTCGCAGGATCTAAAGAGGCACCCGGTCTTCACCAGAGCCACTGGAGATATGCATGTTGCGCTGCAAGGCACCCCCCCCAGGTTGCGGTTCTCTACACACATGTTCGGACACAGTGCAACCAAATAACACGCTGGAAGGACACGGGTTAGGCACAGGAACCAAGGAAACTTACTTCAGCTAGCTAGATGGGAACGCCAGCAGAGAGGATGCAGGGAGCAGGCATAAAGCGCAGGAGAGAGGGGGGATGCTGAGCAAGGGTAGAGAGAGAGAGAGAGAGACTCTGCAAGCTGGAAAGGCTGCAGGCAAGAAACAATGCGGAGAAAGACACGCACAGCAACAGGAAATTAAGGGATCCATGGACAAACTAAAGGAAATATAACTGCACAGCCAGAGGAAAAACACGGAGCACAAAGACATGATCAAAAAACACAGGATACTCCCATGCTGGCGAACACCACAAGAACAAAGGGGTCCAGCTTCCACGTGAAGACACATTGCTCAAACACTAACACACAGGTGCAAAGGCTTAATAATACCTAGATTCAGGGCAGATAGGCAGAAACCAAAGCAACTCTGACAGGAGACAAAACCCGGTGCGGATCAAAAAGCACAGAAGCTTGACGCCATGTTAATATCTCCCCAGCCAATCCCTGATCAATATGGCAGTAGGGGGCTGAGGGAGGTATAAATGGGCCAGAGTTCAGAGCAGAAGTCTCTTGTTCCTGGGGGAGCAAGACCCAGCCTGAGGGCTGTCTCATCCATTGGAAGATCGTGGAACTACAAGCAGTTTTGTGGGATCCCAGCTGCAGTTTGGCTGGGGATCTCTGTTCTATCTCCTGGAGCATTCCAAGAAAGCCTCTAAAGGAGCCAGGACACAAGCTGCTAGAGTACTTAAGTTGACTGACCCTGCACATGGCTGCCTGGAGTTTAGGAAACCGTGAGCACCAGCCTTCTGGATTTAAAGACTTTCCTTGGCTTTCTTGCGAGATCCCTAGATTCACCCTCACCCTATCCAAGTTTTACCCAAAATAAAAACCACAAAGTTAGTGAATGGAAAATGGTGTATTTCTGGCTGTAGTGTGCTTATCAGGGAATAGAACCTGGGATCAAACAGCCAGACCAATCCGGTCTGTGCACTACATTCGGCTTGCAGGTGAACCCCTACTTTCACAGTGCAGGAACACTGGAACAACTTGCATCTCCTACATTTGGAAGCAGTAGATGATATCCTATGCTTACATACTGAAATGTTTCCTGCCCCATCAACCGATTCTCACCTCCAACCCTCCTGTTTTACCCCTCAGTTTAACAGATCTCCATCATGACCTATGAGGTCTTTGGAATCTCTGTTATTGCCCCAGTTCCTGTGTGAGAATGGTTTCAGCTTTTTATATTCTACTTTCTCATCATTCTTAAACCCAAGGTTGCTCAGTCTTGGATGTCCACATGTCTCTGACTGTCTGTTTTTGAATCTGGAATTTTCATTTTTGGGCACCTACCTGCTAGTTTGTGGCTCTGCCCATTTGGCCTATCACTGTACCACACGGGTCTCAAACTGGCAGCCCTCCAGCTGTTGCAAAACTACAAGTCCAATGAGGCATTGCAAGGCTGAAAGTTACAAGCATGACTCCCACAGGCAGAGGCATGATGGGACTTGCAGTTTCGCAACAGCTGGAGGGCCACCAGTTTGAGACCCCTGCTGTACCAGATGTTCACCAGTATTAGCATTGCTATATTCTTTGTGGGATGCTTGAACAATCTGCTGTTGAGAGAACAGTTGGGGCTGGCTCTGCAGGACAGCTTACCTTGACAGTTTTTAGAAGTTTGTAGCAGTTAAAGTGGACCCTAACCTTTCAAAAATCTTCGCTGGAACGGACTTATCATTTGGCGTATCTGGGTTAGTCCCGAAAGCAACTTGGAAGCGCTAGGAACTAAAATTGTATCCTTCCACTCCAAATCTTTGAAAAGCAGCATTCTGTTGTGATGGGACATCTATTTGATTTGGCTATAAAAACCAGGCTGCCCCTCTCCTAGTGGTCTCTGAAGTTTGGGTACTCCTTCAATCTCATAGTTTTAGATCCTCATCTGTTGCAGCAGGACTGTCCTCCGCAAAACAGTTGGGCCCCAAGTGAGGCAAGGTCTCATGTACTCACAAACGTAATCTAAATAGGGTCACAGGCAGCCAGAGTTAACCAAGTCACTGTAGGTAGGCAGTGGAACTGAACAAGAGACTGGATGATCTACCACTCATCTCAGAAGCAGGAACAGCAACAGGAAGGCTATTTTCAAGGTTGAATGGTGGCAGCAAGAGCGCAGAGCATGCATGCACAACACTCCACCTAGTGGATGCTGTTGGCGTTCTGTTCCCTCAGCCTTACCATTACCATGGCAAGATGACAGTGGCGGAAATTTTAAAATGGCACTTTTAATACAGTACATTCAAGAGAAAACTACTTTTATTTTTTTGTTTTACTGGACTATACAGTCTTCTAAAAAAATTATAATATATAAATATGTGTGTGTGTGTGTGTGTGTATATATGTATATGTGTGTGTGTGTATATGTATATGTGTGTGTGTGTGTGTGTGTGTATGTGTATATATATATATATATATATATATATATATATATATATATTAGGGCTGTTACTGATTAAAATTTTCTTGTTCGATTAATCGTTTTTTTTTTTTTATCGACTAATTTCGATTAATTATAACGCACATACAGTTTTTACAAGAATTTTTTTTTTATTAAGCTTTAAGAAAAACGTAGAAAGTTAGTTTGTTAGTTGTCCACATCTCCCCCCCATACTGCAATGCCCACATGTGTCCCCATACTGTAATGTCCACATGTGCCCCCATAATGTCCACTTTTCCCCCCCATACTGTAATGTCCACTTTTCCCCCCATACTGTAATGTCCGCATCTCCCCCCGTAATGTCCGCATCTCCCCCCGTAATGTCCGCATCTCCCCCGTAATGTCCACATCTCCCCCCATAATGTAATGCCCACATGTGCTCCCACTGTAATGTCATTGTCCACATCTCCCCCGTAATGTCCACATCTCCCCCATACCTTAAGATCCAGGTAGAACGGTCCGCAGAGTAGACGGCACAAGCAGGCGGCTGATGATGACGTCAGCGCGCCGCTACTAGGCTGCCGCAGGGTGGACCAAGATGGCCGCCTTTCCTATGGGCGAGACTGCGGAGCTCACTCCGCGGATCGTCATCGATCAAAATTTTTTTGATCGATCAAAGAAATTAACGATTAATCGAACAATTAATCGTTAATTTCCGCACCCCTAATAAATTATATATATATATAATTATACAAATATACTGTGTGTGTGTGTGTGTGTGTATATATGGACCAGCCTGATGTATCTGCTATACTTTAACAGTTCGACATCTAATAGACTGTATAGTCTTTTCAATTTGTCTAACCATATGTGTAAAGAGATCAGCAATAAAGAATCAGATTTCTTGTTTTCCATGATTATATCTCTTTGATAATGCTGCAAATACAGACACAAAAAAACTGTTTAGCTGGTAACAATCTGGTGTGTTCCTAACTTTCTCTTTCCACAGGCAATTCTGTCTTTGCTGGACTGCAAAAACACCTCCTTTCACCTCCATATCCTAAAAGAGGGGTGTTTTCTAACCCAAAATTGATATTGCTTGGGCAGGGCTGATAGGATCAATTTGGATTCCATGTAGTGCTATTTACACATATGGTCATACAATTTTGAAATGGCTATGCAGTCATGTAAGACAGTAGGATGGTGTCCCTTTAAAAATGTACTGCATTCAATTTATGTTTATCCACTAGATGGCAGTATACTATCATTCAAAGCATACCAATTTGTGGCTATACATTAGTGATATTCTCCAGAAGGGCTCTGATTTCATTTAAAAGCAGAATACTACTGTAAAATGTTGAACAATTGAAATAATTAAAAATGACCAATTAAGTTCACTTACTTTATTTAAAAACAGTTAAATATGCAAAAGGAACAAATGACTGTCACAAGCTGTGTGTGCTAAGCAATTGTAGTATCTCTTTTCTGGATCACATACCTGATGCGTGATCACATTTATTTTTTTGAAAACCATTCATCATTTTCCTTCCACTTCACAATTTTTTATGTGCCACTTTGTGTTGGTCTATCACATAAAATCCCAATAAAATAAATTTGTTTTTAGTTGTAACATGACAAAATATGGAAAATTTCAAGGGTGTGAATACTTTTTCAAGGCACTGTACATGGTGCTTGCAGGTAAAATAAGTTATTCTTTCAAATTGCATTACATTAGACTTTCTTGCCATTTAAAGGAACTTCTCTATGCTCTGTTTACCCCTTTAATCACTACGCCATTTCTTTCTGTTTTTTCTACAGCGGTATATTGATGGGGGATTATCAAACTTCCAACCGTTTTACGATCTTCAGTCCATCATAACTGTGTCACCTTTCACTGGAGAGATTGACATTTGCCCTCGAGACTGCCCTGTCAGCCATTTATGTCTTCATATTTTTAATACCAGCTTTCAGCTGTCTGTTCAAAATCTGTGCAGAGTGAGCTACGCCTTATTCCCACCTCCGCCCTATGTAAGTACCATTTAAACCACCTAATAGATTCTACTACATTCAAATGAATTAGCCGCTCTGCGTTACTACCAGAACTGACATATGGGAAGAGCACCAGTGTCGGGAAAAACATAGCAAAGTAACACTTCTATTTTTGTTTACAAAAACTTATTTGGTACAAACAATAGAATATCACACATTAAAGTGGAGGTTTGCCAAATAATTTTTATTTTTTTTAAAAAGTCAGCAGCTACAAATACTGCAGCTGCTGACTTTTAAAATAAGGACACTTACCTGTCCATGGCGCCCGCGATGTCGGCATCCGAAGCCGATCTATCGCTCGGGTGCTGCCTCCGCCATCTTCGGTAAGGGAATCAGGAAGTGAAGCTTTGCGGCGTCACTTCCTGGTTCACTACTGCGCATGCGCGACTCGCGCTGCGTGTTCCCACTGGTCCCTGCTGTCTTCTGGGACCTGTGTGTCTCCCAGAAGACAGCAGGGGGGGCGGAGTCCCCCTACTTT
This sequence comes from Rana muscosa, assembly GCA_029206835.1. Taxonomy (NCBI): domain Eukaryota; kingdom Metazoa; phylum Chordata; class Amphibia; order Anura; family Ranidae; genus Rana; species Rana muscosa. The sequence continues at coordinate 471,177,515 of CM055117.1, read as the reverse complement.
CACAGCGTGGAAGATGATCACAGTCGTATGCATGATGGCAAGCTTTCAAGACTAGACTAAGATGTTACAAGTTTTGGCTGTGGTAATCTAGGACTTGAATGTAAAGAAATGGCCAATTGTAAAGAAAAGTGTGCTTGGCCACATCCTGTTCAGTTAAAGTGGAGCTCCACCCTAAATTTCAACTTCTGCTATTTGGAACCCTCCCCCCTCCGGTGTCACAATTGACACCTTTCAGGGGGGAGGGGGGTGAAGATACCTGTCTAAAACAGGTATTTTCACCCACATCCGAGAGTCCTCTCTCCGGGAATCTGCGGGAGTGACGTCACTTCCCGCAGACTTCCCTTGGTGTTCTGGGAGACACTCGGCTCCCAGAACACAGGAGGACCAGTCAGAACGGCGCAGCGCGACTCGCGCATGCGCCGTAGGGAACCGGCAGTGAAGCCGCAAGGCTTCACTTCCTGGTTCCCTCACCGAGGATGGCGGTGGGGGCAGCAGAGTGACGAGCGATTGCTCGTCTTCTGCTGCGGACGTCGCTGGACTCAAAGACAGGTAAGTGTCCAAATATTAAAAGTCAGCAGCTGCTGTAGCTGTAGCTGCTGGCTTTTAATATTTTTTTTTCAGGCGGAGCTCCGCTTTAATAACATTTTTTTTTTTGTATGAAGTCAGCTAAGGTAAAGCCATACTTCTGTCCTTTATATAGCCCCTTAACCAAGGTTTGATGGCTTAGAATTCATTAATGAGGCACAATATTTAATAAGAAAATATGTAATATGCTTTTTTCCCCAATTAAGAGGACACGTGTTTTCACGTGAGAATCGTGTTCACACTACGCATAGCGTGAACTTTTTTGTTAATGAGGCCTTAATGTCCAACTAAAATGACATGTCCATCTAAAGCCCCGTACACACGGTCGGACTTTTGCCCAACAAACTTCGTTTTAAGCAAGTTGGACCAACAATCCGACCGTGTGTACGCTCCATCGGACAAACTTTTTTCGTTTTGGTTTTGGATTTCATCGGACAAAAGTTGGGTCTGCAAACGGACAAACTTTTGCCCAACAAAAGTCAGATGGAGCAAAGTCCGACCGTGTGTACAGATAACCATCGGACTTTAGTCCGATGGACAAAACAACTAATCTTAAAATCAACCAACAATAGCAGAAGTTGACCAAAGGGTGGCAGTAAAGATCAGAAAAGAGCAGAAAAAACACGTGATGTTGTAAGAAGTTTTAAGAAAGTTTGCAGAAAAGTCCGAGTGTGTGTGTATGCTATGGGTGTTCCCAACCAACTCCGTTCAGGCAAAAATCCACGGAAAAGTCCGATGGAAGTCCGACCGTGTGTACGAGGCTTTAGACTGTAGACAAACCCCTTGTCGGGAAGGGTCTGGCAGGATAAACAGATAATGTAATTGCATTACAAAAACCAGTTGTGTTAATGTAATCGACAGACTAAAGCATATGTCATATATTTTATTTGCTTTTGCCCATGGTTACGCTTTAACATACCATGTAAAACATCCTGGAGGTCTGCAAGCTCAGGACACAATGAAATATGTAAACCGTGCTAAAGTTGTGCTTGTAATTGGCACTTTCTGCACTTCGGTATTGGTCCATCATTATAAAGATCTGCTCGACAGACCAGTAGAAAGTTGAGCGAGGTAGAAGAGCCAAACACATTCTCAGGAGGTAATTTTAGCATATTAGCACAAGCCAGGACTTGTAGTTCCAAGAGCTCTCTGGAAGGTATCCAAAGGGCTGCAAAGGGTGGGCCAACTCAATATTGAACCCTATGGACTAAGACTGGGATGGCATTAAAGTTCATGTGCGTGTAAAGGCAGGCGTCCCAATACTTTTGGTAATATAGTGTATATGCCAACACCTTTTTTAATGTATGCTTTTGCCTCCGTTTCAAGAACTAGAGCTCCACAGGCATATTTACTTTGATTGGCTAAAATGATTTGAAGTATGGCAAAAGCTTTTTTGGCCATTCTCTTGTGGGTCACAGGAGTGCACCTGACAACTGGCTATAGTTCCGCTCCCAGTTAATGTCACAGAGCCGCTCCAGGCTCCTAAAGAATCCCGACCATATTGTCTGGTTCCACCCAACTGCCAGATTTACAGCTGGTTCCGTGTCTCAGCACGCATCTGAGAGCCAAAGCCAGCTGCGCCTGCCCCTCTCCAGCTTGGCGTTCCAGTGAGCATTGGAGAGGCAGAGCGGAGAACGATGAACGTCACTGTTCTCTGCTCTGGGAGACTTGAGTGATCAGCGGTTATTTGAGCGATCAGTTCTCATCTCTAGATCCACCGTAGGACATAGAGGTGGAGTTTGAATGTTTATTTTTATTTATTCTGTACCCCAGATTCTCCTTTCAGCTACACTGTGTAGTCTTATGCCGTGTACACACGATTGATTTTCTCGATGGTGAAAACACCGTCAACGACTTGTTCCCCTCCACACGGCCGTTTTTCCTGACATTTTTTCTCTTGGTCGAGAAAAACGACCGTGTGTAGGCTCCCTGGCAGTGTTTCCCTATGGGAAAACTGCAGCGGAAAAAAATGCTGTGAATCACGACGAGAAAAATTAGAGCATGTTCTAATTTTTCTCGTCGTGATTCATGCTGTTTTTCTCGTCGGGAAAAATGATGAACAGCCCACACCCGGTCGTTTTTCTCGTCAAATCGAAAAGATTTAATTTTTCCCGATGAGAAAAATGGTCGTGTGTACCCGGCATTAAACTGTGGAGCTGGAATTTTAGTGTGAAATACCGTAAATAAAAATGATGGAATATATTCCTTTTTTCCAGAAAGCAACAATATGTATCTAGGTCTGGCAGGAAAGATTAGAGAAATAGCACAGGTATTAATGGTTCATACCTAATGGATCATCCTTTTCACCCACAGGTGCTAAATGACTTTTATTACCAAGGCTATAAAGACGCTATTTTATATCTCATTAAGAATGGTAAACATCGGCTGTACCTTGGGGATCAGAAAAATATCAATGTGGTCTTGAAAAACGAGGATATTAAATTGAGACCACATGAAACAGTCCTGGTTAAATAGAAGATCAGTATATATATATAAGTGTTTATATTTAATGGAGTGAGAAGAACAGTACTGGAGGATATGAAGCACAAATTGGAACAGTGGAACTATGCGCTGGAAGAATACAAATTCTGACTGGCTACTTCATCAGAGGCCCTTGAGTACAGGGGTGAAGCTTCAAACCATATACAGTACCTAATGTAGAGAATGAAATAATATGGTCTTCTTCTTTTTCACTCTGACCACTTAATGAACTTAATGTTTACATGAATGTTAGTTCCACTGGTGCCTTGATTGCCACCTGCAGGAATTGGAACTCCAGGCAGATGGTGATGTTCAGGGCACAAGGTACCAGTGGTTGCAAATATTTTTTTTGTAATGAAGTACTGTAGTGACTTGGTCAGAAACGAAAAGTCCTGACATTGCTTTTAACTATGCTTTGCTTTGGGTGGGAGTTTCAGATGGTAATTGAGTACAAACATCTAAAGAAGCCAAATGTGTCCTACTGCTAGCTACTACCTCTAGTGACATCAGTAGCACCAGAACCAACGCTAGACTGTATCCTTCACCTTACCAGGGCAGCTCTAAGACTGATCTGGTAGTGCTGCAGATCAGGAAGATGGCCATCAGTCACTGGGGAATGTGAAGATGCCAACATTTTATGAAACATACACTATAGTGATATAATGATCTGCCTAATACCGTGTTTCCCCGAAAATAAGCCCGGGTCTTATATTAATTTTGGCAACAAAAGACACAGTAGGGCTTATTTTCAGGGTAGGTCTTACCATGTAATGTGATGTCTTCTCTCCCCCTCTCTCTCCCTTCCTGACAGGAATGTCCAGTGTGAACCGAGTTAAAATGCTTTTAAAATCCTATAATCCACTCTATTACAGTAGTATATAATGTACAATGTGTGTGTTTCTGTAATATATTTGTGCCAAATACCTTCGTTATAGCGCCGCTCTGCGCTTCTGTGACCCACTGGAGCTCTCTTCCCCGCAATTATTGTGGATTATAGGATTTTACAAGGTTTTTTAAACTAGGGCTTATTTTCGGGGTAGGGCTTATATTGCAGCCTTCCTGGAAAATAGCGCAAGGTCTTATTTTCGGGGTAGGTCTTATTTTCGGGGAAACACGGTAAGGCTTTTTTGAAAGCTATTGTCAAATACCTAAATGGCTGGCAAGCAATTCACAAAGCTAGCACACCAGGATATGGGTACTTAAAAAGTGACAGTTCTTTTCAGCTGACCCCATTGAGATTTGAAAGTTGGGCACATGGCTAAATAGAGATTTATATTCTTGTGTTAACGTATATACTCGAGTATAAGCCGAGTTTTTCAGCACATTTTTTTGTGCTGAAAATGCCCCCCTCGGCTTATACTCGGGTCTGTTTCCGACTTCAAATTGTGTGCCTGATCCCGGCCATCTGTAGGTCCCCTGGACCCCAAACTTGGCACACATGTAGCCTAACTCCTCCTCTACAAGTGTGCCAAGTTTGGTGTCTAAGGGACCTACGGCCGGGGAGCACCGATTTTTCAAATCCGGGCACCCCCTCCATAGACTCCCATGTTAAACGTCAGTCTAGTCACAGTGAGGCATGGGCACAGTGAGGCATGGACATGGACACAGTGAGGCAAAGTGAGGCACAGTGAGGCATGCAGATGGACACCCTAGGCTTATACTCGAGTCAATACATTTTCCCAGTTTTTTTGTGGTAAAATTAGGTGCCTCAGCTTATATTCGGGTCGGCTTATACTCGAGTATATACGGTAAATCTTTTGGAAATTAGATCTTTATGATTTAATCTGTGACTTTTATTCTGCTAATCAAATTCCCCAGCTCTTCCCAATGGTTTGAAGTAGAAGGTAATTGCCAATGTTAACTGAGCCATTCAGCTCAATACAAGGTTTGTACACTGGTGCTAGGAAGTACTGCGTACAGGGACTGTTTTGTTTTGTTTTGTTTTTTTATGGTACCCCAATGTCATATAAGAGCCTGAAGGGCTATTTTTGTTGCTTCCATAATGCTGCTCATAGGAGAATCATATCTGCAAGATAAATTCTCAACTGCACCAAGATCTAAAACTGATAAAATAATGATGGGTGGGGGGTCCTTCATTTTTTTTACATTGGAATGTTAAGTACAGTATATTTATATTTTTTAATATCAACCATTTACTTTTTTATAAGCTATTTGGGGACCAGTTAGGTTAGTTATGGATTTATTACCTCTTTAAAGAAGTCAAAGGAAAAAAAAAATAGAGCCTCCAAAGAATGATCCAGAGTCTGAAGGTTCAAATACAATACCTTTCTCAATCCTGTTTCATAATACTAACACTGACCCAAACTTTATATCCAAAATTGCAAAAAAAAAGGTAAAAATGATATACTTCTTTTCATTGAAAAAAAAAAAAAAACTGTCCTTATCCAAATATTCCCAAAATAAATAAAAACATATCATAAAATATAAAACCTTCTAATAACATAATCCATCAAAAAAACATGGCCATGGGCTTATTTATAGCATTACTGAAGGACACTAGAATGGTCACAAAATGGAAAGACACCATAACAACATTTTATAGTATACACCATTTCTAGATGTCAGGGATTTGTACTGTATTTGGTTGCACCCAGGCTGGTTAAATTGACACCTTTAAAAAAATGTATAGATATATAATGTTTATATATTAACTATATAAGGTTATGTAACCACAAATAATATAATTCAAACGCATGTTATAAGCAGCATAGCAAACAGGCAGAACCCTGCAAAAAAAAAAAGGCGGTAAAACAGAGTCTAGACATGCATGCAAAGAGGCAAGCAAAAGCCTCAAGGTATTAGTGACAGGGCAAGGAAATGATGTGTCTTTATCTTAAATTCCCAGAATGCAAATGGTGTAATGAGACCATATATACTCATATGTGATGCCTGCCATGTAATGGTCCTATGATACAGAGCATAAGGTACTTGAATACCTGAACAGTCCTACAAATGCTCTTAAATGCAGCCAACAAACAGCGTGAACATTTAAGTACCACTTGCTGTATTAATGCAGAATCACAGATTACACACGCATTACTGTGACCACTATGTAAGCGCACTCAACCAACGGCTCTACAATGCAGTCACTATCCATGTCCATCAAAACACAGCCTATATAGACTCTGTTATGATGGCTTATGTCCCATTATAAACCAGCCAAAACCATAGATACTTATTGAATCCTCGTTTGAACTTAAGCACTGATTGATAATGGTAACATGAATGAGATGATGACCCACCTATTTATTATAGAAGAAGAAACTCTGGGTAATGCAACCCTGAAGTTTACAATAAATAGGTACTTTGATTTTTCATTGCATCTTTTAGCAGAAAAAATTATATTGTCATTCATTCCTTACTATTTTATAGCAGCTACTTTTTTACTTCTTTGTAAACATCCTGATTATTTGTATTGTGCCCTGATCTACTATAAAAAATGAATATGTTGTACTGTAAATAATTGTTACTCACTTTTTTGTGACTGTTGTCTTTCCAATTTTTTTTCTCTTTATGTATATTTTTATATATGTTCTACTTTGTAACCAAGTATATTTCAATTGAAAAGTGAAACTCCAGTTTTGTTAATTAAAATAGTCCCATGCAGGCAAGATAAAATAAAGGTTTTAGCACTCCTTATTGCGCATCCTTATTTGCAACTGTTTTTTGCAGATACTGAGGTAAATGATGAATCTTTAGATCGCTGAAATCTTTCAAAAGGAGTGGACATTTTTGCCTTTACTGTATCCATGGGGGAAGATTTACTAAAACTTGTGCACACAGAATCTGGTGCAGTTTTGCATAGTAACCAATCCGCTTCTAACTTCAGCCTAATGAATAAAACCTAGAAGCTGATTGGTTACTATGCACAGCTGCACCAGATTCTGTGTGCACCAGTTTTTTTAAATCTACCCCCATATGCTACACGTTAGCATTCCCTAAAAAAGTTACATGCAGTTTACATTTTGCTTGCTCCTTTTCTGAAAATTCCAAAAGTTGAAGTTTTTTTTCCTCTGCCATGCATAGGGAGCTGGGGAGTTAATGTTCACCCTGATTAACCCTGTCTAAACTGTGGTTGCAGATCTCACTATCAGTTGTAAACTGGATCTGAACAATGTCCATCCTTACTAGGGATTAACTATCTAGAAGCTGGCCATCTCCATTGTATGTTATTGAGGGGCAACTCAGTGGGGTAGATTTACCAAAGCCCCGTACACATGGACAGAATGTCGAGACGTTTGCCGGTACAAAAAATACCGGCCGAAATCCTGCCCGTGTGCCAATCGGCCGGCTTCTGTCGGATGTACATGCTGGAAAGCCAGCATCCGACGGACTCCCAATCAGCGCTCTCAGCCAATGGCAGAGAGCACTGATTAGAATGTTCTGGTGGGGGGGCTGCCCCCCTGTCAGAACACAACAGCTCAGCGGGGAGATCGCTGAACTAACCTCACATGGTTAGTACAGTGGTTTCCGACTGGAGCTGTCTGTTTTTTCAGGTTGCATGAAAAAAAACTGTAGTGTGTGTACCAGGCTTAAAACTGGTGCGCTCAGAATCTGGTGCAGCTGTGCATGGTAGCCATTCGGCTTCGAACATCACCTTTCAAATTAAGCTTTGGCAATAAGAACTGGAAGCTGATTGCTTTTTATGAAGAAGTGAGCCTGATGCACTCTCCAACTTCAGTAAATAAACCCCACTGTGTCCCTCTGTCAGTGGCGACATACTGAGTTTCCGCACATTTCAAATTGTGTCAGAGTAGCTTACAGCCTGAGGTCTGTTCTAAACATGTAGCTGGGTAAGAAATATATATATTTTTTTTAAGTAACTTTAGGTATCCTATGTGAATGGGAACACATAACAAACATATAGTGGCGTTTTCCGACATGTGACTGCAAAAGTGGAAATACACTAACATAAGCAAGGTACATTCCAGCACTGTGTTCTATGAAAAAATTTGGAAATTGTACTTTTAATGCATTCTAGTCAGACATAACAGTTTACATTCAAACTAGCTCAGTGGGCAAAGCCTGCCAGCTGAATCATGAATCACATTGATTTTGATGCTGATACAGTTTGCTATAACCATAATAAATACATTTTGTGTGTGTGTGTGTGTGTGTATATGTATGTGTGTTTGTGTGTGTGTGTGTGTATATATATATATATATATATATTATAGAGTGTGTGTGTGTGTGTGTATAATATATATGTTTGTTATTTATGTAGGCCCCTTGTCTTAAACCAAGGCTACTAATCAAATTTAATGCTGCTGGGTGGTAGACAACCTAGCTGATTTGTAGTCTATTTGTTCATTTTGATTTTCTCCTAAATTTGGTGTAGCTTTGGTTTCTCGCTTCTGCCAGTAGGTGTCACTAATAACACATCTCTTATTGTTGAAAAGAGACTGTTAGGCTATTGAGTAGTTGAAGTGGAACTAAACCTAACTTTTGTAAAACTGTGGGCAGGCAATTTTTTTTCAGTCATGCTATATCTCTTCTGCAATAATACAAACTTGCCTACCTTCTTGCAGTTTTCTCCAGAATGCACACATTCAGCGTGCATTCCCAGCACACTTTGGCTGTGCCAGAATGACTGACTCCTGTCTGCATGCGTGGGATGATTTAATTCCCTGCCAACCAAACAAGAGACCGAAAAACCAGCAACCGGTAGAAAATGACAGTGGCCAGTGAGGGATGTAACCGCTGCATCAGTAGAACTTGGAGGTGAGTATACTGGGGGTTTATATTTTCGTTTTAATACCCTGTACTTCAACCCTAGCAAGCTAAATCCACAATACTGGTTTCTTGTAGTGTATTGCATATACTAACAGCTCTCCTACAATCTGTCAATTTAGGCATACCTAATGTATGGTCCGGTATTGCCCCAGATGACCCTGTCAGATGGTATAGAGTCAGATGGTATAGAGAGAGGTCAATGTGGGGTCCCATAAAAAATTTGCTATAGGGCCCCATGGTATGTAATTACACTTCTGCTTCCTAAAGAAATTAATATCTGGATTACCATGGCTCTGGGGCACCGCGGAAGTATCACAGCATCCATAATGTCTATAAGAACCACTGAATCTTAAGGCAGGGTTCGACAAACCCCGGGCGCCAGGTCGCTATTGCGACTAGAATTAGCGACCTGGCGCCTGGGGCAGCACAGCTGGGGTATCCTGTGTCTCCGTGCGCCCCCCCCCCCGCAGCGCGATCGCGTCGGGCCGCGCTGGCCAGTAATTGAGGCCGCGGCTTTGCGGCCTTCTGCAGGCCTATGCTTCCTTCTGTGATCTGGCGCCATCTTGTGGTGGCCGTTGGTATGACAAGACAACCAGCAATGCTAATGGAGCTTTCCCTGTCTGTTTTCACTGCCATCTCCTTCCCTCTAATTAGAACCCCCAAACATTATATATATTTTTTATTCTAACACCCTAGAGAATAAAATGGCGGTCGTTGCAATACTTTCTGTCACACCGTATTTGTGCAGCGGTCTTACAGGCGCACTTTTTTGGGAAGAAATACACTTCTTTTTAATTAAAAAAATAAGACAACAGTAAAGTTAGCCCAAATTTTTTTTTATATTGTGAAAGATAATGTTACGCCAAGTAAATTGATACCCAACATGTCACGCTTCAAAATTTGCGTACGCTCGTGGAATGGCGGCAAACTTTTACCCTTTTACCCTTTAAAATCTCCATAGGCGACATTTAAAAAATTCTACAGGTTGCATGTTTTGAGTTACAGAGGAGGTCTAGGGCTAGAATTATTGCTCTCGCTCTACTGATCACGGCGATACCTCACGTGTGGTTTGAACACCGCTTTCATATGCGGGCGCTACTCACATATGCGTTCGCTTCTGCGCGCGAGCTCGGCGGGACGGGAAGCGTTCCTGGCTCCTAACTTTTTTAGCTGGCTCCTAGATTCCAAGCAAATTTGTCAAGCCCTGTCTTAAGGAGATGTCACATGAAAGTCTGAAGGCTGTACCCCCAGCCTTAAAGCATGGGGGTGGCACACCGGGTACTGGACCACCCAGAGACCAACCCCATCAATGGGAAAAGTGTGAAGTGGCACTTTTTCGGTGATCTGAATGTGGCTCCATGTCAGCCTATATGGCATGCCAGAAATGACACCCGAAGGTCATTGGTATTACTGGACCTATCCCTAAGCCCCTGAGAAGAAATACTCAGAATTCTATTTTGAACATCTTTGTGTAAGTATATTAAACTGTATTTATGGTCGGAGCCCTCAGTCAGAAGAGATATGGATCACATAAACACATCACAAGACTAACAACACAGATAAGACCTGAAGTGTGGCCTGGCCTGTTGGACGGTATGCCAAGAGAAGGGGCCAAAATACACTTGGTTAGGGAAGGAATTGTTTTATTGTACAAGGCAATAACAACAGAGCGAGTCTGTTGGAGACTTGTGACGATCTGTTTGAGGATTGGGGACGTATCGGGCGAAACGCGTGGACTTCCACCAGCCCATCACCCTGATTGCGTGGTCTGGAACTCAGTTACGCGATGCGGCTAAGGCTGCTCCCATGCGAAAGAATGTCCTGAGTAACGACCTGGGTTTAAGGCCTAAGATGCATGGGAGCGTTCTGACTTAACTGATGAACTGGTACTTGCTTAGGGGTTCAGTTGGGAAACGTAGTAGAGGCTGTCCTCTGACAGGTCGGGCAGTAGAGTATACCAATTGCTTTAGAACGGCCATAGGGCACCAGGCGTTGTGCGTCTGGAAAGTTTGACGTCTACTCTGGGACCGGATTGTAGCGTTTCCCGACACTGTCGGGTGTAGGATGAAACTACTCTGGTGGTGAGTCAGGTGGTGCCTGCGTAGTACTTGGTATTCGGGTTCGTGACAGTAAATTCGCTGGGCCGCAGAAAACCGGGAAAGGCTAGGTAATGGTTGCTCGAATTACCAGGCTGGGTCATAACCGAAGGGGGAACGTGGAAGCATAGCAGACATGTCCTGGAATACGGCGTTGGTCACTGGTAAGCGTTAGGTACCAGTGTGTGGTTGCTGCCTGTGGATGCCACGTGGTATGGTTTTGACCGCATGAGCGGCGAACAGGGAAGGTTTGGTAGGGTCTAGTAGAGAGATAAATGCTGGATGCCGGCTGAATAGAGTCTGATGGTATCGTGTGACAGTAGGAAACGAAGGCCAGATATGTCTGAGTTTCCTGGAACCGCCCCGGGGTTAGCGGCTAGGAACCTGTCGGTCTTCCAGGCAGTATGGTAGGCCTTTAGTGTATTGGAAGAATAGAACACATTGATGAGGGAGGTAGCACCAAGGAGGTGCTATCTCGTTGCAGAGTTGGTTGCGACTAACGTGGGATGCCGGACATGGTCTGCTCCGGTCTCCGGTGAAAGGATGAGGCATAGTTAGGCAGGAACGTGCGTCGGCCGAGGTATTGCATTTACCAGGGATGTGGACCCTGGGGATACTGAACTGATGATGTAGGGACAGTAGCAACAGCCTGCGTAGGAAGGCCATGGTGGCCACCGATTTTTGACCAACCTCTTTTACCGACAGTGACTGTGGCCTGGTTATCTGTGGTGAACGTGGCGGCCTGTCCTGCCCAGGTGCGGCCCCATACTTGAGCCGCTGCAACTATGGGGTAGATCTCGAATAGAGAGGAGGACTGACTAAACGCGGATTTGTGAGTATCTCTGACGGCCACGGACCCGCGAACCAATGATGGCCAAAAATTGCAATGAAGCTTGTGGAAGCTGCTATGTCCTTGATTATCTGTGGTGACGAAGGGATGCTGATGGAATGAACGTGGGTCTACTATGCTAGTTCTCGAGGAAAAGGGCCCAGATGGCCAGATCCGCTATAGCGGCTGTGTCTAGCTTAATGACTTGGTCAGGGTCTTGTGCCTGGGAGAGGAACACTAAGAAGCGTGAGATAAAGGATCGCCCTTGAGGAATGCAGCTCATCGTGAAGTTGAGCATGCCCAGTAGGGATTGTAGCTGTGTGTTTGGCGCACCCTGGCGTGACGGTAACGTATGGGCGACAGTCCTGTTGCGGGTCAATCTACCGAGAGGTGGGCTGGCCTGTATGGCGCGTTCGTCTAGGATGATGTCCGGAAGGAGATGAGCTAAGCTGGGCTTCCTACGTTTTTCTCAGTTACGGGCATATTGATTTAAAAGACCTCTTTTAGAATTCCTAGGACTCCTGGGGGTTTAGTATTTAGTGAGAACTCCTGTGAGGGTATGAGGGAGTTTAACTGGGTACGTTAGAAGAATGAGGCGCGGATAAGTAGTAGACTAATCAAAGTTTATTAGAAACTTGCCCTCGACAAGATCGAAGACTGACTCTCCGTACTGTGAACGGTGACTGCGAAAAGAGGGGAGGGGCTGATCGCATGCCCCCGGTCCATTTTGATCTGAAGCGGAGTGCTGATAACTTCTATGTCGGGGCTACTGAGAGCGTGTTTTCCTTTCTTTTTTTTTTTATGGGTAGAGTCGGGTAACGTGATGAGTCCGGTGTGGAACCCTGTAGTGAACTCCTGCCCTAGAAAGGCTGCTAGAGGGGGAGTTGGATGTGAGAAGAGAAGCCAAGCCGCCCGACGTGCATGCGGCCTAGACAAGCTGGGCTCTGCTGCTCGGTGCCGCAGGTACTTTGAGGGGAGCCGTCTGGAGTAGGAGACAGATGTGCAGAGGTTTGCAGTGTGGGTAAAATCAACCCTAGAATGTTGTTGGAGATGGCTGCGCCCCCCCGGTGCACGAATTAGACGTCCTAGTGTGCCCGACTGGGAGGACTGAGTGGCTTGCTGATAATCTATGAGGCGTATTGTCTGCAACTCAGCTCGGAGCACCAATTAATCGTGAGGGTGGCAGATTGACAGATTGTACAGAGTGGGGAGCGAAGGTCGGTGAAGTGGCGGTAGAATGGTTCTGTGTCAATAGTGCTCCAGTTGGTGTTTAGCTGGCACTGTGCCAGCCGGTGGAGACTGGGGCTAAGGGGTGGCGTGGCTGGTCGTGTTTCCAGGGCCCCTTACTCTAGCCTGGACATCGGTGACTGCAGTTGCCAGTGTGGTCGCCAAGGCGTGCAGCTGGATAATTGCAGAGGATATTGACTGCGATGGAGCTTGTGTGTCTGGTAAGGCTGCCGCCGGTGGAGGAAACAGCAGCCTAAGCTTGGCTTTCCTGGCTGAGGCCAGGTAGGGGATGCCCATACGTCGTAGTTCGGCCGTGGCCTGGGGGTGGTCCGAGGTCTGGGGGACTGTGTATTGCCGTCCGCCGGACCCGCGAAGGGTGATGGTGAGGCAAAAGTTTGCTGTCGGCTCGCGGCATGGCGTCGGCTAAAAGAAGGGGAATGCATATGTTTTGGAGTAAGTTTGCGAGGTTTGGAGGGGATAGAAGGGTTTAAGAAAACGGGGAGGAAGAAGGAGAGCAGTGAGGACAGGGCAAGGAGCGATAGGCGTAGATGACAGATTAGTTTGCGTACGAGCGCGGTTGAGTGAAATTTGGAAAACTCAAAAGAATGCCAGGCAACTGAGGTGAGCCAGGAGGTGACTGGCTAGATAACCGATAGCTCAGGTGCCGTCTGTGCTCGGCACAGACTAATGAACCAGAGCCCCCAGGGCGTGCTGGGGTGAGTGGCTGAAGTCTGGTATGCTAAGTAAGAATGTTTCGATCTGTAGTGGTTGATGTGTGGTCGGTCTGCTAACCCTTGCACTGCCAGCAAGGTGGATGTTAGGCAACCTTGTCTGTGTGGTGAAGGATCTCGGATCGCTCTTCGAAAACAGAGTGTAGTGCACAGAAGTATGTGACAGTTACTAAAGCCTCACGAGCGGTCAAATTGTGTATGTGAAGAAACATATGTCGTGAAAGAGTGCGAGGAGAAAGCAAGGGGGACCTTGCATTGACGCACCTGACTTGTGCGCTAGTAGTTTAAGTCTGGTCGAGACATGGGTCGACCCGAAACCTGTGACACTGACCTGCGTGGGGAAAGCGACAGAGAAAAGGTGAGTAGCCGTGTTGCTACTGGAGATGATGAGTGGCTGATTTGAACCACTTGTCGTATGCTCGCAGCGGTTGCGAGGGAAAGTAGCCTTGCTGAGAGGCGAAAGAAGGAAAGTTTGTGAATCGTGAGTATGTAGGGATGACCGTCCGTGATGAACCTGGAGTAATTAAAGTAAGGCGTGTATGTAATGCATGAAGAAAAGTCGCATTTAATTACTATTAATTTATTTACATTCGACTATTTGTTATTTATTTATTCATTTATTCAGGTTTTTTTTTTTGTTTGTTTTTTCGGGGAACGATTCAAGCGTGAGGCGCCGCTAATGCGACCGGTAATGTACTAGCACTTTGAATGGCCAATGAACTGAACGTCTGAGCTGCTGCTACGACTGAGTTCGGATCGTTAGGATGGGTCTGTAGTGCTGGAAAGCTGAGTTGCTGCGCTGGAGGTGCGACTGAACTTGAATTGATAGTGTTTGAAAAGGATCCGAATCTTAGAGCCGACGTTACGACTGGATTCGGATGGATTAGAAAGTTTGATGCCGCGGATCCAACCGTGTGAGCCGGTGGTGCGACTATGCTCGGTTCGGTCGTGTTAGCGGAGGATCCGCACCTTTGAGCCGATGCTACGACTGGGTTCGGATCTGTTGGATGGGTCTGATCAGTTCTAAGTTTGATGTTTGTAGATCCGAGCCGATGAGCCGGTGGTGCGACTGTGCTCAGATCGGTCATGTCAGCGGAGGATCCGAACCTTTGAGCCGATGCTGCGAATGGGTTCGGATCGGATAGGAGGGTTTGTTGCTAGAGATCCGAGTCGATTGAGCCGGTGATGCGACTGGACTCGGAACGATTGTAAATGCCATGGATCCGAAAGTTTGAGCCGATGCTACGACTGAATTCGAATCAGTTCGAAGTTTGACGTTTGTAGATCCGAGCCGATGAGCCGGTGGTGCGACTGTGTTTGGATCGTCCGTAGATGCCAGAGGACCGCACGTCAAGGCGATGCTACGACTGCGTTTGGATCGGATAGAATGGTTTGTTGCTAAAGATCCGAGTCGGACGAGCCGGTGCTGCGACTGGACTCGGATCGATTGGGAATGCCATAGGTCCGAAAGTTTGAGCCGATGCTACGACTGAATTCGGATGGTTAGAAGTTTGATGTTTGTAGAACCGAGCCGATGAGCCGGTGGTGCGACTGTGCTCGGAACAAACGTGGATGCCAGAGATCTGAATCTCTGAGCCGATGCTGTGCCTGTATTCGGGCTGATAACGGGTGCAAGAGGAGGGGGTTTGAATTGCCGGGTCCGAATCATAGCGCCGGAGATACGGCTGGACTCGGACGGCTGTTCGGTGTTTCGAAGTTGAAGGGGCTTGTGATTGCCGAGGGTCCGACCTGTAGTGTCGATTGTTGCGACTAAGGCCGGACCGGACTGTTCAGTGTATGGTGTGTGTAGTAGGAGGTGTGGGGCATCAGTAAGGTGAAGGGAGAGTATCGTAGGAGGTGTAGGGCATCAGTGACTAGGGATGAGGAAGTGAAGTGTGGGATACCAGCCAGACGACTGGGTATCGGATGTGCGACTTGAGGTAAGAGGCTTGCGAGCTGCGAGTAATTCGTACAACAGCTCTGTGAGACGTAGTGTCTAGGCGGGCCGTTACTGTGGTAACGTACGTGCGACAGGTTTCGAAAGACAACTGGACTAGTCGGTATACATACGATGCAGACGGAAAACACGGGGTTATGAACTGTGTGATTTGTAAAAGAAGAAACGTGTACCGGCGCTACGATTCGTACGAATGGTAACGGCCGGTCCTACCTGCGACAGCGAGCGGGGATACGATCAACTGCGAGCGAAGCTGGAAGGAACGAAAGCAACTACACGGATGTTGCGAGTCGTATGGCGTCGGCTGATGACGACGAATACCGCGCACTAGAGCCGACACTGACGATGGTGGACGGTCTGCTTAAGTACACCTCGAACTCCTCCCATAATTTCAGGCCAGCATACTGGCTTTCCTATTTATGCTGACATCTCTGCAACTTCTATTGATTCTCCATGATAGAAAAAATTACATAATTTATGTGTTGGTTCCATGGGGAATAGAATGGAGCAGAACTTTTATCCTTTTTTTTGGGTGGAATTGTTCTTATTGTATTTTAGACCATTATTCATTGGGTTGGACAAAACCGTGAATGTTGCAGATTCGTGTCTTTTGAATGGCTGCCAGGAATGTATATTAGGAGGGGAACCCTGTTGGATTGTCCTGTGTTTTTTTGAGGTTTTGGAGAATGCACCATTCTTACAGGAATCTCCAAGTTTCGAACAACTTTAGGAGTGAAGAACGTGATATTAACTATGAAGCGGCTTTGCCACGTCTCTGTGGCGAGTGTGTGCATCCTTTTTTGTAACGCGTATTTTTTGCAACAGTATGAATGAAACATTGTATACTTGTATCTTTAGTTTTCCATATTGCTTGCTGACCTAACATCACTGTTAATTTCAGTCTGTCTTTAGTCAAGATGCATTTCCAGCTCTCTTCTCACTCTGACGTGCCTGATGAGAAACCCAACGGTAACTGGTATTACTGGACTTACCCAGTGCCAAAACAATGAGTTATTCAAAATTTAAGAAATACACATTCCTGGGTAAGTGTGTAGCACATGGGAAGGGAGGGGTGAACTATATATATGCCAATATCATTTGTCACATATCTATGATGGAGCATATAAACATAACCAATATATGTATGCTACAGAGGTAAATGGATAAAGCTGCTAATGCTGTGATATAAAATCATGTCAAATGTGTATACAAATACCTGACTGACTACTAATAAAGTGTCACAAAAACAGTTTACAAATTTTTATATATATATATATATTATCATGTCATGCCAGCAATGCATATTAAATTATACACATATAATTCAAATCAATACAATCAGAATTTTTTTCAAAATCCAGTGTTTCTTATGCCTCGTTTCCACTGAGCGGATCGGTACGGTACGGTATGCTATTTTCGGTGTTTCCATTATGAAAGCGGCCCATACAACTGAACCATACCGCACCATTCTGGGTCCTGCTTCAGATGTGGGGCCATAGAAAATGGAACGGTTCAGTTAGGGCGGAGCTACTGGCTTCACACAATACATTCCACTGATTGGTGGACACACTAGGCATTTTTTCTAAACTCTGTATGGCCCCTGACGGTCCGACTTGCAGTGGAAACACTCACCAGAATAGACCAGACCATTCTAACTGTTCCAAACTGTACCGACCCGAACCGATCCGCTCAGTGGAAATGAGGCAATAGACTGTTCCTCCACACACCACCACCATCGTCGGAGCCTGTAGGCACATCAAATATATTATGCAGAACATGTCCCAGATTTGCTAGTCCTAGCATGGCTTAGAATTTTGATAATGTGTAAAAAGACCTCATATGATATGGCTGTTCCTATCCAAAAATGTGTGGCCAATAATGAAATACTGCCTGTAGGAAGAGCTTGGCTAACATTCACCACACGTTTCTGACATGGGCACCACCAGCAGGCTTCAGGCCTCACTTGGTTGGTGTGGGCCCCCCACTCCCCGAAGAAGTAATAACACCAAAAATCTCAGTTTATTTTTCATAGCTTCTTCCAGCCCCATCCTGGCCGAGCCAGATGTACAGTATACTCACTTTTCAGGTATAGCTCACAGACAGGCGCTTAGTGAAAGACAAACTTGGATCTTTATTTTCTGCTTTGCTTTACTGTAAACATAAGTGTTCTTGACATCCAATATCTTGCAGCATGAAAAAGTGATGCCCAGCTTTCACCCACTCTGGGTTCTTCTTCTCTCCTACTCTCCCTAGGCTGAGCCCACTAGAGAAGAGATTCTTTATGTTCCCAGTAAGTGAAGGGCACTGTCCAGATCAATTACATTCTACTGACTACTGCCTCAGGAAATGCCCTGGGGGCCTCAACTTTAAGCCTGCACTAAATTTTGCTCTGAAACCCTACCTAAAATAAATAAATATATATATATATATATATATATAATTTTTTTTTAAGGGGAAGTCAGATGTCTAACAGCCAAGCAGGAATTTGTGCCTTACACTCTTTAGCTTAGAGAAGCAACATAGGAAAATTCCCTGTTTCCCTTGAGGCACCCCTTATGTCTCTGGTGACTAAAGGCATGTGCTTACTCTGCCTAATGGTTAATCTGGCCCTTTGACAAAAACTCATCCCTTTTGTGACATATTTTTTCTGGAGAAGGTCAGACCTAGATCCACATTAGAACCAATATGGAACTGGGATCTACATTTTGCGTTCATCTTTTAGGTTTTTATATGTTAGTATTTGTTGGGCCAGACAGAACAGTGAATGTTGCATACAGAGCTTGGGCAGCTTTGGAAGTGAAGAAAGTAGATTTGACTGGGAAAACATAGCTGTGACACCACTCCATGGAAAGTGAGTGCATCACTGGTGGGAGGTAGGGGATGAGTGGAGTAATTGTTGCAAAATTAACAGTTTCACCATTGGTGAAATATTTTGTTAAAATGGCTAGGCCTTAATTTCGTACAATGAGCTATTGTGCTGCCTAGGAAAAGTTTGCATGGAAAATAATCTGCTTGTTTGATCTTCTTTGTTTTTGTAAGGGAGTATGTAGGGTAGATTCATTTATTTCATTTAGAATTCTTTAATGAGGCCAATTAGATTCCTTTTTTGGCACAGGAACAAGTCTAGGTAGCTTAAAAAATTTCTAATCATCAGGAGCTATTTAAAGCCCATTGTACCCTTAAAAGCTAACAAAAGCACATACATTTTTCCTTCCTTATTGACTTTAAAACATCTCACCAAAAATGACAAAACAAATGCCAAATCTATTAGGGTAAACATGTTAGAGAAATGGGGAGGACTACAAATCTTTGGTCTAGTGGCAAGCACAACCAGCTAGCCAGTGGCATACCAAGGGGGTGCGGGTCCACACATTGGAGGGGGGGTGTCAGGCACTGCCCAGGGGCCCTGGGTGCATGTGGGGCCCCTGCACTTTCCATGTCATCGCAGCTTTGTAAAAAAGTTGATCGGGTCAGCACAGAGCCTATCGGTGTGGGGGAGGCTGTCTGTAACACTCCCCTGTCATCTTAACAAGTTAGGCTGTCCCTCTGGGATGTTCACTATCTCCCGAGGCAGTGAGAGTTGGTGGGCAGGGTCAGTGTGTGGCTGCCGCTTTCACTCCTCCTACAGACTCCTTCCCTCAGGCTGATCCTAGGCAGCTAAAGAAGAGAGAGGAATCTCCATCACCTGCCATGCTGCAAGTGACTGAGCACACTGTCTCTAGATGCAGACCTAACCTGGCACTATGCCACCCTAACCTGCCAGTATACTACCCTAATATCACTTTGATGTCGACGTGCGGTGCACTGCCTTCCCGTCCGGGAAAGGTTCCAGATATAGGATCCGCCCCGAGTGCCAAATGCTCTAGGTATGCCCCTGCTGCTATCCCTTTCATAGCAGAGACAAAAAGAGCTCTCTTTCTTCCCCCTACTTTTCTCTCTCCCTACCCCTCCCCCCTTCCTATTCTGACTTTTGTGTGGGTTTCAACCTGACCATGATCATAATTTAGCACGGCATGAGATGCACGACGCACGACTAGTTTTTCTTTTCCATTTCAAGGTTCCCCAGGTCTTTCATAATCCTAGTCATGCTCGCAATTTATCATACTGTTTTTTGACTTTTTAATTGTAAAGCCAGACAGATTGCTTGTTATGGATATTGTTAATGTCAGGTCAGTAAAAAATGCACCCTATCAGTAAATTTTCCAAGTTACATTACATTCAGCCTGCCCATACATAGTTCGAATCTCAGCCGCTTCCTGCTGAACCAGCCGAGTTTCGAACCATCTTAACAGTGGCTGCAGCTTTCAATGACTGTTCACAGCTGTTTGTACAGCCAGTGATTACCTGCAGTTATGGGCAGATGATCATGGCTAGACACAGACAGACTACATTCAGCCATAATCATCTGTCCCTGACCACAGATAATCGCTGCCTGTGCAAACAGTCACGGATATCTGCAGTTAGATCATTTCCAAACCACTGGGAACCATTATACAGTTGAGGAGTTATGACTTGGTCCAAGGTAGTTCTATGCTGGCCATACACTATACGAAAAATCGGCCGAAATCATTTTTCGAACAGTTAATGGGCACAAAATCGATAATCGTTGGGATGTTTTTGAGCCGAAAAAACGAAGGACAAGTTTGGAAATTTTCTGCCGAACGAACGATAAATTGAAAGGCTGCAAATTGTTTCTCATCCGAACTTTCTGCACTAGGTATATGTAAAAAAAAAAAGCGACCCAAATTTTTTTTTATTTATGTCCACTGAACGATTTATCGGTCATTACATGATGGCACTATCGTGTTTGCTCACAGCCGAACGTTCGTTTTTCGAAAGTTCGTTCGGACGATTTTTCGTATAGTGTATGGCCAGCATTAGAACGTCCAGCAACTAGATTTTTTTTTAAAACGAGGTCAACAATGGTCACCTCCAATATTTCCCTCAATACAAGTTCCATTAAAAAAAATATATATATACTGTATAATATATATATATATATATATATATATATATATATCTTAATATTATGGCTTCCAAGGTATAAAATTGTCACATGCTGCAGAAAGAGTTAATATATCCATGACTCACAATTTAAACTCTCAAAGCTACTGAACCCAGGGAAAAGATGACACAATCAAACCATGTATAGTAGAGTACTGGCACTGTTCTAAAAAAAATGCTGGCGAGGAGGAACTGCTCACAATGCCTGAGGGGCTGAGCTGATCAGGTACAGGACGTTTAATGTGAAAAAAACAACAAAAAAACACAGTATTAATAAAAAAATAACTAAAGGGTGCAAAGCCCACACCCAGTGGCTATTGTACAGAATGACGTACAGGTTTCACACAGCCGTACCACCTTGCCGCAGTACAACTGCGGCAGATGGTCGGCAAGTTGTTAAAATCACCTAAAGAAAAAAAATTATGCTTTTAAGCATAATCTTCTAATCTTCACACTTACCTGTAACCACCCAACCATAAACTGACCCCTCTTTGTATACATAACAATAATTAAACCCTGGAATTTGGAAGGCCTTGCGCAGCACCAGTGGGGTGGAAGGCCTTGCGCAGCACCAAAGAGCCTTCCACCCCACTGCGAGCCTGGGTGGCATCTGACTTCGCTTGTCTACAGCCTTGGTTGGATCGGGGACCCGATTGCTGGAGACACTGTGTGTGTGAGGACACAGTCGGTGGAAGTTCCCGGACTGGGATCGCGTCCGGAGGGGTGAGCGAGCGTATGCTCAGACCATATACTGTTGTTGCTAATGTGCCTATAGACTGCCGTGGCCCACAAGTTGATATCTGATACTCTCACTGGAGATCCATGTCAGAACTGAACTCAGAGTTCATGAAGTAAAGTGTTTATTTCATCACAATCTTCCCACTGGATTACAAATGTTATTCTGTTATGTGCACCACCTTTAAAGAATTGCCGGTGAAGAAACCATCATCCCCTATAGACTGAGTTTTAGATATCTGAGCCAGGCCTGGCCAGCTAGTTAGTTCATCTAGTTACTGTGTCACAGGGCGCCTAGTTAAAGTGGTTGTAAACCCACTTTTTAAACAAAGACCTACAGGTAAGCCTAGATTAAGGCTTACCTGTAGGTGCATGAAATATCTCCTTAACCTACACGGTTAAGGAGATATTTGTATGTAAATGCGGCGACGCTGACGTCACCCCATTCACAAATTCAGCTAGGTCGCAACATTCGACGACGTAGCCGAATTCGACAGCTCACGCGCGCATGCGCGGAGTCACGTCTTCGCCGCTCCGGCCAATCACAGCGCCGGAGCGGCGCTGTGATTGGCTGCAGCGGCGATACCCGGAAGTAACATTCCGGCTATCGCCGCAGCGATGGATGCGGCTAGAGGAGGGACACGGACGACTTCGGGGGCCCCGATCGACGGTAAGTGGTACATAATGAGCTAGTATGCTAGTCATACTAGCTCATTATAGCTTTGTCTTGCAGGTTAGTAAAAAAAAAGATAAAAGGCTTTACAGCCACTTTAACGGTCGCCCACACGGTGCACCTTTACCATTCATTTAATGCATAGTATGTTTATTGCTGCAGGGCTCTGCAACTTATTACCTGTAAACTGTTACCACTGTTAACCTTTCTTACCATAAGCTTTAAGTAAATTTGATACCCCTTTCATTATTGCCTTGATGTCTGAGTTTTCTCATACAGTATAAGAATTATATTGCTGACATAACTAACTGTGCCAGTAGGGGGTCGAGTACATTGCCGGGGGTTGGCGGAGCTGTTTTCAGGGCCCAAACTAAATCTGCGGCCTTCTTAGTTGAAGGTATCGCTACACGTGTACAGGTATGTGTGTATATGTGTATATATATATATATATATAATATAACCCCGACACATTGATCTCTCTGCTGGCGCAATGAAAGAGAAGTGCGTAAGCTAGAGCCATAAAGAGGGAGATCTTTCCCATCTCTCCGCCTTCACACAAAGTGATAATGCTAATGCACACTTGGTGATTATGCGCACGCCTATGGGCTACTATTGCTGAGCTCTCCTTTTAAACATACTCGCTGCCAGGCTGTTATGCTGAACCTCTTTAGTGCTTTGAATCACCAACCTTGAACAAGCCCACAGATAAGGACGTCTGAGCTTTCTCAAAGGTAGCATGAAAGCTATCAAAGGCATTGTATACTTTTTAAATGTTTTTTTGTTTTTAACTAGATATTAGTGTAGTGTTTTTTTTTTTTCCCTATGATGTTTGTTTGTATTAAAGCGGACCTTCGGGATATTTTCAACTTTCCACCTATTAAATCTTCTGCCCTTGTTTTAACTTTGGATAGTAAAACATATTTTTTTTTCTGCCAGTAAATACTTTATACAGCCACTTCCTGTTTCTTGTCTGGTAAAAAGCCTAGGCTTATGGCATCATGCACAGCTCTCTCTCTCTCTCACTCACTCTCATGAGAGTTTGCCAGGAAGGGAGAAGGATGAGTCATAAGAGGGACAATGAGAGCTGCAGAACTGGAGGTGTGTGTCTGTGTAAATCCAGGAAGTGAACAGGCAGCAGCTTCAGCTGCCCACAGTTAAAATGGATGCAGCCAGACTCAGTGGAGGGAGATTTCTGCAGCATATTTGCCAAGTACAGAATCACATTATATATAAAATAATATGCAAAGTGGTTGGATTGAAGCTTCAGAATGGCAAATATGTTTTTATTACAAATTATGTGAGCAGACTGCAAAATCAGGTAGATATTTTTTTTTTTTTTTTTTTACCTAATACAGGGAATGGTGAAAAAATCTTTTTATATTAGAACCACTTTAACTAGATATTATATTTGAAACGAAGCTAGTGAAAAACTCAATGTACATCAACATTATTTCTAGTATGCAAGACAGAAACAGTATTTTTTGTTTTTATCTTTTTTTATTTTATTACTTATTTCACACATAAGTAATTTTGACTATTTACATATTCACATAATATTAATGTAATCAAACTATAAAAACTTTAAGTGCAAACATTCTACAGTAAACTATTCACAAAAAATGCAAATTTCATGTAATTTTATAATATATAATTTATAATGTAAACCTTTAACAGAAGCAAATGGGGCCATGTCTTAATGGCCCTGCGCCAGAGCTCCCTGCCTGGTGCCACCCTCCTTCACTGGTGTGGTCTCATTACATCTAACTGGGTACACAGGAAACTGCTAAACAAACGCACTATATATATATATATATATATATATATATATATATATATATAGCCCAGCTGAAGTTGACCTAGAAATAAAGCGGAAACTCTTAATCTTGGCGCAACCTATTATCCGTATATCGACCATTTTCACCATTTGGATCCTTGTAGTGCTTGTTTCCCTGAATATTAGATTTATGTAAACATATATAGGTTTAAAAAAAAATATTACTGAACCAGCAGTAATGCAAGTTTTTAAAGGAAATGAAGATGGTCACATAAAGTGTGACTGTTATATATTACTATTGATTTGCATAGCATCATCATATCTCAAGGTGCTTCACAGTGTAAATGACTGATCTTGGCTGCCACGCGCCAACATCAAGAACTGTTCCCATGTGCAGTGTGCCTTCAGTCTGGACTCATGCATCCCTCTGTGTCAACAGTGTTATTCTGAAACATGAAAACACAGTTTAGTTGCATGCTACATTGTTATAAACTGTACTGAAATCCTGAAAAAAAAGAATTTATCCTAATTTTCCCTGCAGCTTGCTGATACAAGTAAATTGCAAGAGATGCGAGGAGTTTAAGACAGGAACCATCTAGCCATAAAGTATAACTTTTTTTTTTTTTTTTTAAGTTTTATACAGAATGGAGAGGTAGCAGAACACCTAGGTTTTTATTTCTCCTCCCACTTCCTGTTTTGGCAATGGGACAGGAAGTGAATGGAAATCTCCCCAATCGGACACAGATGGTAAAGAGTCTTACAGGAGTTAAAACCCTCCCTTACTGTATCTAAAATGGGGGGGGGGGGAATAATGATGCCTTCAGTTCTACTTATGCCGCATACACACAATCGGAATTTCCGACAACAAAACCGTGGATTTTTTTTCCCCGGATTTTCGCTCAAACTTGCCTTGCATACACACGGTCACACAAATGTTGTCGGAAATTCCGATCTCCAAGAACGCTGTGACGTACAACACTACAACAAGCCGAGAAAAATGATTCCGAGCATGCATCGAATTGATTGCGAGCATGCGTAGGATTTTTGTGCGTCGGAATTGGATACACACGGTCGGAATTTCCGACAAGAACTCTTGTTGTCAGAAAAATAGAGAACCAGCTCTCAATCATTTGTTGTCAGAAATTCCGACAGCAAATGTCCGATGGAGCCTACACACGGTCGGAATATCCGACCAAAAGCTCACATCGAACATTTGTTGTCGGAAATTCCGATCGTGTGTACGCGGCATTAGGCCTCATGCACCTGTGTGTATGATTTTATGCTCAAAATATGCTGGATTTTTTCTGCCATAATTTAGCATAAAAAATTGCCTCTAAGCACGTGTGTATTGGGTTGAGCATGAATGCTTTCTGCTAGCCAGAATATTCATTTATTCTGCCCATCGGAATGCATTCACATCTATACGTACGCATTTATGCACATCTCCGAATGCACCTTTTTGTTTTTTCTTTTATGCCTCTAAGGTCCCTTTCACACTGAGGCGTTGAAAAAACGCTAAAAAATAATGACATTTTTTACCGCGATTTTACCGCGTTTTTTGCGCAAACGCGGTAAAAACGCATAGGCGTTAGCGTTATTTTTTAACATAACGCTTATGCCTATGCGTTTTTACCGCGTTTTTACCGCGAATCCCATTCATTTCAATGGGGATAGGCGTTTTTACAGCGCTATTTTATGCGCCCTAAAGTTGCTCTAAAAAAGCTGTTTGCAGGATTTTTTTTAACGCCCAGCCAGCAAAACGCCTCAATGTGAAAGCCCTCAGAGATTTCACATTGAGAATGCTGGGGCAGGATTATTTCAGGCGTTATTACAGCGCTATTTTTACCGCAAAAACGCGGTAAAAATGCCTCAGTGTGAAAGGGGCTTAAATGCTGCTCTTTAAACACGGATACAAGTGCCTATGTGTGCATGGCCACATAGGCTAACAGTGAGGTGTATTTACAGGCATAAAAAGAAAAACGTTGAACATATTGTAAAAGGGGCTTTTTTTTTTTTAAACTGTGCATAAGCCCAAAAACGGCGAGGCTGATTTCCTAAAGAAGTTGAGTGTTAACACAAAAAAGAGTGAGGCCTCGTACACACGGCCGAGATTCTCGTCGAAAAAAACATGTCGTTTTTTTCGACGAGATTCTTGGACAAGAAAATTGTCCCGGCCGAGTGTACACACGCTCGATTCAAAGAACCCGCGGTTCTTTGAATGGAGCGTACGCGGTGACGTCATCGACTACGACGAGCATGCGCTCGTCACATTCGATGCCGTCGCCGCCATCTTGGTATACCCTACGTATGCCTAGGAAGCTACCGCGCATGCGTCAAATTCATTTCGAACATGCGCGGGCTTCCGGGAGGACAGGTAAGTGTACACACACTCACTTTTCTCGTCGAGAAACATGCCGACGAGAATCTCGACGAGAAAATAGAGAGCAGGTTCTCTATTTTCTCGTCGAGATTCTTGTCGCTTTTCTTGACGAGAAACCATACACACGAACGAATTTCTCGGCAAAAAATCTCTGCCAGCAAGTTTCTTGCTGGTTCTTGTGTGAAACTCGTTCGTGTGTACGAGGCCTGAAGCTTCACTTCTGTTTTCCATTCATGTGAAAAGCAAATTCCTGTTTACTGAGGCCTCATTTACAGAGCTTAAAAAAGAATTGCTGTTACAGCCATTGAACATTTTTTTTCAGCCTATAAAAGCACCTCTATGTAAGCCAATGGGGTTGATTTACTAAAGGCAAATCAACTTTGCACTACAAGTGCACTTGGAAGTGCAGTCGCTGTAGATCTGAGGGGAAGATCTGAAATGAGGGGAAGCTCTGCTGATTTTATCATCCAATCATGTACAAGCAAAAATTCTGTTTTTTCTTTTCCTTGCATGTGCCCCTCAGATCTACAGTGACTGTGCTTCCAAGTGCACATAGGCATTTACAGGAGTATTAAGAGAGAAGCTGAAGAGCATAAACGCAGAATATGCCCTAATTGCATCGAAACGTGCAAAAACCACTAGATGCATTTCGGCGCATCTAGCTTTTAAACGTTAATGCATTCCAATGGCCAGAATATTATTAGAATGCATTAATGCTCAAACGCTAAACGCACGCAATATGTGGCTTTTACCATGTTTTTCAGGCATCTTTTCCTACCATGAGTTTTGATATTCAGAGATCGTAAAAAGATGCCTTGTGTACATTAGGTCCGAATACCGAATCATGTAAAGAAGATCTGAGTAAGCTGCAATTAGTTTTTCACTTGATTAGATAACTGAAATAAATATTCATTACATTTATTGTGTGAAGGTTCAAGTGTAAGTAAAGGCAAACTTTTTTTTTTGGTTGGATCGAGTGGAGGGGGATTCAAATGCTTGTCTTTTTCCCCCCGGGAGATTCACCCTCCCTATATCTGTTTACCGTTACCACTGAGAATAAATGTGAAAGAAAATCCCAAATTTTTGGGTTGTCACCATGGCAGTAATAGAGGGGAAATAGTCCATTGGGGACATTAGTAACAACCAGAGAATCCCTTACTTTAGTGGGATTTCGTCTCACTTCCTGTTTAGGCCTTGGGACAGGAAGTGAAGGGAAATATCCCCAAAGGGACACAGGGGACAAAAAAAAAAAAACGGACAAGAATTATAACCTTCTATACTCATCCAAAATGAAAACATTGACTCCTTTAGTAAATCGGCTTCTGTGTATTTATACCTCCTTTCAGCAGCTGCTTTAGTTTAGTTTAATGTAATATAAACTAGGAATATTAGTGTAGTCTTATTTTGTTTATATTTTCTGGCATACAATAGTAAAAAATAGTTTCTGTTTACAAAATCATTTTGCATTTCCTTTTTTGTGAAACAAAATATATGACAAGTCTTAATTGCCTGCAGCGGTAATAATCCAATCACAGTCATGTGCTTTGGGCACTTTGTCATGTCTAATGAATTTGTGCCTTATTTTTCCTTATTAAACTGGTTCGTCTCTGAGCACTTGGATGATGTTTTAATTGGCAGTATGTCAGCTAACTAGTATCCATATGTAATTGTATTGTCTTACACTGGTATTTAGCAAAGATGATCTGACACAAATATTAAGGTGATGAGTTGACACCAATGTGCCCTTATTCCTCATGCCTTCAAAGGCTTGCTATACAGAACAAATGCCATCTGGTATTCTTCACAGGGCTGGAGTTACCCATGTCAGAATTGCTTTGTTGTTATGTACAAATGACTGGCGTATATGGTAAACAATACTAGGTGACATCAGTCATTCATTTTAATGAGCAGCATCGTATAGAGCTATGTAAAATTTGTAAAGGAACCAAGTATGATTATATAAACATTAAGAGATTGTGTAATTCAAATGTAGAGCATGGAGGTCAGATGAAAATATTACACACTGCTACGTAATCAAATACAGTTGAGTGAAACTAAAAATGAACTTTGAACTTTACCATACCTCCCAACATTTTGAGATGGGAATGAGGGACACCTACTAGTAAGCGTAAGTGGGCATAGGACACGCCCCCCCTGCCACACCCCCTTAAAGGAGAATTAACCCAAAAAATGTTTTAATTAAATCCACAAGTGCTTTTTTTTACCACTACTATTCCTTTATTTTGGCTTTTCCAATTTACAAATGCAGCAATTTAGGATTTGGATGAAAGGTTTA
The DNA here is from genome assembly GCA_029206835.1 of Rana muscosa. Lineage (NCBI taxonomy): Eukaryota > Metazoa > Chordata > Amphibia > Anura > Ranidae > Rana > Rana muscosa. The sequence goes on along the minus strand of CM055117.1, from coordinate 471,148,993 downwards.
GCACTGGGAAACACTTTTTGAAAGATAAAGAGTGCATTTTATATATATCTATATAGATTAGCCCAAAATGAGAGACAAATGAGGGTGACAGAGGGACATTGCTCCAAATCATGGACAGTCCCTCGAAATCAGGGACAGTGGGGAGCTATGGTATTATGTTTAAAAAAAAATGAACTTTGAAATGCTTTTATTACTATAGTCTTTGATTTACATATCCGAATCCTATCTTCCTTTTGAGCAAATTCACACATAGGGGTTTATTTACTAAAGGCAAATGGACTGTGCACTTTGCAAATCGCGGTTGCACTCTGCAAGAGCAGTTGCTTCAGAGCTTAGTAAATGAGTAGAAGCTCTGCTGACTTTCATCATCCAATCATGTGCAAGCGAAAATGCTTGCAAAGAATACCCAATCACATGCAAAGAAAAAACAAAAACAAAAAAAACCAGCATTTTCGCTTGCACATGATGCATTTTATTGCAGCGCACCGTACAGGATCGCATGGTACTATGATACAGTGCTATGAATGAAGTGTACTTTTGTAAACTTCAAATAAAGTTTGTACAAAACAAAAAAAGGGAGCTGCGTGATGCACCACACCCCACACTGCCCCCTACTTTGGTCGGGACAGTTGCCAGTGAGGTAAAGCGCTTCAGCAGCTGTCCTAGTATGACTTTCACCTTGTATTGGAACTTGTACCTGTAGAGTGGATATTTTTTATTGGTGTCTTTTTTTTTTTTTAATAGTGGGGTTGTTTTTTTATTGCTGTCTTTTTGTCCTCATTGGGTAGATGTATCTTAAATTCCTCCCCCAGAGACCACACAAGAAGTAAAGGGAATCTCTTGGGCCCCTTTCACACGGCAAGCCCGCTCGGATCCACCTGTCCGTTTTTCAGGCGGATCCGAGCGAGCCATCCATTGACTCCTATGGGGAGACGGATGTCAACGGAGATGTGTCCGCTGACACCTGTCTGCCATCCGATCCGCTAAAATCACACGTATGGCGATACGTTCGCCATTCATCTTGGCGGATCGGATCGTCTGCCTCCATAGGAATCAGCGACGCTCTGACAGGCCCCTTCTCACTCAGTGAGCAGAGACGGACCTGTAATCCGCCGGCTCAGCGGAGATCAACGGAGAGATCTCCTGCTGAGCGGATCCATCTTGTGTGAATGAGGCCTGGGAAACACACAGCAACAGGAAGTAGATGTTTGCTATTTCCTTAGTCAATGGAGTCTGCATCATGAGAACAAGAGCTAGATTAGGTAGCTATAAGGTATGTACTTACCAAATTGTCTCTACTCTGCGATAACCACGTAAAGGTGTCTTGTAGATACTGGTTTCCAAAACCCATTATTCTGTTTACAGGATGGGTAGCGATTCCAGCAACTTGTTTTGTAAAGTGAATGGAGAATGCAAATTTCACGTCCTCTGGTGTTTCAGCTGAGCCGCTTTTTTGCATCTTTTTATCAACATAGACATCTGCAAGTTGCTTGAAGGAATTGTAAGAGATGTTCCGAAAGAAGTTGCTGAGGGTGGGATCTTCTTTTATCTAAGCAAGGGGATAAGATTTAAACATATATTAGTTTTTATATCTCTGATGAAAATGATCCATTACATTTGTGCCCTACAGTTGTATAGGTAATGGTATACCTGTATTTAAAATCCCATATAATAATACCACCAGCCACCCCCTTTTAACACCTGTATGCATGACAACATATATAGTATGAAATGTTAATAAATCTTTCAGAAAAGTATCAAACTAGATTACTGCATTCATAATTGTTCACAGTATACCTTTCGGTCATAGGCATCTCCTTCTTTTTGAAGTATGGAAACAATATGCTTTATCACATCATCTAAAAAAGAACAAAATGGGTTAATAAACTAACTGCTACACTGACCATCATGAAAAACCTGATAAGCAATGAAAGTGATATTAAAGCTTCATTTTTTTTTTTTAAATAAACTTTTTTTTACTAAGTACCTAATAATAATTTTTTTTAGAATTATTACTGGAGGCTTATTATTACCAATGTCATCCAAGTAAAGATTAAAACTGAACTCCATGAAAACAGCTAAATGCACCATTGAAATGCACATATTGGAGCATTTTTACCTGGGAAAGGATTTGTGTTTCTTTTCACCAAAATCTAAAGCCTAGTACACACGGCCGAGAATCTCGTCAGGAAAAAACCCATCGTTTTTCCTGACAAGTATCTTGTCCCGGCCGAGTGTACACACGTACACTTCAAAAGACCTGACTTTTTTTGAATGGCACGAACGCGGTGACGTCATCGACTACGACGAGCATGCGCTCATCGCATTCGATGCCGTCGCCGCTATCTTGCTACACCCTACCTATGCCTAGGAAGCTACCGCGCATGTGTCAAAGTCATTTCGAGCATGCGCGGGTTTCCACGGCGACAGGTAAGTATACCCATGCTCGGGTTTCTCGTCAGGAAACAGGCCGACAAGAATCCCGACGTGAAAATATAGCGCAGGTTCTCTATTTTTCTCGTTGAGATTCTGGACAGTTTTCTTGACGAGAAACCTGAAAGCCTCGTACACACGCACGGTTTACTCGGCAAGAAAGCTCTCCCAGCAGTTTTCTTGTCGAGAAAACTGGCTGTGTGTACGAGGCTTAAGAGTTACACAACCCTACAAGGCAACATAGCCAGCCTAGTGACATTACTTTTTATTTTATTTTTTACTGCATTTAAACAACCCAGCTAGTAAACACAGTTTACTATGGTTAAGTTATGAATGGACACCGTGAGCAAGTGTCCATTCATTTAAAAATACATTTAAAATGTTTGTTTAGGAAAAAACATTACTGCATTACATGTTTTATATCTGCCTAGAGTTCCGCTTTAAAGTACTGACCATTATGTACAGAGCTCCAGTGTCTAGGAATTCTTTTTAAATAAAGAAGGCAATAATAAACTAGTAATGGGAAAAGTAGATATGTGTGAATTCTAATTGCACCTATTGCTGTTATTAGTGTCAGCTTACCTATTCCCTTCGTTTCTCCATCATTTAACTCTTCACCCAGGTTCGGCTTTCTTGTACTCTCCGTATCATTCACAACAAGTTCGATCTCTGCAGACATTCGGTGGTAATAACAGCCTCCATGCTTTTCTCCTGCATTTAAAAATATTATATATGTATACGTGAAAAAAGGTTTGACTCCAAGACCAAAGCCCTAAACTCTTTTCCCTTTTTTTTTTTTCACCCTAGTTAAGTAAATAACTTTTTCTCTAAACGAATTGTGATGTGTTAACATCTTTAGAAACTCTATAGCTATTGGTATATCTACAATTTTAGGTTGGGTTCACACCTATGCGAATTGGAACCTGCATCCAATTCTCAATAGCAGGCGATTTTACCCGTCTCTCTATGGAGCCGGTTCACATATCTCCGCTGCGGCTCCGGCGCGAATTTGCACAGGAGCTCTGTGTGTCTTTTTTTGGTCAGTTTCAGGTCCGAATTCAGCCTGAAATCGGACCTGAAGCGGTGAACTAGGACGCACAGGACCCCTGCTGTGAGCCGCATGCGGCGATGGTGTGAACCCAGCCTCAGGTTAGAGGACTACAGTTGTGGGCATCAACACAGGTTGAGCTTTATCTGGTGCCATCAACAGAGGAATTAACCAAACCTCATAATATTAACGTTCTTCGAGATGTTTTCACTGCTGCATGAGGCGCTATATTAAATACAACATGAGCTGCTGCTTCAGGTGACGCTTCTGTCTCCATGCCATACATGCCTACCTAGAGCGTAATCATCTGTGATGTGGTGCAGCGGATGTAAAGGCAGATCTTTGGGCAGTTACAACTCTAAATGACCATTGACATCACTATATATATATATATATATATATATATATATACACACACAGACAGGGGATTACAAATACCCCTAACAACATATTTCTGGCAGTACTACCTGCGCCTAATTCAGGCAATCACTTGCATCAGTGTCAGTAACATTGACTTAGACACAGCAAACTCAGGTAGTTATTACTACTGCCACTTGAAGAGCCTGTTGCTGTGGCAGTGACAGATTCTTAAAGAATTACTGCCAGTTCTCAGATCAGGAACCTGGTAGTAATTAAAAACAACTCTGAGCTGGGTTACAGGAGGTATGTAGTAATAAGTGCAGGCAATGCCTGTGCTGGGAAACTCTTGAATGTGACAGCTTCCTGCACGTTGGCCACACTTAGTTGTCGGCCGGAAGATACTCCAGCTAAAAGCTAAATGTCAACAAAGTGACCAGGGATAGTGGTGATGTCATTACCTATACTGTATATGGCAATGCCCATATTTGTGGGTGGGAGGCAAACAGGGGTTCATACAGGGAGATCTTGTGTTTGGAGGCCCTTAAAGTGGTTGTAAATCTCAGACATGAAATATGAACAAAGCATAGCCCTCAATAATGTGTACTTGTCTCTCCTCAGTGTGCTCTGCAGATTGTAACTTCATCTCTCCGCCCCCTTTTATCTTAACTCTTAGGCAAGCTCTAAAAAATTCAGCACGTTGAACAGATGGAGAGAAGAGGAGACTGCAGATAGACAGAAACAACGTATGTGGGAGCAATTGTTTTTCATCTCTGTGTATCACCTGAAGCCAGTCACTTTACTGGGCATATGTGAGGGTTTACAACCACTTTAAGGCCTAATGCACACTGGAATTTTTTACAGCTTCTGCTTTTGGCTTCAGGCATTTTTTCTGCAGCCCGTAAACTCCCAAGCATGTTATCCTATGTGTCCATGCACACATAGGCTGTTATCATTGTTTTTTGGCTGGAGAAACCCCCCAGAGCTAGTGGGGTTTAAGAGTAGTTTTTCAGCTGTAAAAACTCTCTAACTCTGATAAAAGCTTAAAAACGCTGTAAACGTGGCTATTCTGCATTTATCAGCGGTTTGGAGTCCTAAACTTTTATAATTTTGCAAAAAAAAAGCTAAAAATGCAACAGCTATAAAACGCTAAAAGCGCTACTGCAAAAACATGCCAAAACTCATTCTACAGCCAAGGCTACTGGCATTTTTAAAACGTCCAGTGTGCATGAGGCCTAAAGAATATAAAAAGCCATTTAGTGGTTGAACGCATCAATACCTTAAACACCAATATTGGTTAAATTGAATTTTTTATATAACTTAATTGAAGACTGTGTTTTCATGCTAAGTACACCTACCGGTATATTCTACCAGTCACACTGCAGTTTAGGATAACACAACCATACTTGCGTGCTCTCACACAATCGTTCTGTTTCTGTTTAGACTTGTGTGTTTAGGTCACTAGGGACGTATAATGCCTGAAGCAATAACTTACGTCGTTTAGTTGATGATAGCTTATTGATGCGTTTCAGTGGAAGGTAGTCGGGTCGTTTCAACTTTGTGTCTTCTTCCGAAACATTCTTCTTAAAAGAAAGCGCCCTTCGAATGCTATTTTTTTTAAAGCTTGCTTTTCTTGAAGTGTGTGTTAAATGTCCATCAGTCTCAGGGGTGTCAGAACTAACCACTGAGGCTGTTTGTTCAGAGAGATTTTCCTTTTTACCAAAGAACTGACTCATTAGGTTCCTAAACCATGACTTTTTGGCCGGTTTAACGTTGGCCGTTAACATGCTGGAAAGCTGAAGGTTCTGGAGCGTCTCTTGAGATTCTGATGGCTTGTTGGTATTATCCGCATCTTTATTTTCTGTCTCCTGTACTTCTGCTTTGGTAACTACAGGTATATTATTCTCCTTTACTCTTTGTTTACACTTAGTGAGGTCAGTGACTGATCGCTGCACTCTATCATGTCTCCTTTCTCTCTTTTCCACAGTCCTCTTTGTTTCCCGATTGCTGAAACTCCTTTTTATATAAGTTTCCAGTATCAGTTTAGCCTCTTGCTTGTTTAAAGAAGAAAATTTCCCTCTTTCTTTCCTTTCCAATTTAGGGCTGTTTATGTCTGTTTCCACCATATTTTTCCTGCATTCAAATAAAAAGGTTAATAAATTACTATTTTACAATACTACATAAAATCTCTTTTCTGAAGCGCGTCAAGGAAATTGACGCATTCCTTAGAGCCGGTTCACACCAGGGCGACTCGTCAGGCGACTCAGTCGCCTGACAAGTCGCGTCCCACGCTTTTCAATGGAACCGTTCTAAGTAAGAGCGACTCAGGTCGCTCCGACTTAGAAAAAGGTTCCTGTACTACTTTTGGGGGCGACCCAAGGCGACCTGCATTGACTGCATTGACGTCGCGCCACCCTGGTGTGAACCGGCTCTTAGGCCATTATTTCGAGCGGGGACATTCATTCACAGGAATTGCATGTCGATAAATACCACCACGCACATCGCCTAGAAATACTTCCATAATTAGGCTGACTATAAAAGACAAGTAGTGCCCATTCACATAAACTACCATTGAGTGCTGGACTAGGCTTTGGGTTACAACCAATGGGAAATTGCATTAATGAGGATGATTTGCTAAAGGCAAATAGGCTCTTAGCTTTGCAAGTGACTTTTCTCCAGAGCTTAGTGAATGTGAGGATGTTTCATTTACAAAGAATGCCCAATCACGGGCAAAGAAAATAAAAAACATTTTTGCTTGCATATGATTGGATGATGGGTCAGCAGAGCGTCCTCTCATTCACTAAACTCTGATGCAAATTCCTTTGCAAAGTAAAACTTCCCTTGCAAAATTAACAACCTATTTATCTTTAGTAAAGCAATCCCTATGAAACCCAGTGAAAGGATTGCAGCAAAGCTAGGATAAAGTAATTGCTGGTAATAGATTTTCAGATATTCTTCAGGCTGCCTGACACTTTTTGTAGCCACATCTTTTACATAGCCTAATTATAAGATGGATTGGGGGAAGGATGGAAGGGACATTGTGGTGGAGGGGGGGACTGTGTAACCCACTACAGCCAAGCCCTCCTTTTATTGTCCTAATGATTAACAGCTTTAGCTGAATTGGGACAACAAAAGGTGCAGAATCTTTCTATTTATCTTAGATCCTGTGGCTCCTCTTGCACCCTCCTCACATCCTGGTAACTGATAAGAAGTTGCAATCAATTACCAGAAGAGCCTCCCTGCTTTGATCCTGGACAATTAAAAAAAAAAAAAGTTAACATTTGAATGTAAATTAACACTTCACACCAGTGGGGTGTGGAGTATTTACTTTTATGCCTTGTACACACGGTCGGATTTTCCGTTGGAAAAAAATCGGATGTTTTTTCCGACGGAATTCCGCTCCAGCTTGGCTTGCATACACACGGTCACACCAAATTCCGACCGTCAAGAACACGGTGACGTACAACACTATGACGAGCCGAGAAAATGAAGTTCGATGCTTCAGAGCATGTGTCGACTTGATTCTGAGCATGTGTGGTTTTTAGTGCGTTGGAATTGCATACAGACGAACGGATTTTCCGATAGATATTTTGTCCGTCGGAAAAATTGAGAACATGTTCTCTATCTAAGTCCGTCTGAATTTTGGACGGAAAAAGTCAGATTGAGCATACACACGGTCGGAATATCCGATGAAAAGCTCCCATCGGACTTTTTCCATCGGAAATTCCGACCGTGTGTACAGGGCATTAGAGGTTCCAACACCCTAGGGAGTGTTTGGAAGTGACACCAAGAAATTATCTGTGTAGCATGCAAACTCTGTGTGGGACAGAAAATTACTTCCTAAGGCCCCTTTCACACTGGGGCGGTGGCGGTAAAGCGCCACTATTTTTAGCGGCGCTTTACCGCAAATTTTGCGGCGGTATTCGGCCGCTAGCGGTGCGGTTTTACCCCCCCGCTAGCGGCCAAAAAAGGGTTAAAAATCACCGCATAGTACCTCTGCAGAGGAGCTATGCCGGCGGTATAGCCACGGTGTCCCATTGCTTTCAATGGGCAGGAGCGGTGGAGGAGTGGTAAACACACCGCTCCTTCACCGCTCCAAAGTTGCGGCTAGCATGACTTTTGGAGCAGTCCTGCTAGCGCACTGGAGAAACAGCAGCCGCTGTTTCAGGTCGGTTTTGCAGGCGCTATTTTTAGCGCAATAGCGCCTGCAAACCGCCCCAGTGTGAAAAGAAGGTAGGTATGATGTAGTGTCCCAGACAACACAAGGCATAATATACATAATGGTACACAAGGTACATAATATGACTGGATACTAACATTTTATAGGTAAAGTTGAGCCAGGGAATATCTGATTGCCTCTCGGGGGATCAGGAAGGAATTTTTTTCACTGCTGTAGCAAATTGGATCATACTTTGCTGGTTTTTTTTTTTTTGCCTTCAAATTGGATCAACTGTGGGTATTGTGTATATGGGATTGTATGATGTATTTTTTCTTTTCCTTTTTATAGGTTGAACTAGATGGATGTGTCTTTTTTTCAATCAGACTAACTATGTAGTGCAACTGACTTTACAGTTAGGCATCATTCACACTAAGGGATGTGGAGTGTTATACTATAAGACAAAAAAGAGGCTTCTATGGTCCCCTGCTGTCAGAATATAACATCGCAGCAGAGGATATTGAATGATGTGGGTAAGGGAATATGAATTTTCTTTTCTTTCAACTCCCTGATAGAATGAAAAAAGACTCCCTTTGTATACCCTGCTTTATGCTGTCCTCCTTAAGGACATGCTGTGATGTCAGACATTGCATGTGATTTGCACCGCATAGCTGTGCAAATCACATGCAATGTCGTTGCGATGCAAATTCAGCCATACAGATTGTATGGCTGAATTTGAATTGCATTTGGACCAAAGTCATGCAGGACCCTTATTTGGTCCACACCAGAATCGGATCACATGGGTGTGGTTCACACCCATGTAATCTGATTCCTATTCGAATTGACAGTCCACACTGAGATATGCAAACCGATCTGGGGGTGTCATTAACTTTCTTTTGACACCTGCAGCGGTTCGCATAGGGCAGTGTGAACCACCGGCGGGTGACGTGATGTGGGAACCCGTACTGGAACCAAGCCTTAAGGTACTAAAAGGCTGAGCGGTGTGAAACTCCAGTGCGAAACTGTTATCTGATGCTGAATCCAAGGCTTGGTTACAAGACAGAAAGTTTCTATGAATTTCCTTTTGGCTCAGGATCAAACACAAGTTGTTGCCTTCAATAAACGTTATCTGGTGCACGTCCCATGGCTGACTCATGTGCCCAGTTCCACCTATATGCCTATGAGATTTTTGGCCTTATGAAGAAACCTCAAGCTCTTACAAGCAAGTTGTCAATGATTGCTTTTAATGGTTGTAATAAAATCATTGCATTTTTTTTCTAAAATATGTAGTATATAGCTGTCAGCCTGGTATTATGGCAATGCAATTGCATTTCCTCTGGGAGCTTACAATCTAAGGTCTCTAACTCACAATCATACATACACATACTAGGTCCAAATTAGGCAGGAGCCAATTAACCTACCAGCATGTCTTAGGAGTGTGGTTTGTGCTACAATATTATTTACTTTTATTATTTTACTATTTTTTAAACGTTGCCATGGTCATTTGTTTTTTTTTTTTGTTTTTTTACAAAAATAAAAAAAGGAATGCAATTAAATTTTTAATTTACAGTATTAGCTGGCAGAGTTGTATTTTGGCAATGCACTTATTACATTTCATCCACAGTATCCTTTAGGCTCCCTTCACACGGGCAGACCGATCGGGTCTGCCTGTCAGTCTTTTAGGCAGACCCGATCAGACCATCCATTGCCTTCTATAGAGCGACGGGTCTCAACGGACATGGGTCAGGTGACACTCGTTGACATCCGATCCTATTGGCTAAAAACAGATGGATAGGGATATGTTCCCTATTTATTTGGTAAATTGGATCGACTAGGAAGGCGATCTGGTGTAAAAAGCAGGTGGTCCGTTTACATCTGACCACACATAGAGGACAGCTGGCTGTGTTTGTTCTGTATAAGCGGAGTGGACACGGACAAGCCATCCGCCTGCTCAGCGGGAAATCTGACCGCTGATCCCCGCTGAGCAGGCGAACCCTGGCAAAGTCGGTTCTATTAGAAAGGAGCACATTATTGTGATCAAAGGAACCCTATTAAAAATATCTGCGTGATGGGTATGCAATACCATTGGGCAACAGGGGAAACACAAATTGGAGCTTGCAACATGCTCATTGGATATTACTGTGTTACACATACTGTAGGCATGGGGATAATTTAACTGCACAGAGGTGTACAATATCATAAGCACAAAATAAAATACATTTTTGCTAGAACATGCAAAAAACAAACAATTTTCTATATATTTTAAATACATCAGCTTCAACAAGAACAATATCAAAGTCCTTTTGTTGCTATGAGCAGGAAAGAAACTGCATGTAATATTATAAATTAGAAGTTTCTTCCAATAAATGCTTTGTAGCACAAAGCTCAAATCTACAAAACACTCAAACATTAAAGCTCAAATTTATAAAACACTTAAACATAAAAAAAAAAGCTCAAATCTACAAAACACTCAAACATATAAAAAAAAGCTCAAATCTACAAAACACTCAAACATAAAAACTCAAATCTATAAAACACTTAAACATAAAAAAAAAGGCTCAAATCTACAAAACACTCAAAAAACAAAATTATTGTCTATGGCGCTTGTCACACCTGAACACTCAAAAAAGTTCCGGCGCTTCTTTTAGTAGCTCAAATTGGGCAGATTGCAGCATTTTAGGGCATTTTGGGTCCAATAGAATTGCATTGGTGCATGAAAAAATGTGCAATATGCTGGTTTTAACACGCGTCTTTAAGTGCCTATATCCACACAGCAACGTGAGATGTCACAGATGATACTGTGCTCTATTGGCTAATACAAAAACGCCTTAAGCTTAAACGCTGTAATAAAACACAAGAAAAAATGCGATGCTCAGGTATGAATGCAGCCCAAGACAGGATGTGCATTAATGGTTGGATCTCTTGGTGAAAATAGAGGAAAAAATACTAAAAAAGAAAACAAATACAGCCATCACATATAGGGATTGGTAAGCTGCAATATTGTAAATTTGGGAGGGTTTTATGTGTTTTTTTTTGGTTCGGCCAATTAAATTGCTACAAATTTTAGTAGCAAAATGGAGCTACTAAAAATCTCCCATGTAGCTCTCTCCTGTTCCGATAACTACCAACAAATAGTTACACCTCCTTAGTAACGAAATTAAAGAAACCCATGTAGCCTGACTCTTTCTCTCATTTGTAGGGTTATTTAGTAGAGTGCTGTGAGGTGAGATGACGCAAAGTACCGTTTGCCATAATCGTGTAGACGATATTCACAATTGTTTTTTTTTTTTATCATGTTTAGATGTTTAACTCAAACTTCGCTTCACTTTAGTAAATTACCACCTAAACATTGTATGTAGACACAAATTTGTGTATTTGCTGTAAAAAAAAGGAAAAGGGAAGTAAAGGGCGTTCACAGATAAGTAGAATAAAAAAAAAGAGCTAGTTATATACTAAATCGTCATTAAAGGCTTATTTGCCTTTACGTCTCTTTAGTTGAGTTTACCTTTGCGTTTCCATAAAGGGCAGGCTCGCTGTGTGTCCCAGGTGCTCGCTCTGCTGTTGGCTGTCAGCGTGCTACAGTTTTCCGGTGTGTACTGTATACACTCATACAGCTAGGTGACCTAACAATCTATTTATAAGCCTCCAATAAGCAGGCGTTACCTCACACAGCACAGCCTCCTGTGGTTTCCCCATTATACGTAGTAAGCACAGCTCCTCCATATACAGTTCTTTCAGTTTTACTTCCTCATTGCTTCAGGCTTTTCACATGGAAATACAGTAAAGACAATAAACCTGTTGTACCACAATGGATTAGATACCAATCCATTATATGGTCATTTCTGGTAATTCTGTCAGGCTTGTGACACTTTCTATTGATTTCCAAGAACATCATTACAATTTATTGATGCTGAAAGTCTAATGCGACATTAAACCTAAAAGCCTGCCTGCTCAAGTTACCAGATTCAACAGCCATGCTGAACTGTGATGTGGAAGAATGGGATCTAGTGGAATAGTGGTTTGAATGGTCCACCAGGATTGAGAGACTGCTTATGCATACAACTAAGTGTGGGTGTCAAGCAGCTTTATTAGGAATATTGTTCCTGGCTGTGTTTGTTTTCAGCACGCGTTTTAACCCATCAGGTGGTTGTGTTGCACACTGTTTATTATTCTAGCACATATATTTTTGGCACTATCTATACATATCACGTGTCTATAGGTTGCATCTGGGTCACATTATATGTTTATGATTTATACACCTAGGGTTAAATTATAGCGCATCGATATCACTTTTTAAATACTTACTTATATGTTCTCAGGCACATTGATTGATTGCAGCTGTATCATTTGGTTATCCTTGGTTTATTTTCACTTACTTTGTATTGCACATTTACTGCACCATTTTAGCGCTTTAGTATTCCTATTTTTATTCACTAGTACTCTGATATATCACTAAAGCAGCCATAATGGATATATTTAAATTTGTGGAAAATCGTACAGTAGACCTCAAAGATGTTTTCACTGTAAATCCCATCACAGAAACTGGGGATTTGGATACTAATTTTAGGAAATTTGGCCACCTTATGGAGAAGAAGGTGAGCCTTTGATGGGATTTGACATCCCATGAGCAGTATGTCAAAGAAGGGGTAGTAACCAGAAGGCTCAGGTGGGATGTTCCAATAAATGATGGACTACTTGATAAAGAATCGGTAGATGAATGGTTATTATTTTTTAATGGAAAAGGGATAGAGGTGTTGCAATTTTTAACTAAGCGGAAACAACGTAAACTTGCTAATATTAATAAACAAATTATGGATTGCAAGGTTATATTGGAGGGATACAAGGACACCCCCTCCTTTATAACACTCACAAACCAATTAAATAAGGTACTGGAACAGAAAGATATAGAGTTAAAACAAAGAAAAAAGAGAAAATATTTACGGGATACTAATGACTACAAATTAGAACAGGCCTACAAGTGGCAACTTAATTTAAAAGATGGCAAAAAGGGATCAGTAACATCCTCTCCGGTTAGAGAGGTGCGGATTGTATCCCCTACTAGGGATCGTAGATACAGATCACCTGAGCCATCTAGACTATATAGAGATAATGTGGGCAGTCATGATAGACCTTTATAGAGGTAATGGGAATGAAAGACCATATAGGGATGATCATACAGGACCCAGAACACCCAAACCGTGGTGGAAAAACAAGAACAATCAAAAACCATGGTCAAAATCTCCCAAAAAAACATTTTGGAAGAACAATAAAAGAAACCAAAGACCCCGTAACCCCCCACAAAATTATCCGGGACCTCAGGGTGGTTATGAACAGGGGTCCAATGGGGACTATACCCAGTACAATCATGAAAGAAGGGACATGAGAGATGGACATCCCTATTCAAATCAACAATATCAAGGTGGTTATGAACAGCAATATCCACACCAGGGTCCTCAAAATTATCAGGACCAGTACCATTATGAAAGTAGAAAAAGCCCGGTGCATACACAAAATAGGTATGAACCATTAACCAATTATAGGGAGGAAGATGAAACAAGATCTTTTTTGGAATACCGCAGGAGCGACAGAACTCCCCCTCGATACGAACAAATGACAAGCGCCCGAAGTCCAAATACAAGAGGGGATGTCGAGGAGGATTCAAAGTCCAAAAAAAGAAGAATGAGGTAGGCGAGGGCATTTATAATATTAGTGGAGTTTAATTAACAAGGACAGAAATGTTAACATTGGATAAGGGACTCAAGTATGCACCCAAGAGAAATTTAAACAAATTCGATGCGTATGTAGACATCCAAAAATATACAAAGATGGTCAACATTAAAAAATATATGCTGAATAAACCTCCTATGAGGGCCAAAGATAGTACCAATATCCCAGGAAGTGTAGTTCATAGTGAACTGAGGAACAAATCCCTCTTTAATCCACCGGTTTATAATAATGAGCATATTGAGGTGTTCAATAAAATGGTGTTGAAAGACTAAAGCTCCATACACACTATCAGATTTTCTGCTGATTTTTGTCATCAGATTTACCAAAACCATCTAATATGAGGTCAAACCTTAAGAGTTTCAATTTGTATGCAATCAGGCAGGCCCTTGTACTACATGGTTTTGGTAAATCTGATGACAAAAATCAGCAGAAAATCTGATAGTGTGTATGGGGCTTTAGAAAGATTAAAAGTCAAAAGAATGACTGATCCTATAGCCATTCACCGGGGTATAAAAGAATTAGAGAAAAATAAACAAGTGGTAATAAGGCCGGCTGACAAAGGAGGAGCAATTGTGGTTATGTCAAAGGACTATTACCATGAAGAATTACTTGGTCAATTGAGTGACACAAATACTTACATTAAGCTTAGGGGAAACCCCACAAAGGAATATAGAGATGAATTGTCAGAGTTGGTTCTCAGGGGCACCATGAAAGATATCTTATCAAAAAGGGAAGAACAATATCTAGTCCCAGATGTATGCAGAGTCCCAATTATATACACAATTCCGAAAATCCACAAGGACCTGCATAAACCACCAGGAAGGCCCATAATAAATGGCATCCAATCGATAAATTCAAGGATTGGTGAATATGTTGACAAATTCATGCAGCCATTAGTCCCAAAAACAAGATCTTATTTGAGGGATACTAAGCATTTAATCCAGATCTTGGATAAAGTAGTGATTAAATCGCAACAGAAATACTTGATAGCCACGGCGGATGTTGCATCATTGTATACGGTGATAGATCATGAAGATGCGATTAGGGCCTCCAACTGGGCCCTGGATAAATTTAGTGACCTCATCTCCAAACAAAAACGTTTTGTGCTAAGAAGTTTGGCTTTTGGACTCCAGCACAATTACTTCTGGCATTGCTCCGATTACTATAGGCAGCTCAATGGAATTGGGATGGGTGCGAAATATGCACCAAGCGTGGCCAATATTTTCATGTCAGAGTGGGAGGAGACGGCCATCTATGAAAATATACCTGAACAACTCACGCTATACCGTCGATTCATTGATGATTGCATAGTGATCTGGGAGGGGGATGAGAGCACTTTAGTTCAATTTTTTGAAAAATTGAATGAAAATGAACAAAATATAAAATTAACCTATACAATGAGCAATACAAATATACAGTTCCTGGATCTGGAAATTGCATTGGAGGGTAATACACTAACCACCAAAACATATTTCAAGCCAGTTGAACGGAATAGTTATATTCCCACAGACAGCTGTCATTTCGAACCGTGGCTTATCAATATACCAAAGGGTCAGTTGATTAGACTGCGCAGAAATTGCACGGATGAACGAGTATTTCTGGAACAAGCAAAATTACTGGGACAGAAGTTCACTGCAAAAGGTTACAATGAAGATTTTGTCAACACCAAAATACAAGAAGTTCTGGAGATGCCAAGGGCTGGGTTAATAAAAGATAAGGATAAAAAAGAGACAACATCAACCTTTCAGTAATTGCCCATTATAATGAATTATAATGTCCAGCATAGACAAATTGAGTCTATATTCAGGAAGCATTGGCCTATACTCAGAGGAGATAGTCAGTTGCAGAGTATTTTGCCAATTGTACCCCGGATTTTTTATAGGAGGGCTCCCACGCTCAGAGATATAGTGGCTAAAAATGTTCCAGATCCACCAACAAGGTTATCTACACTTACCTTCTTTCAAGGAAAGGGGTTCTTCCCATGCAAGAGATGTTTTGCTTGTAGGAAGACGAATATGAATGGCCAAAAAGGTTCTAAATTTAAATCAAATGCTACACAACAGAGTTACGAAATCAAAGATTTGATTACGTGTAGGACGGAGGGTGTGGTATATGTGCTGGAGTGCTCTTGTTCACTCCAGTACATGGGTCGCACCAAAAGACCGATGTGGAAGAGGATAAGGGAGCACGTGCAGAATATTGAGAATGGTTTTCCGAAGCACAGTGTTTCCCGCCATTTTGCACGATGTCACCAAAATAATCCTACAGAGTTAAAATTTTGGGCCATAGAGAAATATACACCCCATTGGAGGGGTAGTCACAAAGTGAGGGAGCTTAGCAAGAGTGAGTCCAGATGGATACATGAAATGCGTACTCTTGCACCTAACGGTTTAAACATCGACTTTGATTTGAATTGTTTTATATCCAATTATTAATGCCGCTTTTTTATGCTTTTTTATGTATTTTAATTGGATTTTGGGTCCTCATTTTTTAACAATATTGTTAAAATTTTTAATATTTTTAATCCTATTTTTATTGAATATTTTAACATCTCTCCCATACATTATATCAAGATTGGTTTTATAATATATTGTTGTTTTATTAGGTTGTAGATTATATGTTGTACCTATTGAATAAGTTACAGCACATCTGATTACCTTACAAGTCTATCCATTTGAGTGTGCAAGTTGGTTGCAACCACTGGAGGGGGTATCCGATGTTTTTACATTATATAGTAGTTGTAATATATATCAATAGGTTTTTAAATGGTTGTGTATTATCTATTATGTATATTGTTGTGATATATTTAGTCTCAATTGTAGACGATTAAAGTTGTCCTAATTGTATAACTGATTATTAAATGTAGTCAGCATAGCGCCTATCAGCAATGATGTTCTAATGATCCCTGTCGCTGTCAAGGCAACCAGTACGCCACTGTGTATAAATACACTGTCTTTTCCGGTCACATGGCAAACCCATGACTAAGTCACGTGACGTGTGACGTAACGCGTAGGGGGAGGAGCCTAATCACGCTACCAGCGATACTCTGAGGAGTTGGGGGCTGTGAAGGAGAAGCGCTCTACTGAGCTGAATGCTGGTGTTCTATGCGATACACTTTATTTGGTCACGTGAGTGGAAGCGCTGTATGCTATTTATACCTTCGGGTTTTGAGAGCATTGCGCAATGAGTTTTTTTATTCCTTTTTGTCTTCCATGATTGATCCATCTGTATAAGTTAATACCAAGCCTGCTCAAGTTACCAGATTCAACAGCCGTGCTGAACTGTGATGTGGAAGAATGGGATCTAGTGGAATAGTGGTTTGAATGGTCCACCAGGATTGAGAGACTGCTTATGCATACAACTAAGTGTGGGTGTCAAGCAGCTTTATTAGGAATATTGTTCCTGGCTGTGTTTGTTTTCAGCACGCGTTTTAACCCATCAGGTGGTTGTGTTGCACACTGTTTAATATTCTAGCACATATATTTTTGGCACTATCTATACATATCACGTGTCTATAGGTTGCATCTGGGTCACATTATATGTTTATGATTTATACACCTAGGGTTGAATTATAGCGCATCAATATCACTTTTTAAACCTAAAAGCAAACATTTATTTTATTGCAGCTTAGCAATACATTTTTTAGGCTTTCTTTCCTTTATTTTCACCTGGTAAATTACAGCTCATTCACAGAAAAAAAAACGTTGCATTTAGATGCGTACAGAATTTTTGTACTCATCTAAGCGCAGCACTATAGTAATCAATGAGTCCATACACTACAGTCTACATACGGAAAATGTGCCCCTGAAGACGTGCTATTACAGTAAACGCGTTAAGGACGGAGCTACAGGCTGATGTTTTGCCGTCGCTTCCAACCCCAGGACCGGTAGCCATCTTAGTAAGTGCACTCCTATTGTTTTATTGCTATGTTGATGAATATGGCAGTTTTTCGTTTTTAAAGCTTTATACGGATTAATTTTGTTAAACTTTTTTTCACCCAGCATTTCTTAAAAGAGAAGTATGGGTTTTAGCTTGGTTGCAGTTTTATACTTACCTAGGTGGATGCAGCATCGGTCCCCCAGTGCCTCTGCACTGAAAACCGAGCGATCGAGCACTGCCGATCGCTCGGTTCTGACAGCTCCCCGAGCAGAGAGCTGCAGACTGTCAGTCACAGCTCTCTGCTCTGCTCCTCCACGCTCACTGAAGCGCTGAGCTGTGGAGGGGCAGGGAGCGGCCAGCTCTGGCTCTCAGCAGCTCACTGAGAGGCTAAGCTGGGTGTCGGTCCAGGGACCTAGGGGATCCCGCCTTCTTTTGTCATGATGACGCAGTGCCTGGACTGACTTCTGTGACATCAGTGAAGTCCGCTCTCTTCTGAAAACGTGTCACAGGAGTGCAAAACGAACTGCACTCATGTGATCCATAGGAGAAGTACAGCCAAACGAGCTTTGGCTATACTTCTCCTTTAAGTGTGGATGACTTTCTGAAGAGGATGTTCGCTCTGCTTCTGTAACTGGGGAAATTTTACAGAGGTCACTGGCTTTAAAGAGGAAGTAACCCTGATGGGTTTTACTGCCTCTTTTTTCCCCCTGCAAAGTAAAAGCCTAATGGGCTAGTACGCAACGCATACTAGCCCATTACGTTGCACTTACCTGCAAACGAAGCCCACGATGTCTCCGCTGGTGGCCGCGTCCATCTTCACCCCTCTTCCTTCCGTGGCTGTGTACTCCAGCTCTGTGACTGGCTGGAGTCGCGTGATGTCACTCCTGCGCTTGCGCGCGGGAACCAACGGTCACGGCACAGGCCCTTTAGAAACAGCACGATCACGCCCTTTTTTCAGTGCGCATGAGCCGATGACGTTGGCACAAGCGTATATGGTAAATATCTCCTAAACCGTGCATTTTTAGAAGATATTTCCATACCTACAGGTAAGCCTTATCATAGACTTACCTGTAGGTAAAAGTGGTGTGTAAAAAATACAGAAACAATTTCATCTGTGGGACTTTAAAAGGCAGAAACTCCCGGACAATCAAATAGTATTGAAAGTATATTTATATTTTATTTGAAAAGTTAAAAATATTTGAAGGTATAACGTTAATAAAAGTCAAAGTTGGATGCATATATAACACAGATGTAGTATCAAAAAACATATACAGACAACCACTTTACTCTGTCGAATAACAGAATAGGACAGAGAATGACCGACGCGTTTCGAGTTTAGTAGCAGTAATCCTCTTCTTCAGGGGCTAGTGGCTCAATAATTAGCTGTCATATACAGTATTTCCTAAATATCACCAATATTGCATCCTATTAAAAGCAGGGAAGAGGTCTGCTGCCATATATCATCCAAGCTGAAGAGAACCAGCGAGGTAAAAGGGCACAGCAGGTCCGGATCTGGGACCAAACACAAAGGGCACTTTGCGTCCGCCCAACCCCACAGATGCTACAACTGGAGCAAGAATACACCTCAAATTTCTTGTAACTGGCTGATGTATTGATAGCGGGCAGACAAAAAAGATGTATGAAAGACCAGACAGATCTCATCAAAAATCAACCCCTTTAAAACATTACATGCGTTGTTTGCTGCTTAAGCTGGCCATACATTATTCAATTTACTTATTCAATTTCCGTTAGATTTACCATCAGCTATGTAGTGCAAGGGTTTGCCTGATTCTATACAAATTGAAAGTGTTTAGATTTGACCTCATATTATATGATTTTGGTAAATCTAAAGGAAAATTGTACAAGGAAATTGTATAATGTATGACCAACCTAAAGCCTAGTACAAATGATGAGATTATCGGACGAATAATCATCCATTTGTTTTTTTTTGTTGCATGCTAGCCTCCATATCGAAAACAAATGGGTTACTAAAGTACGAACATTCTTGTACGACAGAATAAAAGTTTGGAAGTGATGTCATGTATTTGTATTGTATTTTCAGACGAAAACCGTACTGACTAAACGAAAATCATACTATCTGGTATCGCACGAGAAATTTTTTTGTGTTTGTCCCTTCGGAAAATTTCATACGAAAGCTGTGTACTAACGATCAGATTATTGTATGATCACTTTGAAAGCAGTATTTTTTTGGATGATATTCTGATCGTGTGTACGGGGCTTTACACATACAATATGCAGCTTGGGAGCTGGTGAGTGTGCATTGATGGTGGCTAGCTAGATAACAATCATTGTTCTCTATTTAGTGGAAGGAATACATGGAGGCGTAGTAGATATAATCAGTGGACTTTGATATATTACATTTTATGATATTTGTTCTTAAAGGGACAGTCTCACTTATTCACTTGTATTTATGGTGAAAGATTTTTGTTTTTGATTTCTTTTTATTGATCCTTTTTTTTTTTCTCAAGTACAAAAAACTAAACTTTTACATTTGTACAAGATTCACTTGCAATATACATTGTTTCTCTTTGATTATTCAGTATGCTGAATCTTGTTATATACAAGTTAGTTTATCCTTAAAAACAAATAACCTCCAACATTCATCCACATCCATTCCACCATCCTCCACTTCCACTCATCCCAATGTCCATTTATATATAAAAAAAAAAAAATTACCCCAGTTCCCCCTATTCTTGTCCCGTCTTCCCCTTCCCGTTCATTTCATATTTCTCCTATATGGCATTTATATATATTCTTTCATTCCTTCAGATAGCCAATATTCATCCCATTTTTTCCATAGTTCTGGCATTTGATTGTTTATATATCCTTCTTCTCTTATTTGCTTTTCTATATATTGTATTTCGTTCAGTTCACATATCCAATCTGCTATGCTTGGGCTTATATTTTCTCTCCAATTTCGAGCTATAATTGTTCTAGCTGCCGTTGTCATGTGATGGAATATATCCTTCTTTATACTATTTATTGAGTCTGAAGTCAAAGAAAGCAACAATATATCTAAACCTGGATTCCTCTCTATTACCGAGACTTTCCAATATATCTCATGAACTTTCCCCCAAAAATCCCTCACTAGGTTGCATCCATACCAAATATGGTCCATGGTCCCCCTTTTGAGCTTACATCTCCAGCATATGTCTGTTTGTTCTTTATTTATTTTATTTAATGCTACTGGGCTCCAATACCATCTCATTACAATTTTGTAGTTTCTTTCTTGATATTTATTTGCTATAGATGATTTATGAATTATTGAGAATATTTTCTCCCATTCTGTTTCTAATATTGGTCTCCCTATTTCCTCTTCCCATTTTTTCATAGCTGTTAACTCTCTAATGGGTCCTGTGGGGAGTATAGTAAACCATATATTTTAGATAATTTCTTAGTCGGTTTTTGTTCTTCTGTTAGTATTTGTTCAAATTTCGTTTTTGACCTGTTTATTAACATTAAATCTATATTTGTTGCCACATATGTTTTTAACTGATGGTATTGAAGCCATTTGTGTTTATATTCCGGTCCCAGGTCTTGTATTTTTGGTAGTTTACCTTCCACTAGGATCTGGGCCACCCTTGCGTTCTCCAAAATATTCAATTCTAAGTATTTTGTGGTTGCTAAAGCTGGCAGAATTTCTGGATTGGAGAACAATGCGGTCATTGGTCCCATCATAGTGGATAGGTTCCCCTTTTTTAATTCTGCATCCCATATTTTTAGTGTGGCTCTTGCATGATTGTTAATTCATTATTCCCTGGTCTTAAGTGGGGTTTTATCCAAGGGAGCGCTTTAAGGTGGATACCTATTATATCTTCTTCTAGTTTAACCCATTGTTTTTCCTCCTTATTTTGGTACCAGTCTACTATCCTAATCAAAGAAGCAGCTTATAGATACTTTGAGAAATCAGGTAATGCTAAGCCCCCCTTTTTCTTGGCTCTAATTAAGGTTTCCCTTTTAATTCTGGGTGTTTTATGGGCCCAAATGAATCTTCCCGTAGCTTTCCTTAATTCAATCATTAATTTCTTTGGAATATCTACAGGGACCGTTGGAAAAATATATAGCAGTTTTGGTAGAATCTCCATTTTTATTATATTAATCCTACCTGTCCATGAGTATGGTATTTTTTCATAGTTTTGTAGTGTCTTTATTACCGTTCGGAGTTTTTTTTTGTGATTTCTTTTTTTATAAAACCTTTTCTTTTCACTTATTGCTTTGTTTTCTATTATTATTTGGCGCTGCACCCTATACAAATATATCATTTTGGGAGTTTTATGTATGATAACCTGCGTTGCTGGCTGGTAGCGTTATTCACTCTGGCGCTGACATTTACTCTGAATATTGTTGTCTTCTATTTGATGGAAGGCATACATGGACTCGTAGATATAATCAGTGGACTTTATTATATTGCATTATATGATATTTGTTCCTAAAGGGACTGTCTTTTATATATTCATTTGTATTTATGTTATAAGGTTTTTTTTTTTTGTTTGGTTTTTTTTGTGTGTTTTTTTTTGTGAATCCTTCTTTTCTTTGCACTTGTTGGTTTGGCTTTAATTGTAAATCTACACATTTTTCTCACATACAGCCCAGGTTCACACTGGGCTGCGGGAGTGAAGCCGTGCGAGTTCAGATGAACTCGCACGATTTCACTCTCGCTGGCAGTCCCGATTTCAGCTGCGATTACAAAGACATCTGTGCAGGTTTCTGCACAGATGTCAATGTAATTTGCGGCCGAAATCGCAAAAAGTAGTACAGAAACTACTTTTTGAAATCGGTGCAGCGCCGCAGATGCGGCGTCGTACCGATTAGGACGGTGCCATTGCCGGCAATTTGCGGCAAATATCTCAGTTTTGACATGCGATTGGCATGCCAAATCGCATGTCAAAACGCACCAGTGTGAACCAGGGCACATGCATAGATGTGTATAAATATGTATAAACGCATAGCTCCCAACAGCCCTGATTTTGAGGGACTGTCCCTGATTTGAAGCAATGTCCCTCTGTCTCTCTTTTCTCCTCATTTGTCCCTCATTTTGGTCTGATCCATATAGTTGTATATAAAATGAACTTTTTATCTTTCAAAAAATGTTTCCCAGTGCTAAACCTTTTATCCTAATTCTAAATTGCTACATTTGTACATTTTAAAAGCCAATGTAAACGAATAGTAGTGGCAAAAAAAAAGCCCTTGTAGATTTAATAAACCTTTTTTTGGTTAATTTTCCTTTAAGGGGGTGTGGTAGGGGGCGTGTCCTATGCCTGCATATGTTTTCTAGTAGGTGTCCCTCATTCCCATCTCAAATTGTTTGGGGGTATGTAAACGTGAATACTAGGTGCATATTTTACACAGAACCTTTCTTTCAGGGCTGGTTTCCACCACAATTTCTGTATTCCCAATGTGTTTTTGCATACGAGCTTACACATATGATGCGTTTTTAATGCATTCCAGTGCATTTTTTTTCCTCCTTTTTCTTTTGACACTTTTGAAATCTTTATCTAAACTCAAAACAATGTGCATTGTGTTGCATTCTGGTGTGTTTAGACATGTTTCAGTGCATTTACATGCAATCTGCTGCGTTACAGATGTGTTTCAGATGAAAAAAATGCAGCAGGTTTTACGTTTGTTGACTGCACTAGAATTAACAGCACTGGTCTGAACTAGGGCCATTGGAATACATGGTAAACATTGTGTATGCATTTTTGATGCAGTTTAAAATGCATAGGAAAACATCTGGTGTAAACCAACACAACTTTTTTTCAGCCTGTGTGAACAGTAAGGGGGTTATTTACTAAAGGCAAATCCACTTTGCACTACAAGTGCACTTAAAATTGCACTGGAAGTGCACTTGGAAGTGCAGTCGCTGTAAATCTGAGGGGGACATGCAAGAAAAAGAAAAAAACAGCATTTTAGCTTGCACATGATTGGATGATAAAATCAGCAGAGCTTAACCTCAATTAAGATCTACTCAGATTTACAGCAAATGCAATTCCAAGTGCACTTTGCACTTGTAGTACAAAGTGGATTTGCCTTTTGTAAATAACCCCCTAAGAGCCCATTCACACAGGGGCAACTTTGGATCCAACTTCAAGTCGCCCCTAGTCGCCTCAAGTCGCGCTGCATGAGAAAATCAATGTAAGTGAATAGAGCCGTCTTAATGTACACTACTGCAGTCGCTCTGACTTCAAAAAAGGTTCCTGTACTACTTCAATCCGACTTCTAGGTGACTGCTAGGTGACCTGTACCCATTGATTTCAATGGAAGTCGCTCAGAAGTCGGATCCGCTGTCTTAACAGAAGCAACTTTCCAGGAAGAGAACATACATTTCTCAGGCAAACCTCTCCCTCCCCCCTCCCTCCCACAGAGCTGATTCTTATTTGATTGGCCACTGGAATGTCTCCTGTCCTGGAGGAAACTTGAAGTTGCCTTGTAAGTAGCATCATGTCGCGCTGTGATTCATACTCAAGTCGTGTCTGAGTTGCCTCCCAAAGTCGCGCTGGAAGTCGTGTTGCCCCTGTGTGAATGGAGTCTTGTTTTTCAACAGAACGAGCTGTCTTGCAGATGTAGCAGTTACAGGTCTGAGACAAACTATTTAACACTGGCAGGGGGGCTTACAATGATCAACTTTTATTCCAAAAGCAATAAAATGGAGGCTGTAATTGTTAAGAAAAAAGTGTTTGCTTGAGTTTGGCTTCAGTTTTTAGTATATCGAAATCTGTTGCATCTAACACTACTCTCCCCCCAGACTGACAATGCTGCGGACCAAAGGTGTCTCTGTTTCTCCTTCATCCAGAGTACAGGAACTCTAATATAAGAGGTGTGTTACTGGCCAGATCATCAGGTGAAAACAGAGGGGAAAAAAGCCTAAAAAAAGAAAACAAATGTGGCCACCACATCTAGCAATTTGTAAGCTGCAATCTATTCCATTTTTGGTTTAGGTTTTAATACCACTTTAACTAAGGCCACAGCCTTTGCAAGAATAAAATATGCATAGCATTAAATTCTTGGCATTATCCCATGGCTGAGGTTCCACATGTGGAGTGTACAGCTGGCCATAGAAGTGAATGACTGTAAGCATATCTCCCACTGTCTCTCTTTTAGAGGGACTGTCCCTCTTTTGAGACCAAATCCCTTGTGCAGTCCCAGTTGTCCCTCTTTTGAAACCAAATCCGTAGGGCGGCCCCAGTTGTCCCTCTTTTGAGACCAAATCCCTTGTACAGCCCCAGTTGTCCCTCTTTTGAGACCAAATCGCATATACAGCCCCAGTTGTCCCTCTTTTGAGACCACATCCCTTGTACAGCGCCAGTTGTCCCTCTTTTGAGACAAAATCGCTTATACAGCCCAAGTTGTCCCTCCTTTGAGACCAAATCCCTTGTGCAGCCTCAGTTGTCCCTCTTTTGAGACCAAATTGCATATACAGCCCCAGTTGTCCCTCTTTTGAGACCAAATCGCTTATACTGCCCCAGTTGTCCCTCTTTTGAGACCAAATCCCTTGTACAGCCCCAGTTGTCCCTCTTTTGAGACCAAATCGCTTATACAGCCCCACTTGTCCCTCTTTTGAGACCAAATCCCTTGTACAGCCCCAGTTGTCCCTCTTTTGAGACCAAATCGCTTGTACAGCCCCAGTTGTCCCTCTTTTGAGACCAAATCGCTTGTACAGCCCCAGTTGTCCCTCTTTTGAGACCAAATCGCTTATACAGCCCCAGTTGTCCCTCTTTTGAGACCAAATCGCTTGTACAGCCCCAGTTGTCCCTCTTTTGAGACCAAATCGCATATACAGCCCCAGTTGTCCCTCTTTTGAGACCAAATCGCATATACAGCCCCAGTTGTCCCTCTTTTGAGACCAAATCCCTTGTGCAGCCTCTTTTGTCCCTCTTTTGGGGTAATGTGTACCTCTCAACAAAATTTACTTTTTACTACCTAAACGAGATACGTTGCTCTAAATTTTTTAAACAACCCCTATATTACTGCATTTGCTATTTTAAAAAGCCAATGTAAAGGAAAAATGGAGGTTAGCAAGGCACTTGTGGGGTTTAGCCTAATTTTCTGCATATTGGATTTTTGTAATCCATGTAACCAGGGCCGTGACAGGGACGTGTCCTTTGCCTACATCCTGTGTGCTTTATTATTTCAGAAAGTTGAGAAATATGACTGTAAGCTCCTGTACTCATGGAAACGCAGATGCTGTGCATATGCATATAAAGGAAGTTTCATGTTAAGGAAACACAGGTAAAGACACATGATACCCACCATAGTAAAATAAAAAAGGAATCTTAGTGGCAAATTCTTCTAAAGGATCCACATTTAAGGCGATATTACCATATAAACTGAGATACACTTTAAAGCTGCCCATAAATGGATTGAAATGTAGCTGGTTTGGCAGGGATTGACCGAATTTCAATCTTTCTATGGCCGTTCCCGCTCAATAGAAGTCGATCTAATGATTGACTTCTGTTTAACGGGACTGTCGGATTACTTTTGTTGACCAGTGGCTTGCAGCCAATCGGCTGTAGCCACTGACCGGCCAACTAGCATTCTGCTCCTGTAGTGTCTTTTAGGATGTCCTAATAAAGGATCTTGGATCAATATAGAGGTATGTGGACATTTCTTCCAATTTCTGCTGTATACGGAGGCGAGCCAGGGCGGGCACCCACTGGATCCATCAGGCTTCTATTTCTTACCTGGAGCAGCGAGTTCTTCTTGTTCAGTTCACTGATCAGTGTATACTGACAGTGGAGGAGTCCCGTTGTCACAATACAAGGGCACAGTGACATTAGTACACAATAAAACAATCAGCAAACTACAAGCGACACCAATAGAACATGCCAAAGTATCAGACCAATATGACAGATACAGAAGATTAAAATGAGAATGAGATGAGAATCCTACTGAATCTTCGCCTTAAAATGCTGCACCCAGATGGTTTAAATAAGATCACTGAAATTATCGAAGAATGGCAGAAACATTGTTATGGGTTTATTTTTTTACTGCAACTTAAAGCGTAACTTCACTTTCTCAATCAACATTGACTACTTTTATGCTGCT
Organism: Rana muscosa; assembly: GCA_029206835.1. NCBI lineage: Eukaryota > Metazoa > Chordata > Amphibia > Anura > Ranidae > Rana > Rana muscosa. The sequence continues at coordinate 471,122,330 of CM055117.1, read as the reverse complement.
AGCATTAGTAAATGCATAAGGAAAGTATAATATATTTACTTGTTTTGCAAAAAAAATGTTTTACATTCCCTCAGCTAATTCCTGGTTTCCAAGTCTAGGCAAATTATGTCATACATCCCAGGAGTCTTTAGGAGGGGAGGAACGGGTTTTCTCAGCTAAGCACACCCTCCTGTCTCAATGCCTGAACTAAGGGCAGACAGATTCTAGGAAATAAATGCTACATAAATCAATCATCTGCCCTTACACAAGCTGGGCAAGGCCAGAAATGCCAGAGGGGGGCTTGGTGTTCAATGTGATTTCTCAGCAAAGTAAGGCATTGAGACATGGATGAATGGGTGAGTTTTCTTTGATTATTAAAAATGAATTAAATAGTGTTTTTGGTTTGTTCCATAGGTGTGCGCACAAGGTGTGCCGTAGGTGCCACACCCTAATCACCCCATGTGCAATAGTATTATCGCTCTGTGTAGCAACAGGAACATGGGAAAGATCTCCCTCTTACCAGTTTTGCCATAAGAGAAGTTTTTATGCTCTTCTCTTTCACTGTGCCAGCAGGGAGATCAATGTGCCAGGGTCATATATATGTAGATACATACACATGCATGTGTGTTTGAGCTTAAGGGTGCACACCCTAATGCATTAGGCTGTGAACACTTATGGTTTGTTCCACTTAAAAAGTGATTGTAAAGCTTCGGATTTTTTTTTTCAAACACGTTATACTTACTTGCTCTACGCAAAGGTATTGCACAGAGTGGTCCCTTTCCTCTTCTAATGGGGTCCCCCTCCGGTGCTCTCGGCTCCCCCTCCCTTCTGAGTGCCCCATCGTAAGCTGCTTGCTATGGGGGCCATTTATCAGTACAGCTTGTTTGCTGGATTTGGCATGGGGATGCAATGGATGCTTTCAGCTGCCATTGTGCTCTTGCTGGGCGTCCAATGTATCCCTGTGCCTTTATATACCAATTGACTTCTGTTCAACCACCCTTTTGAATTTTTCCTGCTTGATCAACGCTGCAGACTATAGCTTGCAGCACTGATCAGTGTATTCTGATCACACGGAAGTTTTCCCAAAGTCAGATTACAATAGCTCAGTGGAAGGATTCCCCCCTTCATCTACCTTGAATGTGTGGATGGGGGAATCAAGGCTGTTTTATTTTCATTTAACCTGCTGGTTGAAAGAGATAAAATTACTATTTTATGGGCAGCTTTACAGTCACACTTTGTTCACATATATCCAGAGACTCTCTGATCCTGGTGTCCTATTTTACCATACTGTAAATTTTCTATAATGAAATTAGGGTCCTTCATGGCTATAGGTCATTTTAAGCATATCATCCAATAGTGGGACTTCTTAGTAAAGAGGCAGAGCCTGTTGCCGATGACATCATCATACTGAGAGAGAGCTGCAGATGAGCAGTGTGCATGGTGAGACGTGTTTCTAGCATAACCCTTCATGTATTGAGACTGGATCAATCTCATTTATGTATCCTCTGATTTTATTTTACTGTGTGAGTGTAAGACCAGGACTTTTCTGACACAAGTAAAAATCTGTATTTTTTTTAGAGAAAATTACTTAGAACCCCCAAACTATATATATATATATATAATTCGTAGGGGCCTTAGAGCCGGTTCACATAGGGGCGACTCGTCAGGCGACTCAGCCGCCTGACAAGTCGCGCTCCGCTCTATTCAATGGAACCGTTCTAATAGGAGCGACGCAAGTCGCTCCGACTTAGAAAAAGGTTCTTGTATGACTTTGGGGGCGACTCGGGGCGACTTACATTGACTTCAATACAGAAGTCATTTTGCAAGTCGCCTCTCAAGTCGTCTTGAGATCGCCTTGCCGAGTCGCCCCCAAAGTCGTGCCGCCCCAGTGTGAACCGGCTCTTAGAGAATAAAATAGTGGTTGTTGCAATTTTTTATGTCACACAGTATTTGCGCAGCGTTTTTTTAAATTCAATTTAAAAACAAAATACACTTTAATGATTTTTAATGCATGAAACACAATATATAACCCATTTTTTTGGTTAAAATATAAAAGATGATATTACTCAAAGTAAATAGATACCTAACATGTCACACTTTAAAATTGCGCACGCTCCTGGAATGGTGACAAACTATGATGCTTTAGCGTTTCCATAGGCGATGTTTTAATTTTTTTTTTTATAGGTTACCAGTTTAGAGTTACAAAGGAGGTCTAGAGATAGAATTATTGCTCTCACTATAACGTTTGTGGTGATACCTCACATGTGTGGGTCAAACACCGTTTACGTATGCGTGCGCGACCTATGTATGTGTTCGCGAGGACAGGGGGATTGGAGCATAATAAAAAAATATATATATTTTATTTTAAATATTTTATTTTTACACTTTTTAATTTTTTTTCTGATAACTTTTATTGCTATCACAAGAAATGTAAACATCCTTTGTGATAAAAATAAAACACAACAGATCCTCTTTATGGAGACATCTGGTGTCTATAAGACCCCAGATCTCTCCCGAAATCATCAGATCAAAAAAAAAAAAAAACACTCATCTGATTCTTTCCAAAAAAAAAGTGTTTACATCTGCCCTAAACTGATCATTTCCAGCCTCCTAAATGATAGAGGTGAACATTTATTTATTTATTTATTTATATATATATATATATATATATATATATAGTTTTTACACTCTATGAAGGTAACTGTTTTGTTATTGGTGTTTCCACAAGAGCACCATCTTTCATCAAAGAGCCCATCCTGTGCAATGACAAGTCAAATCACTTTGCAAAAACTCGCCTTCCAGTAAAAAATCATCATCGGCTCCCTTTACTGGAAGCAATAATCTTGCATGCATCTCCTCTGGTAGTCCAGGAGAGAGGCAATCTGCTTTTATCTGAGGTGTCCTACTGAGCTGCCTAGCTTCCTGTAACATAAGATAGGATCAGCATGAAATCCCTGCAGCTTCAGCAGGATTCTGGAATGGAAAACCAGTTTATTTGCCTGTACATGCTTACTAGCTGGAGGGCAGACACCGGAAACAACATAGATCCTGGAACACAGGTAGGCAACATAAACAGGAAGTGTGCAGAGCCCGCCAATACAAGTATTTCAGGCTGAAGCCATGAACACAGATCCCACCAATTAAAGATAACTCTTCACGTTTATTAATAAATGTATATTTTCCACCTTTTTACCACTTCTGGATACTTCGATATAACACTTTGCTGATTCTCCGCTCCCAATCAGTGTTGCCAACCTACCAGATTGAAAATTACTGGCACGACACCCGAAATTTACTGGCATTTCACAAAAGTTACTTAATTACATTTTTAGGTGCAAATTTCAGTATTTAGGCTACAAACAAGTACGCTAGGCAAATAGCAATGTGATTTAAGGTAAATATTAAGGTAAAAAAACATATTTTTGTTATTTTCGATATAATAAGGGCAAATTATTTAGTCACATCACCCCCTGCCTCCATCCCCCTCTGCCACCTGCATCCCCTGCCTTCACCCCCCTCTGCGGTGCCACAATCTCCCCCTGTCTCCAATCTCCCCCAGGCCCCCTGCCTCCATCGTCCCCTGCCTCCATCCCCCTCTGCGGTGCCACCAACAACCCCTGTCTCCATCCCCCACCCTCTGCGGTGCCTCCAATCACCCCCTGCCACTAACACCCCCTGCCTCCAATCACCCCCTGCCACTAACACCCCCTGCCTCCATCCCCCTCTGCGGTGCCACCATCACCCCCTGCCACTAACACCCCCTGCCTCCAATCACCCCCTGCCACTAACACCCCCTGCCTCCATCCCCCTCTGCGGTGCCACCATCACCCCCTGCCTCCAATCACCCCCTGCCTCCATCGTCCCCCTCTGCGGTGCCACCATCACCCCCTGCCTCCATCGTCCCCCTCTGCGGTGCCACCATCACGCCCTGCCTCCATCGGATCCCCCTCTGCCACCATCACCTGATGTCACTGTCGGCTGGGCTGTCTGTCACTCTGTCCGTCCCCGACTCCCCTGTTAACTTTGTATTGCCTGGATGCAGCAGGCTCCTCCACTCCGCCGCCGCCGCGTGCTGCTCAGCCTCTGAGTCCTGACTCCTGCTGTGCTCCTCCGACCTCCTGGTTAGTTACAGATTTAAAATTCTGGCACAACACCCAAAATTTACTGGCGCCGCCACGTTTTTACTGGCATTTCACAAAAGTTACTACATTATATTTTTAGGTGCAAATTTCAGTATTAAGGCTACAAACAAGTACGCTAGGCAAATAGCAATGTGATTTAAGGTAGATATTAAGGTAAAAAAACATATTTTTGTTATTTGATATAATAAGGGCAAATTATCTAGTCACATCACCCCCTGCCTCCATCCCCCTCTGCCACAAACACCCCCTGCCTTCACCCCCCTCTGCGGTGCCACAATCTCCCCATGCCTCCAATCACCCCCTGCCTCCAATCTCTCCCAGGCCCCCTGCCTCCAATCACCCCCTGCCTCCACCCCCCTCTGCGGCACCACCAACACCCCCTGCCTCCAATCACCCCCTGCCACTAATCACCCCCTGCCACTAACACCCACTGCCACTAACACCCTCTGCCTCGAAAATCTCCCCCTGCCTCCCTTGCCCCCTGCCTCCACCCCCCTCTGCGGTGCCACCATCACCCCCTGCCTCCAATCTCCCCCTGCCTCCATCGCCCCCTTCTGCAGTGCCACTATCACCCCTTGCCTCCATCGGATCCCCCTCTGCCACCATCACCTGATGTCACTGTCGGCTGGGCTGTCTGCCACTCTGTCCATCCCCGACTCCCCTGTGAACTTTGTATTGCCTGGATGAAGCAGGCTCCTTCAATCCGCTACCGCCGCGTGCTGCTCAGCCTCCGAGTCCTGACTCCTGCTCCAGTGCTGTGCTCCTCCGACCTCCTGGTTAGTTACAGATTTAAAATTCTGGCACGCGCGCGCACGCGCCTGGCGGGATGTCCTAATACATCACTCGCCGGCACCGCGCGGCACAGCCTCTGTGAAATCCGCCCCCCGCCGGCCGAATACAGCATATGCTCAGCTCGGCAAGCTCTGGAACTGCGCATGCGCAGTTCCAAGCCAAACCAATCTCGGCTATTTTTACTGGCACATTCCTGGCACAACTACGGACATTTACGAATGGGGGGGGGGAGTGCCCGTTTTTTACGGACTGTCCGTAAAAATACGGACGGTTGGCAACACTGCTCCCAATTATGAAAACACAAAGGCGAACACAAAAGAAGCCACTATTGTTCTATCTATATGATACCAATAGTGAAAAATACTATGAGATTTGTATATTTTCTGTATGATATTATAATACTGATAAATGTGTTTTTGGATATAAAATGTCCTGGTGTATTTTGTGCCTCGAGAATATGTGGCAGAGCTGGGAATATACACTTCATGTAGACACAGTATGTATGAGTATGTATGAGCAGAATATGCAAAACCGTATTATATGAATGCCAAATTCAATGTTTGGGGCCATGCTCAGAGGGAGGCTTTATGTGTGTAGCGGGGTCCTCAATTTAGGGGTAGTGTTTGAGTGGTAGTTATGCTCAAACACCTAAATTGTTAGGACATTATCAACCATTTTGTCTGCAAGAAGAGTATCAGTGTACCGTTCCCTGTGGCCTGCCGGTGGCGCTGCCATAGTAAGCCAGGGTTGAACTGCTGATACAGTGTTGTGCCTTGTGTGTCCCCTCTCTGCGGCCATACAGTGGGAGTGGTCGGCCTGCTGTGTATGCTGGGAGAGGATATAAAAGGGGCAGACGCTGCCTGTTCAGGGTTCGTTCGTCGTCGGGTGTCCTACTCCCAGGGAGTGTGTGTTCCTGTCCGCCCTGGGCACCTTTGGCCCAGGGCCGGAGGTCGGTGAATCAGTCCCAGGCACCTTTAGCCCTGGGGCAGCAACTGAAGGACTTGGGCCCAGCACCTTTGGCTGGGGCCCGTCAAGGATCGAGGAATCTCAGGGTGCCGCCTTGCGAGGGGACCCGCATCTTAGACGAGTAGGCCGGGGAAAGACCGTTCCGAGGGACTGGTGAGAAGTCACAGTGAAGGAAGGGGCCGGGTAACTCTCTGGAGGGATGACTTCTCCTTACAAAGAGGCCAAGCTTTAAAGAAACCAAGTTCACCAGGTCTGTGGCAGAGACCAAGTTCACCAGGTCTGTGGCAGAGACCAGTGTACCAGTTTGTGTAGTGATTGTGCGGTTAGTTCGAGTACCATTTTGGCTGCTAGTCCCTATCTAGGGAGACTATCCAAATGGGCTAAGTCTGCTTGAGAAGCCAAGCAGTGAAGTTTATTACGTTTGTGCCTGGACCTCTCCCACACCTTATGCTGTCCTGTTCTCTCTCCAACCTTTCCTATCAGAGACTGTGGTTTAGGAGAAATAAACTCTATGTTGGAATTACAGCTGGTGTGGACATTGAAGTCATTGGGGGAAATAGAGACTGGTTCTTATCTCTATAGCCAATAAAGACAATTCTGTGGGAGTATCTGGCTGTGGAGACCCATCACAACACCGCTCAACCTCCTCACACAGGAGGATATGGGCATATAGAGCTGGGTGTGCCCTTTCCTCCTGCGAGGAGCCAAAAGACAAGGAGGAGAGAGTAAGCGCTATACGTGGGGGCTCAAGTCCGGGATTTCTGCAGCCGGAAAGAAGAAGAAAACCCCCCAGAGTTTGGACTTTATTCCCCCTGTGAGGCTCCGTGGAGGTCGGCCATCTTTGAGAGAAAGTGACTGCGCCACGAGGAGAGCCCAAGCTGCGTAGTTCGTTGGCGTGTCAAGAGTAAGAAAGCCTGCGAACATTGCAGAAGATGGGAGGAGCCTCGCCATGTGATGAGTTGCACGTGGTGACTTTGGCGCAAAAGGGACAGTGCGCAATGAATCGGCAAGCGGAGAACATGGCGTCTAATTCCCCATGGATTCCAGTTCCTTCTACCATGAATGTATCTTCGTTTGCTGCTTCTTTGATGGATACGGGGATCCGACTGAAGCCTCGGGGTCGCTTCGCCCTCTACGTTCACAGAGATGCGGAGGCCCTTGGAGTGGTTTGTCCCGGATACCAGGGACTGGTGGTGCACCTTTGGCCTTTTGGAAGATGTGAGAGATGCAAGGAGTTCTTGTTCGAGATAGAGCAACCCACAGAAAAGCCTCGGGCCTTTCCGGCTGAATTGCCTTACGGGCGCCACTACTCTTGAGGAGGAAACCAGTGCTTCTACAGTCACCCCTACGCGCACTGTCGAGACTTCGGAGGAAGTCGTTGTTGAGAATGTTCCGGTAGTTGAGGAACCGGTTCAGGGTTTAGAAGTGCGTAATGCACAGGGTGCAGAGGTAAGGAGTGCGCTATATACAGGGTGCACTGCTCAGAAGCATGCTATGTATAGGATGCAGGGTTAAGGAATGCATATTTCATATCAGTTTACCCCCCCCAGTACAGAGCTCTTCCCACAAATTTGCCCTTTGCTTCCAGTACAGAGCTGTCCTTTCTCCCCCAAATCCTCTCTATCCCACCTAAAGAATACCAGAGATAGGAGAGAGGGGCTGCTGCTGAAGGGCAGCTAAAACTTACAGTAGAAGTGTGCAGGCTGCCAGCGCAGGCTTTAGGAGGAGTTGCCGATGAGACACTAGAGGTGTGCATATCCCCTGCCCCCTCTCTCCTCTGCTTGCATAGGGATAGTGACAGTGTGAGCAGTGTGCACTGCTGGGAGAGGAGCCTGTCATGTACACACAGAAGCCGGGCTTCTGTGTGTGCAAGTGACAGTAGCGAGAGGCAGGCGGAAGGTGTCGAGGTGGCGGAACTCCATTTAAGCACGTTCCAGCTGAAAAAATTCCCAATGCATACAGGATGATTAGGGTGTGCTGGCTTCCTGGTATTCCATAAATAATAATTAGATCATAGTTCCTCTCCACAGTATGTACAGTGCCTTGCAAAAGTATTCACCCCCTTGGCTTTTTACCTATTTTGTTACATTACAGCCTTTAGTTCAATGTTTTTTTAATCTGAATTATATGTGGTGGATCAGAAAACAATAGTCTAAGTTGGTGAAGTAAAATTGGAAAAATATATACATAAAACTATTTTTCAGAAATAAAAAAATATTTGGCATGTGCGTATGTATTCACCCCCTTTGTTATGAAGCCCATAAAAAGCTCTGGTGCAACCAATTACCTTCAGAAGTCACATAATTAGTGAAATGATGTCCACCTGTGTGCAATCTAAGTGTCACATGATCTGTCATTACATATACACACCTTTTTAAAAAGGCCCCAGAGGCTGCAACACCTAAGCAAGAGGCACCACTAGGGATGAGCTTCGAGTTCGAGTCGAACCCATGTTCGACTCGAACATCGCCTGTTCACCGAATTTCGAACATTATGGGCTGTTCGCGCCAAATTCGAGTGGCGTGTAACGGCCCATAATTCACTGCGGCATCGCAGTGCATTGCTGGCTGATGATTGGCCAAGCATGCACTATGACCCGCATGCTTTGGCCAATCACAATGCGCAAAAAACAGAGCCATAATTGGCCAAAGCCAGGGTGGCTTTGGCCAATTATGTCTCAGGGGGTTTAGTACACGCCCCACACTATATAAGACCGCGTCCGTGGCGGCCTTGTGTAGTGTGTTGTGGTGGTTAAAGAGAGAGGTTAAAGAGAGAGAGAGACAGTGTCATTTATTTTGAGTTAGATAGAGCAGGCAGGCGAGTCAGTCAGCTGCAGTTACAGTGTGTAGAGGATATATATGCATCCTAGGTGTTGTATATATATTTACACACTGTATTCAGTTTAGCTAGATCTGTTCCTGTTATTCCCTATACTGACAGGCAGGCAGGTGATTGTGCTAGCTGCAGTATTTTCACTTAGTGTACTGTGTCCTTTGCACAGTGTGCACCTAAAGGTACCTCAATACAATTAGTGGTGTTCTCATACTAAAACCACAGGCAGGGAGCTGCATTAATTTCATTTAGTGTACTTCTGTTCTTTGCACAGTGTGCACCTAAAGGTACCTCAATACAATTAGTTGTGTTCTCATACTAAAACCACAGGCAGGGAGCTGCATTAATTTCATTTAGTGTACTGTGTCCTTTGCACAGCGTTCACCTAAAGGTACCTCAATACAATTAGTGGTGTTCTCATACTAAAACCACAGGCAGGGAGCTGCATTAATTTCATTTAGTGTACTTCTGTCCTTTGCACAGAGTGCACCTAAAGGTACCTGAATACAATTGGTGGTGTTCTCAAACTAATACCACAGGCAGGGAGCCACAAGTATTTTCAGTTAGTGTACTGTGTGTGTCCTCTGCACAGTGTGCACCTAAAACTAACTGAAGACAATTGCTGCTTTTCTCATACTAATACTACAGCAGGCAGTTGATTGTGCTAGCTGCAGTATAATCACTATAGATCTATATATATATACATCCCACCTTTGTGCAGCTACATCTCACTGCAGGCCATTAGTATGTCTGGAAGGCAAACAAGGAGAGGCAGACAGTCACATGCCAATAAAAGAGGGCAAGCAGGCTCTGTGTCTAGAGGCAACAGTGCTGGTTGTGGACACGGTGCATCCTCATTAGCACGTGGCCGTGGGATACGCTTGTTCTTCTTTTCGGTAGCTGGCCGTGTTGAGCCGCAACATCTCGAAGACTTGGTAGAGTGGATGACCAAGCCGTCCTCATCCTCCTCATCCTCCTCAGTCCCCCGAACTGTTTGATCACAGTGTTAGGTACATGCTCCAGGAGGATGTCCAGCGTTTTGAAGGCTCCGATGATGGTACCCAGCTAGAGGAAGGCAGTAATATGAGCCCAGAGAGAGGGGGTGCCCAACAAGGACAGCAATCCGGCAGTCATGTTCCCCCAGCTGCAGCATACTGCCAGATTTGCTCCAGTGATGAGGAGGGAGGGGATGATGAGGTAACTGACTCCACGTGGGTGCCTGATAGGAGAGAGTAGGAGGAGGAGGCACATCTCCACGAGGCAGGATGCCCTCCCGGGACCAGCTTAAGGGCAGCCAACTGACTGCATCACACCGCAGTGTTCCGCATGTTCAGGGCGCTGCTATCTCTGTGCGTTATTCCAAAAGTTCTTTGGTGTGGGCCTTTTTTGAGACGTGTGCAGCAGATCGCACCGTTGCTATTTGCAACATATGTCTGAAGCGTATCTCACGTGGCCAAAACATGAGCCGCTTTGGCACCACGTGCTTGACCAGATATATGTCGACCTGCCATGCAGTCCGTTGGCAAGCATACAAAAAAGACTCACACCAAAGAACAAAGTGGACCTCTCCTTGCTCCTCATCAGATGGGATCTCCAACCCCACTATACCTTCAGTCCTCTCTGAAACCTGCACTGAGAGGAATGAAGGTGTAGAATTAGGTGTGTCACAGCCAAGTACTTGTGGGCAATCTGCTATTGGTACACCGACGTCAGATAGTACCAGGCAAATTTCCCTGCCGCAGCTGCTGCACCGCCGTAAGAAGTTCGCTCCCAGCCATCCACATGCCCAGCGGTTGAATGCTAGCTTGGCTAAATTGCTAGCACTTCAACTGCTGCCTTTTCAGTTGGTAGACTCTGCCCCCTTCCGTGAGTTTGTGGAATGTGTGGTTCCTCAGTGGCAGGCTCCCAAACGCCACTTTTTCTCACGGAAGGCTATTCTGGATCTCTACCGGCATGTGGAAGGCAATGTCTTGGCCTTGCTGGACAGGGCAGTCAGCGGTAAGGTGCATATTACCGCTGACTCATGGTCCAGCAGGCATGGACAGGGACGTTGCCTATCTTTCACGGCGCATTGGGTGACTCTGCTGGCAGCTGGGGAGGATGCAGGACAAGGTGCAGTAGTGTTGGAGGTTGTTCCACCACCACGCCTCCAAAATGCTACTACTGTTGATTCTGACACACCTCTCTCCTCCACCCCCTCCTCTTCTTCTTCCTCCATGGCCTCTTCCTGTGCTTTGTCCTTGGAACCAGCGATGCTCCGTAGGCGTTCAAGGGGCTACGCAAGTACGCAGGCAAAAAGATGCCATGCGGTGCTTGAGCTGGTGTGCTTGGGGGACAGGAGCCACACTGGGGCAGAGATTCTGTCAGCTCTGCAGGGGCAGGCTCAGAGGTGGTTGATGCCATGCCAGCTTAAACCAGGAAAGGTGGTCTGCTACAATGGCACCAACCTCCTCTCCGCTTTCCGACAGGGACAACTGACCCATGTGCCCTGTTTTGCTCACGTTCTTAACTTGGTGTTGCAGCGGTTCTTGGGCAGGTACCTGGGCTTACAGGAGGTCCTGAAGCAGGCCAGGAAACTCTGTGTGCATTTCCGCCGGTCATATAATGCCAGTGCTCGGCTGGCTGACCTCCAAAAGGAATACAACCTGCCCAAGAACCGCCTAATCTGTGACATGCCCACCAGGTGGAACTCTACGTTGGCCATGCTGCAGCGGCCGCACATGCAGCAGAGGGACATCAATGAGTATCTGTTGCGATATGGCACCAGGACAGGGTCAGGGGAGCTTGGATTTTTTTCCCCACGCCAGTGGGCCATGATTAGGGATGCATGCACTGTCCTGTCACCATTTGAGGAGGCCACGAGGATGGTGAGCAGTAAAAGTGCATGCATCAGTGACACTGTCCCTCTTGTCCACCTGTTGGAGCACACGCTGCATGGAATAATAGACAGGGCACTTGAGGCAGAACAGAGGCAGGAAGAGGAGGACTTCCTTACCTCTCAAGGCCCCCTTTATCCAGACAGTGTTCCTGCTGGCCCGCCTATCATACAGGAAGAGGATGAGGAGGAGGATTGTGTCAGCATGGAGGTGGAGCCTAGCACTCAGCATCAGCAGCAGTCTTCAAGGGATCAATTACAGTCCCAAGAAACACATGGACTTGTACGTAGCTGGGAGGAGGTGGCTGCGGATCATGTCATCCTCAGTGACCCAGAGGACTCTGCACCGAATGCCTCAACAAACCTACGCTGCATGGCCTCCCTGATCCTGCAAAGCCTGCGGAAGGATCCTCATATTCGTGCTATCAAGGAGATGGATCATTACTGGCTTGCAACCCCCCTTGATCCACGTTAAAAGGGTAAGGTTGCGGACCTTATCGTGGCATCGCAGAGGGAGCAGAGGATGAAACATCTTCAAGAGGCCTTGCAGAAAGGTCTCTGCAACGCGTTCCCAGAGACTGGGAGGTTACAAATTCCTGGTCCTGGACAACGTGTTGCTGAGGCTTCAGTCAGTCAAAGAAGGAGCGGTGGAGAAGGTGGCCGTCTGACCGATGCGTTCAGACAATTTTTTAGTCCGTAGCCCCAAGGTATGATCGGTTTCAGCAACCATCGCCAGCGTCTGTTTTTCATGGTATACCTAGGGGCAAGATCAGACTTGGACACCTTTCCCACCGAAAATCCTCTGGGTTACTGGGTCTTGAGGATGGATCACTGGCCAGAGCTTGCACAGTATACAATTGAGCTACTGGCCTGTCCTGCATCCAGCGTTCTTTCAGAACGCACATTCAGTGCTGCTGGAGGCTTTGTAACCGATCACAGGGTGCGCCGGTCCACCGACTCGGTCGATCGACTGACCTTCATAAAAATGAATCAGTCTTGGATCACCACCAGCTACCAAGCACCTGATGCTGATGTAACAGAATCATTTTCTTTGAAATGTCAGATCCCTTCAAGACTGCCTATGCTGATGCAGAGTGACTATCCTGTTATGCTGAGTGACTATCCTTTTCCTCCTCAATGATCATGCTGATAGCATGTAAGAACATTTTTGTTTCTGGGCATCGCCACCAGTGGCTAAGGCCCAATTCTTCAGCCTCTGTTTAACAGGGGCATGTAATTACAATTTTTGATGCAATACTTTGCAGCAGGGCTTATTCCTGCGCTCCAACTAGAGTATCTGTGAGGGGTTGCAGTGTTGTGGCACCAGTGCCTAAGGCACAATTTTTTTTTTTCTTTTAAATATTTTTATTGAAAGTTTTCAATGATCACAGAAGATTATCAAACAAGTAGGTGATACAGTACAATAACTAGGTGTGCGTCCTTATCAACATAAGTTCCAGTAAAGAAACATAGGTGAATCTTGCGAGGTACTTCTAGCAATATTGTCCTAGCATTACCGTCCAGCGAATCATTACGCTCTACCACAACCAGTCGGAGGCATACCCAATATTATTAAAGCACTGTGTCTCCAACCCCTGGGACGCCCCACAGGGATCACACTGCATCCCAGAAGGTGGAGAATCCAGCACCCAAGAGATGTCTACCAGCCTGGTATGATCTTCTTGTTGAGTAAATGAAGCACCTCAACAATATTACTAACTATAAGGTATTATGTCAAAATAGGAGGCTATTATGTTCAGTAAGTAAAGAGAAAGTCAATAGGAAACGAACACAAACCAAAGATCAGTAAAATAATTATAAAGGAAAACGGCGTTATCATTTTGGTCGTAGTAACCCAGGAATGCCAAGGGAGGCAGAAGAAAGGAGAAGAGATATAAACGTGTGAAAGAAAGAGACGGGAATACTCTCTTGCTAGGTACGTGAAACGCGAGTACTCAGAAATCCAGGTTGGACGCCAGATATAAGAGAAACATTGCATGAGGTGGCCCAAGGTTTCCAGGTGGCTATAAATTTTTCAGTCTTATCATTAAGTTTAGCGACAATTTGCTCTTGAACCATGATCCAGGATACCTTCCTCCTGAATCCTGGAAATGAGACGGTGGGTTTCTTCCAGGCCTTGGCTATGGTCAATTTGGCTCCTAGTAAAATAAAAAATGAAAGTGTCTGGGAGAGTTTGGGCGAATTGGGAATAGTATGATTTAGGAGTGCTATATTGGGTTGTGGAATTGTCTGTACCCCCGTCAGGGATCCAATGGTGCAAAATACCTTGCGCCAGAAAGTTCTAATCCGCGAGCAGGACCACCAAGTGTGGAACATAGAGCCCTCAAGTTCGCATCCTCTGAAGCATACTGGGGAGGTGCCTGCGTACATCATTGCCAGCCTGGAAGGAACGTAATACCACCGGACTAGTACTTTCAGACTAGCTTCGAATAGGGAGACATTGAGTATACCTTTTAAATGCTCGCTTCGATGAGCGGAACCATACCTCAGTGTCCCATGAGCTGTCCATATCCTCCTCCCAACTCTGGGCGTAGGTGGGTTTGGTCAACCTAGTCGAGAGAGCCGTGTAAAATAAAGAGATACCTCCCCTCTGATCCATAGTGTTCGAGCACCAATGTTCATAGGGTGTAATCGTAGGTGGGTCTGTCTTGTTATTCCAAATGGAGTGCAGGAAGTGGGAGATTTGGGAGAATCTAAAACACTTGGAGTCGGGCATATCTAGTCTCTTTTTGCAGTGGGATAAAGAAATAGGGCCCGCAGGAGAGAGAAAGTGGCCAATTCAGTATAAGCCCTTATCTGTCCACCATTTAAATGCCCCAATGTTCATTCCCGGCAGGAAGGCAGTGTTATGGAACAGATGAGCTAGGGGTTTCAGCGGAGATGTCAATGTTGTATGACTATATATCCGGGAACATAGAGCGACAGAGTGGGACAGAGTGGGAGAGTGTGGGGGATAAAATCGCAGGTCTGGCCTTCGGGTCACAACATAACAGATAGTCAATGGCGTTCGACCGGACCGCTTGTCTTTCTATAGAGAGCCAGTCCGGCTTCTGGCCCCTCGAGAAGACCATTGAGATTTGTGCTAGTTGTGCCGCCTGAAAGTAATTCCATAGATTCGGGAGACTCAAGCATCCCTGCGATTTTAGGCGGAAGAGGATTCCAGAGGGACATCTGTAACCTTTGTTACCCCAGACAAAGCGAACCACATCAGACTGAAGTTTACCCAGTACCTGTTTCCTGATCGGGATTGGAAGGGATCGGAATAAATACAGCATACGTGGGAGAAGAGTCATCTTAATCGCGTGGATTCTGCCAAGCCAAGATAGACCGCTTCTCGACCAAGTATTCATGTCATCTCTACATTTCTGTAGCATAGGGGGGTAATTTGCCATAAAGAGGTTGCTGATGTCGGAAGTCAGTTTGATGCCCAAGTATGGGATCGCCCTGGAGGCCCAAACAAAATTAACGTTTTTAGAAAGTAGTAGAAGCACGTCCTGTGGAACATTAACGTTTAGGGCCGTTGATTTAGTCATATTTACTTTCAAGCCCGATACCTCACTGAAGACCTTCAATATTTTAAGAATTACTGGGGTAGATGTAAGTGGGGAGGTAACGAAGAGGAGGAGGTCATCAGCGTACAGTGCGCACTTATGTTCTCGGGGCCTGCATTTGACCCCCTTAAAGTCAGGATTCGATCTGAGAGCGATTGCTAACGTCTCAATGGCTATTGCAAAGAGGAGGGGGGAGAGTGGGCAGCCCTGTCTGGTACCCCTGCTTATGCTGAAAGATTCCGAGTATCTCCCCATCAGGCGTACCTGAGCAGTGGGTTTAGAGTAAAGTGAGTGTATCAGATTTAGGAAGTACAGGCCAAAACCCCATCTCTCCAGGATACCAGACAGATATGCCTAATCTATGGAGTCAAAGGCTTTGTGTAGATCTATTGAGAGCAAATAACCTTTTTGTTGGGTTCCCCCATCCCACGGAGACTGTAAAAGTGATATAATGTCGATGGTCCGTCTAATCTGGTCCAGGCCCTGTCTCCCAGGGATGAAGCCCACCTGATCTTTGTGAATGTATGAAGCGATGAAACCAGACATCCTGTTAGCTATAATCTTGGTCATAATTTTAATGTCGTTATTAATAAGCGAGATCGGTCGGTAATTGCTCACCTCACTTGGGTCCTTATTAGGTTTGGGTATGACTGAGATATAAGCAGCGTTTAGGTCCGTTCCCAACTGTGCTCCATCCCTGAGGGAGTTGAAGAACCGGGCCAGATGCGGAGCCAGAGTCAGGCCAAACTTTTTATAGTACCCGGTGGAAAAGCCATCCGGGCCAGGGGAGGATCCCACTTTAAGAGATTTAATGGTAGCCATGACTTCCTCTTGAGTGAACGGACTCTCGAGGATGTCCCTATGTTCTTCCGTCAGGGAGGGTAATGGCAGTTCTTGTAAAAAATCTTCTTTATGCGGACTGGGGGTCTGCTGGGTCTGTTTGTACAGGTCCGAGTAGAACCGTAGAAAAGTGTCCATAATTTTAGTCGGGTTCTGTGTCAAGTCTCCCGCCGCTGTCCGAATTTTAGGGAAAGCTAAAGAGCGGTGTTTAGGAGTAAGTTTTACTGCTAATTTAGAGCCTATCCTGTCCTCCTGGGAATAGAACCTTGCCCCGGTTCATCTAAGGTGTTGTTCTGCAGCCGTCGTCAGATTAAGGTTAAGGAGAACCCGAGCTCTGTCTAGATTTTCTAAGGAACCGGCCGTACGGTTACGTTTATGCGCTTTAGCCAGGGAGTGGAATTCTTCCGTGAGCCTGAGTGTATCTGCCTTGCATTCCGCTTTGAGTTTTGAGGACAACTGAATGAGTTTCCCCCTGATGACCGATTTATGCGCCGCCCATATGGTAGAAGGGGAGACCTCCTCCGTTGAGTTTATAAGGAAATATTCCTTAATGGCCGTCTCCACTAATGAACATTGTATTGGGTCACTTAATAGAGATTCTTGTAACCGCCAGCGAGGAGAATCTCTCACTGCCGAGGACCGCAGAGTGGTTACAGTGACCATCGAGTGATCTGACAGAGGAGAATTCTACTATCTTGGAACCTCTAAATAGAGGAATTGTAAATGAGTGGGTGAAAATGTGATCTATCCTGGCAAAGGATTTGTGTGGGACTGAGTAGTGCATGTAGTCTTTCGCGTGAGGGTTAGCCTCCCACCATACATCCACGAGTCCTGCCTCATGGAGTAGTTTAGCTATGTTTGTACTCTGTTTGGCAGGGCGTTTGGGTTTGGTCTTCCCATCTGCCAGCTTGTCTAGAGAAAAATCAAAGGCGGTATTAGAATCACCGCCAATGAAGACTGACCCCTTGAGATGTGGTTTCAGCATCCGTAGAAGGGAATCAAAGAAGGGCTTTTGGCCCTTATTAGGGGCATAGTAGGACAAAAATGTATACAGCTCTCCATCTATGTGACCGGATACCGAAATCTAACGCCCCAGGGGGTCTACTACAGTTTCTGGCTGAGAGAGATTAATGTGTTTGGCGAAGCATACCACCACCCCTTTTGTCTTGTTATCTGCTGATGCCAGAAAAAATTGTGGGTAGCGTTGATGTAAGAAAGAGGGTTTGAATGTGGACGGGAAGTGGGTTTCCTGTAACAGGAGTATATCTGCATGCATGGAGTGGTATTGCTGGAAGACTTTCCTGCGTTTTACGGGGGAATTGAGACCCTGTGTGTTATGTGAGACTATTTTAAGTGTGGGCATGGAATGGTGTGCGTTAGACATGGATCAGAGGGGATGAGTCTATGATAAGGCTCAGTTGCTTACCTTGTCCCAGGGAGAGGAACTCCCAGATCGGCCATGTGAGCAGACAGAGCGAGATTCTGTTGTCAGAGATGGGAGGAAGGATGTAGTCATGAATCCTGAGAGTATTCCATCGAGCATGAGTGAGAAGAGAAAGGATGAAAAAAGAGAGAAAGAAGAAAAATGGGGTTATACAATTGTAAACCATAAGTAACCGTTTGTCCTGTAAAATCAACTTAAACAAACTCTGAATTGGGGGGTCCCCCTCCCCCCTCCCCCCCCCCGGAGTTGGATGGGCTAGCCATTCCACACTCCTACAACCTGAGAGGTCCAGAACACCCCAATAACGGGGATTCCAGAGCGGAACCTAGGAGCACTGACAGTGCTCCTGGTTCCTAGGGTAGGTGCACTGAGTCCACCACAGCCCAGTCACCTGGTATCACATAAATCTTAAGGCAGGAGGTAGCCCATAATAGCAACTAAACAGAGCGCCCCATCTAAGTGAGCATCCAATGCAAGGAACAGCCCCTAACATTCCTCCCGACTCCTGCCCCCTCCCCCCCGACCCCCCCTTTAGCGGGTGGTCTAGGAGGCCAGGCAGAACCCAAAAGGAATACCATCCGGCAATTCATGACCTAAAATAAGGGGTATCCCCCGTAGTAACTAAGTAGTGCTCCCCCGTCCAGCAGGAGGGAAAAAAAAAAACACCCGCTGGAGGAAGGAGCACATCAGCCGAACAAAAATAAGATTGTCTGAACAGCAACCATGAACCTATAACACAAATGAACGGTGAGGAAAAACAGTCTATAAAGAGTAAAATTGAAAGCAAAAGGGAAGGCCTAATAAGGCGGTCCACAGACCAGAATGCTTACTGTGGTATGCAAGAGAAGATATCCCCCTTCCCGCCCCAAGTCCAGGATACCCGGCCCCAAAAGCAAACTGTAACCTTCAGCAGAAGCAGGCAAAGACATTTGTCCATCCACGAAAAGCAATGGGTCATGTCACACTCGGGCTACCAGTAATGGGGTGGGGATAGAAGTCTCAAGCACTTAGGGAATGTGGAGGTTTCTCAGATCAGAGCCCTGATCCAGGATAGGGTAGTCATCCTTCAAGGTGGGAGATTTTCTTTAGACCTCTTGGAACTTTGTGTCAGCCAGTTGTGTTGCAGTGGACTAGCTGGCGGTGGTCTCTTAGACGAAGATGGGGTGTTTCTAGAGATCCCCATGGAGGAAGGTTCCTGTGACAGGATCCCCAGGTGTAACAGGAGGTGCTCCCCCTCCACTAGTGAGGAGAAGCCATAGCTTTTCTTCTTGTAGGAAAAGTTCAGGCGAAGGGGGAACGACCATCTGTATGTGATCTCTTTTTCCATTAGGATCTGGAGTAAAGGCTTTAACGATCGTCTTTTTTGGATAGTATAAGGTGACAGGTCAGCAAAGATCTGAATTTTATGTCCTTGGAAAGTGGGGTTATCTGAGCTCCTGAATTTCTTCATCACCTCTTCTTTAACTGAATAGTAGTGAGGTTTTACTATGATGTCTCTGGGGAGACCATCAGAGCGGGGGGGTTGAAGGGCTCTGTGAGCTCTATCCAGCTCCAGGCGGATATCTGTAATATCAGGAATCAGGCTGCGTATGAGAGCTTTTAAAGTTCCCTGTACCTCCTTTTCAGATTCGGGGAACCCCCTTATCCTAAAGTTGTATCGTCTCGATCTGTTCTCGAGATCGTCAATCTTTGTGAATGCTGTTTCCAATTGATCTTGTACATCTTGCAGCCTAGCAGTATTTTGGTTAATACGGGAAACAGCCTGGTCAGCTTTTTGTTCTATAATGTCCATTCTCACTCCTATTTGCTGTAAATCAGCATGAATGGAAGCAGTGATCTGAGCAGCGTTCTGTGCCAGCCCTGTAGAGAGCATTTGAGCAAAAGCAGCCATCATGGATGGGAAGTCAGAGGGATTAGGAAAAGGACCTGTGGCTCCATTGGCTTCTAATAGGAGGCCTGTATGTGGATCCAGCATAGGGGTTGTGGGGATGCCTGAGTTCATTCTGCTCAGCAGCGATTCTGTGGAGGCTGGGGATGCGGCCAGGGTCAGGGGTGGATAGTCTGTACCTGAGGGGGACTGCGGGAGCACGTCCTGGTCAGCTATAGTGTCCTCTGTTAGCTCTGTGCAGTGAGGGCCTCGTGCAGCCGCCGCCATCTTGGCATAGCTGAGGGGGCCGGGACTCGCGGCCATCTGGCTTGTCAGATTCCTCCTCGCTGGCGCCCTTGTCATTCAGGGGATCAGGGGGGCTTCCCCTGTTTAAATATCCCTGGAAGGGTGCTGTGGGGGCACTCTGTGAGCTCCGGTGGCTATATTCGGGCCGTGGTGGAGTGGAGCAATAGAAGCTGGCGGCCATCTTGGGAGCTGCCGCGCATGTGCCTCCTAAGGCACAATTTTTATGCCCCTGTTCAACAGGGGCATGTAATTACAATTCTTGATCTAATAATTCACAGCAGGGCCCATTCCTGCGCCCACCAGGAGTAACTGTGAGGACTTACAGTGTTGTGGCACCAGCACCACCACCAAAGGCCCAATTTTTCTGCCCCTGTTCAACAGGGGCATGTAATTACAATTCTTGATCTAATATTTCACAGCTGGGCCCATTCCTGCGCCCACCAGGAGTAACTGTGAGGACTTAGTGTTATGGCACCAGCACCACCACCAAAGGCCCAATTTTTCCTACCACTCTTCAACAATGGCATGTAATTACAATTCTTGATATAATAGTTCACAGCAGGGTGTTCCAGCGCCCACCAAGAGTAACTGTGAGGACTTACAGTGTTGTGGCAACACCAACACCTAAGGGCAAAATTTCTGCAGAGTTTCCTGCAAAGAACGTCCAGACATATCAATGGAGGGGGGGGGGAGGGTCACTGTAACTAAACCTAAACTCTATATTATTATCATAAAGTCACTATAGAAATTGCCATAGCAACACAAGTATATACGGCAGGCCCCTACTTTCAAACATCCAATTTACAAACGACTCCTACTTGCAAATGTAATGAGACAACGGGAAGTGAGAGGAAATCTATCCCAAGGAAGGGATATTCTCTCATGTAAGAGTTAATATGGGAAAAAGGTGTCTTCTCTCCACTGACGCTTTATCACCAATCCTTGTTTCAATAAAAACCCCAAATTTTCAAAAAACATTTGTCATTGGGACGGAAACTGAGGTGAAATGTTCTGAACAGGTGCACAGACGGCAAAACAAATGTTACAGGGGTGATAACCCTTCTCTATGTTTTCCAAAAAGCTTAAAAATAGATTTTTTGGCTGGAGCTACACTTTAAAAATGTACCAGTTCAAAATTACAAAAAGATTCTACGTAACAACAAACCTACAGTCCCTGTCTTGTTTGCACTGCCTGTATACTGCTGTTCAGAGTATATAGGGCCTGGGGGCCCCACGCCTTTCCTTTTTTTAATTTGGGTGCGGAGTTCCCCTTAATATCCATACAAGACCCAAAGGGGCTGGTAATGGGCTGGGGGGTACCCATGCCATTTTTCTCAATGATTTTCATCCATATTGCCGGGACCAGACATTACATTAAAGCCGCAAGCAGTTTTCAATTACTTTTTTTCCTTTAGACATGTAATTTTGTGCAGGGACAGTTCTAAACACGGGAAACACTTGCCACTTCACAGGCATACTATAGACACCCCCCAGGTACGATATTTAAAGGAATATTTCACTTTTTTTCACTTTAAGCATCATTAAAATCACTGCTCCTGAAAAAACAGAAGTTTTTAAAACTTTTTTTTGCATTGATACATGTACCCTGGGGCAGGACTCGGGTCCCCAAACCCTTTTTGGGACAATAACTTACATATTAGCCTTCATAATTAGCACTTTTGATTTCGAACGTTCGAGTCCCATAGACTTTAATAGGGTTCTAATGTTCGCGCAAACTTTCGGTCCGTTTGCAGGTTCTGGTGCGAACCGAACCGGGGGGTGTTCGGCTCATCCCTAGGCACCACTAACCAAACACTGCCATGAATACCAAGGAACTCTCCAAACAAGTAAGGGACAATGTTGTTGAGAAGTAAAAGTCAGGGTTAGGTTATAAAAAAAATATCCAGATCTTTGATGATCCCTAGGAGCACCATCAAATCTATCATAACCAAATGGAAAGAACATGGCACAACAGCAAACCTGCCAAGAGACGGCCGCACACCAAAACTCACGGACCGGGCAAGGAGGGCATTAATCAGAGAGGCAGCACAGAGACCCAAGGTAACCCTGGAGGAGCTGCAGAGTTACACAGCAGAGACTGGAGTATCTGTAGATAGGACGACAGTAAGCCATACGCTCCATAGAATTGGGCTTTATGGCAGAGTGGCCAGAAGAAAGCCATTACTTTCAGAAAAAAACAAAAAGCCCAGACCTCAATCCAATAGAAAATCTGTGGTCAGACTTAAAGATTGCTGTTCACAAGCGCAAACCATCCAACTTGAAGCTGCCAATGCAAAATAATTTTTTTGTGTGGTCTTTGATATTCTCCACATGTAAGTACACTGTTTTGTGCATCTCAAGGTATTCTTTTATTAGTCCCCGTCAAGCGCTACAGCCGACTACCAGTTTATCTTTGCTGTTACAGCTGAAACCAAAGCCAAGAGTGCTAAATATTTTGTCCCAGTGGTTAACTCAGATAATGATGGTAGTCTGTTGATGTTCATTTCACATACAGATGACAATTTCATTTTTTTAGTAAATTTATAGTTGTATCATCCTCTTCTTATCAGCCATCTCATATGCAAGTAAAAGATCTGCCCATTCTTGTAATGCCCATCCAGAGCATGTGAAAATATATTAGTCCAATCATGTGCCTAATTGCCTAGTACACACTACTAGTTTTTTTTTCGTTCAACCCAGCAGGGCCGAATGAAAAAAAACTGACGGCTCAGGAGGAGCTGCTGTACTAACCATGCAATGTTAGTACAGCAATCTACCCTGCTGTGCTATTGTGTTCTGACATGAGGGCGGTTTATATTGAACCGGCTGATGCCGGCCAACATTCAGCCCATGTGTATTAGGCTTTACAGAAGCCAAATGTTGATAATGATGTTTAAATGTAAATTACAGGGGGTGAGAACAGAGGTGGTGAGAACAGATGGAGCAGTATCCTTCCCACTGTTGTAGAGTAAACTGAGGCAAGTGTTTCAATAGCACTAATATAGCAATTAGAGATTAAGTGGGAGGAAGCATGTGTTCACTGTGAGATTGAATGGGGTACTGCTTAATGGTCTAGAAAACACAGGCTCACAAGTTACACTGTCACAAGGTTTATTTTGAGGGCCAGTTCACACACACCACATGCAGTCCAGTGGAAAAAACGGACGCATCATGCCTTGGGCGGTGATGTCACAAGGAGGTGTGGCCAAAGGGTAATACGATTGCCACTCCCCCGTTGTTATTTAAGTAATGCAAAAACAATATTTTTTACTTTCTGCTATAATAAATACCCCCCCCCCAAAAAAAAACAACCCAAAAAGCATAGTATATTGATTGGTTTGCACAAAAGTTATAGCGTCTACAAAATAGGTAATAGATTTATGGCATTTTTATTATAAATTTATTTTTTACTAGTAATGGCGGTAATCAGCGATTTTTTGCGAGACTGCGACATTGCGGTAAACAGATCGGACACTTTTGATTTTTTTTTGGGACAAGTGACATTTATACAGCGATCAGTGTTAATAAAATGCACTGATTACTATGTAAATGACACTGACAGGGAAGGGGGTTAATACTAGGGGGCGATCAAGGGGTTATATGTGTTCCCTGGGAGGTGTTTCTAACTGTATGGGGAGTGGACTGACAGGGAGTAGAGAGAGATCACTGTTCCTAATCACTAGTGTAGCGGGTATGTACTTTCCCGGGTGTAATTTTGAATTTGGCAAAGACATCAGTGATGTGTAATTCCCTGCAGCCCAGTGGGTGGCGCTGTCGCCCTGGGCTGGGGTTGAATCATTGCTGTGTGCGGTGCCTCCTTTTTGTCCTCCCTCGGCAGCGGTATGGTGGGGCGGGGAACCCGCCGTGCTTGCTGGGAGAGGGTATAAAAGGGGCCGGCCATCTTTGTCACGGGGTTGACGTCCCAGGCACCTTCAGCTTGCGGACGGTGGGTCGTGTCGCTCCTCTGGGTGGCTTAGGCCTAGAGGACAGCGGAGGTCGAGTTCCATCCCAGGCACCTTTAGCCTGGGGTGAGGTACTTGGATGGAGGTCCGGAGCTCAGTGCCCAACACTGAGTTCCGCGAGGGAAGGAGATCCTAGGGTACCCAGGGATTGGGTACCCGAATCCGGAAGGCGCAATGGACCGGGGGGAGCTCCTCATTTGAAGACCCAGTGCAGCATATTGCCGGTGACAAGTGAGTCTCTCGTCGGAGACCGCCTGGAAGGAAATCTACCCTCGTGCGGAGACCAGGACACACTTCTAGGAAGGGAAGTGGCAGCTTACATTGTGTCTGGGCCTGTTCGCTTCAACACCTCCTGTTCTGTTCTGTTCTATCAAGGGAGTTCAACTGTTTGTGTTCAGACAAGGAGAATAAAGGAGTGTTGAACTTTAATGGTGTGGAGCTCATTTTCTGACGGACATGGTTCGCGGTGACTCTTGGAGGGAGGATCCAGGTGCACAGCACTGACCCGAAAGTAATACAGAACTGTTGCTTATACCGCACTAACATCTGTGGTGGAAGCCAGGCGTAGTGTCCCCGCTCCCTCCTCTCTAAGATACCCCTAGACAAGAGAAAGACGAGACAAAGAGGGGAGTGTGAGGAGCTGCCGCTACACGTGGGGGCTCGGGTCCGGTATAGTGTTTGTGCACCACAGTATTGAATGTGTCTGTTGGAAGAGTTAAGCGAACAGGCAGGCCTTCATTGGCCGAAGTGCATCCCTGCTCTAAGTCGTGGACATGACCCAAAGAAGGGAAAGGCCCGCGCAGAAGAGTGGAGAGAGGGGGAAGTTCAGCAGTGTGAAGTACTACACGTGGGGGCTTCTATTGCACTACGCCACCAGGCACACCCCCACCGCTTAGTTTGTGGGCGTGACTCAGAAACAGAAAAGAAGAAAAGCCAGCGAACTGGAGCAAAGGGGAGGAGTCCAATACGTGTGAAGGACTACACGTGGGACGTTGGCGCAAAAACTCTGCAGTGTGCGATGGATCAGCAACAGGTCGTCATGTTCGGACATACATCGTGGATTCCAGTTCATCCTTCCACCACGACTTTGACCGCTGCTGCTCCAGTAACGGATACGGGGATCCGACTAAAGCCAAGGGGTCGATTCGCCCTGTATTCGTGCATGGACGTTGAGGCCCTGGGTGTGATTTGTCCCGGGTGTTCGGGTCTGGTGTGCCAGTTGAAGCCGTTCGGACGCTGTGAGGCCTGTGGGGAATTCCTGTTCGAAGTGGATCCGGCGGTGGAGAGGCCGAGGACCATTTACCCTGGCCGGGCTTCAGGCAACACCACTCAAAGAGGAGGAATCACTGCTGTGAGAGTCACCCCTGAGCACACTGCAACGACCGCGGAGGAGGTTGTAAAACCCCAACGGGAGAAATCCGAGGATGCTGACTCGGTCACCACTGTCTCGCAGCGTCCACCACCAAAAAGGAAGACCGGCATGGTAGCCCCGACCAGCGGTTGTGGTGGACCATCTCGCCCACTTACGCCCGGCCCGGATGAATCCGTCGACAAGAGTTCCGGATGTCCCGCTTCAAGTAAAGGCCGAGGTAAGCCAGGCGGAGAGACTTGGTGTGTGGGCGGAGGTGTCGGGAAGTCATGGCCTAGCGAATCCGCGGGAGGTGGTGGCTCCGTTTCTACAACCGACTACATACCCGCGGAGGAGTGTGACACCTCCGACCTGGAGTCGCTCTCGGACATGGGAGACGACGTGGCAATAGACGATTTGTTTGCCGAGAAGGGCTGGGACAAAGTACCGCTTGCTTCATCCCGCAGGATCAGAGATCCACCCATGTCAACAGGGGAAAGCACACCCCAGGTGGAGGCATCTGCGCCTGAAGAGAGGTCCCGTCCCCAGTCTGCTACTACATCCCCGGTGCCATCTGTACCGAAGGCCGGGGAAAAGAGACTATTGCTGCAGGCCCCTATGCCCCGATCAGATGTGATCAAGGTCCCTCGCCACCCGGACTCGATAGTGTTGCCTGGCGAAGGGGACAAAGCTACCATGCCTCCTCTGGCAAGACTACAACGCCTATTTGGGCAGAAGGTTGCTGCGGAGTACGGATGGGAGTATCCATACTTATCGAAGGACTTACTCTATGAGGTGGAAGTGTGCCGGGAACACTGGTACAATGACTTCATGTGGACTCACATTCAGGTTCCTCACGCCCGCAGGTACTTGGCATGCTCTCCGAAGGCCTCCCAGCGATTCAAAGACTGCAAGGCAGAATGGATGTTGGGACGACACATCCATGCGGATAAAGTTTTGATCCGAAGAAAGGAAGGAGAAGACGTGGAGTATCATCTGGAAACCATGGATCAGCACTTGAAGCCACTTGTTTTGCCGCATCCTCGTTTTTACTTGTAGGAGGGAGAAAGACTCCGGGGTTTTTTTTCCCAAACTGCTGAACTTTCTGGAGCCCGTTGTTTGTGCCTGAAAGAAGGGAAGAACTGTTGCTGTTTGTTCTTCACTTCCCAGCAAGAGAATACTGACTCTGGGGTAGATAGGGCCGAAAGAAAAGAGGAAAGTTCCACGTGGCAGTTACCGCGATGCTGTCACCAGGTGGCAGTGTTGTGCAACGTTTAAACACTTATCATACACTCACTCTGGAGAAAAGGGATTTCTTCTTGGAGAAGTTTCTTTTCCACTACACGAATACAGGTGTCAGGGTTATAGGTGTTAACCCTCTTTTTCTTTTCCCTCTGCAGGAGAACATCCCGTCAAGTCTTCTGAGAATGGGGTGGGTCTTAGTCAGGATGGATGGGAAAAGTTAAATGTGATTCTAAGTCATGTGTTACAATAGTTGTTTCTTGTTTGTCTTATTTCCCTTTCTTTACAGGGCTCAGACACAATGTTTTAGTAGGATAGTTTTATAAGGTTTTTTCATATTTTTTATATATCTAATTGTTAGTCTGTTTCTGGACTGAATCATGTCAGCTGTTTAGGGCATGGTTTACTCCAGACACTGGGGACCAGTGTCAAAGACCGAGGGGAGAGTGTAGCGGGTATGTACTTTCCCGGGTGTAATTTTGAATTTGGCAAAGACATCAGTGATGTGTAATTCCCTGCAGCCCAGTGGGTGGCGCTGTCGCCCTGGGCTGGGGTTGAATCATTGCTGTGTGCGGTGCCTCCTTTTTGTCTTCCCTCGGCAGCAGTATGGTGGGGCAGGGAACCCACCGTGCTTGCTGGGAGAGGGTATAAAGGGGGCCGGCCATCTTTGTCACAGGGTTGACGTCCCAGGCACCTTCAGCTTGCGGACGGTGGGTCGTGTCGCTCCTCTGGGTGGCTTAGGCCTAGAGGACAGCGGAGGTCGAGTTCCATCCCAGGCACCTTTAGCCTGGGGTGAGGTACTTGGATGGAGGTCCCGAGCTCAGTGCCCAACACTGAGTTCCGCAAGGGAAGGAGATCCTAGGGTACCCAGTGATTGGGTACCCGAATCCGGAAGGCGCAATGGACCGGGGGGAGCTCCTCATTTGAAGACCCGATGCAGCATATTGCCGGTGACAAGTGAGTCTCTCGTCGGAGACTGCCTGGAAGGAAATCTACCCTCGTGCGGAGACCAGGACACACTTCTAGGAAGGGAAGTGGCAGCTTACATTGTGTCTGGGCCTGTTCGCATCCACACCTCCTTTTCTGTTCTGTTCTATCAAGGGAGTTCAACTGTTTGTGTTCAGACAAGGAGAATAAAGGAGTGTTGAACTTTAATGGTGTGGAGCTCATTTTCTGACGGACATGGTTCACGGTGACTCTTGGAGGGAGGATCCAGGTGCACAGCACTGACCCGAAGGTAATACAGAACTGTTGCTTATACCGCACTAACATCTGTGGTGGAAGCCAGGCGTAGTGTCCCCGCTCCCTCCCCTCTAAGATACCCCTAGACAAGAGAAAGACGAGACCAAGAGGGGAGTGTGAGGAGCTGCCGCTACACTAGGAACAGACGATCACTCTGTAGTTCCCTGACAGAAATGGGATCTGTCTGTTTACATTGACAGATCCCCGTTCTGCCTCTGTAGAGCAATCGCGGGTGGCCAGCGGACATCGCTGCGCATCAACTCCCCCACCGTGCAGTGGTTAATGGCGCATAAACCTGAACTTCAGGGGAAAAAACACCCTTACAGATGGGCTCTTCCAACACTGCAAGGTTTAAGTGCTCATTTATGCCTAGGGTACCTGTAAAAATTACTTTTAATGATCTAATCCAGTGGTCTCCAAACTGCGGCCCTTGGGCCAGTATCCCTCCCACTGATACGAGACACTATTCTGACATCTGATATCGACAGTGGAGCAACATTTCACCCACTGACACCACTAACGGGGCACTATTCCTCCCTATGATACCAACAATGGGGCACTATTTCTCCCCCTAATACCATATGTTTAGTCCCACTGATGCTAGGAAATTTTCCACCCCCATCTGGCCAAAGTCCGGCCCTCCAAGAGTCTGAAGGACAATAAACCGGCCCTTTGTTTAGAATGTTTGGAGACCCCTGATCTAATCCCTCGCTCCCACATTGTATGTGGGAACAGTGAAGGGCTGCCTGACCCAAAGCATCAGGAAGAGAGAGAGTGTCAGCTGCCGAGGGGAGCGAGGAATTATGTAAGTAAAATTCCTTGTTACCGGTACCTAAGCATTTAATTTTTGCAGTGCAGGGGAAGCCCCACTGCAAGGGTATTTGTAAAAAAAATTCCTGAAGTTCAGCTTTAAATCAGGACCAAACTGTGAAAGAAGGGCGTAGATCTGTAAGCCAGACAAGCTCTAGTGCATTATACAGTGCTGTTAATCTAACACTAGAAACTTGCAAACAGGAGGAGAGAGTGCAGAGATGATGCTTTCTCACTAACAGGCTGAGATGGATCTTTTACCAAGCCATATTGCTTAAACGGTGTAGGTCTCAAAGATATTGCAAGCACCTACAGGTAAGCCTTAATGTAGGCTTACCTGTAGGTGCATGTAATATTTTTGGATATACAACCGCTTTAAAGCAATTGGTAAAGGTTTTTTTTGTTTGTTTGCTAATATAACAACAAAAAAAAAAGGTATACTTAGCTGCTCTGTGCAGTGATATTGCACAGAGCAGTCCCTTACCTTCTCTTTAGCAGTCCCCTGCCGGCATTCTCTGCTCCTCCTTTCTCCGTGTGCCTCTTTAGCAAGACGTGAGCTATGGGGGCACCCGAGCAAGTGTGCTCCCGAGCTGGGCTGTGTGCAACTATAGACACACACAGCGCTGGTAGGCTATGCACCCACTTACTCCTTACAGGAGTTTGAGTGACAGCAGCAGGAGCCTTTGGGTCTCATTGCTCTCAGTGTCTCCAGTGAGACCAGGAAGTGAGAGGAGTGGTGCTGCAGCGAAGACAGCACTGGGGTGGTGCGAGGAGTCAGCAGTGCCGGGACAAGGTCATCTAGTGGCCAGGGCAAAGATGACAAAGTGCACCCACCCCTTGCAACGTGTGAGCACCATGTCTCAGCAAATATCCCTCCCCCTCCCACAAAAAAAACAGCACTGATCTGCACACTCGCACCCCTACCAAGCATAAATTACATCTGCAAGCCAATATCCCCCCCCCATATAAAAATGCTAAAATTCACCATCCTAACTCAAACCCGCCCCCCCCCTCTCCCAGCACAGATCTTTTCCTCTCCCGAGTTCCTCCCTCTTAGCAAATATCCCCCCCCCCAAAAAAAACACCCCTTCTTGTACAAATCCTCTACCCTCCAAATTTCCCCTACTAGCACCAATCCCCTCCCTCCACCCCGTCCTAGCACAAATCCTTCCCCCAAAAAAACACCCCTCCTAACACAACACAAATCCTCTCCCCTCCAACTTTCCCCTTCTAGCACAAATCCCCCATCCCTCCTCCTAGCACAAATTCTTTCCCCTCCCCAAATTCCCCCTCCTAGCATAAATCGCCTGTGAAACACCTCTGTCAAATACCCCCTCCTACTACAAATCCAGCACCCCCCACCACATTGTGTCCCCAGTACCATTTCCCTCTCCCTCCCTGAATCTTACAGACCTAAAATGTTACAGGAGCGGGAACTCACCATTAGGCGCCCCACTCCCTCACATGAGTTCACTATGTCAGGGGCAGCCGCCCCTCCTGTCCACCCCTTGTTCCAGCCCTGGGAGTCAGGTAAGTGTTTAGGGATGGGGTGGAGAGCTAGAACAGGTAGTGAGATGTTTAATATAATAAATGTGTTTTGAGTTTAGAACCACTGTTCAGTGGAGAAAAATAAAGTCAAGTGATCCAGCTATCCAGTCTGGCAGGGAATTTTGTCTAAATAGGATGACAAGTCTTTTAGTAAGTTCTTGTTCAACTTATATGTATTTTAACTGTAAATTTAGCTTTTTGCCTCTATATACTAAAGAAGATGGACAAGGGTAAAGTTGAGATATCAAAAACTATTAGGGAGGATATGATGCAACCAATTATTATAATAGGAAATGGAACCAGTTGAGCCTGAAAAGACATACGGTACCTTAATTTTGGTGAACCACCAAACAGGTATTTTGCTTAAAGCAGTTTCCCGAGGACAGCACATGTTAAGTAGGGCAAAATGTCAAAAGGGTATAAAACGTGTGGGATTTCCTGTACTGCTGTAAATTTTGCCTTAAAGCGGAGCTCCGCTGAAAAAAAAATATTAAAAGCCAGCAGCTACAAATACTGCAGCTGCTGACTTTTAATAAATGGACATTTACCTGTCCTGGAGTCCAGCGACGTCGGCAGCAGAAGACGAGCAATCTCTCGTCTCTCGGCTGCCCCTGCCTTTATCATCGGTGAAGGAATCAGGAAGTGAAGCGTTGCGGTTTCACTGCCCGGTTCCCTAGTGCGCATGCGCGAGTCACGCTGCTCCGTCCTAACTGGTCCCCAATGTGTTCTGGGAGCCGAGTGTTTCCCAGAACACAACGGGGGGAACTGACGAACTACCCGCAGTTTCCCGCAGAGTGTATGCCCGGAAGTGGGTGCAAATACCTGTCTTAGATATCTGCACCCCCCTCCCCCCTGAAAGGTGCCAATTGTGGCACCGGAGGGGGGGAGGGTTCCGATCAGCGGAAGTTCCACTTTAGGGTGGAGCTCCGCTTTAAAAACCTTTTTTGCAGCACTGACATGTTTTTTTTTTTCAATAAATTGAAACTCCTTATTTTGGAGTGTTAAAAATGATTTTACCTTGGGAAATAGTTGCCATTGTCTAGTATAGTGGTGTTTGACCTTTTCATGGTCAAGATTTAAAATCAGGGACACTGCGTTAAAGATGCATATTTAAAGGTGAACTCCAGAAACAAATGTTTTGACCTGCCGCTATAGAAACAAGTTACCTCTAATGATTGTAATGCTGTGTACACACGACGAGAAAAATGAAATTTTTTAAAATGGTCATTAAAAATGACCGTGTGTGGGCTTCCGAGCATTTTTCACGACGTGAAAAATGGCCATGAAAAAATTGGAACATGCTCTAATTTTTTACGTTGTTTTTTACATCATCGTTTTTCTCGTCATGAAAAACGTCCGTGTGTGGGCTTTAACGACGCGAAAAAAAATACGCATGCTCAGAATCAAGTATGAGACGGGAGCGCTCGTTCTGGTAAAACTAGCGTTCGTAATGGAGATAGCACATTTGTCACGCTGTAACGGACTGAAAAGCACAAGGCTGAAAAGCGCCAATCGTCGCTCAACAAACTTTACTAACATGAAGGGTGGCACCATCCGAATGGAACTTCCCCTTTATACGTGTTGTACGTCACCGCGCTTTACTCGAACATTTTTTTACACGATAGTGTGTAGGCAAGGCAGGCTTGAGAAGAATCACGTCGAGAAAAATGTTGTTTTTTTCAATGACATTAAAAACGGTCGTGTGTACGCGGCATTATTCTAGGTCTGGATTGATGCTGTTTTCGGATTAATCCTAGTCTCGCTGATGGCAGAATGTACAAGCAGCACTATACTTGCAGTGCTGTGCGCATTAGATCAGCAACTGAAACATTAAAAGGGTCCTGTCCATTTACAAAATGTCTTGTATTCTTTTCAAAGACTACACGATAATATGTGACTGGACAAGGGGAGAGTGGGGTGGGTAAACAACAAGATCTCCCCCTTCACTGAAGCATAGTGCCACCTGTACATTTTGGCATGAGTGAGATTAGGGTTTTGAACCCTAAATAGAATCAGTCTGAACCTAGGATTACCATCATTAGACGTAACTTGTTTGTAATTGGCACCAGTCAAATTTTTTTTTTTACAAAAATTAACACTGATTACGTTAACTACTTAATACTCCCATTTTATTATTTCTCGGACTAAGTGTGTTTTGTACTTATAACAACATTTTTGAGCGCACATGTAAGAGGGGCTTTGTGGTTGGCTGGTTCTGGCTCTAAAGAGCACATGTCCAACCCTGCTAGAACTAGGGTGACCACATTTCCAAACTGCCATTCAGGGACACACCCCCGCCCAAAAAATATGTTTTTTGTGGCCCCATACATTTCACGGGTTCATACTGGGACCTGTAGTACTTTACTAGTTGGGGGGGTCACATCTTCTGCTCTGAGGGGTTCATGCTGGGACCAGTAGTCTTTCACTTTTGGGGGATTACGTCCCCAAAATTGAAGGATTACAAGTCCCAGCATGAACCCCTGAGATCTAAAGTTGTGACCCAATAGATTTCACGAGTACATGCTGGGACCTGTAGTACTATTGGGGGTGTGTATGGGGTGTCCCATCTTCAGCTCTGAGGAGTTCATGCTGGGACCTGTAGTCCTTCACTTTTGGGGGGTCATGAGACCCATCACCTGATTGGCCGAAAGGAAATCCGATCAGATTGACCGCCAGGAGGTGGAGGGAGGAGACACTGGGGAACCGAGACAGCAGCCCCCCTCCCCCCCCCCCGCCACCTGGAGCACTGCCCGCTAAATGGGGTAAGTGTGGGGCCCTGACTGACTGACCGATGGGGGAGGGGGACCGCCTGTGATCCCGTGACCACCAGCCGCCACTGCCTCTGCTGCCAGCTCATCTGCCGTCCTCTCTGCAGTCAGTGTCTCATGACGCACATGGTGTTACATCCATCCCCGGCGCCCGGCCTCACCTCTGAGTATTGAGAGTTGCTCTCAAATCCTGGCAGTTGCCCTCCCTCTGAGCATGCTGCCGGAGAAGATTGGGGAGGAGGTGGGTGGAGTTAAAGCACTAGGGGCAAAGGAGGAGGAGGAAGTTAAATCCTCCTACGCTCAGAATGCTGGGGCTTCGGCCGGCCAGGACACGTACTGTTAAAGCGGAGTTCCACCCAAATTTGGAACTTCCTCTTAATCCACTCCTCACCCCCTTACATGCCATATTTGGCATGTAATTTTTTTTGGGGGGGGAGTGGGGGCTTCAGTAGGAGTGGGACTTCCTGTCCCACTTCCTCCTTCCGCCCTGGGGTCGCCTAGGCGATACGTCATATCGCCTTGTGGCGGCCCCTCCCTGTAGGCGATCACCTGGGACGTGACAGGTCCCAGGTGATCGCCTGTTCACTCCTAGAGCGCAGCGCGGCTCGCGCATGCGCAGTGAGTGCCCGGCCGTGAAGCCGAAAGCTGTCACGGCCGGGTGCCCACACAATGAATGGAGGCGCCGGCGGAGAAGGGGGGGGGAGACGAGCGGAGCTCCAGGCTGCGCGTCGCTGGACAGTGGAACAGGTAAGTGTATGTTTATTAAAAGCCAGCAGCTACACTTTTTGTAGCTGC
Organism: Rana muscosa; assembly: GCA_029206835.1. NCBI lineage: Eukaryota > Metazoa > Chordata > Amphibia > Anura > Ranidae > Rana > Rana muscosa. Next base: position 471,089,000 of record CM055117.1, on the reverse strand, counting down.
TGACTTTTAATAAACATAAAAAAAGGCTGGAACTCCCCTTTAATGAGTAAAGAAGTGGCGAGGCGGTGGACTTTTTTGGGGGCATCAAATTGGCACAGGGGGATAGCTGTGTCAGTTTCATTCAGGGACACTGTATTGTCCCAGAATGAAGGTGCCCGGGACCCGGGACAGATCTGCAAAATGCGGGACTGTCCCAGGCAATCCGGGACATGTGGTCACCCTAGCTAGAACACTGTCCCTCCTGCTGAGGCCGAACCCTCTGCCATCTTTTGCCCTGCGCCTTGCTATAGGCCTCCACATAGCATTCCTTGCATAGACCTTTGTATTCCCAAGGAAGGAATGACTACACAAGAAGTCGTTTTGCTGCACTTTACTGGTGTTATGCAGGAAACAGCATTACAGTCGCATCACAGGGACATACATTCCGGAGTCACTTTGATATAACACATTCAATCACATTTACTGCACGGTCCGCAGTAGTCACGAGTGAAAGCATGTGCAGCACCTCGGTAGCCACCCCCCTTACAGTCTCTCCTCTGACCAGGGCCATTAGTACTCACAGGACTGTGCTCTCTGCAGTCACCTTCTTGCTAGGTACATTTCTTGCAGGAACCCTTCAGGGATGCAGCCTCACAAAGGGATCTCTGACCTGGCCTAAAAGGCATTTTGCAATCTGCACTAGCCCCCACCTCTATAAGAGACAGAGACTACAGCTGGGTCTACCCAGCCTCCTGCCTGCTATGCATGAACCTATCCATTCTACACAGAGGGGGGTGGCGTGACATTTGGGGCGGCGCCCGTGCCCCCTTAATGGACGCACCGCCATTGCTAACAGATATCAGGAAAGATAGGTTCTCTTTCTTTATACCTCTAACATTGTGCAAGCTACATGGAGACAATTTTTGGATTTGATTGAAGAAAGTAAAAAAACTTTGGAGATGTGAACCACTGAGGGTATCAAAAACTCCACCATTCAGCTGCTTGTATGACTGAGAAAGGAAGCTCTAGGCTGCTAGAATGTTGAAACAGCTTGTGGCTTTTCAGTCTTTAATAGGTAATTTTTAGAGATACTTGAGAGATAAGTTAAGCAGCCCCAAGCATTCAATCAATCTTAGAGCTGTTGAATTCACCATGGCATTCAGGCAGGGCCGAATTAACATAGGGGCTATTGGAGCTGCAGCTCCAGGCCCTTACCTTAAAGTGGAGTTCCACCCAAGAATGGAACTTTCACTTTTTGCAATCCTCCACCCCTCTGGTGTCACATTTGGCACCTTTCGGGGGGGGGGGGAGCAGATACCTGTGTAATACAGGTATTTGCTCCCACTTCCTGGCATAGATCACTTCCGGCGCCTACTCTGTGCCAACATATTACAACACTCTGTCCCCGTCCCCCCGCTGTCTTCTGGGAGACACACAGGTCCCAGAACACAGCGGGGACCAGTGAGGACGCGCAGTGTGACTCGCGCATGCGCAGTAGGGAACCGGGAAGTGAAGCCGCAATGCTTCACTTCCTGATTCCCTTACCGAGTATGGCGGCGGCAGCAGCGGATCTTCAAGTGACAGATCGGCTTCGGCTGCCGACATCGCGGGCGCCCTGGACAGGTAAGTGTCCATATATTAAAAGTCAGCTGTTCTGTCTCAACTACAAAGCGATAAAGTTCATCTCCAGGTTTAAGTAGGCCTTACTCAAGCTGGTTTGATATTCATCCCTTGCATCGATACAGGCAGTTTAACTCAATGAATAAACTCACAGTTAGGACGACAGACGATGAATCCTTTTGAATGTTCCGTTTAATGATGGATATTCATAGGTAGAAAAACGTTGCAGTTGTAAGCCACATGTAAGATGTTTAGCATGGAAGATATACAGGAGTAATGACCAGAATCAGGAAGTGGAGGAGATATATAAAGAACTACGGTGAGAGAGAGAGTTCAGCTAGAAAGAAGGGGACAGATCTTAAAGACACAGAGCAAGAATAATCACATAGTGTAACACAACACTCCCCGTCTGAAATCTTTAGATTTCATAACCTCAAACTAAAATATATATTTTCAAAAAGTCCAATACTGACGAATGTCCTGGAACCTGTAATGAAAAACGTGCAACAAGCAAATAATAAACGTAAGTTCAACAGGATGAAGAACATAAAGTCACAGTATAATGTCTTCAAAGAATTTCAAAGTTCTGAGTAGAACCTGTAGATGGCAGCAATGTACTCCCCGCCGTGCAAACAGCATGACTAGTCCTTGCACAAGTCACTCACCTGGCAAAAGGAGTACTAACTCTGTAATTGGTCGACTAAAGTTTTGTGTCGATCCTCCCTTGGTTACCTTGACTTTTACCTTCCGGACTTTGTTATCGTCGCTGGGCATAACTTTAGTAATAAGACCCATAGGCCACTCATTCCGACAAACTTCCTTGTCTTTTAGAAGGATGAGGTCTCCAACCTTAAGATTCGGCTTAGATGCTTGCCATTTGTTGCGACCTTGAAGGTGGTGAAGATACTTTTTCTTCCAGCGATGCCAGAACACATTGGCTATATGCTGCACCTGCTTCCATTGAAGCTCGTAATGGTGTGACCGCAGCTTCTGTTTTGTACTTACAGAAGTGTGGAGTGAGGTGTTCACAGTTCTTCTTATTTCCTTATCATCTTCAGGGTTTACTAGCCCATAGGTGGTGTCAATAGGGAGTAAGTAAGAGTCCTCACACAGAAACCTTGGAGGTGACAGCCATAGGCTGTCCTGAAGAGCAGCAGGTGACACGGCTCTGGTCCCACAGTCAGCTGGGTTGAGTTCAGTGGGAACGTGATGCCATTGACTTGGTAGAGAGAATCTCTTGATACGTTCAACCCTGTTGCTGACGTACACATAAAATTGTTTTGTTTGGTTGTTTATGTAACCAAGTACTACCTTACTGTCTATATAGAAGGTGAAAGAATCAATTGTAGTGTCCATTTCACTTCGTATGACCTCTGCAATTTCTACTGCTAGCACGGCTGCACAAAGTTCAAGTCTTGGTATGGTATGTACAGGCTTGGGAGTGAGTTTTGCCTTGCCTAGGACAAAACTACAGTGTGATTCTCCATTCAGTTCAGAGGTCTTCAAATAGGCTACTGCAGCAATAGCTTCAACTGATGCATCAGAGAAAATATGAATCTCTCTCCGGTTAGCAGTTGAAGTGGATCCTGGAACATAGCAACGGGGAATCTGAAGTTTTTCTAGTGACTTCAAAGAATATCTCCACCTTTCCCACTTGTGTTGATTCTCACTAGGCAAGGGAGTATCCCAGTCTATGTTCTCAGTAGACAACTGTCTTAGTAAAATCTTACCTTGAATGGTAACTGGAGCAAGGAAACCCAGTGGGTCATAGATGCTATTCACCACGGACAGGACTCCTCTCTTAGTGAAGGGTTTGTCACAAGTTGACACTTGGAAGGTGAATTTGTCTTGCTTGATGTTCCACAACAAACCCAGACTTCGCTGTACAGGAGGCACATCTGTACCTAAGTCAAGGTTTTTTAGACTAGTGGCATAGTCCTCAGAGTGAAAGGCATTCATAAGTTCCTGGCTGTTGGATATAATCTTGTGCAGTCTAAGGTTTGCTACAGACAGCATCTTCTTTGTTCTGGTGAGAAGATCAATTGCTTCTTTAGCAGTTGGAAAGGACTTAAGTGCGTCGTCAACGTAGAAGTTTCTTTCAACAAATTGACGGGCATCAGATCCATATTCAACTTCTCCAGTCTGAGCTGTTCTCCTTAGCCCATAAGTTACCACTGCTGGGGAAGGACTGTTACCGAAGACATGTACCTTCATGCGATAATCTATAACTTCCTTGTTGAGGTCATTGTCCTTGTGCCATAGAAACCTGAGGTAGTTTCTGTTGTCTTCTCTGATGATGAAGCAGTGAAACATCTGTTGAATGTCGGCCATTACTGCTACAGGCTCTTGTCTGAAACGAATCAAGACTCCTATTAGACTGTTGTTCAAGTTGGGTCCAGTAAGGAGCATGTTGTTAAGAGAAACACCTTCGTGCTGAGCACTGGAATCAAAGACAACTCTGATTTGGTCTGGTTTGCGTGGGTGATACACGCCAAAGGATGGAAGGTACCAGCATTCTTCTCCCTCCTTTAGTGGGGGAGCAGGCTCTGCATGATCTCTGTCAAATACATTTTGCATAAAGTCCACAAAGTGCTTTTGCATCTCTGGTTTCCTGCTTAAGTTTCGCTTTAAGGAGGAGAATCTACTGATGGCCTGCTGTAAGTTGTTGGGCAATCTCTCTCTTGGGAGACGAAAGGGTAGGGGTGCTACCCAGTTATTGGAGTCATCTTGAAAGAACTCCTTGTCCATTACCTTGATGAATTCTTTGTCTTCCATTGAAGGAGCCAGTATGTCATCTTCACTGGTTGCTTTAAACACTGTAGAGCCGAAGTCGACATCATGGCAGGAGAAAGGGCTTGTGTCACCTGAGATACCATGTTGCCATTCGTGGCTGGCTATCTTCTCTTTCACCCAGTAGTGATGTGGGCATGGCTCAAAGTAAGTATTTCGGCCATTTGGCAGAACATTTGTCTTGAATGACGAAATGTTGGTAGGTCTTTTCATTTTGCCTATGCAGACATTGCCTATGATGACCCACCCTAGATCCATGCGCTGGGCAAATGGGGCATCTGGGGGTCCACTGACTTGTCTGTGTACCTTGTGAACTCTTAGAATGTCTCTTCCTAACAGAAGAAGGATCTGAGCATCTTTGTCAAGCGGCGGTATCTCATTTGCTATTACCTTGAGGTGAGGGTGATGGAAAGCAGCAGCTGGAGTAGGGATTTCTTCCCTGTTAGCAGGTATCTGATTGCACTCAACAAGTGTAGGTAAGGGTAATTGCAAGTTACCTTTGAGAGAAGATACCATGAGTCCATGAGCCCTTCTTCCAGAAACCTCTATAGTTCCACTACAGGTACCCAAGGTGTAAGGATGAGCTTCGCCTTTTATTTCAAATAGATTGAACAATTCCGATTTTACAAGTGATCGATTGCTCTGATCGTCTAAGATAGCATATGCCTTTAGAGACTTTTCTGGTTGATCCTTGTGGTATATGTTCACCAAGCATATCTTAGCACAGGACTTACCACAGTGGTCTTCTCCACAAACTTCAGTGCAGGATGAAGAAATGATGGTAGAATTAGGCACTTGGTCTGTATTCTCCCCGCCATGCGTTAACCTGGGAGGAGTGTTGGCAGGTTGTGCAGAGCTGGGCTCAAGAGGATGGAGGGCTTGCACATGTTCTTCAGAGCCACACTCTATGCACTTGATGGACACATTACAGTCCCTTGCAAAATGTTCTGTAGAAGCACAGCACCTGAAACATACCCTAAATGTCTTTAAAAGCTCCTTGCGCTCTTCCAGAGGCTTTTTTCTAAAGCCGATACATTTATTGAGGGGGTGTGGCTTCTTGTGTATGGGACACTCTCTGTTAGGGTTTTCAATCTTCCTACTCTGTTCGTGGCCATAACTGTGGTAGGAGTGGGAAGGATGTCAGTCTTTTTCACGGACACTGGGCCTCTATGGTTTCTATAGTTGCCCTGAAGACTGGTACTCTTAGGAAAGGGTGAGAAGAGGCTGTACTCACCGTAGGAAAAACTTGGATCGTTTTTGGTCTCTGCAATTTTCCTGATGAATTCACAGAAGAAAGAGAATGGAGGGAAGGAAACCTTGTTCTCTCTTTTGTATGATGACCCTAGTGCAGTCCATTTCTCTTGCAAACCATACGGGAGCTTGGAGACAATTGGGTTTACCCCTCTTGGAGTGTCAAGGTAACTGAGTCCAGGTAGTTTTGGGTCTGTCTTGGCTAGCTGAAGCTCAAGGAGAAGGTCACTCAGTCTCTGGAACTCCTTGTTGTCCTTACCGGATATCTTTGGGAAAGTTTCCAGACGCATGAACAAAGCATTTTCTATAGCTTCTGGACTGCCATAACTTTGCTCTAGTCGCTCCCATGCAGCTGTGAGGCCTGCAGTAGGATTGTCCATGAAAACCGATCTTAATGGCTTAACACGAGCAGCAGATAGAGGACCAAGCCATTTGATCAGCAGATTCAATTCTTGATCAGCTGTAATGCCAATATTGCTGATTGTAGTTCTGAAGGCACATTTCCAACTTCTGTAGTTCTCAGGTTGGTCATCAAAACTTGTAAGACCAGTCTTTGTGAGCTCTCTGCGAAGCATGTACCTCACAAACTCTTCTGTCTCAGTTGTCTCCGCCTTTATGTGAGATGCTGTTGGCTGTATGGTGCTGATTGCATTATCTTTGACATTGTTGTTAAAGGACACAGGGAAATATGGTGCAGCAGATGCATCCAGGTGAGTTGCTTGCTTGAAGTCGGTTGTTCCAATGGTACGTTGATTCAAGGCTGTACCAATGACTGGAGATTGATGACTTGCTTGAAGCTTGCGCTGATGCTCTGTGACGTATGAAGGCAGGCAAGGTAGGCAGGTAGGAAATGCAGTGGAGTGATTTTGAGTGCAGGAAGTTGCTGGAACCTCTTTAACTTGAAGCTGTGACGGAGTCTCTATGTAGTCGGGAGCATTGGAGACAATGGAGTGTGCACTGCAGTGGCTTAGGACATAGTCTTTAGTGCGTTTGAGGGGGTCTTCCATATCTGCTATGTTTAGGTTAATGCTGTCTTTCTCACTTGCACCTTCATCTGCACTGATAGCTTGCTGTAGGACCCTTAGCTTTGCCATAGCTGCGTCATGTTTACACTGTTCATTTAAGGTTTCCATTGTTGCTCTTTGTCGTGCTGACTGCGCTTCCAACTCTGCCCTTTGACGTGCTGACTGCGCTTCCGACTCTGCTCTCTGAGCTTCCAACTCTGCTCTTTGACGTGCTGACTGCGCTTCCAACTCTGCTCTTTTTTCTGCATATGCCACCTGCACTTTGCTGGCTTCCACTTCAGCGTGGGCATTAATAAGTCGCTCACTGAGTGTTGAGTATCTTGAACTATGGGATCTTGACGAGTTTTTAGAACGTCTGGTGGAAACAGATCTGTGAGATGCAGTGTCCTGTAACAGCTTTATTTTTGCTTCTGCCTTTAATCTGGTTTGCTGGATAAAACTGTCTCTTTCAATATTGAGAGCATTGACGCGCTTTAATTGCATCATCGCACTTTCTGACTTCATGTTTTGAAGACATTAGTGAATTTGATGCTGGTAAGCTGATAAAGCTCATATGAGGCAGAAAGTTGTTTAATGGCGCCCTCTAGTGTCAGTAGTTCACGTTCAACAGACACTGTATTGGCTTCAGCAAGGATTTTCTCCCAGACTAATTCCAAGCTATTTGACAATTCAGTCCTTGAAGCGTCATAATTCTCCATTACTTTCCAAGTGGGTTTAACTGAGCGTTTGGGTAACTCAGTTTCTTCAGGAACTTGTGAGGAGGTAGATGTGAGTTCACATGCAGAAGCTTGGTCACTCATGATAGCAGACTGACTGTGAAAGCAGGCAGGATCTGTGTGCTGAAATATGACACTGTGCAGATTGTCTCAGGCTATAAGGCTGCCATGTGCTGCTCTGTCCCTTCTGTCTTGCTATGAGGGCAGTAAATCTTGTCTGTATCAGTACTGACATGCAGAAATCTTGTAATTAGGCTGTGAAACTCCGTTTTTCTACTGTTCTGTCTCAACTACAAAGCGATAAAGTTCATCTCCAGGTTTAAGTAGGCCTTACTCAAGCTGGTTTGATATTCATCCCTTGCATCGATACAGGCAGTTTAACTCAATGAATAAACTCACAGTTAGGACGATAGACGATGAATCCTTTCGAATGTTCCGTTTAATGATGGATATTCATAGGTAGAAAAACGTTGCAGTTGTAAGCCACATGTAAGATGTTTAGCATGGAAGATATACAGGAGTAATGACCAGAATCAGGAAGTGGAGGAGATATATAAAGAACTACGGTGAGAGAGAGAGTTCAGCTAGAAAGAAGGGGACAGATCTTAAAGACACAGAGCAAGAATAATCACATAGTGTAACACAACATCAGCAGCTGCTGTGTTTGTAGCTTCTGGCTTTTAATATATTTTTTTTAGTGAGACCTCCGCTTTAAGATAGGCCCATTTGTCCCAAAAAAAAAAAAAAAAACTATCGATTTCGAGGGACATGGCTCTGCAAATTTAGGAGGTATGTAGCTGAAGGCCCACCCCACCATTGGTCAACATTTGGAGCTCCTATGACCTATGGTTCAGGAGATACGGGATTCTTGCACAGCCTGTCAGAAGTTACATACAGAGCAACCAGTTTAAAGCGGAGGTCCGCCGATTTTTTTATTTTTTTAAAAGTCAGCAGCTACAAATACTGCAGCTGCTGACTTTTAAAATATGGACACTTACCTTACCAGTGCGCCCGCGATGTCGGCACCCGAAGCTGATCTATCGCTCGGCTCTCGGATGCTGCCGCCGCCATCTTTGTTAAGGGAATCAGGAAGTGAACTTCCTGGTTCCCTACTGTGCATGCGCGAGTCGCTGCATGATCTGAATGGTCCCTGCTGTCTTCTGGGACCCGTGTGTTTTCCAGAAGACAGCGGGGGGCCGCCAGACGTGGCGTAGATACCCGTAGATAATGCGGCTATCTATGCCCGGAAGTGGGTGCAAATACCTGTCTTAGACAGGTATCTGCTCCCCCTGAAAGGTGCCAAATGTGACACCGGAGGGGGGGAGGAATCCGGACAGCAGAATTTCCATTTTTGTGTGGATCTCCGCTTTAATTACAAGCTGAAACATTCTGTTTGCAGCAGACTGAGAGGATGAGCTCACAGTGCCTCTCCTCATTTCTTGTCAGAGGCACTGAGCTCAATAAACAGCTTGGACTCTGCAGAGTATGAAAGGCAGCACCGCCTGTCAAACTCGCCTATTGATTTCAATGGGGCCACTCTGCAACTGCAAGCCAAACTCGCTCGCAGTAGCAGCATAGACCAACAATGTAAAACTACCATTCAGCAATGTAGCACCTCATGAACTCCTGTCAGCTGTTGCTACCACTCGTTGAAAAGCAATCCACCACAGATCACCTTTCAGAGGGCAGTAAGCATTACCGCAAATGTGAAAGAAACTTGAAACACATCATTCATTTCACACTCCCCACCGACCAGGTCACTCCCCAGGCACTTCCCATGTTAGCCACCTCCCTTCAACTTATCACAGGCGACCATTTCCCAACCTGCAGATGACAGACCCTACTTCAAAACATATCACTCCCAGTTACTCCCCCCACCCGCTGATTAATATCCTTCCATGACCACCTCACACCCCCCTGCTGACAGACCTATCTCCCCAGCCTGTCCCCACACACCCTCTCACCTGCTGACCTGTGGATGGGGGAATCACTCCCGCAGTGTTATTGTGTTCTGCCAGTGTTCAGCCTTCCCCACCTACACAATACAATGATCAATGTTGCTAACTATAGCTGGCAGCACTGATTGTTTTGGGAAAAACCTGGCAGGCTGGTTGTATTCAAGTCAATTAATAGATTGACTTGTGTACAACCAGCTAGCCCATACATAGATCGACTATGGCTGGTCTCTGCTTAATTGGCTTAATTTCAATCCATGTATGGCCCGCCTAACCACTATGCAGTCCCTAAATATCTTTCCACAAACCCTTACATTTTTTCTTCCCAGATACCTTCATCCTCCTCACCTGTACATAGTGCCCGCTGTCATACTCTCCACACTCCTCTCCTGTACATAGTGCCCACTGTCTTATCCTCCACACTCGTCTCCTGTACATACTGCCCACTTGCATAAACTCCTCTACTGTACATAGTGCCGGCTGCCATACCCTCCACACTCCTCTCCTGTACATACCACCCACTGTGATACCCTCCACACTCCTCTCCTGTACATTCTGCCCACTGTCATACCCTTAACACTCCTCTCCTATACATTCTGCCCACTGTCATACCCTTCACTCTCCTCTCCTATACATACTGCCCACTTTCATAAACTCCTGTACTGTACATAGTGCCAACTGTCATACTCTCCAGACTCCTCTCCTGTGCATACTGCCCACTATCATACTGTCCACACTCCTCTCCTGTACATACCACCCACTGTGATACCCCCCACACTCCTCTCCTGTACATACTGCCAACTGTCATACCCTCCAAACTCCTCTCCTGTGCATACTGCCCACTATCATACTGTCCACACTCCTCTCCTGTACATACCACCCACTGTGATACCCTCCACACTCCTCTCCTGTACATACTGCCAACTGTCTTTCTCTCCACACTCCTCTCCTCTCCTGTACATAATACCTTCCACACTCCTCTCCTGCACATACTGTCCTTATCATACCCTCCACACTCCTCTCCTGTACATACTGCCCCCATCATACCCTCCACACTCCTCTCCTGTACATAGTGCCCACTGCCACACCCTCCACACTCCTCTCCTGTACATAGCGCCCACTGTTATACCTTCCACATTCCTCTCCCTCACCTGCACATACTTCCCACTTTTATATCATCCATACTCCTCCCCTATGCCTCTTCAACTAAAGGAAATCTTCTCAGTCCTCATATTTGTTCTGCCCATTATTAGTACTCATTTAATTTTGTGATTACTACTGTGATGCATAGAGGAACATAGGGGATGTCAGCTACTCTAAATATACAACTGGTAAAAAAAGTGTCCCTGAAAATATTTTTGAAATGTTGACAACTATGCACTTGAGCACTGCCTTATTGCCACTGGGTCAGTAGGGGGCCTCATGAGAGGCTCCTGGGATCCTGTGATATTAAAGCGGTAGTAAACTTCACTAACATTACTACTTTTTAGAGGCCCTGAGGTAGGTTATGTCACAATGTACAAGTATGCACAGCATATTAGCACATTAGGCTACACTTACCTGTCAGACTGAGCCCTCCAGCGCTGCGCTGTGATCAATCTGGCCAGTCCCGGGTTCTGTGCCTTCGGTCACTTGCCTTGGCTGAGCTGCGTTGCTGTCACTCCCACGCATGCTCATGCGCATCCTCTCTCTCTCACCCCCCCTCCTTTACCCCTCACCCCTCTCTCATCCCCTTTCTGTCTCTCTCATCCTCCCTCTCTCTATTAAATTTAATTTTGGTATAACAAAATTTTTTTGCATTTTTATTTTTTATAAAAAGCCCCACCAAAATCCTTAGCACCAGGCCCATGATGTTCCTAATCTGGCCCTGCATTCAGGGGTATTGTGCTTAGAGGTTCCAAATATCATACCTCCCAACCCACCCGGATTCTGCGGGTTTCTCCCGCAGGGACATCATCTTCCCGCGTACCCGTGCGGGACGCTGTTTTCCCGCACAGTCCTTCCGAGCCCCCCCCCCCCCCCTCGTCACGTCACACTTACGCGACCCGCGACGAACCTCCAGTGCGCCAGAGCGGCAGCGAAAAGCAGGTGAGTTGGGCGGGCGGGCTTGTGTGTTGTATTCGCGATATCCCCCCCCCCCCCCCGCTCAAAAAAATTAAAGTCCTGCAGTGGACAATGTGAAAGTTGGGAGGTATGCAAATATGTTTGGTCCACATCAATGGGCAAATGAGGGTTTACTCTTCTTCCTGTAAATGCCTGGCTCTTACCATTAATGACTCTGGGACGCTGTACTCGTGTATACAATGGTGCTTTCATAAATACAAATACTGCATACAACCAATTGCAAACAATTGCATGCTGAACTCTTGTTTGAGATAGCAACTCTGTATATGCAAGTACAGTGCCGCACAGCCATTCATGTTACTGAAGGGTTTTTTGCTGCACCTGGGCTGCCTAAGCAGAGGAAATACGGCTTAAATTATGCAGAACAAACTCAGGCAGCCCACATTCAAAAGATCTGATTGATTATGAAAATTTTTATAGCAAGTTCGAAAATCGAACTCTGACCCCTCAGAATTTTGTTGTTCTATTTTATCTGTTTATTAGCCAGTATAATTTCTGACTGGTGCTAGAGTGGAAAAGTGGTTAGCATATGTCCAGTCATATATTTGTCTGAATTAAAATCTCCTTTATTTAATCATTTCTCTACCGGAGCACTTTTTAATTGTTAAAATGTGCATTTTTTTGCTAGTAAAACCCCCAAATAATTTAATATTTTCTGAAAACCGAGGCAGTTGCATTGTATATTGCAAAACTGTTTATCAAATCTATATTTTCATGAAAATAAAATACACAAACATGAATTTTAGTGCACAAAAACATAATACATAAAATATGTAACATAAAACATAAAATGTTTTGGTAAAATATAAAAGACACCAGAGTAAACAGATACCAAACATGTCAAGCCTTAAAATTGCATGTGCTTGTGAAAAGGTGAAAAAACCCAAATTATCCCCAAAACCCAAACTGCCCCTAAGCCTTTACAGTTGATCAGTTTAAAATGAATGAAAACGATAGCCCTAAAATGATTGCCCTCACTCCTACGTTCATGTTAATACCTAATATGCATTGAACAATTGATGTTTTCATACACGTGCCTGCCTTATGTGCATGTTTGCATTTCTGCATGGGTGTTCGGGGTAATGGAGTTACTTTTACCTTTTTCCATATTATTATTATCTTACGTTTTTTTGTGTTACAAAACCCATAACAGTAAAATCAATCTGTATATGCAGAATAGCATGCTTGTTATACTCATACCTCTCAACTGGCACGGATTGGGCGGAATGACAACTGTTTCCCGCATTCCCCCAAAAGAGGTTATTTTCCCGCATAACCTCAATGAAGAGGAGGTCCGAGGAAGAGTTCCCCCCACGCTCCTCAACACTGCAGAAGGGGAGGAGGAAGAAGGTTAAACGGACAAACCCCCCCCCCCCCCGTTCCACAACTGCATGCAATGGCAGAAAAAATGTCTCCAGCGTCCCACGCTAGCACCACCCCCCCCCCCAGTACAATGGTTAAAAGTTGGGAGGCATATATACTCACTGTGTCAAAAGGCTCTCCCTCCTGCAGGGTCATGCTTGGCAAGGCCAGATAATACACAGTCAGTGTAGTAAAGCTGCACATGCTCAGTTTGGTCTTTATTGCTGGAGAGAATAGTTCCTTGTTGAGCTGAGCTTTTCAGGTCACATGATAATTACATTACACATTTGGGTGTGTATACAGATCCTAAATGACAGTCCAGTCCCTCCCTCCTCCTCCATGCCCAGTAACTAAAAAAAAAAACACAGTGGGTGGGATGTGACATCTTGATTGATAGATGATCCACCTCCCATAACAGCATGAGGACACAGGCTGTAGTGGAAATTTCCTCCTACCTAAACACTCAGCACTTGGGCAAACCCTGCAGTTTATCACGTGACCGTGGTATACAGACCAGCCAAAAGGGTATATAGTGACAGTATTTTAATGTAGAACCCTTGTCCCTAGAATAAGGCTACAGGTAAATTTTTAGTTGCGCTGGGTGGTAGCCAACCTGGCTAATTTGTAGTGTTTAGTGATTACATGACTTCTGTTTAATTCCATTCAATTGTGGCTTCTCCCTTTTGTCAGTAGGTGGTGCTGTTGCCTTTTACATTAGAGTGATGAGCTACAGTACATTTCAGTTATGGATATACATACTTTTCTCAGGCAATCATTTTTTCTGTGATGCATGCTGGGAAAAGCTGTTTAATGGAAAGAAGTCAGGTGATCGAAGTCAGTCTTCCCACCCAGGGCTTCGGCCTGGGTGCATGTGTGTACAGTTTCTGGCTGCTAGCCTGAAGCCTGAGGCCTATCCAGGTGCCTTCCGGCTGCTTGGCCTGTCCGAGGCCCATCCGAGTGTTCAAGTTATGCAGAGGAAAGCCTGCCAAAGATTCGTAAACTATTCTAGAGGAATGGAGTTCTAAAGAAGCACCAGGCGTGACGGATGAACTATTTTCATATTACTGGGTTTAGTAACACTTTAAGTTTATTGCTATCACAATGGAGCTAACAAGGTGGTGCAGTGGGGGAGGGGGCACTTCACAAACTGTAAAAGTGATTGGGCGACTCTATAGCCATGAGTCCTTGCATACCAGGGGATTTACAAACATACCATGGTAACAGAGGTTTTATGAATGAACAACAGTTTTGAAACCTCCCTAGTTGTGTGTATAAGACCCCTTTTACACTGAGGCAGTTTTCATGTGTTTTAGTGCTAAAAATAGCGCCTGTAAACTGCCTCTCATGCCCCCCCCCCCCGCCCCAGTGTGAAAGTCTGAGTACTTTCACACTGGGACGGTGCGCTTTCGGGACGGGGAAAAAAGTCCTGCAAGCAGCATATTTGGGGCAGTGTAGGAACGGTGTATACAGCTCCCCTACACTGCCCCTGCCCATTGCAATGAATGGGCAGCGGTTCCGAAGCGCCACAACACGGGTACTTTTAACCCCTTCTTGGGGGTTAAAAGCGCCCCGCTAGTGGCCGAAAAGCGCCGCTTAAACAGCGGTAAAGCGCCGCTAAGGCCCCTTTCACATGGACGGATAGAATGGTGCTTTTAGCTGCGGATTTTCTAGTTTTCTACCGCAGCTAAAAGCACACAATGCTTTCCTATGGCCCCATTCACACACAGCGTTTAGCTGTGATTTCGTTACATGCGGTTCGGTGCGAATAGAAAAAATAGAATTGAATGTGTCAAGGTGCGATGTAGCGCAGCTATCTGCACATAACTGCAGGTAATCGCAGTGCACTGTGTCAGCTGCGGATAGCAGCGTGAACAAAAGAAAAAAACAACAGGAAGCACATCAAAATAAAAATGGTTGCTATGGGGATGACAATAATGGCCAACCGCAGCTAAACGCAGCCGCATGTAAACGCACGTAAACGCAGCTAATCGCAGTGTACAAATGCAGCTGATCGCTGTGCCTGGGGTCTTGAATTTCAAAAGAAAGAAACATGCTTTTAACTGCGGCAGAACAGCCGCCCGTGTGAAAGGGGCCTAAAACTAGCAGTGCTTTACTGGTAACGGACCGGCCGCCCCAGTGTGAAAGCAGCCTTATATTCTTACTTCCCAATATTATGCAAAAATAGTTTTCTTATCTATTCAAATAATGTTTATGACATCTTTGTTTATGGCAATATCTATGATGACTAATGTCTGGGCATTCCAGTCCAGGAAAGTGTTGTAAATCAACAGTTTCTCTTTAACAGTTTCATATACGCTGCCCACACAGACAGCAGAGACTGTTACCTGAAAATGTAGCTAAAGGATATTAACCCGAAGCTACAAACCAAACATGGGTTTAAGATATCACTCAGCTAAACGTGCATATTTTGTTTGCAGTGAAGCTGTAAAAATACAGATTGCCTTAATTTAGGCAGTACCGGGTAGAGGTCTCACCATTACTGCAAATTTCCCCCCAAAACTGATCATATGCTACCACTGTCCATTTTTACCTGTCATGAATTGATTTCGCTAATTTGGTAGTGCATATGGGATCTTTATCTTGCTATTTTGTGTATATAAGTTGGCCAGTAAATCAGGACAGTGTACTTGTCAGCTGTTCCTCATTCGGTGGCCTTCCTTGACTTTAATTAACCACTTGCTTCCTGGGCACTTAAACCCCCCTCCTGCCCAGTCCAATTTTCAGCTTTCAGCGCTGATGCACTTTGAATGACAATTGCGCGGTCATATAACACTGTTCCCAAATGAAATTTTTATAATTTTTTTCCCCACAAATAGAGCATTCTTTTGGTGGTATTTGATCACCTCTGCAGTTTTTATTTTTTGTTAAAAAATTAAAAAAGACCAAATTAAAAAAATATGTATTTTTTATTTTTTTATGTTTTGTTATAAAATTTTGCAGGTAATTTTTCTCCTTCATTGATGTACGCTGATGAGGCTGCACTGATGGGCACCGACGGGCTGTACTGATGGGCACACATGGGCTGCACTGATGGGCACACATGGGCTGCATTGATGGGCACCAATAAGGCGGCAAGGGTGGGCACTGATAGGCGGCACTGGTGGGCACTGAGAGGTGACACTGAGAGGTGGCACTGAAGGGCATTGATAAGTGGCACTGGTGGGCACTGATAAGTGGCACTAATAGGTGGCAGTGATGGGCACTGATGGGTGGCAGTAATGTGCATTGATGGGTGGCAGTGATAGGCACTGATGGGTGATAGATAGATATGGTTTGGGAATGGAATGTACTCACTCACGTTAGCACTTTAGGTAGAAAAGAGGGTAGTATGGCTCAAAGGAGCCTCATACACAATTTAGGTTTTATTTTTATGGTTTGGAATTCCCCTTTTTTTATTTTTATTAAAGGAGGTTTATAGATAGAAGCGGAAGGATAAGGCACAACGAACAGGGTATAGCTGAGGCGGCAGGGGGAGGGGAATACAATTAGGGAAAATCTTTTTATTTTTTTTTTCTTCTCTTTCTTTCCTTTTTTTTTTTTTTGGGGGGAAAGGGAGATATATGATGATGTTGATAAAGATGTATTCAATGTTTTGACATGAGACATAATGTGTATTTTAATGGATTTGTTAAATACTAATAAAAGTTTAATAATGAAAAAAAAGATAGGTGGCACTCGTGGGCATTGATAGGTGGCACAGGTGGGCACTGTGGGCACTGGCAGGTGGCACTGGCAGGCGGTAATTGTGGGCACAGATCTTCGGGCTTGATGTCCCCTGCACATAAGCCGGTGATCGGGTTTTTTTCTCCTCACGCTATCAGCGTGAGGAGAAAAATAAAAGATTACCGTGCTTTTGTTTACATCACGCGATCAGCTGTCATTGGCTGACAGCTGATCACGTGGTAAGGGGCCAGGATCAGCCCCTTACTCGGATCTGTGATCACCCGAGTCTCAGTGCCTCGGTGATCACAGCACGCGCGCCCTGCAGGACGCGCGCGGGGAGCGAGAAAAGGCCTCCTGGAAAATCAGGTCCGCAATGTAGCCATCATTCGGCTATAGCGTGGACATCAAGTGGTTAAACACCCTTTGTCCTATTCCTCCCTTTTCCTCATCAATCCAAAATCATGTAAAAACAGCTTTTCAGGTTTGCATTGATGACACACCCTTCTCCAATGCCATTCATTTGTTAAAGGCAGAAATTACCGCAAGGCTACCTGACACTCACATTTCACCTGGAAAGAGTAAGTGAATTATTAAACAGACTGTGAACAGGCAGAACATAATTATACTATAGATGACCATCCTACGTCATAATATTAAACTTTTATCAACAAACAGGTTCAGTGTATTGACTGGGTGTTAAAAAAAACAGCTTTCAAACTTGGACTTGGAGACACACCAGTTCTTATGTGATTTTATGCATTTAAAAAGGATATAACAAGCCCAACAGTAGGGATGAGCTCGGTGTTCGAGTCGAACATAAGTTCGACTCGAACATCGGCTGTTCGCTCGTTCGGCGAACAACAAACGATTTGGGCCGTTCGCGCCAAATTCGAGTGATGCGAACGGCCCACAATACACTGCGCCATCGCAGTGCAATCCCGGCGCTGTGATTGGCCAAGCATGCACTGTGACCCTGCATGCTTGGCCAATCACAGCACCGGCAGCGAGGAGAGCAATGATTGGCCACAGGCAGGATGCCTGTGGCCAATTATAGCTGAGGGGGTTTAGTACACGCCCCACACTATAAAAGGCCGCCAGCGCGGCGGCCTCGTGTAGTGTGTTCCGGAGCAGGGAAAGAGAAGGATAGGCAGGGACAGTGTCATATCTATTCTTTGCTAAACCTTGTGTGTAGGGACAGAGAAGGATAGGCAGGGAGAGTGTCAGTGTCATATTCTTTGCTAAACCTTGTGTGTAGGGAGAGAGAAGGATAGGCAGGGGACAGTGTCAGTGTCATTGTTGCTAAGCCTCCTGCACATTATACACCTGAAGCTAGCCCGTATTGCTGTGTTTTCCTGGTGTGTTACACTACCAGGCATTTGCAGCACTTACAGCGGACGTAGTGTGCCTCCTGCACATTAAACACCTGAAGCTAGCCCGTATTGCTGTGTTTTCCTGGTGTGTTACACTACCAGGCATTTGCAGCACTTACAGCGGACGTAGTGTACCTCCTGCACATTATACACCTGAAACTAGCCCGTATTGCTGTGTTTTCCTGGTGTGTTACACTACCAGGCATTTGCAGCACTTACAGCGGACGTAGTGTGCCTCCTGCACATTATACACCTGAAGCTAGCCCGTATTGCTGTGTTTTCCTGGTGTGTTACACTACCAGGCATTTGCAGCACTTACAGCGGACGTAGTGTGCCTCCTGCACATTATACACCTGAAGCTAGCCCGTATTGCTGTGTTTTCCTGGTGTGTTACACTACCAGGCATTTGCAGCACTTACAGCGGACGTAGTGTGCCTCCTGCACATTATACACCTGAAGCTAGCCCGTATTGCTGTGTTTTCCTGGTGTGTTACACTACCAGGCATTTGCAGCACTTACAGCAGGCATAGTGTGATTCCTGCAAAATATACTTCTGAAGCTAGGCCATATTGCTGTGTTTTCCTAGTGTGTTACACCAACAGGCATTTGCAGCACTTACAGCAGGCGTAGTGTGATTCCTGCAAAATATACTCCTGAAGCTAGGCCGTATTGCTGTGTTTTCCTAGTGTGTTACACCAACAGGCATTTGCAGCACTTACAGCAGGCGTAGTGTGATTCCTGCAAAATATACTCCTGAAGCTAGGCCTTATTGCTGGTTTTCCCATCTCCCTGCAGGCCATTAGAATTTCTGGAAGGCAAACAAGGAGAGGCAGACAGTCAGGAGCCAATAAAAGAGGGCAAGCAGGCTCTGTGTCTAGAGACAACAGTGCTGGTCGTGGACGCGGTGCATCGCCATCAGCACGTGGCCATGGGACACGCTTATTCTTCTCTTCGACAGCTAGACGTGTTGAGCCGCATCATGCCGAAGACTTTGTAGAGTGGATGACCAAGCCCTCCTCATCCCCCTCATCCTCTGTCACCCAGGCTCAGGGTACTGGCAAAGCAGCTGCCAAAGCGTCCTCATCCCTGGTATCAATGTCATCATCAGTCACTCCTTCCCTAGACCCACTATGTCCTGCTGAGGAGTCCCCCGAACTGTTTGAGCACAGTGTTGGGTACATGCTCCAGGAGGATGCCCAGCGTTTCGAAGGGTCTGATGATGATACCCAGCTAGAGGAATTCAGTAGCGTGAGAGCAGAGAGAGGGGATGCTCAAGAAGGACACCAATCTGGCAGTCATGTTCCAGCAGCTGCAGCATACTGCCAGATTGGCTCCAGTGATGAGGATGGAGGGGATGATGAGGTCACTGACTCCACGTGGGTGCCTAATAGGAGAGAGGAGGAGGATGAGGAGGAGGCACATCTCCAACGAGGCAGGATGCCCTTGGGGGGCCAGGGTAAGGGCAGCACACCGACGGAATCACACCGCAGAGCTCCGCCTGTGCAGGGCACTGCCTCTGCCCGTTATTCAAAAAATTCTTTGGTGTGGGCCTTTTTTGAGTCGAGTGCATCAGATCGCACAGCTGCTTTTTGCAACATATGTCTCAAGCGTATATCGCGTGGCCAAAACATCAGCCGCTTGGGCACCACATGCTTGACCAGACATATGTTGACCTGCCATGCAGCTCGCTGGCAAGCCTACCTTAAAGACCCACACCAAAGAACAAAGCGGACCTCTCCTTGCACCGCATCAGCTGGGATCTCCAACCCCACTATACCTTCAGTCCTCTCTGAAACCTGCACTGAGAGGAATGAAGGTGTAGAATTAGGTGTGTCACAGCCAAGTACTTGCGGGCACTCTGCTAGCAGTACACCGACGTCCGATTCTAGCAGGCAAATTTCCCTGCCCCAGCTGCTGGACCGTCAAAAGAAGTTCACTCCCAGCCATCCACATGCCCAGCGGTTGAATACTAGCTTGGCTAAATTGCTAGCGCTTCAACTGCTGCCTTTTCAGTTGGTAGACTCGGCCCCCTTTAGTGAGTTTGTGCAATGTGCGGTTCCTCAGTGGCAGGTTCCCAAACGCCACTTTTTCTCACGGAAGGCGATTCCGGCTCTCTACCGGCATGTGGAAGGCAATGTCTTGGCATCGCTGGACAGGGCGGTCAGCGGTAAGGTGCATATTACCGCTGACTCATGGTCCAGCAGGCATGGACAGGGACGTTACCTTTCTTTCACGGCCCATTGGGTCACTCTTTTGGCAGCTGAGAAGGATGCAGGACAAGGTGCAGTAGTGTTGGAGGTTGTTCCGCCGCCACGCCTCCAAAATGCTACTACTGGTTGTGACACACCTCTCTCCTCCACCCCCTCCTCTTCTTCCTCCATGGCCTCTTCCTGTGCTTTGTCCTTGGAACCAGCGGTGCTCCGTAGGTGTTCAAGGGGCTACGCAAGTACGCAGGCAAAAAGATGCCATGCCGTGCTTGCGCTGGTGTGTTTGGGGGACAGGAGCCACACTGGGGCAGAGGTTCTGTCTGCTCTGCAGGGGCAGGCCGAGAGGTGGTTGACGCCACGCCAGCTTAAGCCAGGAATGGTGGTTTGCGACAATGGCACCAACCTCCTCTCCGCCCTCCGACAGGGACAACTCACCCATGTGCCCTGTGTGGCTCACGTCCTTAACCTGGTGGTGCAGCGGTTCTTGGGCAGGTACCCGGGCTTACAGGATGTCCTGAGGCAGGCCAGGAAAGTCTGTGTGCATTTCCGCAGATCTTATAATGCCAGTGCTCGCCTGGCTGAGCTGCAAAAGGAGTTGAACCTGCCCAAGAACCGCCTTATATGTGACATGCCCACCAGGTGGAACTCAACATTGGCCATGTTGCAGCGGCTGCACACGCAGCAGAGGGCCATCAATGAGTACCTGTGCGAATACGGCACCAGGACAGGGTCAGGGGAGCTCGGGTTTTTTTCACCACGCCAGTGGGGCATGATCAGGGATGCATGCACTGTCCTGGCACCATTTGAGGAGGCCACGAGGATGGTGAGCAGTGACAGTGCATGCATGGAGGAGGAGGAGGAGGAGGAGGAGGCTTTTAGGGATGATTTACAGTCCCAAGAAACCCGTGGACTTGTACGTGGCTGGGAGGAGGTGGCTGCGGATCATGTCGTCCTTAGTGACCTAGAGGACTCCGGACCGAATGCCTCAGCTAACCTACGCTGCATGGCCTCCCTGATCCTGCAAAGTCTGCGGAAGGATCCTCGTATTCTTCGGATCAAGGAGAGGGACCATTACTGGCTGGCCACTCTCCTTGATCCACGGTACAAGAGTAAGGTTGCGGACCTTATCTTACCGTCGCAGAGGATGAGACAACTCCGGGAGGCCTTGCAGAAAGGTCTGTGCAACGCGTTCCCAGAGACTGGGAGGTTACAAACTCCTGGTCCTGGACAACGAGTTGCTGAGGCTTCGGTCAGTCAAAGAAGGAGCGGTGGGGAAGGTGGCCATCTGACCGATGCGTTCAGACAATTCTTTAGTCCGCAGCCCCAAGGTATGATCGGTTCCAGCAACCATCGCCAGCGTCTGATATACATGGTGCAGGAATACCTAGGGGCAAGATCAGACTTGGACACCTTCCCCACCGAAAATCCTCTGGCTTACTGGGTCTTGAGGATGGATCACTGGCCAGAGCTTGCACAGTATGCAATTGAGCTACTGGCCTGTCCTGCATCCAGCGTTCT
Source organism: Rana muscosa (assembly GCA_029206835.1). NCBI lineage: Eukaryota > Metazoa > Chordata > Amphibia > Anura > Ranidae > Rana > Rana muscosa. The sequence continues at coordinate 471,067,399 of CM055117.1, read as the reverse complement.
TTCAGAACGCACATTCAGTGCTGCTGGAGGATTTGTCATGGATCACAGGGTGCGCCTGTCCACCGACTCGGTTGATCGACTGACCTTCATAAAGATGAACCAGTCTTGGATCACCACCAGCTACCAAACACCTGAAGCTGATATAACAGACTAATTTATTTTCAAATGTCACATCCCTTCAAGACTGATGCTGATGCTGAGAGACTGTCCTGTTATGTTGACTGACTATCCTCCTCCTCCTCAATGATCCGATTGATGATGATAGCTTGGAAGAACATTTTTATTTCTGGGTGCCGCCACCAGTGCCTAAGGCCCAATTTTTCAGCCCATGTTTAACAGGGGCATGTAATTAAAAAAATTTATGCAATGCTTTGCAGCAGGGCTCATTCCTGCACTCCAACTAGAGTATCTGGGAGAGGTTGCAGTGTCGTGGCACCAGCACCAGTGCCTAAGGCCCAATTTTTCAGCCCCTGTTTAACTGGGGCGTGTAATTACAATTTTTGATGCAATACTTTGCAACAGGGCTCATTGCTGTGCTCCAAGTACAGTATCTGCGAGGGGTTGCAGTGTTGTGGCACCAGTGCCTAAGGCCCAATTTTTCTGCCCCTGTTTAACAGGGGCATGTAATTACAATTCTTGATCTAATAATTCACAGCAGGGCCCATTCCTGCGCCCACCAAGACTAACTGTGAGGCCTTACAGTGTTGTGTCAACACCACCACCATCACCACCAAAGGCCCAATTTTTCAGCCCCTGTTCAACAGGGGCATGCAATTACAATTCTTGATCTAATAATTCACAGCAGGGCCCATTCATGCGCCCACCAAGAGTAACTGTGAGGGCTTACAGTGTTGTGGCAACACCAACATGTAAGGGGCAAATTTCAGCTGAGTATATATGGCAGGCCCCTACTTTCAAACATCCAACTTACAAACGACTCCTACTTGCAAACGGAAGGAGACAACAGGAAGTGAGAGGAAATCTACCCCTAGGAAGGGAAATTCTCTCCTGTAAGAGTTAATATGGGAAAAAGGTGTCTCCTCTCTACTGATGCTTTATCACCAATCCTTGTTTCAATAAAATCCCCACTTTTCAAAAACATTTGTCATTGGGACGGAAAGTGAGGTGAAATGTTCTGAACAGGGGCACAGACAGCAAAACAAATGTTACAGGGGTGATAACCCTTCCCTATGTCTTCCAAAAAGCTTAAAAATCGATTTTTTGGCTGGAGCTACACTTAAACAATGTACCTGTTCAAAATTACAAACAGATTCTACATAAGAACAAACCTACAGTCCCTGTCTTGTATGCACCGCCTGTATACGGCTGTTCAGAGTATATAGGGCCTTTTTTATTTTGTGTACGGGGTTCCCCTTTAACCACTTAACGACCGCCCACCGCCGATTTACGTCGGCAGAATGGCACGGACAGGCAGAATCACGTAGATCTACGTGATCGCCTTTGTGCAGTTGGGGGGTCCATCCGGACCCCCCTTCACTGCAGTGAGCGGCCGTTAAGTGTTCGGGAGCGATCAGGCATGAGGGGGCGGCCGCTCGATTCCGCCCCCCCCATCGCGATCGCTCCCGGCCAATGAAATTGCTTCCTCCGCCATGTGATGTAAACACAGGCTGGAGGAAGTGATGTCATCTCCCTCGCCGCGGTCTTTTCGTTCCCGGCGCCGAGGAGTGAAGACAGAGGTTAGTGCTCCAACAGTCCACTGACACGTAGGTACACATAGGCACACAAATCACCCCCCAGTCACCCCCAGATCACCCCCCAGGTCACCCCAAAGCCCCCAATCACAGTGTCACTGATTGCAGTGATCATTTATTTTACTGATCACTGCATTTAGTGTCATCTGTGATTGTAAAAAGTTGCAAGGCAGTTAGGATTAGGCCCCTTTAGGTCCAGGGTAGCCCCCTAACCCCCCCTAATAAAGGTTTAACCCCTTGATCACCCCCCAGGTAACCCTTTCACCCCCTAACTTCAGCGTCACTAAGCGATTGTTTTTCCGATCGCTGTATTCGTGTCGCTGGTGTTTTAGATAGGCAGTTATTTTTTTTTTAGGTTCGCCGCAGGTTTTTATTGGTGTCAGGTACCCCCATATTTAACCTAATAAAGGTTTTAACCCCCTGATTGCCCCTAGTTAACCCTTTCACCAGTGATCACCATATAAAGGTTACGGGTGACGCTGGTTGATTAGTTTGCTTTTTATAGCATCAGGGCACCCGCCGTATATAACCCAATAAAGGTTTAACCCCCCTGATCGCCCGGCGGGTGAGATCAATTAGGTTTTAGCGCCAGAGAGGGTCTGCGTCGCCCCAGGCAGTGTTAGGTTAGTGCCAGTAACGCTAACACCCACGCGCAAAGCATACACCCCCCTTAGTGGTATAGTATCTGATCAGATCTATACTAGCATCCCCAGCGGTTTAGGGTTCCCAAAAACGCAGTGTTAGCGGGATCAGCCCAGATACCTGCTAGTACCTGCGTTTAGCCCCTCCGCCCAGCCCAGCCCAGCCCACCCAAGTGCAGTATCGATCGATCACTGTCACTTACCAAACACAACACACATAACTGCAGCGTTCGCAGAGACAGGCCTGATCCCTGCGATCGCTAACAGTTTTTTTGTAGCGTTTGATATATTTGCTGACGACAGTCAGGTGCTTTTTTTCCTGTGAATCTTACTAGTGTACCCCTAAATTTAGAGCCCAAAATGGCAAGACGAAGGTACACTAGTAAAGAGGCCTACGAGATTCTGAGCATGACAGATAGTGAAGAGGAGGTCACGTATCTGTCAGATTCAGGCTCAGAATATCTTCCCGTAGAAGACAGTGACGTCAGCGGCCCCACGTCAGATAGCTCTGACGACGAAGTTGAGGTCCCTGCTAAGGTCAGGTGTACCCGATCCCGATCTTCTGAGGTTGTTGAGGAGCAAGAACCGCAGGTCTCTCGTATCATGGAGCAGAGTAGTACTAGCGCCGCTATTCCTTCTGGTGAACTGGCAAGCACCAGCGGCCTAGTACAGCCTGGACGTACATCCAGCACTGCAGTAACACTTGGTGACGTGGCGAGTCCCATAAGTGCAGTTCAAGCTGGCGAGGTGGCAAGCACAAGTAGTGTCCCGCTGCCACCAAGAAGACAAAGGCAGGCCCGTCGTGCCCATACTGCCCTTCCTGCAGAATTCGCCTATCCTGATTGGGTCCCCACCACTTCTGCAGAACCCGTACTTCCCCCATTCACTGCCCAACCCGGTATTCAGGTGGAAACAGCTGATTTTATGCCAATCGATTTTTATTCGCTGTTTTTCACGGAAGATCTCTATAGATCTATTGTGGACCAGAGTAATTTATATGCTGGTCAATTTATCGCCGCTAACCCCCAGTTGCCTAAAATTGCCAGAAATTGGAAACCAATTACGGTTTCCGAATTTAAGACCTTTCTGGGCCTTTCCCTCAACATGGGCACACATAAATTTCCGTCATTGCGTGCTTATTGGTCCACGCACCCAATTGACCACATGCCCGTGTTCTCTGCCTCCATGTCCAGGGCACGATACGAGCAGATTTTGCGGTTCATGCACTTCAACGACAATGAACTTTGTCGTCCACGTGGGGACCCTGAATACGACCGGCTCTATAAAATTCGGCCCCTCATAAACCACTTCAACGAACGTTTTGCAGCCTTGTTTACTCCCGATCAAGTTGTCTGCGTTGATGAGTCCCTGATTAAATTTTCTGGCCGCTTGTCTTTCAAGCAGTACCTTCCCAGCAAGCGTGCCAGATACGGGGTCAAGCTCTACAAGTTCTGTGACAGGGCAACAGGCTATGTAGTGAACTTTACGGTTTATGAGGGAAAAGACAGTCAGATTGAGTCGGTCAACTGCCCGGATTACATAGGGAGCGCTGGCAAGATAGTGTGGAACTTGGTGTCACCCTTATTCGGAAAGGGGTACCACTTGTATGTGGACAATTATTACACGAGCGTGCCACTGTTTAGTCACTTGTTTGATCATAAGATTGGAGCATGTGGCACCGTGCGACCTAATCGCCGGGGCTTTCCCCAGCGGCTTGTAGATGCCCGTCTTAGGCTGGGGGAGAGAGCCTGCGTGAAGTGTAATAACTTGCTCGCTATGAAGTGGAGGGACAATAAGAATGTTTTCCTTCTTACCTCCCTTCATGCAGACACGACAGTCCAAATTCGTACGGCGACTGGTGTTGTGGAGAAACCCCTCTGTGTCCACGAATATAACCAAAATATGGGAGGGGTGGACCTCAACGACCAGTTGATGGCGCCGTATCTAATTGACCGTAAGGCGAGACGCTGGTACAAAAAAGTGTCTCTATCATTATTCCAATTGGCTTTGCTGAACGCTCATGTGCTATACAGAGCTTCAGGCGGGACGTTATCTCTTCTAAAATTCCAGAATGAGATAGTCACAGAACTCCTGTATCCAGGCGGTTCTGCACCTCACCATCCCCAACCAAATGCAGTAAGCCGGCTGCATGAGAGGCATTATTCGTATGTCCTCCCGAGTACCCCTACCCAAAGCCACCCCCAAAAAAGATGTCGTGTCTGTAGCAAGCGCGGATTTAGGCGTGACACCCGTAGTTTTTGTCCACTCTGTCCTGACAAGCCTGGTCTTTGCCAAGGTGAATGTTTTGAACGCTACCACTCAAAAGTGAAGTTTTAGCGTAGGGTACAGCATTTCACAGACTAGGACACACTTACACAGGGTCTCCCAAGATGCCATTACATTTTGAGAGACCCGAACCATTACAGTTGTAAAGTTACAAAAAAAAGTGTAAAAAAGAAGAAAAAAAAACGTAAAAAACAAAACACAAAAAAAATATAAAATAAAAAAACCAAAAATAGTTGTCGTTTTATTGTTCTCTCTCTCTCTATTTTCTCTCTATTGTTCTGCTCTTTTTTACTGTATTCTATTCTGCAATGTTTTATCATGCTTGCTTTTCAGGTATGTAATTTTTTGTTTTCAGGTGCGCCATTCAACTGCAGCGCGGAATTATTTATCTTGACAGCAACAGCGTTTGCTCCCACGATACATAAAGCCGTGACTCCAGTGCTGTAGGAGGTGATTTCACCACCACAGTTAAAAAAAAGAGCATATATGCCGAAGCATGGGGGCAGCAGGGGCGGAGGAGCGATTTTGCTCCTAATGCCGCGTACATACGGTCGAAATTCCGACCGTGTGTACGCGGCATAACTTTTTTGCGGGAGGATGCCCCCATGCTTCGTCATATATATATTTTAGGCACAGGTTGCGTTAAAACATTTTTTTATTTTTTACTAGGTTTTGTTTTGGTATTTGCTTTGCAGGTATGGCATGGTAAGGTCCTACTGTTGTACTGTAATGTTACTTTGTTTTAATGTTAACCACCATTTGCTTAGCAGGTACGCCATTCAGTTGCAGCGCGGATCTATTTATCTTGACAGCAACAGCGTTTGCTCCCACGATACATAAAGCCGTGACTCCAACGCTGTAGGAGGTGATTTCACCACCACAGTTAAAAAAAAGAGCATATATGCCGAAGCATGGGGGCAGCAGGGGCGGAGGAGCGATTTTGCTCCTAATGCCGCGTATATACGGTCGAAATTCCAACGGAGGCTTATCCGTGGAAAAGTCCGACCGTGTGTACGCGGCATAACCTTTTATGCCGCGTACATACGGTCGAAATTCCAACGAAGGCTTGACCGTGTGTACGCGGCATAACTTTTTTGCGGGAGGATGCCCCCATGCTTCGGCATATATGCCCATCATTAGAAGTGGGTGGATGAAGGGAGGTATTCTAATGGTGGGCATACCCACCAATCAATCTCTTTTTTTCGTTCAGCCAATAGGCTGTATGAAAAAAAAGATTACAATACATGTCCAACAAGGACCAGCAACGTACTGGTATGTTGCTGGACTTTGAATGTTTATACCAGAATGATGCCTGCGGGTTTAGGTATCATCTTGGTATCATTCTTTTCAGCCAGCAGCCGGCTTTCATGTAAAAGCAATTCTAGCAGATAATTAGCCTCTAGACTGCTTTTACAAGCAGTGGGAGGGAATGTCCCCCCCCCCCGGATATAAAAAGCGCCATTGGGAAATTGGGAAAGCATTTTATCACACCGATCTTGGTGTGGTCAGATGCTTTGAGGGCAGAGGAAAGATCTAGGGTCTAACCCCCCAATTTTTTTCAAAAAAAGAGTACCTGTCACTACCTATTGCTATCATAGGGGATATTTACATTCCCTGAGATAACGATAAAAATGGTAAAAAAATAAAATATGGAAGGCACAGTTTAAAAATAAAATAAAAAAGCCAAATAAATAATAAAAAAAAAAAAAAAAAAAAAGCACCGCTGTCCCCCCCTGCTATTGCGCAAAGGCGAACGCAAGCGTCGGTCTAGCGTCATATGTAAACAGCAATTGCATCATGCATGTGAGGTATCACCATGAAGGTCAGATCGAGGGCAGTCATTTTAGCAGTAGACCTCCTCTGTAAATCTAACGTGGTAACCTGTAAAGGCTTTTAAATGCTTTTAAAAATGAATGTAGTTTTGTCGCCGCTGCGCGTTTGTGCGCAATTTTAAAGCATGTCGTGTTTGGTATCCATGTACTCGGCCTATGATCATCTTTTTTATTTCATCAAACATTTGGGCAATATAGTGTTTTTTAGTGCATTAAAAATAAAAAAAGTGTGTTTTTCCCCCAAAAAATGCGTTTGAAAAATCGCTGCGCAAATACTGTGTGTGGAAAAAAAAAATGCAACACCCACCATTTTAATCTGTAGGGCCTTTGCTTTAAAAAAATATATAATGTTTGGGGGTTCAACATAATTTTCTTGCAAAAAAAAATTTTCTTTCATGTAAACAAAAAGTGTCAGAAAGGGCTTTGTCTTCAAGTGGTTAGAAGAGTGGATGATGTGTGACATAAGCTTCCTAATGTTGTGCATAAAATGCCAGGACAGTTCAAAACCCCCCCAAATGACCCCATTTTGTAAAGTAGACACCTCAAGCTATTTGCTGAGAGGCATGTTGAGCCCATTGAATATTTTTTTTTTTGTCCCAAGTGATTGAATAATGACCAAAAAAAAAAAATGTACAAAAAGTTGTCACTAAATTATATATTGCTCAAACATGCCATGGGCATATGTGGAATTACACCCCAAAATACATTCTGTTGCTTCTCCTGAGTACGGGGATACCACATGTGTGGGACTTTTTGGGAGCCTAGTCGCGTACGGGACCCCAAAAACCAAGCACCGCCTTCAGGATTTCTATGGGTGTAAATTTTTGATTTCACTCCTCACTGCCTATCACAGTTTCGGAGGCCATGGAATGCCCAGATGGCACAAAACCCCCCCAAATGACCCCATTTTGGAAAGTAGACACCCCAAGCTATTTGCTGAGAGGTATGTTGAGTATTTTGCAGATCTCGCTTTTTGTCACAAAGTTTTGAAAATGTAAAAAAAGAAAAAAAAAAAGAAAAAAAAATGTCTTTCTTAATTTTCAAAAACAAATGAGAGCTGTAAAATACTCACCATGCCTCTCAGCAAATAGCTTGGGGTGTCTACTTTCCAAAATGGGGTCATTTGTGGGGGTTTTGGGCTATTTTGACATTTTATGGCCTTCAAAACTGTGATAGGTAGTGAGGAGTGAAATCAAAAATTTATGCCCTTAGAAACCTTGAAGGCGGTGCTTGGTTTTTGGGGTCCCGTACGCGGCTAGGCTCCCAAAAAGTCCCACACATGTGGTATCCCCGTACTCAGGAGAAGCAGCAGAATGTATTTTGGGGTGTAATTTCACATATAACCATGGCATGTGTGAGCAATATATCATTTAGTGACAACTTTTTGTACATTTTTTTTTTCTTTTTGTCATTATTCAATCATTGGGGACAAAAAAAAAATATTCAATGGGCTCAACATGCCTCTCAGCAAATAGCTTGGGGTGTCTACTTTCCAAAATGGGGTCATTTGGGGGGGTTTTGTGCCATCTTGGCATTTTATGGCCTTCAAAACTGTGATAGGTAGTGAGGAGCGAAATCAAAAATGTATGCCCTTAGAAACCTTGAAGGCGGTGCTTGGTTTTTGGGGTCCCGTACGCGGCTAGGCTCCCAAAAAGTCCCACACATGTGGTATCCCCGTACTCAGGAGAAGCAGCAGAATGTATTTTGGGGTGTAATTTCACATATGCCCATGGCATGTGTGAGCAATATATCATTTAGTGACAACTTTGTGCAAAAAAAAAAACAGTTTGTCATATTCCCGCAACCTGTGGCAAAATATAAAATATTCCATGGACTCAACATGCCTCTCAGCAAATAGCTTGGGGTGTCTACTTTCCAAAATGGGGTAATTTGGGGGGGTTTTGTGCTATTTTGGCATTTTATGGCCTTCGAAACTGTGATAGGTAGTGAGGAGTGAAATCAAAAATTTACGCCCTTAGAAATCCTGAAGGCGGTGCTTGGTTTTTGGGGCCCTGTACGCGGCTAGGCTCCCAAAAAGTCCCACACATGTGGTATCCCCGTACTCAGGAAAAGCAGCAGAATGTATTTTGGGGTGCAATTCCACATATAACCATGGCATGTGTGAGCAATATATCATTTAGTGACAACTTTTTGTACATTTTTTTTTTTTCTTTTTGTCATTATTCAATCATTTGGGACAAAAAAAAAAAATATTCAATGGGGTCAACATGCCTCTCAGCAAATAGCTTGGGGTGTCTACTTTCCAAAATGGGGTCATTTGGGGGGGTTTTGTGCCATCTTGGCATTTTATGGCCTTCAAAACTGTGATAGGTAGTGAGGAGTGAAATCAAACATTTATGCCCTTAGAAACCTTGAAGGCGGTGCTTGGGTTTTGGGGTCCCGTACGCGGCTAGGCTCCCAAAAAGTCCCACACATGTGGTATCCCCGTACTCAGGAGAAGCAGCAGAATGTATTTTGGGGTGTAATTTCACATATGCCCATGGCATGTGTGAGCAATATATCATTTAGTGACAACTTTGTGCAAAAAAAAAAAAGTTTGTCATATTCCCGCAACTTGTGGCAAAATATAAAATATTCCATGGACTGAACATGCCTCTCAGTAAATAGCTTGGGGTGTCTACTTTCCAAAATGGGGTCATTTGGGGGGGTTTTGTGCTATTTTGGCATTTTATGGCCTTCGAAACTGTGATAGGTAGTGAGGAGTGAAATCAAAAATTTGCGCCCTTAGAAATCCTGAAGGCGGTGCTTGGTTTCCGGGGTCCCGTACGTGGCTAGGCTCCTAAAAAGTCCCACACATGTGGTATCCCCGTACTCAGGAGAAGCAGCAGAATGTATTTTGGGGTGCAATTCCACATATAACCATGGCATGTGTGAGCAATATATCATTTAGTGACAACTTTTTGTAATTTTTTTTTTTTTTTGTCATTATTCAATCACTTGGGACAAAAAAAAAAAAAAATTCAATGGGCTCAACATGCCTCTCAGCAATTTCCTTGGGGTGTCTACTTTCCAAAATGGGGTCATTTGGGGGGGTTTTGTACTGCCCTGCCATTTTAGCACCTCAAGAAATGAGATAGGCAGTCATAAATTTAAAGCTGTGTAAATTTCAGAAAATGTACCCTAGTTTGTAAACGCTATAACTTTTGCGCAAACCAATAAATATACGCTTATTGTCATTTTTTTTACTAAAGACATGTGGCTGAATACATTTTGGCCTAAATGTATGACTAAAATTGAGTTTATTCGATTTTTCTTATAACAAAAAGTAGAAAATATCATTTTTTTTCAAAATTTTCGGTCTTTTTCTGTTTATATCGCAAAAAATAAAAATCGCAGAGGCAATCAAATACCATTAAAAGAAAGCTCTATTTGTGGGAAGAAAAGGACGCAAATTTCATTTGGGTACAACATTGCATGTCCGCACAATTTACAGTTAAAGCAGCGCAGTGCCGAATCCCAAAAACAGGCTTGGTCCTAATGGCCCGAAATGGTCCGGGGCTTAAGTGGTTAATATCCATACAAGACCCAAATGGGGCTGGTAATGGGCTGGGGTGGGGGGGGTGATGGGGTAGCTATGCCATTTTTCTCAAAGATTTTCATCCATATTACCGGGACCAGACATGACATTAAAGCCGCAAGCAGTTTTAAATGGCTTTTTTTTTTCCTTTAGAAATGTAATTTTGTGCAGGGACAGTTCTAAACACGGGAAACACGTGGCACTTCACAGGCATACTTTAGACACCCCCCAGGTACGATATTTAAAGGAATATTTGACTTTTTTTTTTTTCACTTTATGCATCATTAAAATGACTGCTCCCGAAAAACGGCCGTTTTTAAAACTTCTTTTTGCATTGATACATGTCCCCTGGTGAAGAACCCGGGTTCCCAAACCCTTTTTAGGACAATAACATGCATAATAGTCGTTATAATTAGCACTTTAGATTTCGAACGTTCGCATCCATTGTATTTAATAGGGTTCTAAAGTTCGTGCGAACTTTCGGTCCGTTCGCAGGTTCTGGTGCGAACCGAACCCGGGCGTGTTCGGCTCATCCCTACCCAACAGTAGTTTATGGCACATAGACGTCAACCTGGAGTCGTAAGTGTAGCCGGGTGCCTGTCAGCGGTCTGCTTGTGCAGCTATCTTCCCCCGAACCCCCCTCCCCCGGCTGCTGTGTAAAAAGATAGGCTCTGTGGTGGCAGACTTTCTTCTCACCCCTCGCTTCCCTACTGTGTGAGCAGAGTGGGCTCTGTGTAATTTCCCCTGCTCACTCCTGCCCCTCTCCTTCCTGGCAGCAGAGGACCTGAGCCAATCAGCAGCAAGAGGACTTGCTATGCAGCAGCCTCTAAGGATACTGGAAATGGTGGTCCTTAATGCAGCACAGTGCAATGCATGTGAATGGCGATAAATAGGCTGTAGACTACAAGGGGAATAAGGCTATGTACAACAGAGGCAATCTGGAGAGATCGGGGTCTTTTGTGGGAGAAAGCTGAGCTGTACAGGCTGGTGCCAGAGCTTTTGCAGTGCAGAGACCAGAGGATGCAACACTGGAGTGCCTGTGCCTACAAAGGAGGGGGAGGGACCTATTGCTGATGACTGAGCCTAGCACCAATGATAGATCTTTTCCTGAACTGGGACCGGAGATGGGTGGACCTGTTGCCATGAGTGTCTAAAACAAGGGAGAACCAGCGAGGGCCAGAGCTGAGAGAAGCATTGCTTCTTGTTTAGCAGAGCATCAACCATCCATTTTACACTCCTAAAGTGACAGCTACACGTGCACCACCCTATAGAAGGGCCCTAATGATAGACAGCTAATATTGACAATTAGGCGCCAGGTACATGTAGTCACCTCCAAGGGGTCAGGAAGGTATACACCCACGGACTATTGGGGCTGTATGCTTAGTGTGCACACCAAGACCTGTATTTTGTGGGTTAGCTGATGGCGATACTTTTAACATTGTTTCACTAATTATAATCTGGTTAAACATGACTACAGTTCAGTTATTTGCCATCTTATGGGTCAGTGTACTCGTTATTTAGTGCAGCATCTTTAAATCTGTTCAGTTGCCTGTTTATTGATTCATGCATTGTTTAACTGCATTGCCATAGTACATCCTTTCAGTCTTCCATTCAGTTGCTTGTGGCCTAATTTGTGTGCATTATTATAGGGTGGTAGCATACTAACTTTTAAGTTACACAGGTGTGTCACTGGGGTCCGAGCAGGTTAAACACTTGCTGAGCAGCCGCCGTCATTGTACTGTGGCAGGTTGGCTCGTACCCGCGAAACGCCGTCATTGTATGTCGGCTCGGGAACTCTAGTTTGTGGGCGCGCGCCCACTGGCCAGTGGGGGAGCCAATTAGCAGGTGAGGCGGACTCAATGTCCGGCGGCCACCTGCGATCGTTCCCTGCAGTGACAGAGCGGGGATCTCCCTGTGTTAACAAGGCAAATCTCCATTCTGACAGGGGAGATTACACAGATCCTGTCTTTCTACTATGCAGGAAGATGGATCTGTGTGTTTCCCCAGGCAGCCCATCCCCCATACAGTTAGAAAACACCTGCAGGGAACACATTTAACCCCTTGATCGCCCCTGATGTTAACCCTTTTCCTGCCAGTGTCATTAGTACAATATTTTTAGCACTGATTACTGTAATAATGTCACTGGTTTCCAAAAAAAACTAAAAAATGTCAGTTGGGTGTCCGATCTGTCCTCCACAATGTTACAGTCCCGCTAAATATCGCAGATCACCGCCATTACTAGTGAAAAAAAAAAAAATAATAATAAAAATGGCATGCGATTTTATTTTATTTTTTACCAAAAATATGTAGAAGAATATATATCGGCCTAAACTTAGGAAGAATTTTTTATTTATTTTTTGGTGGGGGGGGGGGGGGAGGATATTTAATATAGCAAAAAGTAAAAAATATTGCTTTTATTTTTCAAAATTGAAGCTCCTTTTTTGTTTATAGCTCAAAAACATAAAAACCGCAGAGGTGATCAAATACCACCAATAGAAAGCTCTATTTGTGGGGAAAAAAAGGATGTCAATTGAAACTATGTAATTATGTAACTAATTGTTTGGGTACAGCATCACACGACCGCGCAATTGTCAGTTAAAGCGACGCAGTGCCGTATCCCAAAAAATGGCCTGGTCATTAAGGGGCAAAATCTTCCGGTCCTTAAGTGGTTAAAGAGTTGTGGCAGAACAGAGAATCTATCATATCCAGCAGCAAATGGGGTAAGAGCTACATAACAAAAGTATTAAAGCGGTAGTATACCGCTGAAAAAAACAAAATGAAAAAAAAACCTGCAAGACAATAGCATAATGTGCTAGTATGCATCTCATACTAGCACATTATGAGATACCTTAGAACGAAGCTCCCGCAGCGGGCCCGGTCACCACTGAGGGAGCTGACATGTTCCCTCTGCGTTTCTTGCGGGATCGCTGGCTCCGGCACTGTGAGTGGCTGGAGCCGCAATGACATCAGCCAGGATACGCCGGACCTGCAGAACGCATGCGCCGCTGACGTCAGATATTCTTTTTACCTACAGATAAGCCTTATTATAGGCTTACTTATAGGTAAAAATCACCAAGCGGGCAATGCAACCTCTTTAAAGCACTCAACATGCAGTCTTTACTTATATGGTCATGAAAATTTGAGTTGACTTCTAATATCCCTAAAAAATTTGGCTTTCAGAGCATTATGTTAGTACTGTTGCATTTACTATGTCAAAAGCAACCATTTATGGTTACTAAACCTGCCCCTCTTACTATTTATCTAAGCTTTAGTTATCACCTGTTGTTTCATTGCCTTGGTATGTGTTTTTAGGTTTTGTCTGCAAATGAATTCTTCAGCAACAAAACAATTTGACGCTCTAGCTGGCTTGTCTGACAGGAAAAACTAGAAATTATGATGAAAGTTGACGTATTCATGTCAGTGGATAGTAAAACGATGATGCTGAAATGTTACCTGCCTTACCTGCCTTTAATTTCTGGCTCCTCGCAGGAAGAGAGGCACACCGCACTACAAGCCCGTACCCTCCTGTGTGAGGAGGTTGAGCGGTGTTAGTTTCGGGCCTGCCTGCGGCTGGAGTTGAATCCTCCCGAGGAAGATTCTCACCTCTACCTTAGATAGATGCAAGTCCTTATTTTTCCCCAGGAATGTAATTCCGCGTACACGCGATAGTTTTTAATGACGAGAAAAATTTAATTTTTTTTAAATGGTCATTAAAAATGATCGTGTGTGGGCTTTCCAGCATTTTTCCCGACGAGAAAAACGGCGAGAATCACTACGAGAAAAATTGGAACATGCTCTAATTTTTGAGAAAGGATTCTTTTGCGCTTCTAGTGAGTAGTGAAATGTTGTACAGTGCTAAGTGCCAAGAGGTATTGTGCAAACCGCTGCAAAAACGAAACGTGTTCACCTTACACGGTAATAGAATGAATGAAAGATGTTTTTGCGCTAGATGCTAACACACAAATAGTGATTAATACAAACCAATATGAATAGAAATAGAAAGAAATAAACGTGCATAAATAAATTCGATCAAATATACGTGCAAATGGATATCAATAGTGCATATCAATAAATCTATAAATCTTGCACATCTATAGATCCATAACCAAGTGCCTGTGCAGTGATGCTACATATGCAAAAAAAGAGAGTGGAGTGGTTACAATGGAGTAGAATAAGTATAGTGTCAAATCCTATACCAAAAATATCCAAAAATCCAAAAAAGGAATATTGATAATCCAGTGGAAAAGTGTTAAACAATATTATGGTTATGTAGCGGGTACATAATTTCCCGCCGTAAGTTTTTTAATTTTTCGGTGACACTAGTAATGTATCTCCGGAGGTCCACTGGGTGGCGCTGTCACTGTGGGCCGACGGATGGATACCGCTGTGTGCTGAGCTGACTTTTGTCCTCTCTGGGCAGCGGTATGGTGGGGCGGGGAACCCGCCGTGCTTGCTGGGAGAGGGGATAAAAGGGGCCGGCCATCTTGGTCACGGGGTTGTTGGTCCCTGGCACCTTTAGCCTGCGGACGGAGTTCGTGTTTGTCCTCTAGGTGGACTAGGCCTAGAGGACCACTGGAGATCGTGTTCCATCTCAGGCACCTTTAGTCTGGGGTGAGGTACTCGGACGGCGGTCCGGAGCTCAGTGCCCAACACTGAGTTCCGCGAGGGAAGGATCCTAGGGTACTCCGGAGATGGATGCCTGAATCCGAGGTGGACGTAATGGACCGGGAAGAGCTCCTCATCTGAAGACCCGGTGCAGCATACTGCCGGTGACGGGTGAGCCTCTTGTCGGAGACCGTCCGGAAGGTGAATTTCCCTCGTGCGGAGACCATAACCCACTCTTTGGAGGAGAGTGGAGGTTCGAACTTGTGTCTGGGCCTATTCGTACACACACCTCCTTTTCTGTTCTATAGCCAAGGGAGTCCATGTTATGTGCTAAATAAAGGAGTGTTGGACTTTAACGGTGTGTAGCTCAAGTTTCTGGCAGATGAGGTTCTTGGAGACTCTTGGAGGGAGGATCCGATGCACAACACAGGCCCGAAGGTAAAGGAAGGCATTGCTGATACAACTTATACATCTGTGGTGGAAGCCAGGCGTAGCGCACCCTCTCCCTCCCCTATCATACCCCTAGACCAGAGACATAGCGAGCAGAACTTTAATAGAGGGGACTGGGAGAGGGGAGGAAGAGCCCGCTACAGTTAATAAAATTAATAATAAAAAGTTCCATGCAAAATAGTGATAATGGTGAATATTTTCTTGCTGGGCTATGGTGAACTGTTCTGTAAATATTCAAATTCCTTAGTGGAGTGTTTCCCAAGGCTGTAGTCTCACTGGACTCTTACCTCCAGATAGATGAATATAAACAGAATCTGTGTAATCTTTCTCCTCTGACTTGTCCTCTCCAGCGTGTATGTAAGGGAGATTGAGAGGTACCGAGAGGTACCGCAGACCGGAAGTACCCGGACTAAGAGTAAGACGGCGAAAGCGCCGCTCTTTATCCACACGCTTAATATCTTTAATTTGATGTAAGAGCATTACCATATAATAAACTCCTGTTACCAATACATACTTCACTATTGGAGATTCCCTTTTCTTTTCTCCCCGGAGCCATTATTGGAGCCGTTTCCCACCCCCCTTCCCCTGTGTCTTTCCCATCCCCACAGGATCACAGCGCCAGCAACGCTAGTGGAGGAGAGAGAGAGAGCATTTTTACATACACACATACACGCTGGAGAGGACACGTCTAAGGAGAAAGATTACACAGATTCTGTTTATATTCATCTATCTGGAGGTAAGAGTCCAGTGAGACTACAGCCTTGGGAAACACTCCACTAAGGAATTTGAATATTACAGAACAGTTCACCATAGCCCAGCAAGAAAAGATTCACCATTATCACTATTTTGCTTGGAACTTTTTATTATTAATTTTATTAACCATAATATTGTTTAACATTTTTCCACTGGATTACCAATATTATGTTTTTGGATTTTTGGATTTTTTTGGTATAGGATTTGTCACTATACTTATTCTACTCCATTGTAACCACTCCACTCTCTTTTTTTGCATATGTAGCATCACTGCACAGGCACTTGGTTATGGATCTATAGATGTGCAAGATTTATAGATTTATTGATATGCACTATTGATATCCATTTTCACGTATATTTGATCGAATTTATTTATGCACGTTTATTTCTTTCTATTTCTATTCATATTGGTTTGTATTAATCACTATTTGTGTGTTAGCATCTAGCGGAAAACATCTTTCATTCATGCTCTAATTTTTCACGTCGTTTTTGACATTTGTCGTTTTTCTCATCATGAAAAACGGTCGTGTGTGGGCTTTAACGACGTGAAAAAAAATGCGCATGCTCAGAATCAAGTATGAGACGGGAGCGCTCATTCTGGTAAAACTAGCGTTCGTAATGGAGATAGCACATTCGTCACGCTGTAACGGACTGAAAAGCACGAGGCTGAAAAGCGCGAATCGTCCCTCAACAAACTTTACTAACATGAAGGGTGGCGCCATCCGAATGAAACTTCCCCTTTATAGTGCCGTCATACGTGTTGGACGTCACCGCGCTTTACTCGAACATTTTTTTCCACGATAGTGTGTAGGCAAGGCAGGCTTGAGAGGAAACACGAAAAATCACGTCGAGAAAAATGCCGTTTTTTTCAATGACATTAAAAACGATCGTGTGTACGCGGCATAACTGTCCACACCAACTGAAAGTCCAACTTCAATATTTATTTCACACGGATAATAAACAGTCTCTTTAACAGCAGACAGGTTGGAACAAGACACAGGACAGCTTAGGTGGGAGGAGGTCCAGGCACAAACTTGAATCAACTCTTTGACTGTTTAGGTTTCACAAACCGTTATGGCGCACAATCTCTGCCACAGACCGTGAGGTTGGTCTCTGCCACAGACCAGGTGAATAAAGTCACTGCCACTGACTTGGAGAACAGGTCACTGCCACTGACCGGGTGAATAAAGTCACTGCCACTGACTGGGTGAATAGGTCACTTCCACTGACCTTGAACGTGAACTTCCTTCTTAAGAGTATCTGGCCCATGTAAAGGAGAAGACATCCCTCCGGAGAGTTACCAGAGGTCCCCACCGTCACCACGACTCTGCGCTGGGTCTTCGGAAAAGGTAACCTCCCTGGCCTCCTCGTCCTAGATCCGGGTCCCCTCGCAAGGCGGCACCCTGGGAGTCCTCGATCCCTAGCGGACCCCAGCCGAAGGTGCTGGGCTCCGGGCCTTCCAAAATAGTACCTCACCCCAGACTGAAGGTGTCTGGGATGGAACAGGAACCAGGCCCCCGGGCCTAGGGCACCCGGGGATGACACGCACACCCAGGCTGAAGGTGCCTGGGCGCGGACGAACCACACACACACCCAGGCTGAAGGTGCCTGGGCGTGAACGAACCCCAATGGAAGATGGCCGCCCCTTTTTACACCCTCTCCCGACAGGCACAGCAGGTTCCCCGCCCCGCTGTTCCTCTTGCCGAGAGAGGACAAAAAAAGCACAGCCCTGTATCAGTGGTTCAACCCTGGCCTACGGCACCAGCGCCACCTGTAGGCCACAGGGAACTGCACACCAACACTATCTCCAATGAACAGAAATGGTCCATTAACCCTAACAATCAGTGTGTCGAAAGCCTCGTACACACGACCGAGTTTCTCGTCCAAAACCGGCAAGAAAAGTGCCGCGTGAGCTTTTTTGTCGAGAAAACCGTTCGTGTGTATGATTTTACGACGAGAAAATTGCCGTGAATCTCGACGAGAAAATAGAGAACCTGCTCTCTATTTTCTCGTCAGGATTCCAGATTTCCTCGTCGTGTTTCTCGTCGGCCTGTTTTGTGATGAGAAAATGGTTCGTGTGTATGCTTTTACGACTCTTCCAAAAGCGCGCATGCTCAGAAGCAACTATGAGACGGGAGCGCATCTTCTGGTAAAACAAGCCTTCGTAATGGAGATAGCACATTCGTCACGCTCCAAATTTTTGCATCGTTTAAATGCTGTGCATTGAAATCTTCGTTAGAATGTTACATTAATCCAAACGAATGAACTTCTTTTGCTGCTGATATTCACACAGAGTTATGACTATCTTTTTTTAACCTTTTTCATGCTGCTCTTAAGAAGATTTATGTGTATTATATCGTGCAAGTTTTTAGGAATATTAAAAAATTAGATATTTTTCAAACTGATGTTAATTGTAATTTCGCAATGTTTTGGTAGTGATCTCCCATTGAATCTTTTAATATATATTATTTACATTTTACACTCTTTTTTGGGAAATACGATTTAGTTATTTTTTTGGGGGGTTGTTATCTGTCCCTTTTTTTGTCAGTCAAATGTATCTGCTTACTCCAAAGCTAGATTTTACATTTTTACAAATACACATAGTCAAGTATGAACTTAAAGAAAAATAACATTTATTCATGTTTGAACTAAAATAAAGAGAAGGCAGCGCTGGAGAAGCTGCTGCCATTTGTGCATCCCAGGGACCCCAGAGCACACAGCAACCCTGTGTGGACACTAAAATTGGGAGCTTGAGAAGGCCAACATTTCTGAGCACAATCTGATGCTGGCCTCCCAGAGGTCAGGAACAGCAGCAGGTGATATATATGTCCCAAGTGTGTGGTACTACAACAGGCTGCCTTCTGTCCGACCACAATGAAGCAAGGCCATCACTTCCTCGTCTTCCTGGCAACCTTCCCTGCAACCTTTCCTGAAGCCTTCCCTGCAGCCTTCCTTCTTCGTTTGGCTGGAGGCTGGGCCACTGGAGGGGTACTCCTGTCAGGAGGAGGAGGAGGTGGAGGAGAAGGGGGTGGTGCAGAAGAACAAGGTGGAGGTGGAGGAGAAGGGGGTGGGGCGGAAGAACAAGGTGGAGGTGGAGGAGAAGGGGGTGGGGCGGAAGAACAAGGTGGAGGTGGAGGAGAAGGGGGTGGGGCGGAAGAACAAGGTGGAGGTGGAGGAGAAGGGGGTGGGGCAGAAGAAGAATGTGGAGGTGGAGGAGGAGGTTGAGGTTGGGACAGTTGTGCCACCTCACAAATGGCGGTATTGGGGGTAATTTTTTCCATCACCCCCTTGTTGAGCAAGGTGATGAGCAGGGGCTCGCATAGGAGGCGTTGCTCCATGCTCATCACCTTGAACTTTGCCTCCACTAGGCCGGCAATGGCCTCTTCAGGGGATGTGGGCTCTTTGAGGGTGGCATGGGCCTCTTTAATAAGGGCCATTGCTGCCTCACTGGTGGTCCTGTCCCTCCTGCCTCTTTTGGGAAGCCGGATGGGAGGCACCTGGGATCTGGTGCTTCTCCTTTGCCCTGCCACCTCCTGACTGCCACTGGGCCCTGCCACCTCCTGGCTGCCACTGGGCCCTGCCACCTCCTGGCTGCCACTGGGCCCTGCTACCTCCTGGCTGCCACTGGGCCTTTCCTCCTCCTGCCTGACAGTTTCCAGACCCTCCTCCTGGCTGATTTCATCCTGTGTATGAAAAAAAGGGATTTTTATAACAGCTTACCTGTAAAATCCTTTTCTTGGAGTACATCACGGGACACAGAGCGACTTAGTCATTACTAATGGGTTATATAGTTTACCTTCAGGTGTTGGCACTGGCCAATTCCAAACCGGAAGTACCCTCCCCTATATAAGCCCCTCCCACCCGGGAGCACCTCAGTTTTGTAGCCAAGCAATAAGTGTCCCAAAAAGAGGGGTGGGAGCTCTGTGTCCCGTGATGTACTCCAAGAAAAGGATTTTACAGGTAAGCTGTTATAAAAATCCCTTTTTCTTTTTCGTACATCACGGGACACAGAGCGACTTAGTCATTACTAATGGGACGTCCCAAAGCAATGCCAAATGAGGGGGGGGTACATAAGCTGGGCGCCATCAGGCATGAGGATCTTTTGCGGCCTGCAACACACTGCGCCCAAAGGCGACATCCTCCTGACTTCTAACGTCTACCTGATAGAATCTAGTAAACGTGTGTACCGAAGACCATGTTGCGGCCTTACATACTTGAGCCAGGGAGGCCTGGTGATGCACTGCCCATGAAGTTCCAACCGCTCTTGTGGAGTGCGCCCTAACTTTGAACGGAGGCGGTCTCTTTCTCAAGCCATAGGCTTGTATTATGACCTGTCGAATCCACTTGGCTAAAGTAGATTTTGATGCTGCCTGACCCCTTCTGGGGCCTTCCGGCAGAACAAACAAAGAATCCGTTCTGCGAATCTGAGCAGTGGCTTTTAGATAAGCTTTAACTGCTCTTACCACATCCAAAGAATGTAATAACTTTTCCTCTACTGAGATAGGTTTGGGGAAAAAAGAAGGAAGAACCACATCTTGGTTCAAATGAAACCTCGATACCACCTTAGGAAGAAAGGCTGGATGAGGACGTAATACTACTCTGTCCTTATGGACAACCAGATATGGCTCCTTACAGGACATAGCTGCTAATTCCGACACTCTTTTAGCCGAACAAATGGCTACTAAGAAAACCAATTTCCTGGTGAGAAGAACCAAGGAAATGTGTTGTAATGGTTCAAACGGTTGTTTCTGTAGAACCGACAGAACCAGGTTTAAGTCCCAAGGACATATGGGAATACTAACCGGAGGGCTAATACGCATCACTCCTTGTATAAAGGCTTTGACTAGTGAATGCGAAGCCAAGGGCCTTTGAAAAAATATTGACAAGGCCGAAATCTGACCCTTGATAGTACTCAAGGCCAGCTTCCTATCTACAGCCCACTGTAGGAAGTCCAGAATCCTCCCTATCATGTACTTACGTGGATGCCATTTCTTGGTCTCACACCACGTAATGTACGCTTTCCAGATCCTATAATAGATCTGCCTGGATACCGGTTTCCTGGCATTGATCATGGTAGATACCACAGAATTAGAGAGCCCTCTCTTTTTCAGAATGTGGGCTTCAATAGCCAGGCCGTCAAACCTAGGGCTGGTAAGGAAGGGTGGTATATCGGTCCTTGCGACAGCAGGTCCGGACGAAGTGGGAGGGTCCAAGGACTCCTCACTGACATTTTTACAATCTCCGCGTACCATGCCCTTCGGGGCCACGCTGGAGCCACCAGAATCACTGGTTTCTTTTCTACCCTGATTCTGCGGAGTAATCGCGGTAACAATTGTGGCGGTGGGAATGCATATATCAGCTTGAACCGATCCCAAGGGAACACTAGGGCATCCGAGCCGCAAGCTAGGGGATCCCTTGTGCGAGACACAAACCTGTCCACCTTTGCGTTGAATCTGGATGCTAGCAGATCTACATCCGGTGTTCCCCACCGCTGGCATATTGCCTGGAAAACCTCGGGGTGAAGCCTTTTCGAAAACCAACAGAGGACTAGGAGCCAGGGCCCTTTTGCCGGAGGGCCTGTGCGGTGGATGAACGCAGCAACAGGGCAGAGGAAGTGGATTC
This sequence comes from Rana muscosa, assembly GCA_029206835.1. Taxonomy (NCBI): domain Eukaryota; kingdom Metazoa; phylum Chordata; class Amphibia; order Anura; family Ranidae; genus Rana; species Rana muscosa. The sequence continues at coordinate 471,045,960 of CM055117.1, read as the reverse complement.
CCTCAGAGAAACTTACCAGCTGCCTGGATCTTTTGAGTTGAGAAAACCAAAGATCCACATTTACAAGAAAAATGGACTACAGCGGCCTCTAGTGGTTTAACACAGGTACCGCGGTCCCTGTTTTTTTTTTTTTTTTTTTTCTTGACTACTATTAAAATTTTACATTTTCAGTAGTTATAGGCAAACACAGATATTTAGCGGGAATACCGTTAGGTAACAGACAGAAAGACAAATTAGGCTTGGGGGTCCCCCAATAGAACCAAGTTCCTGAGGGCCCCCACTTACCTGATCCCCGCCGCAGGACTTTGTTTGGTCCACAAAAGTCCAAACTTCACCTATCACGGCAGGCATTGTAATTAAACCTTCAGGGACCGGGTTCCCAAGGATTCCACTCCCCTGGACCTGTATAGCACCCTGCACAGACAGCGTCTTGGTCGTGGGTATGACCAGAGCTCTGGATCCCAGGGTCCAGCCCTCCTAAGAGAAGCATTACAGGCAAAACCTTGCTCTTCTGCTGCAAGGCCCGGGTACCGACCGTTTAGCTATGAAGCTTTTTTGGTGGGATCCGGAACAGCTTACTAAGGCCCAAAAGAACCTGTACGCAAGCCCAGTGAAAACACATGTTACTCTTTGGCCAACACCTTAGACACTGGCAAAAAACTGAGGTGCTCCCGGGTGGGAGGGGCTTATATAGGGGAGGGTACTTCCGGTTTGGAATTGGCCAGTGCCAACACCTGAAGGTAAACTATATAACCCATTAGTAATGACTAAGTCGCTCTGTGTCCCGTGATGTACGAAAAAGAAAGGGACATAGTTTAATATGTTGGTTTAATCTTTGCATCAAACTTTATAAACATGATTGAAGCAATTAGAATGTAAATCCAGAAATATTTTTTTTTTAATTTACACCTACATCAGATTGACTATTTAGCACCCAATTAAGTGCAGACTAATGTCTCGAGATCTTGATTTCACTTGTGGAAGCCAAAATATTGTATGTTTCTCATCTTGACATATTTGGCAAACATTAATTTTATCCCAATACATTTTCATTTAATACTATACCTGGCTCCAGATGGCCAAATCAGGATCATCCAGGATGGCTGCCTCCTCTTGCTCCAGAGAAGGCTCAGGTTGGCTGCAGGGAAGTCTGGGGGGAAGAGTGGAGAGTGATGGCCTTGCCTCAATGTGGTCATCCAGAAAGGACATCCTGCTGTAGTACCACAAAATCGGGACATACACATCACCTGCTGCTGCTCCTGACCTCTGAGAAGCCAGGACCTTAGAGCGTTCAGTCCTGTAGGTGCCTCTCAAGCTCCCAATTTTAGTGTCCACTTGTTTTGCTGTGGCTGTGGGCACCTTGGTATGCACAAATGGGAGCAGCTTCTCCAGCGCTGCTTTTCTCACCCCTCTTTTTTTGTGGATGGGGTTTTTCGTCTCCCACAGAGCGGGCAGCTCCCTTACCCGGTCAATAAATTCCGCCAGGAACTCTTTGTCGCTAATAAAGACATTCATATTGTATCTGCAAGTTAAATAAATAATATATAACTAATGTGAGGCAAACAGTCTAACCTCCTTAACATCGTAGTCACCATATATATCCTACAACATTCTCAAAACAGTATAGGCCAACAATTTGGCACAGTCTCAAAATCACATACCTTCGTTCGCACGTCCGTCACTTGAACTCCTCTCTCCGCATACCGAACGTACTATAGTCACATGTGTGTTTGCTATATACACACCACGCATGCGTCAAAATACGAACACGTCGCTCCGCACACGTCGCCCGCCCATGACGTTCTAACGAACATCTTTTCCCCGCCCCTTCTCTTTCGGCGTGCAGACAGATATGGCGGAGTTACAGCAGGTGTCTGATAATTCCGCAACTAGCGAGGAGACAAGCCCGGAGACCGAGGACACGTCACGATCAAGGAGGAGATTCAAGGCATCGAATATGTCTTTTGCGGAGATGGCGGAGATGGTGGACATCTTGCTCAAGTCTGATTATGACGCAAAGCATGGGCCGTATAGCAAACCAAATAGAAGGAAGGCCAAAATCCTCACTAAAGTCGTGAAGAGTCTGAAGACGAATTTCTGGGTGAAACGCTCAAATGAGCAGCTCAGAAAGAGGTGGTCAGACCTCAAACTGAGGGAGCCAGAGCAGTTAGGGAGCATTAAGAGAATGCTTGCAAAAAGTAAGTAAAATGTACACTTTTCTGCTATTAATCATTTTCTAAACTGACATATTGCTGGTTTTGTTTTTTTTTTCTTATTGGACTCCCTTCCAAAATGTAATATTTTGAACTTGGTTGGGCACAGTAATCGTTCGTTACGTTACAGACACTTCGTTCGGCCACTATCCGCTGTTTTGGCTTATTTTACAGCCACAAAAGTAATTAGACATCTGCCATTTTTTGGGAAATTTGGGGCACAAAGTTTTAGGCTAGATGATGTGTTTGTAAAGAGAATGAAATGCAAACTGTAAACTGTGTAAAGGAGAGGACACTCAGCAGCTGCTTCCACATCTGTACTTTGGAGCACTATAGTGTGGGCCACCAGACCCGCCTTTTTTGGGTGTCCCACACAGGTGCATCAGAGAATTTTTGTGTTGCTTACATGTCTAAAAAATGACAGACAAAGGTGAATACTAAACATATTCTTGGTCAGAAATAATGCATTCATCTTTAACTTCCGCCCAAACACACACTTGTACCCCACTTCCAAGCAATTTAGCCTGTTTTTTTTTTTTAATGTAGCGGGTACTTACTTTCCCGGGTGCATTTTTTTAATCTAGCCGTGACATCAGTGCTATGTTCCCGGCGGTCCACGAGGTGGCGCTGCCGCCGTGGCCGGAGGGACGAATATCACTGTGTGTCGAGTCTCCTTTTTGTCCTCTTTCGGTAGCGGTATGGTGGGGCGGGAAACCCGCCGTGCTTGCTGGGAGAGGGGATAAAAGGGGCCGACCATTTTGGTCACGGGTTCTTCGTCCCAAGCACCTTCAGCTTGCGGACGTGGGTTCGTGCTCGTCCTCTAGGAGGCCTCGGCCTAGAGGACCAACGGAGATCGTGTTCCACCCCAGGCACCTTCAGCCCTGGGGTGAGGTACTTGCAAGAAGGTCCGGAGCTCAGTGCCCAACACTGAGTTCCGCGAGGGAAGGGTCCTAAGGCACTTCGGGGATGGAGGCCTGAATCTGAGTAAGACGCAATGGACCGGGGAGAGCTCCTCACTCGAAGACCCGGTGCAGCAGACTGCCGGTGACGGGTGAGTCTCTTGTCGGAGACCGTCCAGAAGGATCCCCTTCCTCTCGTGCGGAGACCATATCCCACTCTCCAGGAGGAGAGTGGAGGAGCGAATTTGTGTCTGGGCCTATTCACACTCACACCTCCTTTTCTGTCCTAACTATCAAGGAAGTCCCTGTATGGTGTGTTCTAATAAAGGAGTGTTGGACTTTAATGGTGTGAGGCTCACTTCCTGGCGGACGAAGTTCACGGTGACTCTTGGAGGGAGGATCCGGGTGCACGGCACAGACCCGAAGGTAAACAGGACATTGCTGATACTACAGGCATTTCCATGTGGTGGAGGCTAGGCGTAGCCCACCCGCTCTCTCTCTCTCCACCCTACCAGATACCCCTAGACGAGAGACAGTGCGAGCCGCACAGAGAGAGAAGAGGGGCAGGCGCTACACGTGGGGGCTCGTCCGGGATTGTGTTGTGCATCACAGTATTGAACAAGTCTGCTGGATGAGTTAACTGAATAGGCCAAAGTGCAGCCCTGCTCGAAGTCGTGGAATTGACCCTAGACAAGGGAAAGGCCCGCGCAGGAAGAGCGGTGAACGGAGGCCCAGCCGTGTGAGGTACTACACGTGGGGGCTTCTAATTGCACTGCGCCAACAGACACAACCCCCGCCGCTTAGTTCGTGGGCGTGGCTCATCCAAAGAAAGTGAAAAAGCCCGCGAACTGGAGCAAAGGGGAGGAGTCCAATACGTGAGAGGGCTACACGTGGGACATTGGCGCGAAAACTCTGCAGTGCGTGATGGACCAGCAACAAGTCACCAGGTTTGGACATACTTCATGGATTCCAGTTCACCCTGCTACTACCACGATGACTGCTGCTGCTCCGATAACAGATACCGGGATCCGGCTGAAGCCAAGGGGTCGATTCGCCCTGTACTCATGCATGGACGTAGAGGCCCTGGGTGTAATTTGTCCCGGGTGCTTGGGACTAGTGTGCCACCTGAAGCCCTTCGGACAATGTGAAGCCTGTGGGGAATTCCTGTTCGAGGTGGATCCGGTAGTAGACAGGCCGAGAACCATCTACCCAGGCCGGGCTTTAGGTAACACTACTCGCAGAGGAGGAATTACTGTTGTAAAAGCCATCCCAGCGCGCACTGCAGCGACCGCGGAGGAGGTCGTTAATACTCAACGGGAGAAATCCGAGGATGCTGACTCGGTCACCACTGTCTCACAACGTCCGCCACTGAAGAAGAGAACCAGCATGGTGGCCCCGACCAGTGGTGGTGGCGGACCATCTCGCCAGCTTACGCCAGGCCTAGACGGATCCGTCGACGAGTGTTCCGGACGTCCTGCTTCAAGTAAAGGCGAGGTAAGCCGGGCAAAGAGACTTGGTGTAAGGGCGGAGATGCCGGGAAGGCATGGCCCAGTATGTCCAAGGGAGGTGTTAGCTCTGTCTCTACAACGGGCTACATACTCGCGGAGGAGTGTGATACTTCGGATCTGGAGTCGCTCTCTGATGTGGGAGATGACACAGCCATTGACGAACTGTTTGCAGAAAAGGGCTGGGACAAAGTGCCGCTAGCTTCAATCCGAAGGCCTCGAGATTCACCCATGTCCACGGGGGAGAGTACACCCCAGGTGGAGGCACCAGCGCCTGGACAGGGGTCCTGTCCCCAGCCCGCCTCTATATCTCCGGTGCCGCCTGCATCAGGGACCGGGGAGCAGAAGTTGATACTACGGGCACCTATGCCCCAACCAGACGTGGTCAAGGCCCCTCGCCATCCGGACTCTATAGTTCTGCCCGGCGAAGGGGACAAAGCCACAATGCCTCCGCTGTCAAGACTTCAGAGACTCTTCGGCCAGAAAGTTGCTGCTGATTACGGGTGGGAATATCCGTACCTTCCCAAGGAGTTACTCTACGAAGTGGAGGTGTACCGAGAGCGCTGGTATAATGACTTCGTGTGGACCCACCTTAAGGTCCCACACGCCCGCAGGTATTTGACATGCTCTCCAAAGACATCTCAGCGGTTCAAGGACTGCAAGGCAGAGTGGATGAGGGGAAGACACATCCATGCGGATAAAGTGTTGGTCCGACGCAAAGAAGGTGAGGATGTGGAGTACCATTTGGAGACCATGGATCGGCATCTAAAACCTATCGTTCTGCCGCATCCCCGCTTCTACCTCTGAGAGAAAAAAAAAAAAAGGACTCCATTTGTTTGCTTTTTGAAAGGAATTTGCACCCCTGAATTTTGCTGTTCGACTTTCTTGTTGGTGCCTTCATCAGTGCTTTTACCCCGCAAGAGGGGTGCTTGTGTCATTCCAAGGAAGAACTGTTCCAGTTGTAGGGATGAGCTTCGTGTTCGAGTCGAACATACGTTCGACTCGAACATCGGCTGTTCGATCGTTCAACGAAGATCGAACGATTTGGGCCGTTCGCGCCAAATTCGAGTGACGCGAACGGCCCACAATGCACTACGCCATCGCAGTGTCATCCAGGCGCTGTGATTGGCCAAGCATGCACTGTGACCCCGCATGCTTGGCCAATCACAGCGCCGGCAGCGAGGAGAGCAATGATTGGCCACAGGCAGGATGCCTGTGGCCAATTATTGCTGAGGGTGTTTAGTACACGCCCCACACTATAAAAGGCCGTCAGCACGGCGGCCTAGTGTAGTGTGTTCCGGAGCAGGGAAAGACAAGCATAGGCAGGGACAGTGACATTTATTTCTTTCTTGCTTAACCTGGATTCCTTTAGTTTAGGGAAAGAGAAGGATAGGTAGGGAGAGTGTCAGTGTGTTTTACTGTGCCAGTCCTTGTTTCTAGGGACAAAGAAGGAAAGTGAGGGGATTTCTCCTTGTGCTATAGTGTGCTTTAAAAAAACATTTTTTCTAGGGACAGAAAACTGTAGGTAGGGAGAGTGTCAGTTTCTTTCACTGTGCCAGTCCTTGTTTCTAGGGACAAAGAAGGAAAGTGAGGGGATTTCTCCTTGTGCTATAGTGTGCTTTAAAAAAACATTTTTTCTAGGGACAGAAAACTGTAGGTAGGGAGAGTGTCAGTTTCTTTCACTGTGCCAGTCCTTGTTTCTAGGGACAAAGAAGGAAAGTGAGGGGATTTCTCCTTGTGCTATAGTGTGCTTTAAAAAAACATTTTTTCTAGGGACAGAAAACTGTAGGTAGGGAGAGTGTCAGTTTCTTTCACTGTGCCAGTCCTTGTTTCTAGGGACAAAGAAGGAAAGTGAGGGGATTTCTCCTTGTGCTATAGTGTGCTTTAAAAAAACATTTTTTCTAGGGACAGAACACTGTAGGTAGGGAGAGTGTCAGTTTCTTTCACTGTGCCAGTCCTTGTTTCTAGGGACAAAGAAGGAAAGTGAGGGGATTTCTCCTTGTGCTATAGTGTGCTTTAAAAAAACATTTTTTCTAGGGACAGAACACTGTAGGTAGGGAGAGTGTCAGTTTCTTTCACTGTGCCAGTCCTTGTTTCTAGGGACAAAGAAGGAAAGTGAGGGGATTTCTCCTTGTGCTATAGTGTGCTTTAAAAAAACATTTTTTCTAGGGACAGAAAACTGTAGGTAGGGAGAGTGTCAGTTTCTTTCACTGTGCCAGTCCTTGTTTCTAGGGACAAAGAAGGAAAGTGAGGGGATTTCTCCTTGTGCTATAGTGTGCTTTAAAAAAACATTTTTTCTAGGGACAGAAAACTGTAGGTAGGGAGAGTGTCAGTTTCTTTCACTGTGCCAGTCCTTGTTTCTAGGGACAAAGAAGGAAAGTGAGGGGATTTCTCCTTGTGCTATAGTGTGCTTTAAAAAAACATTTTTTCTAGGGACAGAAAACTGTAGGTAGGGAGAGTGTCAGTTTCTTTCACTGTGCCAGTCCTTGTTTCTAGGGACAAAGAAGGAAAGTGAGGGGATTTCTCCTTGTGCTATAGTGTGCTTTAAAAAAACATTTTTTCTAGGGACAGAAAACTGTAGGTAGGGAGAGTGTCAGTTTCTTTCACTGTGCCAGTCCTTGTTTCTAGGGACAAAGAAGGAAAGTGAGGGGATTTCTCCTTGTGCTATAGTGTGCTTTAAAAAAACATTTTTTCTAGGGACAGAAAACTGTAGGTAGGGAGAGTGTCAGTTTCTTTCACTGTGCCAGTCCTTGTTTCTAGGGACAAAGAAGGAAAGTGAGGGGATTTCTCCTTGTGCTATAGTGTGCTTTAAAAAAGCATTTTTTCTAGGGACAGAAAACTGTAGGTAGGGAGAGTGTCAGTTTCTTTCACTGTGCCAGTCCTTGTTTCTAGGGACAAAGAAGGAAAGTGAGGGGATTTCTCCTTGTGCTATAGTGTGCTTTAAAAAAACATTTTTTCTAGGGACAGAAAACTGTAGGTAGGGAGAGTGTCAGTTTCTTTCACTGTGCCAGTCCTTGTTTCTAGGGACAAAGAAGGAAAGTGAGGGGATTTCTCCTTGTGCTATAGTGTGCTTTAAAAAAACATTTTTTCTAGGGACAGAAAACTGTAGGTAGGGAGAGTGTCAGTTTCTTTCACTGTGCCAGTCCTTGTTTCTAGGGACAAAGAAGGAAAGTGAGGGGATTTCTCCTTGTGCTATAGTGTGCTTTAAAAAAACATTTTTTCTAGGGACAGAAAACTGTAGGTAGGGAGAGTGTCAGTTTCTTTCACTGTGCCAGTCCTTGTTTCTAGGGACAAAGAAGGAAAGTGAGGGGATTTCTCCTTGTGCTATAGTGTGCTTTAAAAAAACATTTTTTCTAGGGACAGAAAACTGTAGGTAGGGAGAGTGTCAGTTTCTTTCACTGTGCCAGTCCTTGTTTCTAGGGACAAAGAAGGAAAGTGAGGGGATTTCTCCTTGTGCTATAGTGTGCTTTAAAAAAACATTTTTTCTAGGGACAGAAAACTGTAGGTAGGGAGAGTGTCAGTTTCTTTCACTGTGCCAGTCCTTGTTTCTAGGGACAAAGAAGGAAAGTGAGGGGATTTCTCCTTGTGCTATAGTGTGCTTTAAAAAAACATTTTTTCTAGGGACAGAAAACTGTAGGTAGGGAGAGTGTCAGTTTCTTTCACTGTGCCAGTCCTTGTTTCTAGGGACAAAGAAGGAAAGTGAGGGGATTTCTCCTTGTGCTATAGTGTGCTTTAAAAAAACATTTTTTCTAGGGACAGAAAACTGTAGGTAGGGAGAGTGTCAGTTTCTTTCACTGTGCCAGTCCTTGTTTCTAGGGACAAAGAAGGAAAGTGAGGGGATTTCTCCTTGTGCTATAGTGTGCTTTAAAAAAACATTTTTTCTAGGGACAGAAAACTGTAGGTAGGGAGAGTGTCAGTTTCTTTCACTGTGCCAGTCCTTGTTTCTAGGGACAAAGAAGGAAAGTGAGGGGATTTCTCCTTGTGCTATAGTGTGCTTTAAAAAAACATTTTTTCTAGGGACAGAAAACTGTAGGTAGGGAGAGTGTCAGTTTCTTTCACTGTGCCAGTCCTTGTTTCTAGGGACAAAGAAGGAAAGTGAGGGGATTTCTCCTTGTGCTATAGTGTGCTTTAAAAAAACATTTTTTCTAGGGACAGAAAACTGTAGGTAGGGAGAGTGTCAGTTTCTTTCACTGTGCCAGTCCTTGTTTCTAGGGACAAAGAAGGAAAGTGAGGGGATTTCTCCTTGTGCTATAGTGTGCTTTAAAAAAACATTTTTTCTAGGGACAGAAAACTGTAGGTAGGGAGAGTGTCAGTTTCTTTCACTGTGCCAGTCCTTGTTTCTAGGGACAAAGAAGGAAAGTGAGGGGATTTCTCCTTGTGCTATAGTGTGCTTTAAAAAAAACATTTTTTCTAGGGACAGAAAACTGTAGGTAGGGAGAGTGTCAGTTTCTTTCACTGTGCCAGTCCTTGTTTCTAGGGACAAAGAAGGAAAGTGAGGGGATTTCTCCTTGTGCTATAGTGTGCTTTAAAAAAACATTTTTTCTAGGGACAGAAAACTGTAGGTAGGGAGAGTGTCAGTTTCTTTCACTGTGCCAGTCCTTGTTTCTAGGGACAAAGAAGGAAAGTGAGGGGATTTCTCCTTGTGCTATAGTGTGCTTTAAAAAAGCATTTTTTCTAGGGACAGAAAACTGTAGGTAGGGAGAGTGTCAGTTTCTTTCACTGTGCCAGTCCTTGTTTCTAGGGACAAAGAAGGAAAGTGAGGGGATTTCTCCTTGTGCTATAGTGTGCTTTAAAAAAACATTTTTTCTAGGGACAGAAAACTGTAGGTAGGGAGAGTGTCAGTTTCTTTCACTGTGCCAGTCCTTGTTTCTAGGGACAAAGAAGGAAAGTGAGGGGATTTCTCCTTGTGCTATAGTGTGCTTTAAAAAAACATTTTTTCTAGGGACAGAACACTGTAGGTAGGGAGAGTGTCAGTTTCTTTCACTGTGCCAGTCCTTGTTTCTAGGGACAAAGAAGGAAAGTGAGGGGATTTCTCCTTGTGCTATAGTGTGCTTTAAAAAAACATTTTTTCTAGGGACAGAAAACTGTAGGTAGGGAGAGTGTCAGTTTCTTTCACTGTGCCAGTCCTTGTTTCTAGGGACAAAGAAGGAAAGTGAGGGGATTTCTCCTTGTGCTATAGTGTGCTTTAAAAAAACATTTTTTCTAGGGACAGAAAACTGTAGGTAGGGAGAGTGTCAGTTTCTTTCACTGTGCCAGTCCTTGTTTCTAGGGACAAAGAAGGAAAGTGAGGGGATTTCTCCTTGTGCTATAGTGTGCTTTAAAAAAACATTTTTTCTAGGGACAGAACACTGTAGGTAGGGAGAGTGTCAGTTTCTTTCACTGTGCCAGTCCTTGTTTCTAGGGACAAAGAAGGAAAGTGAGGGGATTTCTCCTTGTGCTATAGTGTGCTTTAAAAAAACATTTTTTCTAGGGACAGAACACTGTAGGTAGGGAGAGTGTCAGTTTCTTTCACTGTGCCAGTCCTTGTTTCTAGGGACAAAGAAGGAAAGTGAGGGGATTTCTCCTTGTGCTATAGTGTGCTTTAAAAAAACATTTTTTCTAGGGACAGAAAACTGTAGGTAGGGAGAGTGTCAGTTTCTTTCACTGTGCCAGTCCTTGTTTCTAGGGACAAAGAAGGAAAGTGAGGGGATTTCTCCTTGTGCTATAGTGTGCTTTAAAAAAACATTTTTTCTAGGGACAGAAAACTGTAGGTAGGGAGAGTGTCAGTTTCTTTCACTGTGCCAGTCCTTGTTTCTAGGGACAAAGAAGGAAAGTGAGGGGAATTCTCCTTGTGCTATAGTGTGCCAAAGCATTCCTCATCAACCATCTTTGAAATCCTTGTTTTTTGGACAGTCAGGGAAATTGTCGTTGTGCTATTCTGTGCAAAAGCAATAATCCTCAACCATATTTAGAAATCCTTAAGTAAAGGGACAGAGAAGGACACCTGAAGGTAGCCCTTATTGCTTTTTTCCCATCTCCCTGCAGGCCATCTATTAGAATGTCTGGAAGGCAAACAAGGAGAGGCAGACAGTCAGGAGGCAATAAAAGAGGGCAAGCAGGCTCTGTGTCTGGGGGCAACAGTGCTGGTCGTGGACGCGGTGCATTGTCATCAGCACATGGCCATGGGACACGCTTGTCCTTCTTTTCGGCAGCTGGACATGTTGAGCCACATCATGCCGAAGACTTGGTAGAGTGGATGACCAAGCCCTCCTCCTCCTCCTCATCCTCTCTCACCCAGGCTCAGGGTACTGGCAAAGCAGCTGCCAAAGCGTCCTCTTCCCTGGTATCAATGTCAGACTCATCATCAGTCACTCCTTCCCTAGACCCACCATGTCCTCCTCCTGAGGAGTCCCCCGAACTGTTTGAGCACAGTGTTGGGTACATGCTCCAGGAGGATGCCCAGCGTTTCAAAGGGTCTGATGATGAAACCCAGCTACAGGAAGGCAGTAGCGTGAGAGCAGACAGAGGGGATGCTCAAGAAGGACACCAATCTGGCAGTCATGTTCCAGCAGCTGCAGCATACTGCCAGATTGGCTCCAGTGATGAGGAGGGAGGGGATGATGAGGTCACTGACTCCACGTGGGTGCCTAATAGGAGAGAGGAGGAGGAGGAGGATGAGGAGGAGGCACATCTCCAACGAGGCAGGATGCCCTTTGGTGGCCAGCGTAAGGGCAGTACACCGATGGAATCACACCGCAGAGCTCCGCCTGTGCAGGGCGCTGCCTCTGCCCGTCATTCAAAAAGTTCCTTGGTGTGGGCCTTTTTTGAGGCTAGTGCATCAGATCGCACAGCTGCTGTTTGCAACATATGTCTCAAGCGTATATCGCGTGGCCAAAACATCAGCCGCTTGGGTACCACATGCCTGACCAGACATATGTTGACCTGCCATGCAGCTCGTTGGCAAGCCTACCTCAAAGACCCACACCAAAGAACAAAGCGGACCTCTCCTTGCACCGCATCAGCTGGGATCTCCAACCCCACTATAACTTCAGTCCTCTCTGAAACATGCACTGAGAGGAATGAAGGTGTAGAATTAGGTGTGTCACAGCCAAGTACTTGCGGCCACTCTGCTAGCAGTACACCGACGTCCGATTCTAGCAGGCAAATTTCCCTGCCCCAGCTGCTGGACCGTCGAAAGAAGTTCACTCCCAGCCATCCACATGCCCAGCGGTTGAATGCTAGCTTGGCTAAATTGCTAGCGCTTCAACTGCTGCCTTTTCAGTTGGTAGACTCGGCCCCCTTCCGTGAGTTTGTGCAATGTGCGGTTCCTCAGTGGCAGGTTCCCAAACGCCACTTTTTCTCACGGAAGGCTATTCCGGCTCTCTACCGGCATGTGGAAGGCAATGTCTTGGCCTCGCTGGACAGGGCGGTCAGCGGTAAGGTGCATATTACCGCTGACTCATGGTCCAGCAGGCATGGACAGGGACGTTACCTTTCTTTCACGGCCCATTGGGTCACTCTTTTGGCAGCTGGGAAGGATGCAGGACAAGGTGCAGTAGTGTTGGAGGTTGTTCCACCGCCACGCCTCCAAAATGCTACTACTGGTTGTGACACACCTCTCTCCTCCACCCCCTCCTCTTCTTCTTCCTCCATGGCCTCTTCCTGTGGTTTGTCCTATGAACCAGCGGTGCTCCGTAGCCGTTCACGGGGCTATGCAAGTACGCAGGCAAAAAGATGCCATGCCGTGCTTGCGCTGGTGTGTTTGGGGGACAGAAGCCACACTGGGGCAGAGGTCCTGTCTGCTCTGCAGGGCCAGGCCGAGAGGTGGTTGACGCCACGCCAGCTTAAGCCAGGAATGGTGGTTTGCGACAATGGCACCAACCTCCTCTCCGCCCTCCGACAGGGACAACTGACCCATGTGCGCTGTGTGGCTCACGTCCTTAACCTGGTGGTGCAGCGGTTCTTGGGCAGGTACCCGGGCTTACAGGATGTCCTGAGGCAGGCCAGGAAAGTCTGTGTGCATTTCCGCAGATCTTATAATGCCAGTGCTCGCCTGGCTGAGCTGCAAAAGGAGTTGAACCTGCCCAAGAACCGCCTTATATGTGACATGCCCACCAGGTGGAACTCAACGTTGGCCATGCTGCAGCGGCTGCACACGCAGCAGAGGGCCATCAATGAGTACCTGTGCGACTACGGCACCAGGACAGGGTCAGGGGAGCTTGGTTTTTTTTCTCCACGCCAGTGGGGCATGATCAGGGATGCATGCACTGTCCTGGCACCATTTGAGGAGGCCACGAGGATGGTGAGCAGTGACAGTGCATGCATCAGTGACACTGTACCTCTTGTCCACCTGTTGGAGCACACGCTGCATGGAATAATGGACAGGGCACTTGAGGCAGAACAGAGGCAGGAAGAGGAGGACTTCCTTGCCTCTCAAGGCCCCCTTTACCCAGACAGTGTTCCTTCTGTCCCACCCATCGCACAGGAAGAGGAGGAGGAGGAGGAGGAGGAGGAGGAGGATTGTGTCAGCATGGAGGTGGAGGCTGGCACTCAGCATCATCAGCAGCAGTCTTTTAGGGATGATTTACAGTCCCAAGAAAACAGTGGACTTGTACGTGGCTGGGAGGAGGTGGCTGCGGATCATGTCGTCCTTAGTGACCCAGAGGACTCCGGAGCGAATGCCTCAGCAAACCTACGCTGCATGGCCTCCCTGATCCTGCAAAGTCTGCGGAAGGATCCTCGTATTCTTCGGATCAAGGAGAGGGACCATTACTGGCTGGCCACTCTCCTTGATCCACGGTACAAGGGTAAGGTTGCGGACCTTATGTTACCGTCGCAGAGGGAGCAGAGGATGAGACAACTCCGGGAGGCCTTGCAGAAAGGTCTGTGCAACGCGTTCCCAGAGACTGGGAGGTTACAAACTCCTGGTCCTGGACAAAGAGTTGCTGAGGCTTCGGCCAGTCAAAGAAGGAGCGGTGGGGAAGGTGGCCGTCTGACCGATGCGTTCAGACAATTCTTTAGTCCGCAGCCCCAAAGTATGATCGGTTCCAGCAACCATCGCCAGCGTCTGATAAACATGGTGCAGGAATATCTAGGGGCAAGGTCAGACTTGGACACCTTCCCCACCGAAAATCCTCTGGCTTACTGGGTCTTGAGGATGGATCACTGGCCAGAGCTTGCACAGTATGCAATTGAGCTACTGGCCTGTCCTGCATCCAGCGTTCTTTCGGAACGCACATTCAGTGCTGCTGGAGGATTTGTCACGGATCACAGGGTGCGCCTGTCCACCGACTCGGTTGATCGACTGACTTTCATCAAGATGAACCAGTCTTGGATCACCACCAGCTACCACACACCTGATGCTGATATAACAGACTAATTGATTTTAACATGTCACATCCCTTCAAGACTGATGCTGATGCTGAGTGCCTGTGCTGTTATGTTGACTGGCTATCCTCCTCCTCCGAGTCCTCAATGATACGATTGATGATGATAGCTTGGAAGATCATTTTTGTTTATGGGTGCCGCCACCAGTGGCTAAGGCCCAATTTTTCAGCCCCTGTTTTACAGGGGCGTGTAATTACAATTTTTTTAGCAATAATTTGCCATAGGGCTCATTGCTGTGCTCCAAGTACAGTATCTGTGAGGGGTTGGAGTGTTGTGGCACCAGTGCCTAAGGCCCAATTTTTCAGCCCCTGTTTAACAGGGGCGTGTCATTACAATTTTTGAAGCAATACTTTGCAACAGGGCTCATTGCTGTGCTCCAAGTAACGTATCTGTGAGGGGTTGTAGTGTTGTGCCACCAGTGCCTAAGGCCCAATTTTTCAGCCCCTGTTCAACAGGGGCATGCAATTACAATTCTTGATCTAATAATTCACAGCAGGGCCCATTGCTGCACCCACCAAGAGTAACTCTGAGGGCTTACAGTGTTGTGGCAACGCCACCACCACCACCACCACCACGAAAGGCCCAATTTTTCAGCCCCTGTTCAAAAGGGGCATGTAATTACAATTCTTGATCTAATAATTCACAGCAGGGCCCATTCCTGCACCCACCAAGAGTAACTCTGAGGGCTTACAGTGTTGTGGCAACACCACCACCACCACCACCACGAAAGGCCCAATTTTTCAGCCCCTGTTCAAAAGGGGCATGTAATTACAATTCTTGATCTAATAATTCACAGCAGGGCCCATTCCTGCACCCACCAAGAGTAACTCTGAGGGCTTACAGTGTTGTGGCAACACCACCACCACCACCACGAAAGGCCCAATTTTTCAGCCCCTGTTCAACAGGGGCATGCAATTACAATTCTTGATCTAATAATTCACAGCAGGGCCCATTGCTGCACCCACCAAGAGTAACTGTCAGGGCTTACAGTGTTGTGGCACCAGCACCACCATCAAAGGCCCAATTTTTACTACCACTGTTCAACAATTATATGTAATTAAAATTCCTGATATAATAGTTGACAGCAGGGCGTTCCAGCACCAACCAAGAGTAACTGTGAGTGCTTACAGTGTTGTGCCAACACCAACAACTAAGGGGCCTATTTCTGCAGAGTATATACGGCAGGTCCCTACTTTCAAACATCCAACTTACAAACGACTCCTACTTGAAAACGCAAGAAGACAACAGGAAGTGAGAGGAAATCTACCACTAGGACGGAAAATTCTCTCCTGTAAGAATAAATATGGGAGAAAGGTGTCTCCTCTGTACTGATGCTTTATCAGCAATCCCTGTTTCAAGAAAAACACCACATTTCAAAAACAGTTGTCATTGGGACGGAAAGTGAGGTGAAATGTTCTGAACAGGGGCACAGACAGCAAAACAAATGTTACAGGGGTGATAACCCTTACCTATGTTTTCCAAAAAGTTTAAAAATAGATTTTTGGGCTGGAGCTACACTTCAACAATGTACCTGTTCAAAATTACAAACAGATTCTACATAAGAACAAACCTACAGTCCCTGTCTTGAATGCACCGCCTGTATACGGCTGTTCAGAGTATATAGGGCCTTTTTTATTTTATGTGCGGGGTTCCCCTTAATATCCATACAAGACCCAAAGGGGCTGGTAATGGGCTGGGGTAGGGGGGGGGTCATGGGGTAGCTATGCCATTTTTCTTAAAGATTTTCATCCATATTACCGGGACCAGACATTACATTAAAGCCGCAAGCAGTTTTAAATGGCTTTTTTTTCCTTTAGAAGTGTCATTTTGTGCAGGGACAGTTCTAAACACGGGAAACACGTGGCACTTCACAGGCATACTTTAGACACCCCCCAGGTACGATATTTAAAGGAATATTTGACTTTTTTTTTTCACTTTATGCATCATTAAAATGACTGCTCCCGAAAAACGACCGTTTTTAAAACTTCTTTTTGCATTGATACATGTCCCCTGGTGCAGAACCCGGGTTCCCAAACCCTTTTTAGGACAATAACATGCATAATAGTTGTTATAATTAGCACTTTAGAATTCGAACGTTCGCATCCATTGTATTTAATAGGGTTCTAATGTTCGTACGAACTTTCGGTCCGTTCGCGGGTTCTGGTGCGAACCGAACCCGGGGGTGTTCGGCTCATCACTATCCAGTTGTTGTTCTTTCCTCTCCGGTGAGAAGTTGAAGACTTTGGGGTAGATAGGGCCCGGAATCGAGCAGCAAGAAAAGAAAGATGGTTCAACGGATGCAGTTACCACGAGGCTGTCACCAGGTGGCAGTCTCGTGCAACGTTACACATTGTACACGCTCACACTGGAGGAAAAGATATTTCTCTTCGGAGGAGTTTCTTTTTCTCTCACACATACACATGTGTCAGGGTTTTATTGTTTCTTTTCTCTTCCCTCTGCAGGAGAGCGTCCCGTCAAGATTATGGAACCTGGGGTGGTTCTTAGTTAGGATGGGAGGGAAAAGTATAATGTTTTAAATGTTGTCTTTCACTTCTCTTTTCTTGCAGGGGCTCAGACACAACTTCTCCATTGGGATAGTTTCCTAAAAAAAAAAAATGTTTTGTTTTTTTAAATGGTTAGTTGGTTTCTGGATTGGATTATGTCAGCCGTTGAGGGCGTGATTCACTCCAGACACTGGGGTCCAGTGTCAAAAGACAGGGGGGAATGTGTAGCGGGTACTTACTTTCCCGGGTGCATTTTTTGAATCTAGCCGTGACATCAGTGCTATGTTCCCGGCGGTCCACGAGGTGGCGCTGCCGCCGTTGCCGGAGGGACGAATATCACTGTGTGTCGAGTCTCCTTTTTGTCCTCTTTCGGTAGCGGTATGGTGGGGCGGGGAACCTGCCGTGCTTGCTGGGAGAGGGGATAAAAGGGCCGACCATTTTGGTCACGGGTTCTTCGTCCCAAGCACCTTCAGCTTGCGGACGTGGGTTCGTGCTCGTCCTCTAGGAGGCCTCGGCCTAGAGGACCAACGGAGATCGTGTTCCACCCCAGGCACCTTCAGCCCTGGGGTGAGGTACTTGCAAGAAGGTCCGGAGCTCAGTGCCCAACACTGAGTTCCGCGAGGGAAGGGTCCTAAGGCACTTCGGGGATGGAGGCCTGAATCTGAGTAAGACGCAATGGACCGGGGAGAGCTCCTCACTCGAAGACCCGGTGCAGCAGACTGCCGGTGATGGGTGAGTCTCTTGTCGGAGACCGTCCAGAAGGATCCCCTTCCTCTCGTGCGGAGACCATATCCCACTCTCCAGGAGGAGAGTGGAGGAGCGAATTTGTGTCTGGGCCTATTCACACTCACACCTCCTTTTCTGTCCTAACTATCAAGGAAGTCCCTGTATGGTGTGTTCTAATAAAGGAGTGTTGGACTTTAATGGTGTGAGGCTCACTTCCTGGCGGACGAAGTTCACGGTGACTCTTGGAGGGAGGATCCGGGTGCACGGCACAGACCCGAAGGTAAACAGGACATTGCTGATACTACAGGCATTCCCATGTGGTGGAGGCTAGGCGTAGCCCACCCGCTCTCTCTCTCTCCACCCTACCAGATACCCCTAGACGAGAGACAGTGCGAGCCGCACAGAGAGAGAAGAGGGGCAGGCGCTACATTAACATAGAGAATTTCTGTGTGATAACTCTACCTTTTGTTTGATTCTCATAGGGGAGAGAAGACTGGGAGGAGGACACTCCAGGGAGCACAGGAACCCCACAGCTTCACAACAACCCCAAACTCCAAAAGACCAACAACCTAAAGATGTGGAGGAAGTTGAGGTGGAGGAAGGAGAAGTGCAGGAAGGAGAGGTGGATGACGTTGTGGAACTGGTCACCACAACAGGTCAGTATCTGTCACCCCAGCTTCAGGTAAGAGAGGTAGGCCTGCAGAGTTATAATACCTTTTGTATTTTGTTTTTAGGGGATGTGAATGTTGGGGTGAAGGATAGTACAGGTTTCTCTGCTGACAGTGCCCTCCACTTCATCCAGCAAGTGATGGAATGTAGCACGGAACTGGACAAAATTAAAGAAAGAATACATGTGATGGATCAAACATTTAAAGACATTCTCGATGTTTTGAGGAGAATTCAATAAGGCATCCAAACCCCCTTTTTTTTCATGTTTGTTCTTCAACTTTTTAAAAACTTTTTGACAATCAAACCAGCCAAAAATTGAATCTGCACACAGTGTGTCAACATGTGCTATCTGCCATCAGGGGATATCCATGTACGTCTTTTGGGGGTGCAACCCCTTCCTCGTATCTAAAGTAGGTGAACTGAGGAAGGGCTTGCACCCCCAAAACACGTCCATTGATCACCCCTGATGGCAGATAGCACATGTTGACAATAGGGATCAGGAGTCTAAAATCCCTATAGGAAAATAATCCCAATTGTGTGCATATTCAATTTTTGGCTGGGCAAGGGGTGGCAGGACCCCATATTAGGACGGGCACATAGAGACATATAGTTTGTGTAAGTGAATGTCTCAGATTGCTCCGAGGTATCCAATTTTGTAATTTTTGGAATGCAACTGTTGTTTTTGTATTTTCCTAAGAAAACAATTGCCGGTTTGTGGCCAGGCAAACAAAAAATGTAAAATAAAAAAAAAAGGTGTGTGAATTTGCACATAGTAAAATATTTGAACACAAACAACGTGTAGCTTCTTTTTCTAATACGCTCTAACCTTATTTGGTAATTTTTTAAAGGTTACATAGTGAAATGGTTGGTATTTACTAAAGGAAAATACACTTGGCACTACAAATGCACTAAGACAAACTAGGAGACAGGAAACCAACAAAAGTTATAAGTGTAAACCAGATTTTTATTTTGATCGTTAGACAGGAATCTTTAGACATAGCCTGGCATAGGAATTGCCCCCCTACCCGTGAAATAGTCCATGTATTTGTCCCGAACCTCACGGGCATTTTGGGGGGGCAAGCCAGCACGGGCAGATTCGAGGCCCGGCAGGGGATTATCAGGGGAAAGTCCAGCCTCAGGCAAAACTGAGGCCATATAGGAATTGGATTTGCGGCAGAGAAAATTGTGTAGCACACAACAGCATAATACTACATAGTTTATTTTGTAGTCCGCCAAGTGTATTGAAGTCATAAAAAGGCGGAACCGGCTGGCCATTATGCCAAAGGCATTTTCAACGACTCTTCGGCCCCTGGCCAGCCGGTAATTGAACACCCTCTTCTCTGGGGTCAGGGTCCTCTGAGGAAATGGCCTCATAAGATGTGGTCCGAGCCCGAATGCTTCATCAGCCAAAAAAACAAAGGGGAGTCCTTCAATATTCCCTGCATCCGGTGGCAATGCAAGGTCGTCACTCTGGAGATGGAGGGCAAACTCCGTCTGGATGAAGGATCCCCCATCGGACATCCGGCCATTCTTCCCTACATCAACATAGAGGAATTCATACCGTGCTGACACCACCGCCATCAGCACAATGCTATGAAACCCCTTGTAATTGAAGTAGTAGGACCCAGAACGGGGTGGCGGCATGATGCGGACATGCTTCCCGTCTATAGCACCACCGCAGTTGGGGAAGTCCCACCCCGTGGCAAACTCCGATGCCACAGTCTGCCATTCCTGTGGCGTGGAAGGAAGCTGTGGAGTCAAACAAGATGAAAAAATATTAGAATACACAAATCAAACATTACAAGGAGATTCTAAGAAAATACATTAGAGGCCAACATCAAGCAAAGTCTACGTTTATTAAGGTGTTTTAAATAAGTATAATGGAAGGCTCATGTATCATATTCATCACCCCCTATGATGGTCCATGAATAAATTATAATGGGGAGGGGGGGTAGATGTGTTTGGACACAGGATAGCATTGCAGTGGCGGTGCGTCCAGAGTGGGTGCTGGAGCACTGCCCCCTCTCTCCTGTGCCCGTCACTCAGAACAATACATAGGTTCATGCCTTGCATTAACCTATGTATTGTCTATGCCGCCCACTATTCAGGTGGATGGCCCCCTGTTAAGCGACCGACATATGAAGAACTGCGGCATTTATGGGCTTAAAATTGCATATCAGAAACAGGAAGGAAAATTGTCTTGCACATTACAGCCTGAGGGATGTAATTGGCTTCAGAAAAGTTAAATAGGGGCCGCAACGGGGGCATTCCTTGGGTAAACACTGACAGGCTGCTCTGCCAATCATGTTCAACAAGTCTGTTTAATGGTAACATGATTGGCTGATGCAACATCAAGGGAAGGAGAAGACATCAAGGACAGAAGAAGGATGGCGCTGACCACAAGAAGGTAAGTGCAGGGCTGGGGGGGAACTGGCTGCATTGGAGGGGACAAAATGGCTGCATTAGAGGGAACAAAATGGCTGCATTGGAGGGGACAAATGGCTGCATTAGAGGGAACAAAATGGCTGCATTGGAGGGAACAAATGGGGGCATTTAATAGGCACCAGAGCAAAAAAGGAGGAAGTTTATTTCCTAAATTGGGGTTTGAACCCCCAAACATTTGGAGCAACAGGCACCCCTGCTGGAAAGGTTAGTGAAGGGAAATATGCATGGAGGAGAAAAAAGGGGCAATCTAAAGCTTCCAGCATGCATGAGGACAAAGGGGACATTCTCAGCATATTACAATCATGGTAATTAGGGAAGGATGAAAGAAATGCATACATTAGCATACATGTAATACATAAAATGTGATGTTAATGGAGAAAACTTACCCTAATATAGTCCTCCTGCAGGACTTGTATAATGGCAGAACAGGTGTCTGGGATTATGAGGCCCAGAGCCTGGGGGGAGATGCCTGTCGTGAACTTCAAGTCCTGAAGACTTCTCCCTGTCGCCAGATAACGTAACGTGGCGATGAGCCTCTGCTCAGCACTGATGGCTTCCCGCATAACGGTGTCCTTCCTGGTAATATAGGGGGAGACCAAAGCCAACAGTTCCTGAAAAATGGGGTCAGACATCCGCAGAAAATTCCTGTAGTCCTCAGGATTATTCTCGACGATCTCCCGCAGCAGAGGCATGTGGCAGAATTGGTCCCGCTGGAGCAACCAATTCCTGGTCCATGAACTCCTCCTCACACCATTCATGGACTAGTCTTGGTCCAAAACAAGCAGACCAACACCAAGCGCACGCACAGCACAAACTCGATGACGAGAACGTCCAGGCGACATGGCTAGGAAACGGTCGTCTTATCAGAACGTACAGAACAGAACGCACTTTAGAACAGCAAGGCCTATGAATAACGAACTGAAAAACAGAAACGAACAGGCAAGAACGCACTGTAAAACAGAAACGACCTGCCTAGACTAGGGATGAGCTTCGTGTTCGAGTCGAACATACGTTCGACTCGAACATTGGCTGTTCGATCGTTCGACGAAGATCGAACGATTTGGGCCGTTCGCGCCAAATTCGAGTGACGCGAACGGCCCACAATGCACTACGCCATCGCAGTGTCATCCAGGCGCTGTGATTGGCCAAGCATGCACTGTGACCCCGCATGCTTGGCCAATCACAGCGCCGGCAGCGAGGAGAGCAATGATTGGCCACAGGCAGGATGCCTGTGGCCAATTATTGCTGAGGGTGTTTAGTACACGCCCCACACTATAAAAGGCCGCCAGCACGGCGGCCTAGTGTAGTGTGTTCCGGAGCAGGGATAGAGTAGCATAGGCAGGGACAGTGACTGTTATTTCTTTCTTGCTTAACCTGGATTCCTTTAGTTTAGGGAAAGAGAAGGATAGGTAGGGAGAGTGTCAGTGTGTTTTGTGCTTCTGCTATAGTGTGCTTAAAAAAAACATTTATTCTAGGGACAGAAAACTCTAGGTAGGGACAGTGTCAGTTTCTTTCACTCTGCAAGTCCTTGTTTCCAGGGACCTGTAAGGACAGTGAGTTAATTGTCCTTGTGCTATATTGTGCTTAAAAAAAACATTTATTCTAGGGACAGAAAACTCTAGGTAGGGACAGTGTCAGTTTCTTTCACTCTGCAAGTCCTTGTTTCCAGGGACCTGTAAGGACAGTGAGTTAATTGTCCTTGTGCTATATTGTGATTAAAAAAAACATTTATTCTAGGGACAGAAAACTCTAGGTAGGGACAGTGTCAGTTTCTTTCACTCTGCAAGTCCTTGTTTCCAGGGACCTGTAAGGACAGTGAGTTAATTTTCCTTGTGCTATATTGTGATTAAAAAAAACATTTTTTCTAGGGACAGAAAACTGTAGGTAGGGAGAGTGTTTTTTTTCTTTCACTCTGCAAGTCCTTGTTTCCAGGGACCTGTAAGGACAGTGAGTTAATTGTCCTTGTGCTATATTGTGCTTAAAAAAAACATTTATTCTAGGGACAGAAAACTCTAGGTAGGGACAGTGTCAGTTTCTTTCACTCTGCAAGTCCTTGTTTCCAGGGACCTGTAAGGACAGTGAGTTAATTTTCCTTGTGCTATATTGTGATTAAAAAAAACATTTATTCTAGGGACAGAAAACTCTAGGTAGGGACAGTGTCAGTTTCTTTCACTCTGCAAGTCCTTGTTTCCAGGGACCTGTAAGGACAGTGAGTTAATTTTCCTTGTGCTATATTGTGATTAAAAAAAACATTTATTCTAGGGACAGAAAACTCTAGGTAGGGACAGTGTCAGTTTCTTTCACTCTGCAAGTCCTTGTTTCCAGGGACCTGTAAGGACAGTGAGTTAATTGTCCTTGTGCTATATTGTGATTAAAAAAAACATTTATTCTAGGGACAGAAAACTCTAGGTAGGGACAGTGTCAGTTTCTTTCACTCTGCAAGTCCTTGTTTCCAGGGACCTGTAAGGACAGTGAGTTAATTTTCCTTGTGCTATATTGTGATTAAAAAAAACATTTTTTCTAGGGACAGAAAACTGTAGGTAGGGAGAGTGTTTTTTTTCTTTCACTCTGCAAGTCCTTGTTTCCAGGGACCTGTAAGGACAGTGAGTTAATTGTCCTTGTGCTATATTGTGCTTAAAAAAAACATTTATTCTAGGGACAGAAAACTCTAGGTAGGGACAGTGTCAGTTTCTTTCACTCTGCAAGTCCTTGTTTCCAGGGACCTGTAAGGACAGTGAGTTAATTGTCCTTGTGCTATATTGTGATTAAAAAAAACATTTATTCTAGGGACAGAAAACTCTAGGTAGGGACAGTGTCAGTTTCTTTCACTCTGCAAGTCCTTGTTTCCAGGGACCTGTAAGGACAGTGAGTTAATTTTCCTTGTGCTATATTGTGATTAAAAAAAACATTTTTTCTAGGGACAGAAAACTGTAGGTAGGGAGAGTGTTTTTTTTCTTTCACTCTGCAAGTCCTTGTTTCCAGGGACCTGTAAGGACAGTGAGTTAATTGTCCTTGTGCTATATTGTGCTTAAAAAAAACATTTATTCTAGGGACAGAAAACTCTAGGTAGGGACAGTGTCAGTTTCTTTCACTCTGCAAGTCCTTGTTTCCAGGGACCTGTAAGGACAGTGAGTTAATTTTCCTTGTGCTATATTGTGATTAAAAAAAACATTTATTCTAGGGACAGAAAACTCTAGGTAGGGACAGTGTCAGTTTCTTTCACTCTGCAAGTCCTTGTTTCCAGGGACCTGTAAGGACAGTGAGTTAATTTTCCTTGTGCTATATTGTGATTAAAAAAAACATTTATTCTAGGGACAGAAAACTCTAGGTAGGGACAGTGTCAGTTTCTTTCACTCTGCAAGTCCTTGTTTCCAGGGACCTGTAAGGACAGTGAGTTAATTTTCCTTGTGCTATATTGTGATTAAAAAAAACATTTATTCTAGGGACAGAAAACTCTAGGTAGGGACAGTGTCAGTTTCTTTCACTCTGCAAGTCCTTGTTTCCAGGGACCTGTAAGGACAGTGAGTTAATTGTCCTTGTGCTATATTGTGCTTAAAAAAAACATTTTTTCTAGGGACAGAAAACTCTAGGTAGGGAGAGTGTTTTTTTTTTTTCACTCTGCAAGTCCTTGTTTCCAGGGACCTGTAAGGACAGTGAGTTAATTGTCCTTGTGCTATATTGTGCTTAAAAAAAACATTTATTCTAGGGACAGAAAACTCTAGGTAGGGACAGTGTCAGTTTCTTTCACTCTGCAAGTCCTTGTTTCCAGGGACCTGTAAGGACAGTGAGTTAATTTTCCTTGTGCTATATTGTGATTAAAAAAAACATTTTTTCTAGGGACAGAAAACTGTAGGTAGGGAGAGTGTTTTTTTTCTTTCACTCTGCAAGTCCTTGTTTCCAGGGACCTGTAAGGACAGTGAGTTAATTGTCCTTGTGCTATATTGTGCTTAAAAAAAACATTTATTCTAGGGACAGAAAACTCTAGGTAGGGACAGTGTCAGTTTCTTTCACTCTGCAAGTCCTTGTTTCCAGGGACCTGTAAGGACAGTGAGTTAATTTTCCTTGTGCTATATTGTGATTAAAAAAAACATTTTTTCTAGGGACAGAAAACTGTAGGTAGGGAGAGTGTTTTTTTTCTTTCACTCTGCAAGTCCTTGTTTCCAGGGACCTGTAAGGACAGTGAGTTAATTTTCCTTGTGCTATATTGTGATTAAAAAAAACATTTTTTCTAGGGACAGAAAACTGTAGGTAGGGAGAGTGTTTTTTTTCTTTCACTCTGCAAGTCCTTGTTTCCAGGGACCTGTAAGGACAGTGAGTTAATTGTCCTTGTGCTATATTGTGCTTAAAAAAAACATTTTTTCTAGGGACAGAAAACTGTAGGTAGGGAGAGTGTTTTTTTTTTTTTCACTCTGCAAGTCCTTGTTTCCAGGGACCTGTAAGGACAGTGAGTTAATTGTCCTTGTGCTATATTGTGCTTAAAAAAAACATTTATTCTAGGGACAGAAAACTCTAGGTAGGGACAGTGTCAGTTTCTTTCACTCTGCAAGTCCTTGTTTCCAGGGACCTGGAGAGACATTGAGTGAATTGTCCTTGTGCTATATTGTGATTAAAAAAAACATTTATTCTAGGGACAGAAAACTCTAGGTAGGGACAGTGTCAGTTTCTTTCACTGTGAAAGTCCTTGTTTCAAGGGACAGAGAAGGACACCTGAAGGTAGCCCTTATAGCTTTTTTCCCATCTCCCTACAGGCCATCTATTAGAATGTCTGGAAGGCAAACAAGGAGAGGCAGACAGTCAGGAGGCAATAAAAGAGGGCAAGCAGGCTCTGTGTCTGGGGGCAACAGTGCTGGTCGTGGACGCGGTGCATTGTCATCAGCACATGGCCATGGGACACGCTTGTCCTTCTTTTCGGCAGCTGGACATGTTGAGCCACATCATGCCGAAGACTTGGTAGAGTGGATGACCAAGCCCTCCTCCTCCTCCTCATCCTCTCTCACCCAGGCTCAGGGTACTGGAAAAGCAGCTGCCAAAGCGTCGTCTTCCCTGGTATCAATGTCAGACAAATCATCAGTCACTCCTTCCCTAGACCCACCATGTCCTCCTCCTGAGGAGTCCCCCGAACTGTTTCAGCACAGTGTTGGGTACATGCTCCAGGAGGATGCCCAGCGTTTCGAAGGGTCTGATGATGAAACCCAGCTAGAGGAAGGCAGTAGCGTGAGAGCAGACAGAGGGGATGCTCAAGAAGGACACCAATCTGGCAGTCATGTTCCAGCAGCTGCAGCATACTGCCAGATTGGCTCCAGTGATGAGGAGGGAGGGGATGATGAGGTCAATGACTCCACGTGGGTGCCTAATAGGAGAGAGGAGGAGGAGGAGGATGAGGAGGAGGCACATCTCCAACGAGGCAGGATGCCCTTTGGTGGCCAGCGTAAGGGCAGTACACCGACGGAATCACACCGCAGAGCTCCGCCTGTGCAGGGCGCTGCCTCTGCCCGTCATTCAAAAAGTTCTTTGGTGTGGGCCTTTTTTGAGGCTAGTGCATCAGATCGCACAGCTGCTGTTTGCAACATATGTCTCAAGCGTATATCGCGTGGCCAAAACATCAGCCGCTTGGGTACCACATGCCTGACCAGACATATGTTGACCTGCCATGCAGCTCGTTGGCAAGCCTACCTCAAAGACCCACACCAAAGAACCAAGCGGACCTCTCCTTGCACCGCATCAGCTGGGATCTCCAACCCCACTATAACTTCAGTCCTCTCTGAAACATGCACTGAGAGGAATGAAGGTGTAGAATTAGGTGTGTCACAGCCAAGTACTTGCGCCCACTCTGCTAGCAGTACACCGACGTCCGATTCTAGCAGGCAAATTTCCCTGCCCCAGCTGCTGGACCGTCGAAAGAAGTTCACTCCCAGCCATCCACATGCCCAGCGGTTGAATGCTAGCTTGGCTAAATTGCTAGCGCTTCAACTGCTGCCTTTTCAGTTGGTAGACTCGGCCCCCTTCCGTGAGTTTGTGCAATGTGCGGTTCCTCAGTGGCAGGTTCCCAAACGCCACTTTTTCTCACGGAAGGCTATTCCGGCTCTCTACCGGCATGTGGAAGGCAATGTCTTGGCCTCGCTGGACAGGGCGGTCAGCGGTAAGGTGCATATTACCGCTGACTCATGGTCCAGCAGGCATGGACAGGGACGTTACCTTTCTTTCACGGCCCATTGGGTCACTCTTTTGGCAGCTGGGAAGGATTCAGGACAAGGTGCAGTAGTGTTGGAGGTTGTCCCACCGCCACGCCTCCAAAATGCTACTACTGGTTGTGACACACCTCTCTCCTCCACCCCCTCCTCTTCTTCTTCCTCCATGGCCTCTTCCTGTGGTTTGTCCTATGAACCAGCGGTGCTCCGTAGCCGTTCACGGGGCTACGCAAGTACGCAGGCAAAAAGATGCCATGCCGTGCTTGCGCTGGTGTGTTTGGGGGACAGAAGCCACACTGGGGCAGAGGTCCTGTCTGCTCTGCAGGGCCAGGCCGAGAGGTGGTTGACGCCACGCCAGCTTAAGCCAGGAATGGTGGTTTGCGACAATGGCACCAACCTCCTCTCCGCCCTCCGACAGGGACAACTGACCCATGTGCCCTGTGTGGCTCACGTCCTTAACCTGGTGGTGCAGCGCTTCTTGGGCAGGTACCCGGGCTTACAGGATGTCCTGAGGCAGGCCAGGAAAGTCTGTGTGCATTTCCGCAGATCTTATAATGCCAGTGCTCGCCTGGCTGAGCTGCAAAAGGAGTTGAACCTGCCCAAGAACCGCCTTATATGTGACATGCCCACCAGGTGGAACTCAACGTTGGCCATGCTGCAGCGGCTGCACACGCAGCAGAGGGCCATCAATGAGTACCTGTGCGACTACGGCACCAGGACAGGGTCAGGGGAGCTTGGTTTTTTTTCTCCACGCCAGTGGGGCATGATCAGGGATGCATGCACTGTCCTGGCACCATTTGAGGAGGCCACGAGGATGGTGAGCAGTGACAGTGCATGCATCAGTGACACTGTACCTCTTGTCCACCTGTTGGAGCACACGCTGCGTGGAATAATGGACAGGGCACTTGAGGCAGAACAGAGGCAGGAAGAGGAGGACTTCCTTGCCTCTCAAGGCCCCCTTTACCCAGACAGTGTTCCTTCTGTCCCACCCATCGCACAGGAAGAGGAGGAGGAGGAGGAGGAGGAGGAGGAGGAGGATTGTGTCAGCATGGAGGTGGAGGCTGGCACTCAGCATCATCAGCAGCAGTCTTTTAGGGATGATTTACAGTCCCAAGAAACCAGTGGACTTGTACGTGGCTGGGAGGAGGTGGCTGCGGATCATGTCGTCCTTAGTGACCCAGAGGACTCCGGAGCGAATGCCTCAGCAAACCTACGCTGCATGGCCTCCCTGATCCTGCAAAGTCTGCGGAAGGATCCTCGTATTCTTCGGATCAAGGAGAGGGACCATTACTGGCTGGCCACTCTCCTTGATCCACGGTACAAGGGTAAGGTTGCGGACCTTATGTTACCGTCGCAGAGGGAGCAGAGGATGAGACAACTCCGGGAGGCCTTGCAGAAAGGTCTGTGCAACGCGTTCCCAGAGACTGGGAGGTTGCAAACTCCTGGTCCTGGACAACGAGTTGCTGAGGCTTCGGCCAGTCAAAGAAGGAGCGGTGGGGAAGGTGGCCGTCTGACCGATGCGTTCAGACAATTCTTTAGTCCGCAGCCCCAAAGTATGATCGGTTCCAGCAACCATCGCCAGCGTCTGATAAACATGGTGCAGGAATATCTAGGGGCAAGGTCAGACTTGGACACCTTCCCCACCGAAAATCCTCTGGCTTACTGGGTCTTGAGGATGGATCACTGGCCAGAGCTTGCACAGTATGCAATTGAGCTACTGGCCTGTCCTGCATCCAGCGTTCTTTCGGAACGCACATTCAGTGCTGCTGGAGGATTTGTCACGGATCACAGGGTGCGCCTGTCCACCGACTCGGTTGATCGACTGACTTTCATCAAGATGAACCAGTCTTGGATCACCACCAGCTACCACACACCTGATGCTGATATAACAGACTAATTGATTTTAAAATGTCACATCCCTTCAAGACTGATGCTGATGCTGAGTGCCTGTGCTGTTATGTTGACTGGCTATCCTCCTCCTCCGAGTCCTCAATGATACGATTGATGATGATAGCTTGGAAGATCATTTTTGTTTATGGGTGCCGCCACCAGTGCCTAACGCCCAATTTTTCAGCCCCTGTTTAACAGGGGCGTGTAATTACAATTTTTGAAGCAATACTTTGCAACAGGGCTCATTGCTGTGCTCCAAGTACAGTATCTGTGAGGAGTTGCAGTGTTGTGCCACCAGTGCCTAAGGCCCAATTTTTCAGCCCCTGTTTAACAGGGGCGTGTCATTACAATTTTTGAAGCAATACTTTGCAACAGGGCTCATTGCTGTGCTCCAAGTACAGTATCTGTGAAGGGTTGCAGTGTTGTGCCACCAGTGCCTAAGGCCCAATTTTTCAGCCCCTGTTCAACAGGGGCATGTAATTACAATTCTTGATCTAATAATTCACAGCAGGGCCCATTGCTGCACCCACCAAGAGTAACTGTCAGGGCTTACAGTGTTGTGGCACCAGCACCACCATCAAAGGCCCAATTTTTACTACCACTGTTCAACAATTATATGTAATTAAAATTCCTGATATAATAGTTGACAGCAGGGCGTTCCAGCACCAACCAAGAGTAACTGTGAGTGCTTACAGTGTTGTGCCAACACCAACAACTAAGGGGCCTATTTCTGCAGAGTATATACGGCAGGTCCCTACTTTCAAACATCCAACTTACAAACGACTCCTACTTGCAAACGCAAGAAGACAACAGGAAGTGAGAGGAAATCTACCACTAGGAAGGAAAATTCTCTCCTGTAAGAATAAATATGGGAGAAAGGTGTCTCCTCTGTACTGATGCTTTATCAGCAATCCTTGTTTCAAGAAAAACACCACATTTCAAAAACAGTTGTCATTAGGACGGAAAGTGAGGTGAAATGTTCTGAACAGGGGCACAGACAGCAAAACAAATGTTACAGGGGTGATAACCCTTACCTATGTTTTCCAAAAAGTTTAAAAATAGATTTTTGGTCTGGAGCTACACTTCAACAATGTACCTGTTCAAAATTACAAACAGATTCTACATAAGAACAAACCTACAGTCCCTGTCTTGTATGCACCGCCTGTATACGGCTGTTCTGAGTATATAGGGCCTTTTTTATTTTATGTGCGGGGTTCCCCTTAATATCCATACAAGACCCAAAGGGGCTGGTAATGGGCTGGGGTAGGGGGGGGGTCATGGGGTAGCTATGCCATTTTTATTAAAGATTTTCATCCATATTACCGGGACCAGACATTACATTAAAGCCGCAAGCAGTTTTAAATGGCTTTTTTTTCCTTTAGAAGTGTCATTTTGTGCAGGGACAGTTCTAAACACGGGAAACACGTGGCACTTCACAGGCATACTTTAGACACCCCCCAGGTACGATATTTAAAGGAATATTTGACTTTTTTTTTTTCACTTTATGCATCATTAAAATGACTGCTCCCGGAAAACGACCGTTTTTAAAACTTATTTTTGCATTGATACATGTCCCCTGGTGCAGAACCCGGGTTCCCAAACCCTTTTTAGGACAATAACATGCATAATAGTTTTTATAATTAGCACTTTAGAATTCGAACGTTCGCATCCATTGTATTTAATAGGGTTCTAATGTTCGTTCGAACTTTCGGTCCGTTCGCGGGTTCTGGTGCGAACCGAACCCGGGGGTGTTCGGCTCATCACTAGCCTAGACGCCCTGAAAGTCAAGATACGAACCCACAAGCACAAACTGAACCGCAGAAAACGAACTGAAAAGTACGAAGACTGAAAAGCGCTAATCGTCTCTTCCCAAACTTTTACTTCACATGCGGTAACACGAGATCAGCAAAAGCAGCCCAAGGGGTGGCGCCAAGAAAAAAGATCTTCCCCTTTATAGTGCCGTCGTACGTGCTGGACGTGACCGCGGAGAACAACGAGGAAATTGGGAAATGTCAGTGTGTACGCATAGAAAGCTTGACGAGAAAATCGACAAGGTTAACAAGAATCTCGTCGAAAAAAACGACGTGTTTTTTACGACGAGAAACTCGGTCGTGTGTACGAGGCTTGAGCCTAATTACCACTCAGACACTTCCCCTAAATTGAACACCCCTCTACATTAGTATAGATAGACGGTGGCACTGACAGTTCTATAAAACATGTTTCCTTATTGTCAAGGGGTTATTGTGAATGCTTTTGTGTATTATAACTGTGCAGACAATAACTGGTGTGCGAAGTATGACATTTATTTTTATAGTCTTCCCTTTAAAAAGTTCACCTGTACTTCCAACCCAATACGCATTTATTTTCTGTCTGATAATATTATGCATAATCTCCACAGTAATATTGGACATTAAAGGATATCTAAACCCAAGAACAAAAATGTAATATATTGCATATTACCAGTCCTTAGATGTGATGGCTGCGTTAGTTTTCTCTGGCCTCATTTACACTTGCAGTGCTCTCTGAAGAATGATCCGCATTCGGATTGCTCTTGACAGAGCATTTGACAGGCGATGAGGGGGTGTTGTATCGCCTCCTCACTGCCTGCTTTAACCCCTTGAAACCAATACTAGTGCGACGTAACTGCATGCATTTTTACCTGTCATGTATTGATCTTGCTAATTTGGTAGTGCATATGTGATCTTTATCTTGCTATTTTGTGTATATAAGTTGGCCAGTAAATCAAAACAGTGTACTTGTCAGCTGTTCCTCATTCGGTGGCCTTCCTTGACTTTAATTAAACACCTTTTGACCTACTCCTCCATTTTCCTCATCGATCCAAAATCATGCAAAATCATGCAAACAGCTTTCCCGGTTTGCGTTGATGATACACCCTTCTCCAATGCCATTCATTTATGACCCCCCATGGGCTGCTGTGTAAACAGACAGGCTCTGTGGTAGCAGGCTTTCTTCTCACCCCTCACTTCCCTACTGTGTGTAGAGCGGGCTCTGTGTGATTTCCCCTGCTCACTCCTGCCCCTCTACTTCTTTGCAGCAGAGGACCTGAACCAATCGGCAGCAAGAGGACTTGCTATGCAGCAGCCTCTAAGGATACTGGAAACGGTGGCTCTAAAGCATTAGTAAACCCCGCTTGGTCATTTTTACCTACAGGTAATCTTATATCCTAAACATCCAATTCGGGTAGAATAGGTCACAGTCAGCTGGCGGTACTGCAGGGATAATTTTTGTGATGCCGTTTTGCAAAGCATCAGGGTCCTGGCATGTGTACACCCCCGGCCACTGCCATTTCAAGAGGGTACAGTTGTGGGACTGTACCGCCCCCAACCACCATGGTAAATGAGGCCTTTTTAGGATAAGAACATTTTCAATAAGTACAGAAAATACCTGTTGATCATGGCAGAAAGGAAATGTTCTTGTCACTTCCTAATAAGATGAACTGAAAGTGCATACAAAGTTATCTTCCTTCTGTAAAATACTAATCTCTCCACACCCAATGTGATCTAGATTAACTAAGGCATACCTGTTTGAAGTCCAGACAACCATGACTCCATCCATACATACAGTGGAAAGAATGAACGTATGTCACCAAGGGGAAGAAAGTTAACATAGTCACTACATCTAAAGACTGATATACTGCAATTTATGACATTTGTGCTTTTAGGTTTGAATTCTAGTAGCGATTCTAAACCCTATTATTTTTTTTTATAATAAACATGTTATACTCACCTGTTCTTTTTAATGCTTTTGCACAGAGCAGCCCTCTTCTGGGGTCCCCCCTTACGCTCCCACTTCTGGCTCCTCCTCTTTAGCGAGTGCTCTCATAGGAAGCCGCTTCCTATAGGGGCCCTCATGCAGGCTCGATCCCGAGCCATGCTGCCTGAGTCTATAAACACAGAACATGTGTCTGATCCAACGCTGTATCCTGGCCTAGGCCAACAAGGCCCAGGCCTAGGGCAGCACTTTGGAGAGGGGTAGCACGGAAAGAGTCCCCGCCGGGTTGTGCTACACTACAGTGTAACGCAAGCTGCTTCTAATTTTGAGTGTCCTATCATCCTGGACCACAAACCTTCCTCACTGTGCTATATGTTTTCTGCTGCACCATTGGCATGGTTACATCTTTCTAGTCCTCTCCATAAAATTATCAGAAATTTGTGCTTAAAGTAGAACTATAGGCAACACTTTTTTTTTTTCATTTTGGATAGAGTAGGGGAGGGTTAGAGCCCCGGTCAGCTTATTTTTTACCATCCCTGTCCCATTGCAGAGATTTCCTTTCACTTCCTGCCCCATAGCCAAACAGGAAGTGAGAGGAAATCTATGCAAATTAAGGGAATCCATTGCCCTCGCCCCCCCCAGGTCCTAAGAACTAGTGTCCCCACTCGATAATTTCAGGGCGGGTCTTAAACAGAAAAGGGAATGGCCTTGACAGGAAGGGATGGATCATATTTAAATTAGGGAGTGCACAAGTTTAGTCAGGCCTAGGGCAGCACAAAACCTAAATACACTACTGGTCTGATCCACTGATCACGGGTGTAATGCTTTCCAGGATTCTGCAGAAGAAATTATAAAAGCACCAATTTTTTTTTTCTGCAAAAATATGTGCATTTATTATTTTTTCTTAAAAGGCAACCTTATCCTTTCAGGAAGCAGTTCAGTCGTTTTTTAACATTTAGGCTGGGTTCACACCATTGCAAATTGGATGTGGGTTCCCCGCATTCCAATTCGCAATAGCAGGAGATTTTGACCGGCTCTCTATGGAGCCGGTTCACATATCTCTGCAGCAGGTCCGGTGCGTTTTGCCCAAAAACTCTGTGCGTCTTTTGGTCCGTTTCGGGTCCAAATTCAGCCCAAAATTCGGACTGAAATCGGACCAGAAACGGTGAACCTGGACACACTGGACCTCATTCACCTCTTTAATGGAGGATAGCAATTGGCAGGGCCAAGCCCTACAGTTATTGAAGATGCACATACCAAAGTAAGAAAACAACACCTGTAAATGCAACTGTACAATTCAGGCAGCCTTAGTAACCATATATGGTTGTCTTTGACAGGAGTGTTTTTTTTTTCCTAACAAAGGTAATAGAAAAAGACTTCACTGCAATTAGGCAGGATGTTATTATTTATTACAGGCATTGATATAGCACCAACAACTTACACAGCACTGTACATAACATCAGTCCGTGTCCTCTATGATCTTATCATCCAAGGCAGTGTTTCTCAGCCTTTTTACATTTGTGGCACCCTTTAAAGTTCACACCATTCTAAAATGTAAAAAAATAAACGAATAGTTTTACATATTGCAGCAATATCAATAGCACACAGTGCCACCTTAACAGCATCATGGGCCCCTGGGCAAAGTAATGCACTGGGGCCCCTAACAGGTAGATGGTTACCTGCAGCGTGTTACGCTTTCCCTCGACAAACAGTGGGTGTGGCTAAATTATGCTACATATTGGGAATGGCTTTTTTTTAAATTAGAAATTAGAAATTTTAGTCTTATTTCTTACAATTGTTGATTTTTTTTTCACATTTTTCAAAAAATATTTTATAAAATTAAAATTTTGATTAAATAATTCTTTTTTCACAATGCTGTTGGAGGGTCTTTGGGGGGTTCTAAACAGACCCCTGAAATCTCACTTTTAAACAGAGGTAAGGACTGAGGAAACACAATCCCCAGTTCCTTTCTGTAGCCTCAGGTGCACTGCAGATGAATAAAAAGGAGACAGAGGCTCCTGTAATGTACAGCACGGGTCCCCAACCTTCGGACCGCGGACCAGTGTCGGTCCGTGGCCTGCTGATGACCGGGCTGCGCAGCAGGTGATGAGCGGTGACCGCAGTCCACACAGAGCTATCACAGATCGCAGTCGGGCTGCTCACCTACTGCTGAGCAACCATGCTTGTGTGTCATCTCCCGTCTCCTCCACCCACCTGGCCGATGATGTTATCCAATCAGCAGGGCAGGGGACAGCTGCAGACCATAATCGAGAGCTCCTCCCACCCCCTGCCCTGCTGATAGGATGACATTGTCGTGCAGGGGAGGCAGAGATCAGAATAGGGAAAAGTGATGCTAGATAGGAAAGGGGGGGCAGACTGCAGGGGCACTGTGATGGGCAGACTGCAGGGGCACTATGAGGAGGCTGTGATTGCTAGGGGCACTGAAATATAAAGGAGACTGCACTGTAAAGGAGCACTGTAATGATTACAGTGCCCCTTTACAGTGCAGTGCCTTTTATGCTACAGTGCCCCCTTTACAGTGCAGTCCCCTTTACATCACAGCCCCCTTTCCATTACAGTGCCCCTTTTACCTTACAGTGCCCCTTTACATCACAGTGCCCCCTTTACATTACAGCGCCCCCTTTACAGAGGAGTCCCCATTACATTCATGTAAAGTGGACTGTAATGTAAAGGGGCACTGTGATGTAAAGGGAACTGCAATGTAAAAAGGGAACTCTGCGGAATTCAGATGTAAAAGTATAACTCTGCGGATTCAGATGTAAAAAGGTAACTCTGCGGATTCAGATGTAAAAGGGTAACTCTGCGGATTCAGATGTAAAAAGGGAACTCTGCGGATTCAGATGTAAAAAGGGAACTCTGCGGATTCAGATGTAAAAAGGGAACTCTGCGGATTCAGATGTTAAAGGGGAACTCTGCGGATTCAGATGTAAAAGGGGAACTCTGTGGATTCAGATGTAAAAGGGGAACTCTGCGGATTCAGATATAAAAGGGGAACTCTGTGGATTCAGATGTAAAAGGGGAACTCTGTGGATTTAGATATAAAAAGGTAACTCTGCGGATTCCGATGTAAAAGGGTAACTCTGCGGATTCAGATGTAAAAAGGGAACTCTGTGGATTCAGATGTAAAAGGGTAACTCTGCGGATTCAGATGTAAAAAAGGGAACTCTGCGGATTCAGATGTAAAAGGGGAACTCTGTGGATTCAGATGAAAAATGGTAACTCTGTGGATTCAGATGTAAAAAGGTAACTCTGCGGATTCAGATGTAAAAGGGTAACTCTGCGGATTCAGATGTAAAAAGGGAACTCTGCGGATTCAGATGTAAAAAGGGAACTCTGCGGATTCAGATGTAAAAGGGGAACTCTGCGGATTCAGATGTAAAAGGGAACTCTGCGGATTCAGATGTAAAATGGGAACTCTGTGGATTCAGATGTAAAAGGGGAACTCTGCGGATTCAGATATAAAAGGGGAACTCTGTGGATTCAGATGTAAAAGGGGAACTCTGCGGATTCAGATATAAAAGGAGAACTCTGTGGATTCAGATGAAAAAAGGGAACTCTGTGGATTTAGATATAAAAAGGTAACTCTGCGGATTCCGATGTAAAAGGGTAACTCTGCGGATTCAGATGTAAAAAGGGAACTCTGTGGATTCAGATGTAAAAGGGTAACTCTGCGGATTCAGATGTAAAAAGAGAACTCTGCGGATTCAGATGTAAAAGGGGAACTCTGTGGATTCAGATGTAAAAGGGGAACTCTGTGGATTTAGATATGAAAAGGTAACTCTGCGGATTCCGATGTAAAAGGGTAACTCTGCGGATTCAGATGTAAAAAGGGAACTCTGTGGATTCAGATGTAAAAAGGGAACTCTGCGGATTCAGATGTAAAAAGGGAGCTCTGCGGATTCAGATGTAAAAAGGGAACTCTGCGGATTCAGATGTAAAAGGGGAACTCTGCGGATTCAGATGTAAAAAGGGAACTCTGCGGATTCAGATGTAAAAGGGGAACTCCTTGGATTCAGATGTAAAAGGGTAACTCTGCGGATTCAGATGTAAAAGGGGAACTCTGTGGATTCAGATGTAAAAAGGTAACTCTGCGGATTCAGATGTAAAAGAGTAACTCTGCGGATTCAGATGTAAAAAGGGAACTCTGCGGATTCAGATGTAAAAGAGTAACTCTGTGGATTCAGATGTAAAAGGGGAACTCTGCGGATTCAGATGTAAAAAGGGAACTCTGCAGATTCAGATGTAAAAAGGGAACTCTGCGGATTCAGATGTAAAAAGGGAACCCTGCGGATTCAGATGTAAAAAGGGAACTCTGTGGATTCAGATGTAAAAGGGTAACTCTGCGAATTCAGATGTAAAAGGGGAACTCTGTGGATTCAGATGTAAAAGGGGAACTCTGTGGATTCAGATGTAAAAGGGGAACTCTGTGGATTCAGATGTAAAAAGGGAACTCTGTGGACTCAGATGTAAAAAGGTAACTCTGCGGATTCAGATGTAAAAGGGGAACTCTGTGGATTCAGATGTAAAAGGGGAACTCTGTGGATTCAGATGTTAAAGGGAAACCCTATGGACTCTGATGTAAAGGGGGACTCTTGTGATTAACTTCATATGATTAGAAATGCTATTTATTTGCAAAATGTATGTATAGTTCCTATTATTTAAAAAAATTGCTGTGCAGCGCTAAAGTGTTCGGGTTTGACTTGAAGAAAAGGTGGCAACCCTAGAGAGATCGATTGGATGGTTTCCGCCCCATGTGAAAGGGGCCTTAAGCCTCATACACACGGTCGGACTTCAAACAAACTTTTCCGTGGATTTTTGTTCTAAGGGCGTTGGCCGCGAACTTGGTATGCATACACACGGCAGGACTTTTTCAGCAAACTTTCACCAAATCACATGGTTTTTCAGCTCTTTACTGCCACCCTATGGTCAACTTCTGTATTGTTGTCTGATCTTTTGCATTGGTTCTGAGCATGCGTGTTTGTACTTTGGACTTTAGTCCGATGGATTTCTGTACACACGGCAGGACTTTGCACCATCGGACTTTTGTTGCCGGAAAGTTTGTCTGTTTGCAGAGCGAACATTTGTCCGATGAAAACCAAAAAAGTTTGTCCGATGGAGCGTACACACGGTCGGATTTTTTGAAAAACCTGGTCTTTTTGAAGTTTGTTGTCAAAAAGTCCGATCGTGTGTATGGGCCTTAAGAATTTCATATGATTATAAAAAAAAGGTGACAGATTGCCTAGTAGCTGGTGGAGTGGGAAACAAAAATGTATTTCTTATCATGCTTGGAATTCAACTTTAAAAAGTAACAGTGTAATTAAACAATAATGGCTAGACATAGACAGAAAAAACTGGTGGCCCTTTTAAGAAACTCATATATTCTAATCTATTTATTGAAGGTTAACTTAATTTTCGAGAAACTTGGATATTCTGAATGTTTAAAGGTTCTAGGATTGAAAATGTGCTATTTCAGAAATGCTAGATCTGATTGTTTATATACTCAGTAAAACCTGTCATTACATGTTCAGTGGAAGATCTCAATAAAGTATCTTTGCTGGAAAACAACCCAATATCCTCTGAATCATATTACAAGCATATCTAAACAAATAACATCTTCATCACAAAGTTTGTTCTTTGTTTTATTAGAATAGGAAAAGCCATGCAAATCCTTGTTTTATGACCCTCTGGCCATCTTTTCACTCCACTGGTGGCTCTAATTATTATTCAAATGTTATATGGTTGTGTCAGACCTTTGATCAATAAATGTGCAACACACGGAAATCATGACTTCTATGGAGTAGTGCTTAGTGCGTAACAGGAAAGTATAACTATGTTAGATTATGGTAAGGTGGTCTAAAAGAAACAAAAACATATTAAAATATATATAAAATGACAGTATAGGCTGAAACCCAAGGTATCGCCGGTTGGCCAAATAGAAAATCAAATGTGAAAGGTTTTGTTTTTATAAAATACAGGATTTATATAGCAACAACAGTTTGGGCAGAGCTTTAAAAAATAAAGGGAGACAGTATAGATACAATACAATTCAACACAAGAGGGTTGGATGGGTGGGGGTCCAGCTTGTTATAGATGACAATCCAAAGGGAAGGGCAAGTGATGCAAAAGGTAATAATTATGGGAGGATGGGTCAAGCTCAAGCAAGTAAATTGCAGTTGTTACATAAAGGCGGATAGGCTTACCTGAAGAGATGAGTTTTCAGGGATCACCTAAAAGCATACAGGAGATAGCTATACAGGCTGGGGTAGGGAGTTCCAGAGGAAGAGAGATGCTCTGTAGCAGTCATGGATGCAAGCTGATATTTGAGATGAGGTTGGTGATGTAGCTAGGGGCAGAGTTGTGGATGGCTTGACTGCTGAGGCACAATGAGCCCAGGTACCATTAACCGTAAAATATATGTATTATAAACCTTGCCCCCTCACCCTATTAAATAAAACGCTTACAACCATTAGGTTGGAAAGGGCAAGGCCACAGCTTTATTGATTCCAAACATAACATTTGAACAACATTCAACAAGTGCCAGTCACAGTTGTACTGTGAGCACTCAATACCAAAGGGGGGTGGGAGGGGCCTGTCCTTACCATAAGTGCTGGACAGGCCGCCTACTTCCGATATCCATCAAGGACATGGCCCTTTACCGCCATTTTATGCTGGCAAGGTCAAGAGAAACCGCAGCAAGCTGTGACACACCACCGAAAGAAGGGGCGGGAGGGTGGGCAGCTCTTCCCAGCACGTCTTCCGAAAGGACCCCAGAATTCCCTGGGGCAGTCCTTTACCCGAGCTCAGACCCAACCCATCCCCCACATTGACCAATCCTTGGGTGACCAACGCCTTGTCCTGCACCTGGCCATGCCCCCATCAGTCAAGGCTCTCTTTCCCTAGGGGGGGGGTCAAGAGGCCTTCATGACTGCTGAGGCGCAATAAGCCCAGGTAGCATTAACCGTAAAATATATGTATTATAAACCTTCCCCCCCTTGCCCCCTCACCCTATTAAATAAAACGCTTACAACCATTAGGTTGGAAAGGGCAAGGCCACAGCTTTATTGATTCCAAACATAACATTTGAACAACATTCAACAAGTGCCAGTCACAGTTGTACTGTGAGCACTCAATACCAAAGGGGGGTGGGAGGGGCCTGTCCTTACCATAAGTGCTGGACAGGCCGCCTACTTCCGATATCCATCAAGGGCATGGCCCTTTACCGCCATTTTATGCTGGCAAGGTCAAGAGAAACCGCCACCGCCTGTCAGTGGCTAACTGACAGGTGCCCCCACCGCAGCCAGAGCCTGTTCCACACCACGCTGTAGGCCAAGGTTAAAGATATCCAGCCCAATGTCATTGAGGTGAACACCATCCGATCTCAACAGATCCGCATTGTCACCCTCCAAGTCCTTGTGCCGGATCACAAACCCCCCAATCTGCCGAACAAACTTGGCGACCTGGGAATTGACTTTGCGCCGAAAGCGTTCCAGGTGTGGGCCAGGTATCTCCCGAGCCCACAGCAAGCGAGGCACGATTTCCGACCAGACGAGGAATAAATTGGTGAAGGTTGCATAACACTGGGCGATGTCGCGCTTGATCGCGGAGATTAAGTCCACGGAACGGGCGTAACCAACATCATTCCCACCAGCATGGAGAACCAAGATGATGGGGCCAGAAACATGGGCCCGAAGGCGCCAGCAATCCGGTAGGACCTGAGGCCAACGTAACCCTCGCAGCCCAAGCCATCGAATCCTGGCGAGATTGTCGTTGAATCCCAAATTCTTCCCGCAGCTCCGAACAGCCGACCGACGAGCAGCCCAGTAGATGAAGGAATCTCCCAAAATCCATACGGGCGCCGGGAAACGATCTGGAAATTAGAACAACAGGTGTGGGCGGACATACAAAGAAAACCGGGATGATTCCCACCTACCCAGACGCTGAAGTTCCGTATCGGAAAAACCCATACCAGAAGCCGCGGTGGCAGCGCCGATGCGAAACGAGTGGGTTGCGAAATCACGCGAGGGAAGGCCCAGAATCTCAAGGCAACGACGGAAAACCTGTAAAAATTGGAACCTGCTCAGGGATGAGGAATCTGCATGGACAAAGAAGGTGGGGGAAGGGGGGCGAGACACCACGAAAGGGGAAGCCAAGGACACAGGGCAAAAGGGGCCGCCGCAAGGGTACAGAACCACCCTTCTGCCCTTGCCAAAGCCGTCCGTTTTAGAGGTGCGCAACAGCACCGACACGCAGCGCTCAGAGAAGGACACGTCCTCCGCCCGAATGCCACCCGCCAAGGACGTGGAACTGGACACCAGTTCGCCAATGCGAAAGGCGCCAAAAAACGCCCAAGAGAAGGCCACTCGAAAAAGCAGTGTTTCAAACGAAGAGGAGCAGACAGACGGCAACAGAGAAAGGATACCGGAGAGGATCTGGAGAGAAACTGGTCGCCGGGAATCAGGAACATGGGTGACACGTCTCCAACCCCGGAGAACCCGTCGAACCGTAAAAGATTTTGTGAGGTCCTCCCACCCCAGGAGTTGAAACCAAAAGGACAATGCCGACATATTGGACGAAACCGTGGAACCCGAAGCACCTTTTTGCTGCAAATAAACCAAATGAGCAAACAAAGCCCCGCGTCTGTCAAGTGGAGAGGAAATGGAAAACTCACCGCCCGACGCTTGGACCCATTCATGCCATACTCGGCAGTACGACGCCCACGTCCGCGGAGACAGTGACGCCCGGAGGAGGTCTAGCAAACATTGGAAACGAGGTTCCACAAGTGGGCCGGACAGGGGAGGCCCTCCAGGGCAGCCGACGGAGCCAGGGAGCGAAAGCGAGCAAGCTGAAAACGGGAGAGAGCATCAGCAATGTCGTTAGAAGTCCCGGGAACATGCCTAGCCTGAAAACAAATGTTAAACTGCAAGCATTTAAGAACCAAAAAACGTAGAAGCAACACGACTGGCGGGGATCTAGCTGACTGTCGGTTAACCACCTGCACCACACTCATGTTATCGGACCAAAAAACAACTTGGCGGTTGCGCAACCGATCGCCCCACAGCTCAATGGCGACAATGATCGGGAAGAGCTCCAGTAGGGTGAGGTTGCGCAACAAATCCATGCGGGCCCATGAGGCCGGCCAACACTCGGCAGACCACTCCCCTTGGAATAAGGCACCGAAACCGCAGGAGCCCGCCGCGTCCGTGTATAGCTCCAGCTGCGAGTTCGGTACCTCCTCCCGTAGCCAACAAGACTGGCCATTGTAGGTCTGGAGAAAAGACAGCCACATCCCCAAGTCGTCCCGCATGGGCTTGGTGATACGGACATAGTGGTGGGGGGCCGCCACCCCCTTCATGGCCCAAGCCAGACGCCTGCAGAAAGCCCGCCCCATGCGAATGACCCTACAGGCAAAGACCAAGTGACCCAACAACGACTGAAGTTGTTTCAATTGCAGTTTTTTGGCCCCTCTTGCCAAGCGGACCAGGGAGAGGAGCCTGGTCAGCTTGTCGCTGGGCAGCCGGAAAACCATAGCCACCGTGTCTATTTCTATGCCTAAAAAGGATAAAGCCGTCACGGGACCCTCAGTTTTGTCAGCGGACAGTGGAACGGAAAACCGTCTGCAGATATCCTGAAAAACAGAGAGGAGACGCTGACACCAACCACTGCCCGCTGGGCCAACGAAGAGGAAGTCATCCAAGTAATGTAGCGTGGACTGAAACCCAGCCTCCCGGGCGACGACCCATTCAAGGAAGCTACTGAAGAGCTCAAAGAAATAGCACGAAACGGCACAGCCCATGGGCAGGCACATGTCAAAAAAGTAGCTTCCCTGAAAGTAGCAGCCCAGAAGGTGGAAGCAGTCCGGGTGGACCGGGAGGAGGCGGAAGGCGGACTCGATGTCCGCCTTTGCCAACAACGCAGACTGACCGGCAGCCCTGACCAAGTGAAGCGCCCTGTCAAACGAGGCATAGTGGACCCTGGATTCCTCCTTATCAATGCCGTCGTTGACCGAGGAGCCAGTCGGGTAGGACAGGTGGTGGATAAGGCGAAATTTTCCCTCCGCCTTCTTCGGAACCACACCCAGGGGGGACACCCGCAGGTTGTGAAAAGGGGGAAAATCAAATGGGCCTGCCATACGCCCCAACTCCAGCTCCGTCCGGAGCTTATCGGCCACGATGGACTCAAATTCAATTGCGGATTTCAAATTAGATGCCATGGTAGGCACATCAGAAGGAGTGAAGGGTATCCAAAAACCCCGGGACAGGCCGTCACTCAAAATCAAGGCCTCCCTATGAAGGGGGTACCGGTCTAGCCAGGGAAGGATCTCTAATACGTTCACCGGGGACCTCCGTTTTAGAAAGGTCAGGCTTGGCTCCCGGCCTGGCAAGAGGTTGTTTTCCCTTGCGGAAGCATCGGCTGGCGGGGTGAGCGCCCCCGCAACTGGAGCACTCGTGCTTAAAACGGCATGCAGTGTACCACTTGCAGTGGCTCTCATTGAACAGCCAACAGATACCCTTTTTGGGGGCAGCCGATGCTCCGGAGGGAGCGCCGGCGGGGGACTGAAAGGACGAAGGCCTATGGGGGCACATAAGTAACAACCACAGGCTACCATCCTGGCAATCAAAACGAAACTCCTTACGTGCCGCCATCTTTTGGCGAAACTGAGTGTCGTAGTGAAACCAGCATTGGCCCCCATAGACCTTGTAGGCACCCCAAATAAGGTCTAAATAGCAAAAGAGGGATGCGGCCAACTCTGGGAAGCGCTCTCAAAGCACTCCGGCGTAGGCGCAGAACCCTTGCAGCCAGTTCCCGAACGTACGAGGAAGCTGTTTCGATTTTTCGCCCTGCGCCGTGACATCAACACGACGCGATTTATCGATCACCTCCCTGTCAGGAGGAACGAGCGCGAGAAAGTCAAGAAATTCGCGACGCCAGATTTTTTCCTTAACCTCCTCCGTCAGGTGCGTGCCAGTAGGCGAAACCGCCCACAAAGCGCCGCCGGAGACGGAGCCCCAACTAGCCGCCGGGCCGACACCCCCATCTGGGACAAGACCGATTTAACGACCGTAGCTATGCGTTCATCTGGAGGGACCGATACGGGAGCGTCAGCGGACCTACCCCAAATTAAATCACAATCATACTCACTAATGCGTGGAGGCAGAGTCGATGAAGGGCGAACGGCAGCAGCAGCAGGTCCAGGCGGAACATCAGCAGGATCTATCACGGCTGGAGCTGAACGGCAGGAGAGGTCCAGGGGAGGGGATCTGACCACCGATCCAGAGGAACCCGGGTGGCCGAGGACGGCAGCCGAACAGGAACAAGAGCATACGTGGGCCCCAGGACCCGGAGCAGGTAACATTCCAGGACTGGAGGGGGAGTCTCCCGCCCCACCGGGCGCAGGGAGACGAGTGATGGTAGGTAGCCCGCGGGAACCTCCCGCCCAGCCGGGCGCAGGGAGGAGCGGGTATGTAGGAGCCTGCGGTGATGGGAGGGCAGCCGAGGCGGAACGTCCATCCCCCGCCCAGCCGGGCGCAGGGGGATGCTGGCGTACGGCGGGCAGCAGCAAGGGGCGATTGGCAGCCATGCTGTGATGACTTCCCGCCCTGCCGGGCGCAGGGAGATGCTGCAGTGCGGGGTTCAGCTGGGAGAGGTGGGTGGCAGGTGCACTGAAACTGTCTCCCGCCCATCCGGGCGCAGGGAGATCACCACAGGCATTGCACCTTGCAGGATGAGAAACCATGGAGCCCTCATCCTCCCCCACCCAGCTGGGTGCAGGGAGATCCTGGCCTGTCATCACTGGCATAGCAGAGGACCAGGACGCATTTGAATCTCCCGCCCTGTAGGGCGCAGGGAGAGAAGGAGCCACTGGGGGCAGCAGCGCGGACGTTGTACCAGCCGTGGAACTGCCAACCGTGACTGGAGAGCGGGCACCTGGAGGAGGAACAGGAGGGACCGCCCGGCGCACCATGCCTGTCGTAGCTCTGGAGGAAGACACCCGTGCAGAGCAGCGCAGAGCCCCGCCAGATGAATCCTCCACGCGGCATGCCGAGGGAGCGGGAGCGGAACCGTGACTGGACGGACAGGACTCGCGCACCGGCGGGATGGGGACTGAGAGGGCCGCAGCATCAACCGGAGGAGGTACTGGGAGGCAGCAGGGGGGGAGCGGGGCACAAAGTGACCAAGAAGGGGCTCTAGGACTCCGCGATCGGGGATGGCGCGAGGAGGCCCGAGCTGCGGTAGGCTCCGGAGATGGCGAAGCCCGCCGGGCAGGGCCCCTGCCCCGGCGGGGGCCGGAACGAGCACCAGGCCTCCTGTGGGGGGAAAGAGCAGGGGTTGGGACTGCGGTAGAACCGAGGAGGGGGGGGATGCGGAGGAACATGACCGGCCCTGGAAATACTGGGGCTTAAGCGTGAAGGAGGGCGAACCCGCCTCCGGGCCCTGGGAGCCGGGGACCCTGCAGCAGGTGCCACAGGCGGGGGAATGGGGGGTGAGGGGGTAAATTCAGGGGAGAGGAGAGAGAAGAGCCATTCGGCCTGACCCTGCAGAGCCAGTTCGCGGACCCTGGCCAGCAGCAGCTCTGTGTCCATGGCTGTGGGATGGGGTCGGTCCAGCTCTTCCCAGCACGTCTTCCG
This sequence comes from Rana muscosa, assembly GCA_029206835.1. Taxonomy (NCBI): domain Eukaryota; kingdom Metazoa; phylum Chordata; class Amphibia; order Anura; family Ranidae; genus Rana; species Rana muscosa. Next base: position 471,001,176 of record CM055117.1, on the reverse strand, counting down.
AAAGGACCCCAGAATTCCCTGGGGCAGTCCTTTACCCGAGCTCAGACCCAACCCATCCCCCACATTGACCAATCCTTGGGTGACCAACGCCTTGTCCTGCACCTGGCCATGCCCCCATCAGTCAAGGCTCTCTTTCCCTAGGGGGGGGGGGTCAAGAGGCCTTCATTGTATGTTGTTGTTAATATTTTGAGTTTTATTCACAGGGTGATCGGAAGCCAGTAGAGAAATTATCAGAGAGGGGCATCAGACACTAAGTGGTTGTAAAGCTGGAAAAGCCAGAAAGCAGCATTCAGGATAGCTTGTGTAGAGGTATGCCATCAAAGAGGAAGATGCAGTTGTCAAGGCAAGAGATAGCAAGTGAGAAGTTTATGTTCAACCATAAGGAGCTGTCTGAATGGAGGTGTGTGTGTCACTACTCTAAATATTTCACTTTCAGATTGAGCTATTTAGCTGTGTAAACAAGCTTATTTCAAAAACATGAAACAAGATTTAAAAGTTCAATCAACTGGCCGCATATGACAATATTAACCACTTGCTGACCGCAACACGTATATATAAGTTGCGGAGGGCTTTTTTTTTCGCAGAGAATAGGTTTAGGTACTCCCCACTTCCAAGTCACCTGCCCCCTACCCACCTCTGAAGACTGTCCCTTGGTTTCACCCCCTACCCACCTCACAGGACATCCCCTTTTAGAGAAAACAGAATCAAGTATCATTTTGTGGTGCTAAGTAATTTGTATAGAATTTTTTAAGGATAGTATAAATAGCAGTAAAATAGATCCCCTGCAGCCAGCAACAATAGCTCCCCAATCCACAACAGATTCCTCTAGCAACAATAGCCCCCCCCCCCCAAGCAGCAACAGATTCCCCCAGCAACAAGAAAACCTTAAAAACAACAGTCCCACCCCAGAAACAATAAACCCCCACAAGTAACAATAGATCCCCCAACAACTGCCCCAATCTACCTGTAATATTTATATAGTATTGTTACTCCCAGTGGCGGCCCGTCCATAGGGGGCGCACGGGCGCCCCCCACCCCTCAGCTGTAAAAAGTGCCCTTTAACCACTTAACGACCGCTCACTGTATATATACGTCGGCAGAATGGCACGGACAGGCACAATCACGTACCTGTACGTGCCTGCCTTCGTATAGTTGGGGGGTCCCATCGGACCCCCCTTCTATACAGTGAGCGGTGGTTATCATTCCGGGAGCGATCCGTGATGAGGGGACGGCCATTCGTTTCCGGCCACCCCCTCGCGATCGCTCCCGGCGAATGAGAATCTTCCTCTGCCTGTGTAATGTAAACACAGGCAGAGGAAGTGATGTCATCTCTCCATGCGGCGGTCTTTTCAATCCGGCGCGAGGAGAGAAGACATCTCACAGTAAGTGCACCAACACTACACTGACACCAGTACACGTAGGCACACTTACACCCCCCAGTCACCCCCAGATCACCCCCCAGATCACCCCCAGTACCCCCAGTCACAGTGCACCGTTTGCAGTGGTCATTTTTTTACTGATCACTGCAATCAGTGTCATTTGTGACAGTAAAAAGTTGCAGGGCAGTTAGGTTTAGGCCTCTTTAGGTCCAGGGTAGCCCCCTAACCCCCCCCCAATAAAGGTTTAACCCCTTGATCGCCCCCCAGGTAACCCTTTCACCCCCTAACGCCAGCGTCACTAAACGATCGTATTTCCGATCGCTGTATTTAGTGCCGGTGGTGCCCTAGATAGCCAGTTATTTATTTTTAGGTTCGCCGCAGGTTTTTATAGCGTCAGGTACCCCCATATATTATTTTAACCCCCTGATTGCCCCTGGAGTTAACCCTTTCACCAGTGATCACCGTATAAGTGTCACTGGTGACACTGGTTAGCCAGTTAGTTGTTTAGATTACCCGTCAGCTTTTTATATAGCGTCAGGTACCCCCATATATTATTTTAACCCCCTGATTGCCCCTAGCGTTAACCCTTTCACCAGTGATCACCGTATAAGTGTTACTGGTGACACTGGTTAGCCAGTTAGTTGTTTAGTTATTTAGGTTACCCGTCAGGTTTTTATATAGCGTCAGGTACCTCCATATATTACCTAATAAAGGTTTTAACCCCCTGATTGCCCCTAGTTAACCCTTTCACCAGTGATCACCATATAAGTTTTACGGGTGACGCTGGTTGTTTAGTTTGCTTTTTATAGCATCAGGGCACCCGACGTATATAACCCAATAAAGGTTTAACCCCCTGATCGCCCGGCGGCTGATATCAATTAGGTTTTAGCGCCAGAGAGGGTCTGTGTCGCCCCAGGCAGCGTTAGGTTAGTGCCAGTAATACTAACACCCACGCGCAAAGCATACACCTCCCTTAGTGGTATAGTATCTGAACAGATCAATATCTGATCTGATCAGATCTATACTAGCGTCCCCAGCGGTTTAGGGTTCCCAAAAACGCAGTGTTAGCGGGACCAGCCCAGATACCTGCTAGCACCTGCGTTTAGCCCCTCCGCCCAGCCCAGCCCACCCAAGTGCAGTATCGATCGATCATTGTAACTTACCAAACACAACACACATAACTGCAGCGTTCGCAGAGACAGTCCTGATCCCTGCGATCGCTAACAGTTTTTTTTTTAAGCGTTTGATACATTTGCTGACAGTCAGGTGCTTTTTTTACCTGTGAATCTTACTAGTGTACCCCTAAATTTAGAGCCCAAAATGGCAAATCGAGGTACAGTAGTAAAGAGGCCTACGAGATTCTGAGCATGACAGATAGTGAAGAGGAGGTCACGCATCTGTCAGATTCAGGCTCAGAATATCTTCCCGTAGAAGACAGTGAAGTCAGCGGCTCCATGTCAGATAGCTCTGACGACGAAGATGAGGTCCCTGCTAAGGTCAGGCGTACCCGATCCCGATCTTCTGAGGTTGTTGAGGAGCAAGAACCGCAGGGCTCTCGTATCATGGAGCAGAGTTGTACTAGCGCCGCTATTCCATCTGGTAAATTGGCAAGCACCAGCGGCCTAGTACAGCCTGGGCGTACATCCAGCACTGCAGTATCACGTGGTGACGTGGCGAGTCCCATAAGTGCAGTTCAAGCTGGCGAGGTGGCAAGCACAAGTAGTGTCCCGCTGCCACCAAGAAGAAGACAAAGGCAGGCCCGTCGTGCCCATAGTGCCCTTCCTGCAGAATTCGCCTATCCAGATTGGGTCCCCACCACTTCTGCAGAACCCGTACTTCCCCCATTCACTGCCCAACCCGGTATTGAGGTGGAAACAGCTGATTTTATGCCAATTGATTTTTATTCGCTGTTTTTCACGGACGATCTCTATAGATCTATTGTGGACCAGAGTAATTTATATGCTGGTCAATTCATCGCCGCTAGTCCCCAGTTGCCTTCCATTGCCAAAGATTGGAAACCAATTACGGTTTCCGAATTTAAGACCTTTCTGGGCCTTTCCCTCAACATGGGCACACATAAATTCCCGTCATTGCGTGCTTATTGGTCCACGCACCCAATTGACCCCATGCCCGTGTTCTCTGCCTCCATGCCCAGGACACGATACGAGCAGATTTTGCGGTTCATGCACTTCAACGACAATGAACTTTGTCGTCCACGTGGAGACCCTGAATACGACCGGCTCTATAAAATTCGGCCCCTCATAAACCACTTCAACTAACGTTTTGCAGCCTTGTTTATTCCCGATCAAGTTGTCTGCGTTGATGAGTCCCTAATTAAATTTTCTGGCCGCTTGTCTTTCAAGCAGTACCTTCCCAGCAAGCGTGCCAGATACGGGTCAAGTTCTATAAGTTCTGTGACAGGGCAACAGGCTATGTATGGAGCTTTACAGTTTATGAGGGAAAAGATAGTCAGGTTGAGCCGGTCAACTGCCCAGATTACATAGGGAGCGCTGGCAAGATAGTGTGAAACTTGGTGTCACCCTTATTCGGAAAGGGGTACCACTTGTATGTGGACAATTATTACACGAGCGTGCCACTGTTTAGTCACTTGTTTGATCATCAGATTGGAGCATGTGGCACCGTGCGACCTAATCGCAGGGGCCTTCCCCAGAGGCTTGTATATTCCCGTCTTAGGCTGGGGGAGAAAGCCTGCTTGAAGTGTAATAACTTGCTCGCTATGAAGTGGAGGGATAATAAGAATGTTTTCCTTCTTACCTCCCTTCATGCAGACACGACAGTCCAAATTCATACGGCGACTGGTGTTGTGGAGAAACCCCTCTGTGTCCACGAATATAACCAAAATATGGGAGGGGTGGACCTCAACGACCAGTTGTTGGCGCCGTATCTAATTGACCGTAAGGCGAGACGCTGGTAAAAAAAGTGTCTCTATCCTTATTCCAATTGGCTTTGCTGAACGCTCATGTGCTATACAGAGCTTTAGGCGGGACGTTATCTCTCCTAAAATTCCAGGATGAGATAGTCACAGAACTCCTGTATCCAGGCGGTTCTGCACCTCACCATCCCCTACCAAATGCAGTAAGCCGGCTGCATGAGAGGCATTATCCGTATGTCCTCGAGAGTACCCCTACCCAACGAGCCCCCCAAAAAAGATGTTGTGTCTGTAGCAAGCGCGGATTTAGGCGTGACACCCGTTATTTTTGTCCACGCTGTCCTGACAATCCTGGTCTTTGCATTGGTAAATGTTTTGAACGCTTCCACTCAAAAGTGAAGTTTTAGCGTAGGGTACAGCATTGCAAAGAACAGGACACAGTTACACAGGGTCTCCCAAGATGCCATTGCATTTTGAGAGACCCGAACCATTACAGTTGTTAAAGTTACAAAAAAAAGTGTAAAAAAGAAAAAAAAAACGTAAAAACAAGAAACACAAAAAAAATATAAAATAAAAAAACCAAAAATAGTTGTCGTTTTATTGTTCTCTCTCTCTCTCTCTATTTTCTCTCTATTGTTCTGCTCTTTTTTACTGTATTCTATTCTGCAATGTTTTATCATGCTTGCTTTTCAGGTATGTAATTTTTTGTTTTCAGGTGCGCCATTCAGCTGCAGCGCGGAATTATTTATCTTGACAGCAACAGCGTTTGCTCCCACGATACATAAAGCCGTGACTCCAGTGCTGTAGGAGGTGATTTCACCACCACAGTTAAAAAAAAGAGCATATATGCCGAAATATAGGGGCGGAGGAGCGATTTTGCTCCTAATGCCGCGTACATACCGTCAAAATTCCGACGGAGGCTTGCCCGTGGAAAAGTCCGACCGTGTGTACGCGGCATAACTTTTTTGCGGGAGGATGCCCCCATGCTTCGTTATATATATATTTTAGGCACAGGTTGCGTTAAAAAAATGTTTTATTTTTTACTAGGTTTTTTTTTTTGGTATTTGCTTTGCAGGTATGGTATGGTAAGGTCTTACTGTTATACTGTAATGTTACTTTGTTTTAATGTTAACCATCATTTGCTTAGCAGGTACGCCATTCAGTTGCAGCGCGGATCTATTTATCTTGACAGCAACAGCGTTTGCTCCCACGATACATTAAGCCGTGACTCCAACGCTGTAGGAGGTGATTTCACCACCACAGTTAAAAAAAAGAGCATATATGCTGAAGCATGGGGGCAGCAGGGGCGGAGGAGCGATTTTGCTCCTAAAGCCGCATACATACGGTCGAAATTCCGAAGGAGGCTTGCCCGTGGAAAAGTCTGACCGTGTGTACGCAGCATAACCTTTTATGCCCCGTACATACGGTCAAAATTCCGACGGAGGCTTGCCCCCATGCTTCGGCATATATAAATGGTGCATGTATGCCCATCATTAGAAGTGGGTGGATGAAGGGAGGTATTCTAATGGTGGGCATACCCACCGATCAATCTCTTTTTTTCGTTCAGCCAACAGGCTGCATGAAAAAAAAGATTACAATACATGTCCAACAAGGACCAGCAACGTTCTGGTATGTTGCTGGACTTTTATGTTTATACCAGAATGATGCCTGCGGGTTTAGGTATCATCTTGGTATCATTCTTTTCAGCCAGCGGCCGGCTTTCATGTAAAAGCAATCCTAGCAGATAATTAGCCTCTAGACTGCTTTTACAAGCAGTGGGAGGGAATGTCCCCCCCCCGGATATAAACAGCGCCATTGGGAAATTGGGAAAGCATTTTATCACACCGATCTTAGTGTGGTCAGATGCTTTGAGGGCAGAGGAAAGATCTAGGGTCTAACCCCTCATTTTTTTTCAAAAAAAGAGTACCTGTCACTACCTATTGCTATCATAGGGGATATTTACATTCCCTGAGATAACAATAAAAATTGTAAAAAAAAATAAAATATGGAAGGAACAGTTTAAAAATAAACCAAAATAAATAATAATAAAAAAAGCACCCCTGTCCCCCCCTGCTCTTGCGCAAAGGCGAATGCAAGTGTCGGTCTAGCGTCATATGTAAACAGCAATTGCACCATGCATGTGAGGTATCACCGCGAAGGTCAGATCGAGGGTAGTAATTTTAGCAGTAGACCTCCTCTGTAAATCTAATGTGGTAACCTGTAAAGGCTTTTAAAGGCTTTTACAAATGTATGTAGTTTGTCGCCGCTGCGCGTTTGTGCGCAATTTTAAAGCATGTCGTGTTTGGTATCCATGTACTCGGCCTAAGATCCTCTTTTTTATTTCATCAAACATTTGGGCAATATAGTGTGTTTTAGTGCATTAAAAATAAAAAAAGTGTGTTTTTTCCCCAAAAAATGCATTTGAAAAATCGCTGCGCAAATACTGTGTGGAAAAAAAAAATGCAACACCCACTATTTTAATCTGTAGGGCCTTTGCTTTAAAAAAAATTATAATGTTTGGGGGTTCAAAGTAATTTTCTTGCAAAAAAAGAAAAGTGTCAGAAAGGGCTTTGTCTTCAAGTGGTTAGAAGAGTGGATGATGTGTGACATAAGCTTCCTAATGTTGTGCATAAAATGCCAGGACAGTTCAAACCCCCCCCAAATGACCCCATTTTGGAAAGTAGACACCCCAAGCTATTTGCTGAGAGGCATATTGAGCCCATTGAATATTTAGATTTTTTTGTCCCAAGTGATTGAATAATGACAAAAAGAAAAAAAAAAAAAAAGTACAAAAAGTTGTCACTAAATGATATATTGCTCAAACATGCCATGGTTATATGTGGAATTGCACCCCAAAATACGATCTGTTGCTTCTCCTGAGTACGGGGATACCACATGTGTGAGACATTTTGGGAGCCTAGCCGCGTACAGGACCCCGAAAACCAAGCACCGCCTTCAGGATTTCTATGGGTGTAAATTTTTGATTTCACTCCTCACTGCCTATCACAGTTTGGGAGGCCATGGAATGCCCAGGTGGCACAAACCCCCCCAAATGACCCCATTTTGGAAAGTAGACACCCCAAGCTATTTGCTGAGAGGTATGTTGAGTATTTTGCAGATCTCTCTTTTTGTCACAAAGTTTTGAAAATTGAAAAAAGAAAAAAAAAATGTTCTTTCTTCATTTTCAAAAACAAATGAGAGCTGTAAAATACTCACTATGCCTCTCAGTAAATAGCTTGGGGTGTCTACTTTCCAAAATGGGGTCATTTGTGGGGGTTTTGTGCTATCTTGGCATTTTATGGCCTTCAAAACTGTGATAGGTAGTGAGGAGTGAAATCAAAAATGTATGTCCTTAGAAATCTTGAAGGCGGTGCTTGGTTTTTGGGGTCCCGTACGCGGCTAGGCTCCCAAAAAGTCCCACACATGTGGTATCCCCGTACTCAGGAGAAGCAGCAAAATGTATTTTGGGGTGCAATTCCACATATAACTATGGCATGTTTGAGCAATTTTTTGTACATTTTTAATTTTTTTCTTTTTGTCATTATTCAATCATTTGGGACAAAAAAAATATTCAATGGGCTCAACATGCCTCTCAGCAAATAGCTTGGGGTGTCTACTTTCCTAAATTGGGTCATTTGGGGGGGGTTTTGTGCCATCTTGGCATTTTATGGCCTTCAAAACTGTGATAGGTAGTGATAGGTAGTGAGGAGTGAAATCAAAAATTTATGCCCTTAGAAATCTTGAAGGCGGTGCTTGGTTTTTGGGGTCCCGTACGCGGCTAGGCTCCCAAAAAGTCCCACACATGTGGTATCCCCGTACTCAAGGAAAGCAGCAGAATGTATTTTGGGGTATAATTTCACATATGTCCATGGCATGTGTGAGCAATATATAATTTAGTGACAACTTTGTGCAAAAAAAAAAAAGTTTGTCATATTCCCGCAACTTGTGTCAAAATATAAAATATTCCATGGACTCAACATGCCTCTCAGCAAATAGCTTGGGGTGTCTACTTTCCAAAATGGGGTCATTTGGGGGGGCTTTGTGCTATTTTGGCATTTTATGGCCTTCGAAACTGTGATAGGTAGTGAGGAGTGAAATCAAAAATTTGCGCCCTTAGAAATCCTGAAGGCGGTGCTTGGTTTTCGGGGGCCCGTACGCGGCTAGGCTCCTAAAAAGTCCCACACATGTGGTATCCCCGTACTCAGGAGAAGCAGCAAAATGTATTTTGGGGTGCAATTCCACATATAACCATGGCATGTGTGAGCAATATATCATTTAGTGACAACTTTTTGTAATTTTTTTTTTTGTCATTATTCAATCACTTGGGACAAAAAAAAAATATTCAATGGGCTCAACATGCCTCTCAGCAATTTCCTTGGGATGTCTACTTTCCAAAATGGGGTCATTTGGGGGGGGGGGGTTTGTACTGCCCTGCCATTTTAGCACCTCAAGAAATGAGATAGGCAGTCATAAATTAAAAGCTGTGTAAATTCCAGAAAATGTAACCTAGTTTGTAGACGCTATAACGTTTGCGCAAACCAATAAATATACGCTTATTGACATTTTTTTTACTAAAAACATGTGGCTGAATACATTTTGGCCTAAATGTATGACTAAAGTTGAGTTTATTCAATTTTTCTTATAACAAAAAGTAGAAAATATCATTTTTTCCGTTTATATCGCAAAAAAAAAAAAATCGCAGAGGCAATCAAATACCATTGAAAGAAAGCTCTATTTGTGGGAAGAAAAGGACGCAAATTTCGTTTGGGTACAACATTGCATGTCCGCACAATTTCCAGTTAAAGCAGCGCAGTGCCAAATTCTAAAAACACCTCTGGTCTTTAAGCTGCATAATGGTCCGGGGTTTAAGTGGTTAAGAGTGTCCGGGCGCTGGACACACAGCGGTCTATGGGAAGCTGATTTCCCCACGTTTAGGGCGTGTGCAGGGCACAAATGATGCACCCGCAAACGCTCCCACTCTAGACTGATTTGTTTCTGTCCTCTCTTCCTGTATTTTAATTGGCGGGATCGGAGGACAGTGGGCGGTGCTTTTTTCAGCACACCCACGTCACTTCCGGTTTCCTGGCTCACTGCAGTGTGAAGTGGACACAAATGGACGGACTGATCTGTGAGGCTGAGCTGTATACTCTGATCTGTGAGGCTAAGTTATATACCCTGATCTGTGAGGCTGAGTTATATACCCTGATCTGTGAGGCTGAGTTATATACCCTGATCTGTGAGGCTGAGTTATATACCCTGATCTCTGAGGCTGAGTTATATACCCTGATCTGTGAGGCTAAGCTATATATCCTGATCTGTGAGGCCGAGCTGTATACTCTGTCCGTTGATGCTAGGGATGTATACTCCTATCCTGAAAAGCTTGGGCTGTATACTCTGTCCTGTGATGCTGAGCTGTATACTCCTGACACTATGGGTGGAATACAAGGGACAGAGTGGGTGGTTTCTATAAGGGTTGGGGGTTATGGGAAGTTGGAGGGGTCAAAAAGGGAGCATCGGGTCTTGCGCCCCCCATTCTAAAACTTCAACAGCCGCCATTGGCTACTCCTAACTAGGAAGATTATATCAACAGGAAAAGGTAAAATGGCGCAAAATAGTTCTGGTATAATAGGAGTTAGAATGTCACTGGAAAATACACTATAAATTATTCCAATGTCCATCAGATGATGTATGCACCAGCGGCAGCTACCATAGGCAGAAGCAGGCTCTGGAAGATAAATGAGGAAAGGAAGGTGCGCCAAACTAAGTGCAGTATTAACGTTTTAATAACCATTAATAAAAACAGCCAAATGGCTACTCACAAATAGGAAGAAGTAATCAGGCATGTAGAGTGTAAATAGCATACAGGGTCCGGTGTCATCAACAGTCCGAGGGAAAGATGTAGGTCCCAGATGGAGAATAAGGCTGAAGGCTGAAGGCAGATGTAGTGTCAGCAATGGAAGTCCTGGGCGTAGAGATGCTGTACGAGTGAATCTTGTTATTCTTCCTGTAGTGGAGGAAGATCCAGGACGATGCGCATCAGCGTGCGCTTCAGCGTGGAGCGCAGCGTGCCGTCGGATCGGAAGTGACCGGAAGTGACGTGGTAAGAAGAACGGACCAATAGGATGACGCGTTTCTCAGCTTCCGCTGTTTCATCAGATCCATGGATATCATGGGGGTGGGCGGAGAATATATGGCAGAAAGGAGTGCTGTGATAGGTCGATTAGCACATATGCATTTGTGGGAAAAGCGCAAAGGGATATTGAAAACATGTATTGCAGGGATACAAAACGGCATGTTTAAGAAAAGGAAATGAATGAAAAATAGTGTGATTTGATAATGGAAGGGGAAAAAGGCTTTAATGCTTGAGATAATATATAAAATATATATATATATATATATATATATATATATATATATAAAGGGAGGGAGGGGAGGTATTATAAGACGAATTTCAAGAGGAGGGAAGGGGAGGGGGGAAAAAAAGGGGGAGGGGGACGGTGGTGCTGTTAATATTTAAGCAAGTACAGGGAGAATGATATGGCAATTATGAGAGATCAGGGCTGGATGGAAGACAATGTAATACCAAGCAGGGATAGTAGGAGAGGATTCATAATCGTAATAATAATGATGATAATGAACTATATAAAATTAACCCATAAATAAAAGTTAGATACAATCTCAGTAGAGAAAAAAAAAAAAAGAGAAAAGGAAGAAGGGGATGGAGTATTGATAACATGATATGTAATGTATAAAGAGGTACACATATATGAATTTACACACATGTATACAAAAATAATAAAAATAAAAATAAAGATAAAGGTAAAAATAAAAATAAAATAAAATAAAGATGGAAATAAAAATAAAAATAAAAATTTAAAAAAATAAATAATAAAAATAAAAATAAAAATAATAATAATAATAATAAAAAAAAAATAATAATAATAAATAATAAATAATAAATAAGTAAATAAAAAATAATAATTAATAAATAAAAAATAATAATAAAAATAAAAATAAAAATAAACAAGGAAAGATAGAAAAAAATGGTGTGGGTGACTGATATGTATAGACGCACACACAAATGCCAACATAGGTACATGTATGCATCCGTATGTATGGCAAAAGTTAGGCGAATGAAAGTGAGGGGACATCTGTATTAATGTGTAGAGAACATGGAGATTATGGGGAAATGGGGGGTATATGTAATAAACATGCATGAAAACACAATAACACATATACGTATATACTAAAATCCTACATATATAAAATATATTATATAAATTATACATAGGTGATAGAAAACACATGTATAAAACATATATAAATATATATATAAAAAATATATAATAAATATATAGCATATATACACATAAAAAATATATATATATAAAAAACATATATATAAAAACTATGTGAAAAGGGGGAGGGGGTGGGGTGTAGGGGGAGAAAAGGTGAGGGGGGAGGGGAAAATATAATAATAAAAGCATAATGAAACACATGCAGCGAATTGCATGAGACAAGAATACGCAGGGAAGTAGCAACGCAAGAATATTTAGATGATGTTGTTAGTTTCTATTTCTTCATTAAGGCCATGAGGCGACATAGTGTTCAAAGAATATATCCAATAAGTCTCTTGTCTGCAGAGACGTTGGAATCTCTCAACTGCAGTGGGAGTATCTGGTATGGATTCAATGATCCACACTTGGAGGGCACTAGTGTCTTTGTGATGGTGGGCTGAAAAATGGCGTGCCACACTGTATTTAGGGTTGCCTCCTTGAACTGCACGACGGTGTTCTCCAAATCTGGCCCGTAAGGCTCTGATGGTTCTGCCTACGTAGAGGAGGCCACATGGGCAAGAAATGCAATAAATGACGTAGGTAGTAGAGCAATTGTAAAAAGAACTTAGGTTAAAAGTTTTATTATTGGCCTTGAAAGATTTTTTACCATGGGTAACATTAGAACAAGTTAGACATAGGGCCTTTTTGCATTGAAACATCCCTACAAGGGGGATTAAAGTAAGCTGTTTTAGCATATAGTTCTTATGATTGTTCGGTGCTTTCATTTTGCTTGGAGCAATCTTGCTCTTAATATTTGGGGCCCTACGATAGGCGAACTTGGGAGTGGCTGATATGGACTTCGATAAGTGAGGATCTTGAGTGAGAATAGTCCAATGCTTCATGAAGATGTTTTCCATTTTCTTATGTTTGGCATGGTATTGGGTGATGAAACGGGTGGTGGGTTCTGGGTTGGATTTTTTTGGGGGGGGCAAGGAGTCTTGGAGGTAGATGGTACAAACTTCTTCAATTAGATGAGGAGGATATCCTTTTTCAATAAATTTGTTTTTAAGTAAAATACTTTGAGATGTATAGTCTTCTAGTCTGGTGCAATTGCGTCTGAGCCGATGGAATTGGCTTTTGGGAACATTGTTAACCCACCTGGGGTGGTGGCAACTGGAATAATGTAGGTAAGAATTGCCAGCTGTGGGCTTAGTATAATTTTTAGCAGTAATGGAATTATCTATATGGAAAAGCTCAAGATCCAGAAAACATATGGACTCAGGGTCCATGGCAGAGGTAAAAGTTAATCCAAAATTATTGCAATTGCAGTAGGTAACGAAGTCTGTAATCGAGGTGGCTGGCCCATCCCAAATGATGATTATGTCGTCTATATAACGACCATAGAAGACGAGATTGTCCGAAAAGGGGTTGTTGACTTCAATGCATCTGGACTCCCACAGTCCCATGGTGAGGTTAGCGTAGCTCGGGGCAAAATTCGCGCCCATCGCGGTACCTTGCTTTTGTAGAAAAAATTCCCCAGCAGATAGAAAATAATTGTGCTCCAGACAAAAACGAGTGGCCAATAGGATGAACTCAATTTGGAGTGAATTAAGATCAGGATCATCTTTCAAGAAGTGGGCCACTGCCTCAAGACCCACAGAATGTGGTATGGAAGTGTAAAGAGAGCATACATCAAGGGATACCCAAGAATATGAGGGTTCCCAAGTGTAAGGTTTGAGTAGGTCAATCAAGTGGGTGCCGTCACGGATGTAGGAGGGAAGAGCTTGAGCTAATGGTTGTAAGAAATGATCAATGTAGAGGGAAAAGCTGGTGGTGATACTATCCATGGAGGCAACAATGGGACGGTCTGGCGGGTTGATGGTATCTTTGTGAATTTTTGGTAAGTGATACAAATATGGTACTTGAAAAAAGGGTTTCAGGAAAAAGGCGGCCTCTAACTTGTTCAGGATCCCATTAGCGAAGGCTTGCTTGATGATGTTGGTGGCTTCTTCTGTAAATTTCGGCAATGGGTCAGCTTTTAATTTTTCATAGGTGTTTTTGTCAGAGAGGAGTCGTGTTGTTTCTTTCATATAGTCAATTTTGTTCTGTAGCACAATACCTCCTCCCTTATCTGCAGATCTAATAATGATGTTTGGATTTGTACTTTATGCTTATATGGATATCATTGAACAAATAGAGAAACACAAATATGATTTACTGGATGAATTTTATACCTTTTTTCCTCCCAATTTTTTTAGCCCCCATGTCCATTACCGTGCATGGCCAGACGCCAAATACAGGGACACATGCACGAGAATGAGACGGATAGAAGATCTCACCACATCAGCCAACCAACAATGGTGGGATTGTTTTTTTCTTAAACAATATTTCCTATCCAAAATTTCTCCCCGTGGACTTCGTGTCCTTAAGGGTTGCTCCTTCCTCGATACCAATTCACGTATAGAGTGGGAAGGTATAGCAGAATTCTGCACCCAAAAATGGATTAAAATCCTCATTAACCACAGAGATCAACGCTACCAAACCCTTAGACAGAAAATCAAAGATAATATCTCGAACCTCCACTCCTCTTATCCTTCCCTACCTATAGAATGGTTAAGAACTTTTAAAATTAACACCAAAAAAAGCGAAGATTCCCTGATACAAAATAAATTAGGCAAATTCCGGAGAGATCTGGATGATTATTCTAATAATAGAGTTTTCAATTGGAAGAGAAAATTCTCTCATCCCACTATTCCTCCCCTCCTGGCCCTGCCATCCCTACCCAAACTTCCCCTTTCCCCCTCCCCTTCCCACCCACACACCTGCATTCCCTGGACCACGTCCTGCCATCACTACCACTGCCCCTAGACCCATCAAATCACTCAAAGTAACTTCTACCCCTAACCTTTCCCTTGATACTAGCACTATCAAAGACAGTCACCCCCTCATTATCCCCAACTCCACCAGCTCCTTGGTATTATCCACTGTAGACTCCATCCCCCAGGATATTTTAGATACTACACCCATTGTCTGTCCTCATGCTCCAGCCAGACCCACATCTACTGTTACCCCCGTAGCCACATCTGGTGACTTACTGGCACCCATTTCCGCTTCCTCTTCTTTTCCTTTTTTAGTGCAGACCCCTCCACTCAGCCCATCCCTTCCAAAAACCAAAAGAAAACACGTAGAAGAGGAGGGAGAGGAAGAGGGGGGAAACACAAATCTCCATCCATTACGCCCGGACAAATTGAGAAAACTATAAAAATTTATAATCTATCTTCCCTCACCCTGAATGCGCAAGAAACTTCATTATTGGCCAGAGGTCTGAATTTTGCTCCCACCACCCTTCCCAATTCTTTCACCATGTTCAAAGATCTTAATAAATTTATTCGTAACCTTACCCTAAAAAGACATTTCAATATGAAAGCCGATAATACTACTTATCCTTCCACCACCCCCTCTGATGTTACACCCAACCTCTTAGATACCTCTGCGGACCAACAAGCAATTCAAGATCTTTGCGACTTATGGAACGTGGATGAAGAGGATGACCTGATAGTGTGGTCACAATATACTCAATCCAATCCGTCTATAGCCCACACTTCATTCAGACCCAAATCCATCTTTAATCCCACCCAATCAAAAGGTCCTTACTTATCCACATTCTATCAAGTAGTTTTCAAAGAACTTACCGACCTATGTGCATCTGAATCATCCAAATCTCAACGATATAATAACAATCTTAGCCCACCAGAATATGAAGCTTTGAAATCCTTAAGTACAAATCCAAACATCATTATTAGATCTGCAGATAAGGGAGGAGGTATAGTGCTACAGAACAAAATTGACTATATGAAAGAAACAACACGACTCCTCTCTGACAAAAACACCTATGAAAAATTAAAAGCTGACCCATTGCCGAAATTTACAGAAGAAGCCACCAACATCATCAAGCAAGCCTTCGCTGATGGGATCCTGAACAAGTTAGAGGCCGCCTTTTTCCTGAAACCCTTTTTTCAAGTACCATATTTGTATCACTTACCAAAAATTCACAAAGATACCATCAACCCGCCAGGCCGTCCCATTGTTGCCTCCATGGATAGTATCACCACCAGCTTTTCCCTCTACATTGATCATTTCCTACAACCATTAGCTCAAGCTCTTCCCTCCTACATCCGTGACGGCACCCACTTGATTGACCTACTCAAACCTTACATTTGGGAACCCTCATATTCTTGGGTATCCCTTGATGTATGCTCTCTTTACACTTCCATACCACATTCTGTGGGTCTTGAGGCAGTGGCCCACTTCTTGAAAGATGATCCTGATCTTAATTCACTCCAAATTGAGTTCATCCTATTGGCTACTCGTTTTTGTCTGGAGCACAATTATTTTCTATCTGCTGGGGAATTTTTTCTACAAAAGCAAGGTACCGCGATGGGCGCGAATTTTGCCCCGAGCTACGCTAACCTCACCATGGGACTGTGGGAGTCCAGATGCATTGAAGTCAACAACCCCTTTTCGGCCAATCTCGTCTTCTATGGTCGTTATATAGACGACATAATCATCATTTGGGATGGGCCAGCCACCTCGATTACAGACTTCGTTACCTACTGCAATTGCAATAATTTTGGATTAACTTTTACCTCTGCCATGGACCCTGAGTCCATATGTTTTCTGGATCTTGAGCTTTTCCATATAGATAATTCCATTACTGCTAAAAATTATACTAAGCCCACAGCTGGCAATTCCTACCTACATTATTCCAGTTGCCACCACCCCAGGTGGGTTAACAATGTTCCCAAAATCCAATTCCATCGGCTCAGACGCAATTGCACCAGACTAGAAGACTATACATCTCAAAGTATTTTACTTAAAAACAAATTTATTGAAAAAGGATATCCTCCTCATCTAATTGAAGAAGTTCGTACCATCTACCTCCAAGACTCCTTGCCCCCCCCCCAAAAAATCCAACCCAGAACCCACCACCCGTTTCATCACCCAATACCATGCCAAACATAAGAAAATGGAAAACATCTTCATGAAGCATTGGACTATTCTCACTCAAGATCCTCACTTATCGAAGTCCATATCAGCCACTCCCAAGTTCGCCTATCGTAGGGCCCCAAATATTAGAGCAAGATTGCTCCAAGCAAAATGAAAGCACCGAACAATCATAAGAACTATATGCTAAAACAGCTTACTTTAATCCCCCTTGTAGGGATGTTTCAATGCAAAAAGGCCCTATGTCTAACTTGTTCTAATGTTACCCATGGTAAAAAATCTTTCAAGGCCAATAATAAAACTTTTAACCTAAGTTCTTTTTACAATTGCTCTACTACCTACGTCATTTATTGCATTTCTTGCCCATGTGGCCTCCTCTACGTAGGCAGAACCATCAGAGCCTTACGGGCCAGATTTGGAGAACACCGTCGTGCAGTTCAAGGAGGCAACCCTAAATACAGTGTGGCACGCCATTTTTCAGCCCACCATCACAAAGACACTAGTGCCCTCCAAGTGTGGATCATTGAATCCATACCAGATACTCCCACTGCAGTTGAGAGATTCCAACGTCTCTGCAGACAAGAGACTTATTGGATATATTCTTTGAACACTATGTCGCCTCATGGCCTTAATGAAGAAATAGAAACTAACAACATCATCTAAATATTCTTGCGTTGCTACTTCCCTGCGTATTCTTGTCTCATGCAATTCGCTGCATGTGTTTCATTATGCTTTTATTATTATATTTTCCCCTCCCCCCTCACCTTTTCTCCCCCTACACCCCACCCCCCCTCCCCCTTTTCACATAGTTTTTATATATATGTTTTTTATATATATATATTTTTTATGTGTATATATTCTATATATTTATTATATATTTTTTATATATATATTTATATATGTTTTATACATGTGTTTTCTATCACCTATGTATAATTTATATAATATATTTTATATATGTAGGATTTTAGTATATACGTATATGTGTTATTGTGTTTTCATGCATGTTTATTACATATATCCCCCATTTCCCCATAATCTCCATGTTCTCTACACATTAATACAGATGTCCCCTCACTTTCATTCGCCTAACTTTTGCCATACATACGGATGCATACATGTACCTATGTTGGCATTTGTGTGTGCGTCTATACATATCAGTCACCCACACCATTTTTTTCTATCTTTCCTTGTTTATTTTTATTTTTATTATTATTTTTTATTTTTTATTATTTTTTATTTATTAATTATTATTTTTTATTTACTTATTTATTATTTATTATTTATTATTATTTTTTATTTTTTATTTTTATTATTATTATTATTATTATTATTATTATTTTTATTTTTATTATTTATTTATTTTTATTTTTATTTGTATTTTTATTTTTATTTCCATCTTTATTTTATTTTATTTTTATTTTTACCTTTATCTTTATTTTTATTTTTATTATTTTTGTATACATGTGTGTATATTCATATATGTGTACCTCTTTATACATTACATATCATGCTATCAATACTCCATCCCCTTCTTCCTTTTCTCTTTTTTTTTTTTTTTTCTCTACTGAGATTGTATCTAACTTTTATTTATGGGTTAATTTTATATAGTTCATTATCATCATTATTATTACGATTATGAATCCTCTCCTACTATCCCTGCTTGGTATTACATTGTCTTCCATCCAGCCCTGATCTCTCATAATTGCCATATCATTCTCCCTGTACTTGCTTAAATATTAACAGCACCACCGTCCCCCTCCCCCTTTTTTCCCCCCTCCCCTTCCCTCCTCTTGAAATTCATCTTATAATACCTCTCCTCCCTCCCTTTTATATATATATATATATATATATATATATATATATTATATTTTATCTCAAGCATTAAAGCCTTTTTCCCTTCCATTATCAAATCACACTATTTTTCATTCATTTCCTTTTCTTAAACATGCCGTTTTGTATCCCTGCAATACATGTTTTCAATATCCCTTTGCGCTTTTCCCACAAATGCATATGTGCTAATCGACCTATCACAGCACTCCTTTCTGCCATATATTCTCCGCCCACCCCCATGATATCCATGGATCTGATGAAACAGCGGAAGCTGAGAAACGCGTCATCCTATTGGTCCGTTCTTCTTACCACGTCACTTCCGGTCACTTCCGGTCCGACGGCACGCTGCGCTCCACGCTGAAGCTCACGCTGATGCGCATCGTCCTGGATCTTCCTCCACTACAGGAAGAATAACAAGATTCACTCGTACAGCATCTCTACGCCCAGGACTTCCATTGCTGACACTACATCTGCCTTCAGCCTTCAGCCTTATTCTCCATCTGGGACCTACATCTTTCCCTCGGACTGTTGATGACACCGGACCCTGTATGCTATTTACACTCTACATGCCTGATTACTTCTTCCTATTTGTGAGTAGCCATTTGGCTGTTTTTATTAATGGTTATTAAAACGTTAATACTGCACTTAGTTTGGCGCACCTTCCTTTCCTCATTCCTAACTAGGAAGATTGCCTGGAAAATTCAAATGATATTTAATTAGCAAACAAAAGCTTCTGTAAACAAATGGCAGCACATTAATGTGATTCAGGTACAATTTTCTTATTTGGGTTTACAGACACTAACATTCCACTTACAAACTAGACCTGTTTTGACAGAAATATAGAGGCTGCTATTTTCTGATCACCCTCATTCGTTTTGAATGGGCTGCAAATTATAGCATGTATATTGTGGTGTTCTGCATTGCAGGTGTATTGCCTTCTACTGTAACAGTGTGTTGGGGTACCCCTCAAAAATGTTTACCCTGTGTTACCCCAATCCAGCAATCTAGCTGGGGTCTAAAGTGGTAGCCCCCATATTTCTTCCTGTAAGTATTGTCTATCATTCAATCCACCCTAAAACGTACGAAAATTACAGATTTGTGACACTTTTGCAACAATTATGGATGCTAATAAAATGAGTAAGAAAAAAAACGGAGGGGCGTGGCCTGGACCGCCATGTGAGAGGACACAGCTCTCACAGCTCCTAAGCTTGATCTGTTACCGATCCTCCCTCAGCCACATAACCGGTCTTCTGCGACTATATGCTGCAAGCTGCTGACCCCGGGATCACAGGGGAACCTCCGCCAGCCCTCTGCACCAGAGGAATGACCCGGAAAACTCTATCTGACATGGGTCCCGATGTCCAAGATGGCGCCACCGCGTCCACAGTGAAGGGGACCCCACGAGGAGCTGACAGGGGGAAGGAGCTGGGACCCAAAGGACAGAGGCAGCCCAGGAGTCAGGGTAGGGATGCACCTAGAGATATGGTGTATTACACCCAGAAAATGAATGGGCTGATGGGGACAGAGGAGGCTGGACACTCACAGCACATAGAGCATGCTTCACAGGACATGCAGGCTGGGGCAGCCATCTTGGCTGCACACAGTGAGCAAGATGAGAATGATCACTCTGATTCTGGGGCCTCTGAGAATGGTGAGCAGGACACTTCTGGGACTGCTCAGCCTACACTGGCAGACATCCTCAGGGCAGTTAACATTGGCAATGCCTCGGTAGCCACCATGAGAGAAGAACTGTCGCTGTTGCGACAAGATATGCAAAAAATGCGGGAACACACCACTGCAGTGGAAAGTAGGGTGAGTGAAATTGAGGATTGTTTACCCCCCCCATTGAGAGAGATGCCAAGGCCGCTTATCAACTTGCGAGGGAGGCTATTGACAGAGCAGAAGATTTTGAGAACCGCCTCAGGAGGAATAACATTCGCATTGTGGGGCTCCCTGAAAAGGCGGAGGGCAGGGATCCCACAGCATACGTGGAGGGCTGGTTACTGGACATTTTTGGAAAGAATGCCTTCTCCCCTCTGTTTGCGGTGGAGCGCGCTCACAGGGTGCCATCTCGCCCCACTCAACCTGGGGGGCCCCCCCGGTCAATACTAGCAAGACTGCAACATTACAGGGACAGGGAAACAGTGCTCCGACTCGCACGGGAACGGGCCAACATACAACATAATGGAACCAGAGTGTCCTTTTATCCTGACTTTTCGGCTGAGGTGCAGAAACGCCGGGCAAAGTTTTTTGATATAAAGCGCAGGCTCCGACAGATGCAGCTCCCTTATGCTATGTTGTACCCGGCTAAGCTACGAGTGATAGTCCGTGGCCAGGCGCAGTTTTTTGAGTCTGCTAAGGAGGCAGTTAACTGGCTGGACCGTAACGAACAAGCCTTGAGGCGGCGTGACCAGAATGGAGAGGAGGAATGATGAAGGTGGGCTGACCCGTAAAAGATGCTGGATCTTCGCACGGTTCCTGGGGCGATCTGATCTGGTGGGGAGACTTTGTTCTGATCTTACCTGGATAAACCCTGGCTGAGGGACATTATCTTGCATCATATCAAGACAAGAGCTTCAGACATCGTCAACGTGGATTTACAAATTGAGCACTTGAGAGACCCCCCGAGTGCGTTTCCGGGGGAGCACGGTTGTCCTGCCCTGTTGGCAGGACATGGTTATAAGTTACTGAAGGGGGTTGCTTGTTGCCTCCCCTGCTTTTCTTTTTTTCTTTTTTTCTTTTTCCTTTTCACTTTTTTGATGAGCGGCATGACGCCAATGCTTCTCAAGTGGGCACTATGACTGATCCATATACACTTCTTCATGACCAGATGATTCACTCCAGAGCTGCCAGACTTCTGGGCCTGGTGACATTTTCCATGCTTGTTCCTATGTTTAACTTTGTCAAATGGCAGGGATTCCTATAGTATCGTGGAATGTGAGGGGACTGCATTCCCCCCTCAAGAGAACTATGGTGCGCATGTGCCTTAAAAAGTTTCAGCCTGGGATATTCTGCTTCCAAGAAACACATTTGACGCCTGAGACAGTGGGGTGTATACAGTATAATTGGGTGACTAAAGCTTACCACTCCACTCACACCTCGTATTCTAGAGGGGTCAGTGTTTTGATTCATGGCTCCTTGGACTACCAAGAGATGGACAGTTTAATTGATCCTGAGGGTCGATTTGTGTTTGTACATTGCAGATTGGGTGCCTTAACGTGTGTAATTGCTGGAGTATGTGTCCCCCCCCTTTCACGGCGGTGGTGCTGAGGGCCTTGACATCCTACTTGGATGATAGGCCGGAGGTACCGCTGCTAGTGATCGGGGACTTTAATTGTTGTTTGGACCTCTCGCTGGATAGACACCCGGCCGTAAGAGCCTCTGCCCTCTCCAGGGGTACCCCCCTGGCGCGGTTGTTGCAAGAGGTGGGCTGGGTGGATGTTTGGCGACACCGTCACCTGGGGGTAAGACAGTATTCATGTTTTTCCAAAGCTCATGGCAGTCTGTCTAGGATTGACTTGGTGGTGGGAAACGCACACATGCTCCAATATGTAGACGCTGTGGAATACAGGCCCCGTAGTGTGTCGGACCATTCCCCTTTGATAGTGCACCTGGTGGTTTCTCAGCCAGTGGCGCTCCCAAGGGCGCCGTGGAAATTCAATGCCTTCTGGCTGAAACTATTTAAATCCCCTGAAATTATAGAGGAGAGCATGTGTGGGTTTTCATTGCTCAGGACCCTGAGGGTCCCTGTATGCAGCAGTGGAAGGCCTTTAAGGCATTTTTGAGGAGGATTTTGACCATTGAAATGACTACAGTAAAAAGAGATTCCTCTGCCTTTGTGGTGGAACTGGAGAATAGAGTGAAGGAACTTGAGCGACGCTTTGTCATGGACCCCTCTGACTCGGCACGGGAGGAGTGGCAGGCCGCTCAGTCAGCTTATGAGCGGGTGCTCTCCTCAACTGCCGAGAAAAAACGTTTTTTTACCAAACAGGCCTTCTTTGAGGAGGGGGAGAAAACGGGGCGCTTACTGGCTAGAATAGCGAATGCCCAGCAGAGGTCTCCAACTATAGGGGCTATTAAATCCAAGGCTGGGCCGCTGGTCAGATCCCCGAAACTTATCATGCAGGAGTTGGCGGGGTTTTATGAGGAGTTGTACCGCTCCGGAGCAGCCTATGATCGGGCGGATCTGGACCGGTATTTAACTGAGTTGAATTTCCCTAGGCTTAATGCGGGACAGAGGGAGGAGTTAGATGCGCCTCTTACGGTGGAGGAAATGCAGGAGGCAGTAGGCATGTTCCCTAATTGTAAGGCACCGGGGGAGGATGGGATTCCCATGGAAGTATACAAGCAGCATGCGGAAGTATTGTTACCGCGCTTATTGAGGGTGTTTAACGCTGCCTTGGAGGTGGGAGTCCTTCCACCTTCTATGGCGAAAGCCAATATTGTATTGCTCCTTAAACCAGGTAAGGACCCGGTTGAACCTGGGTCATACAGGCCAATCTCTTTGTTACAATGCGATATTAAAATTCTTGCGAAAGTGCTAGCAATGCGACTTAATAAGGTTATAGCCTCCCTCGTACATGATGATCAGGCAGGGTTTATGCCAAATAAATCCACGGCCATTAACCTGCGGCGGTTATTTTTGAATATGCAATCAGACGTCGACAATCCGGGATGCAGGGCCCTGCTGTCCTTGGATGCCACTAAGGCATTTTACAGTATTGATTGGACATACTTGTGGGCGGTACTGGAGCGCTTCGGATTTGGCGAAACGTATATAGCGTGGGTGCGCCTCTTGTACAGCGGACCTGAGGCTGCTATTCGGGCCTCCGGTTTCCTGTCACAGGATTTTGCATTGAGGAGGGGGACGAGGCAAGGATGCCCGCTGTCCCCTCTGCTCTTTGCATTGGCTATTGAACCCCTGGCCATGGAGATAAGGGCTAATGAGCGCATTGTGGGATTTTGCTATGGTCCCCTGCAGGATAAGATAATGCTATACGCAGATGACACCCTGCTTATGCTGGGAGATACTGACGAGTCCCTGCGGGAGGCCATGGCAACCATTACAAAATTTGGGGTATACTCGGGCCTACAAATTAACTGGTCAAAATCTGCCCTGTTACTGTTAGACGGGGATGCCACACAGACGATAGCTCCATCGTGCCCCATCCCAGTCACTACTTCCTTTAAATACTTGGGGATCCAGATCACTTCTAACCCGAGGGATTTTAGCCGACGAAATATCTCGCCCCTGCTTTAGAGGTTTAGGGAGAGAGTTAGGACGTGGAACGGCCTTCACATGTCAGTGGCGGGCAAGGTAAATTTGGTAAAGATGATTCTTATGCCTCAATTACTCTACTGTCTTCACAATGCCCCGGTTGTGGTCCCTTTAAAAAAATTTAGAATGGTTAATTCCATCTTTCGTACTTTAATATGGAAGAATAAACCCCCGAGGATAAAATTAGAACATCTTCAAAGGCCTAAGGACGATGGCGGGCTGGCACTGCCCAACCCGTGGTTGTACTACCTGGCCGCCCAGTTACAGCACCTGGTGGGGTGCTTTGGGACTGAGCCGGCTGGCTCTTCCCGGGCACTCATGCTCCGCACAATAGATGCAGGTCCCATTCCTCTGGCACTGGAGGCCCTGGCATTTGCCAGGCCGAATAAGAAGTATCCTACATACAATCTTATACAAAAAGTGTGGAATAAGTGCAAGTATATACAACAGGCCGAGGGGTATACTGAATATAGCCCTCTTTGGCATAACGAGACTTATACGGAACTGGCTAAGTTGCAGGGAAGGGCTAGATGGATAGCACACGGGATTACCCATGTTAGGCACGTTTTTAAGAACGGTATTCTTAGGACATTTGCGGATCTGCAGGCGGAGTTTGGCCTGCCGTCCTCAATGTTCTTCCAATATCTGCAACTTCAACATGCGGTTAGAGCACAGAGTAGATCTTCAGAGTGGCGCTTGTCTCCAACTCCTGTATTCGGCCTCATCAGGGATGCTGTGACCTCGAAGGGATTTATTTCCCAAAGCTACAATATCCTTTTACAATACTTCCTGGGGCAGCATCCCCTGAAGGTGAGGGAGAGGTGGGAGAGAGATGTGGGTCAAATGGACGGGGAGGAGTGGGAGGAGATATTTCAGGGGGTAAGTGTATGCTCTCTAAATGTGGCCCAGCGGCTCACGCAACTATATATTATTCTGAGGGTGTACTACACGCCGCATAGACTACAGCTGATGGGGTTGCAGACAGATGGTACCTGTACCAGATGTAGGAGGGACCATGGGGATCTTATTCACCTCCTATGGCGTTGCCCCAAACTGCATTTATATTGGAATGAGGTGGTGACTGTGGTCAATTCTGTGTTCAAGATATCTTTACCAGTAGATCCCAAGGTTTGCCTCTTGGGGGTGGTGGAAGAACATGTGATAGAAGTGCACCCCAGGGAGGCAGTTCTGAGGGTGATGTTCCAAGCCAGGAGGCTGATTATGTTGTATTGGAAATCTGAGGCGCCCCCAACTTCGAGGGAATGGATATGTAAGATAGGGGATATGTTGCGTATGGAAAAGCTCATCTACCAGCACAGGGGGAGCATGCAGAAATATGAAAATCTCTGGGCGCCGTGGCTGGATACACCGGGGCTTGCCCCGGTGGACCTGGTCGCGGACAGATTACTGGGCTAGTCATGGGGGGGGGGGGAAACACTCTGCTTGTGAATGCTATATTGTAGGACGAGAAGTATTATGAGGTTGCTACTTTAACCCTGTTTTGTATCAATCGGTCATGTGCATGGAAGTGCTGATTATTGTTTTTGATGTATATGACTGTGTACCACCTTTGAATCAATAAACACATTTTTGTTGGTAAAAAAAAGAAAAAAAACAGAAAATAAAAATTCCAAAAGATATTCTTCAGAGAGGAACGTTCGAGTGAGACTAAATTTCTTTATTGAATATCCACATATAAATTAGCGAATAATTAGAAAAATTCGGAAAAATACACCCTCCTCCACCACATTAAATTAAAATTAAGACAATAGTCTTAATAGGACACAGGTGGCCACCACAATTAGTCATACAGAACTCGCATCCATCCTCAAGACAGCCTCATTGGAAATATATATACTTTTCACTGAATGTATCAAAAGTAAAAAATGATGTCTGTATCAAGAGTTCGTGCTTTGGCTCCAATAGAATAAAGTGCAAATATGTTTGTTTATAAACTTCCCACGGAAGGAAAACAGCATAGTATATAGTTCATTGCTAGCATGATCCGCATAGATGAAACAGATAATTACTGATTAGGAAGATCCTTTACCCAGGACGAGTGGATACACGTCCCCTTCTTTCAAATGGGGGTAGATACAGCTCACCGTTTGATGTCTTGTTTTATGTAATTTTTTCCTTTTCCAAGTCCGTATATATTGGGCCGAGTTGCCCTGAAAGTAAAAGGTGGATCCAGGCCGTTCAGTATAGGGAGATGGTGGTCTTCACTAACAAAGGCATAAGATATGCTTGTCTGGTCTGTTTCAATGTAGCAATTAGTGATGAGCCGAACACCCCCGGGTTCGGTTCGCACCAGAACCCGCGAACGGACCGAAAGTTCGAACGAACATTAGAACCCTATTAAATACAATGGATGCGAACGTTCGAATTCTAAAGTGCTAATTATAACAACTATTATGCATGTTATTGTCCTAAAAAGGGTTTGGGAACCCGGGTTCTGCACCAGGGGACATGTATCAATGCAAAAAGAAGTTTTAAAAACGGTCGTTTTTCGGGAGCAGTCATTTTAATGATGCATAAAGTGAAAAAAAAAAAGTCAAATATTCCTTTAAATATCGTACCTGGGGGGTGTCTAAAGTATGCCTGTGAAGTGCCACGTGTTTCCCGTGTTTAGAACTGTCCCTGCACAAAATGACACTTCTAAAGGAAAAAAAAAGCCATTTAAAACTGCTTGCGGCTTTAATGTAATGTCTGGTCCCGGTAATATGGATGAAATTCTTTAAGAAAAATGGCATAGCTACCCCATGACCCCCCCCCCCTACCCCAGCCCATTACCAGCCCCTTTGGGTCTTGTATGGATATTAAGGGGAACCCCGCACATAAAATAAAAAAGGCCCTATATACTCTGAACAGCCCTATACAGGCGGTGCATACAAGACAGGGACTGTAGGTTTGTTCTTATGTAGAGTCTGTTTGTAATTTTGAACAGGTACATTGTTGAAGTGTAGCTCCAGACCAAAAATCTATTTTTAAACTTTTTGGAAAACATAGGTAAGGGTTATCACCCCTGTAACATTTGTTTTGCTGTCTGTGCCCCTGTTCAGAACATTTCACCTCACTTTCCATCCCAATGACAACTCTTTTTGAAATGTGGTCTTTTTCTTGAAACAAGGATTGCTGATAAAGCATCAGTACAGAGGAGACACCTTTCTCCCATATTTATTCTTACAGGAGAGAATTTTCCTTCCTAGTGGTAGATTTCCTCTCACTTCCTGTTGTCTTCTTGCGTTTGCAAGTAGGAGTCGTTTGTAAGTTGGATGTTTGAAAGTAGGGACCTGCCGTATATACTCTGCAGAAATAGGCCCCTTAGTTGTTGGTGTTGGCACAACACTGTAAGCACTCACAGTTACTCTTGGTTGGTGCTGGAACGCCCTGCTGTCAACTATTATATCAGGAATTTTAATTACATATAATTGTTGAACAGTGGTAGTAAAAATTGGGCCTTTGATGGTGGTGCTGGTGCCACAACACTGTAAGCCCTGACAGTTACTCTTGGTGGGTGCAGCAATGGGCCCTGCTGTGAATTATTAGATCAAGAATTGTAATTACATGCCCCTGTTGAACAGGGGCTGAAAAATTGGGCCTTAGGCACTGGTGGCACAACACTGCAACCCCTCACAGATACTGTACTTGGAGCACAGCAATGAGCCCTGTTGCAAAGTATTGCTTCAAAAATTGTAATGACACGCCCCTGTTAAACAGGGGCTGAAAAATTGGGCCTTAGGCACTGGTGGCACAACACTGCAACTCCTCACAGATACTGTACTTGGAGCACAGCAATGAGCCCTGTTGCAAAGTATTGCTTCAAAAATTGTAATGACACGCCCCTGTTAAACAGGGGCTGAAAAATTGGGCCTTAGGCACTGGTGGCACAACACTGCAACTCCTCACAGATACTGTACTTGGAGCACAGCAATGAGCCCTGTTGCAAAGTATTGCTTCAAAAATTGTAATTACACGCCCCTGTTAAACAGGGGCTGAAAAATTGGGCGTTAGGCACTGGTGGCGGCACCCATAAACAAAAATGATCTTACAAGCTATCATCATCAATCGTATCATTGAGGACTCGGAGGAGGAGGATAGCCAGTCAACATAACAGCACAGGCACTCAGCATCAGCATCAGTCTTGAAGGGATGTAACATGTTAAAATCAATTAGTCTGTTATATCAGCATCAGGTGTGTGGTAGCTGGTGGTGATCCAAGACTGGTTCATCTTGATGAAAGTCAGTCGATCAACCGAGTCGGTGGACAGGCGCACCCTGTGATCCGTGACAAATCCTCCAGCAGCACTGAATGTGCGTTCCGAAAGAACGCTGGATGCAGGACAGGCCAGTAGCTCAATTGCATACTGTGCAAGCTCTGGCCAGTGATCCATCCTCAAGACCCAGTAAGCCAGAGGATTTTCGGTGGGGAAGGTGTCCAAGTCTGACCTTGCCCCTAGATATTCCTGCACCATGTTTATCAGACGCTGGCGATGGTTGCTGGAACCGATCATACTTTGGGGCTGCGGACTAAAGAATTGTCTGAACGCATCGGTCAGACGGCCACCTTCCCCACCGCTCCTTCTTTGACTGGCCGAAGCCTCAGCAACTCGTTGTCCAGGACCAGGAGTTTGCAACCTAACAGTCTCTGGGAACGCGTTGCACAGACCTTTCTGCAAGGCCTCCCGGAGTTGTCTCATCCTCTGCTCCCTCTGCGACGGTAACATAAGGTCCGCAACCTTACCCTTGTACCGTGGATCAAGGAGAGTGGCCAGCCAGTAATGGTCCCTCTCCTTGATCCGAAGAATACGAGGATCCTTCCGCAGACTTTGCAGGATCAGGGAGGCCATGCAGCGTAGGTTTGCTGAGGCATTCGCTCCGGAGTCCTCTGGGTCACTAAGGACGACATGATCCGCAGCCACCTCCTCCCAGCCACGTACAAGTCCACTGGTTTCTTGGGACTGTAAATCATCCCTAAAAGACTGCTGCTGATGATGCTGAGTGCCAGCCTCCACCTCCATGCTGACACAATCCTCCTCCTCCTCCTCCTCCTCCTCCTCCTCTTCCTGTGCGATGGGTGGGACAGAAGGAACACTGTCTGGGTAAAGGGGGCCTTGAGAGGCAAGGAAGTCCTCCTCTTCCTGCCTCTGTTCTGCCTCAAGTGCCCTGTCCATTATTCCACGCAGCGTGTGCTCCAACAGGTGGACAAGAGGTACAGTGTCACTGATGCATGCACTGTCACTGCTCACCATCCTCGTGGCCTCCTCAAATGGTGCCAGGACAGTGCATGCATCCCTGATCATGCCCCACTGGCGTGGAGAAAAAAAACCAAGCTCCCCTGACCCTGTCCTGGTGCCGTAGTCGCACAGGTACTCATTGATGGCCCTCTGCTGCGTGTGCAGCCGCTGCAGCATGGCCAACGTTGAGTTCCACCTGGTGGGCATGTCACATATAAGGCGGTTCTTGGGCAGGTTCAACTCCTTTTGCAGCTCAGCCAGGCGAGCACTGGCATTATAAGATCTGCGGAAATGCACACAGACTTTCCTGGCCTGCCTCAGGACATCCTGTAAGCCCGGGTACCTGCCCAAGAAGCGCTGCACCACCAGGTTAAGGACGTGAGCCACACAGGGCACATGGGTCAGTTGTCCCTGTCGGAGGGCGGAGAGGAGGTTGGTGCCATTGTCGCAAACCACCATTCCTGGCTTAAGCTGGCGTGGCGTCAACCACCTCTCGGCCTGGCCCTGCAGAGCAGACAGGACCTCTGCCCCAGTGTGGCTTCTGTCCCCCAAACACACCAGCGCAAGCACGGCATGGCATCTTTTTGCCTGCGTACTTGCGTAGCCCCGTGAACGGCTACGGAGCACCGCTGGTTCATAGGACAAACCACAGGAAGAGGCCATGGAGGAAGAAGAAGAGGAGGGGGTGGAGGAGAGAGGTGTGTCACAACCAGTAGTAGCATTTTGGAGGCGTGGCGGTGGGACAACCTCCAACACTACTGCACCTTGTCCTGAATCCTTCCCAGCTGCCAAAAGAGTGACCCAATGGGCCGTGAAAGAAAGGTAACGTCCCTGTCCATGCCTGCTGGACCATGAGTCAGCGGTA
This sequence comes from Rana muscosa, assembly GCA_029206835.1. Lineage (NCBI taxonomy): Eukaryota > Metazoa > Chordata > Amphibia > Anura > Ranidae > Rana > Rana muscosa. Next base: position 470,971,413 of record CM055117.1, on the reverse strand, counting down.
ATATGCACCTTACCGCTGACCGCCCTGTCCAGCGAGGCCAAGACATTGCCTTCCACATGCCGGTAGAGAGCCGGAATAGCCTTCCGTGAGAAAAAGTGGCGTTTGGGAACCTGCCACTGAGGAACCGCACATTGCACAAACTCACGGAAGGGGGCCGAGTCTACCAACTGAAAAGGCAGCAGTTGAAGCGCTAGCAATTTAGCCAAGCTAGCATTCAACCGCTGGGCATGTGGATGGCTGGGAGTGAACTTCTTTCGACGGTCCAGCAGCTGGGGCAGGGAAATTTGCCTGCTAGAATCGGACGTCGGTGTACTGCTAGCAGAGTGGGCGCAAGTACTTGGCTGTGACACACCTAATTCTACACCTTCATTCCTCTCAGTGCATGTTTCAGAGAGGACTGAAGTTATAGTGGGGTTGGAGATCCCAGCTGATGCGGTGCAAGGAGAGGTCCGCTTTGTTCTTTGGTGTGGGTCTTTGAGGTAGGCTTGCCAACGAGCTGCATGGCAGGTCAACATATGTCTGGTCAGGCATGTGGTACCCAAGCGGCTGATGTTTTGGCCACGCGATATACGCTTGAGACATATGTTGCAAACAGCAGCTGTGCGATCTGATGCACTAGCCTCAAAAAAGGCCCACACCAAAGAACTTTTTGAATGACGGGCAGAGGCAGCGCCCTGCACAGGCGGAGCTCTGCGGTGTGATTCCGTCGGTGTACTGCCCTTACGCTGGCCACCAAAGGGCATCCTGCCTCGTTGGAGATGTGCCTCCTCCTCATCCTCCTCCTCCTCCTCTCTCCTATTAGGCACCCACGTGGAGTCAGTGACCTCATCATCCCCTCCCTCCTCATCACTGGAGCCAATCTGGCAGTATGCTGCAGCTGCTGGAACATGACTGCCAGATTGGTGTCCTTCTTGAGCATCCCCTCTGTCTGCTCTCACGCTACTGCCTTCCTCTAGCTGGGTTTCATCATCAGACCCTTCGAAACGCTGGGCATCCTCCTGGAGCATGTACCCAACACTGTGCTGAAACAGTTCGGGGGACTCCTCAGGAGGAGGACATGGTGGGTCTAGGGAAGGAGTGACTGATGATTTGTCTGACATTGATACCAGGGAAGACGACGCTTTGGCAGCTGCTTTTCCAGTACCCTGAGCCTGGGTGAGAGAGGATGAGGAGGAGGAGGAGGGCTTGGTCATCCACTCTACCAAGTCTTCGGCATGATGTGGCTCAACATGTCCAGCTGCCGAAAAGAAGGACAAGCGTGTCCCATGGCCATGTGCTGATGACAATGCACCGCGTCCACGACCAGCACTGTTGCCCCCAGACACAGAGCCTGCTTGCCCTCTTTTATTGCCTCCTGACTGTCTGCCTCTCCTTGTTTGCCTTCCAGACATTCTAATAGATGGCCTGCAGGGAGATGGGAAAAAAGCAATAAGGGCTACCTTCAGGTGTCCTTCTCTGTCCCTTGAAACAAGGACTTTCACAGTGAAAGAAACTGACACTCTCCCTACCTACAGTTTTCTGTCCCTAGAAAAAATATTTTTTTTAAGCACAATATAGCACAAGGACAATTCACTCACTGTCCTTACAGGTCCCTGGAAACAAGGACTTGCAGAGTGAAAGAAAAAAAACACTCTCCCTACCTACAGTTTTCTGTCCCTAGAAAAAATGTTTTTTTTAATCACAATATAGCACAAGGACAATTCACTCACTGTCCTTACAGGTCCCTGGAAACAAGGACTTGCAGAGTGAAATAAACTGACACTCTCCCTACCTACAGTTTTCTGTCCCTAGAATAAATGTTTTTTTTAAGCACAATATAGCACAAGGACAATTCACTCACTGTCCTTACAGGTCCCTGGAAACAAGGACTTGCAGAGTGAAAGAAAAAAAACACTCTCCCTACCTACAGTTTTCTGTCCCTAGAAAAAATGTTTTTTTTAATCACAATATAGCACAAGGACAATTCACTCACTGTCCTTCCAGGTCCCTGGAAACAAGGACTTGCAGAGTGAAAGAAACTGACACTGTCCCTACCTACAGTTTTCTGTCCCTAGAATAAATGTTTTTTTTAAGCACACTATAGCACAAGGACAATTCACTCACTGTCCTTACAGGTCCCTGGAAACAAGGACTTGCAGAGTGAAATAAACTGACACTCTCCCTACCTACAGTTTTCTGTCCCTAGAAAAAATATTTTTTTTAAGCACAATATAGCACAAGGACAATTCACTCACTGTCCTTACAGGTCCCTGGAAACAAGGACTTGCAGAGTGAAATAAACTGACACTCTCCCTACCTACAGTTTTCTGTCCCTAGAATAAATGTTTTTTTTTAAGCACAATATAGCACAAGGACAATTCACTCACTGTCCTTACAGGTCCCTGGAAACAAGGACTTGCAGAGTGAAATAAACTGACACTCTCCCTACCTACAGTTTTCTGTCCCTAGAAAAAATGTTTTTTTTAATCACAATATAGCACAAGGACAATTCACTCACTGTCCTTCCAGGTCCCTGGAAACAAGGACTTGCAGAGTGAAAGAAACTGACACTGTCCCTACCTACAGTTTTCTGTCCCTAGAATAAATGTTTTTTTTAAGCACACTATAGCACAAGGACAATTCACTCACTGTCCTTACAGGTCCCTGGAAACAAGGACTTGCAGAGTGAAAGAAAAAAAACACTCTCCCTACCTACAGTTTTCTGTCCCTAGAAAAAATGTTTTTTTTAATCACAATATAGCACAAGGACAATTCACTCACTGTCCTTACAGGTCCCTGGAAACAAGGACTTGCAGAGTGAAATAAACTGACACTCTCCCTACCTACAGTTTTCTGTCCCTAGAATAAATGTTTTTTTTTAAGCACAATATAGCACAAGGACAATTCACTCACTGTCCTTACAGGTCCCTGGAAACAAGGACTTGCAGAGTGAAAGAAAAAAAACACTCTCCCTACCTACAGTTTTCTGTCCCTAGAAAAAATGTTTTTTTTAATCACAATATAGCACAAGGACAATTCACTCACTGTCCTTCCAGGTCCCTGGAAACAAGGACTTGCAGAGTGAAAGAAACTGACACTGTCCCTACCTACAGTTTTCTGTCCCTAGAATAAATGTTTTTTTTAAGCACACTATAGCACAAGGACAATTCACTCACTGTCCTTACAGGTCCCTGGAAACAAGGACTTGCAGAGTGAAAGAAAAAAAACACTCTCCCGACCTACAGTTTTCTGTCCCTAGAAAAAATGTTTTTTTTAATCACAATATAGCACAAGGACAATTCACTCACTGTCCTTACAGGTCCCTGGAAACAAGGACTTGCAGAGTGAAATAAACTGACACTCTCCCTACCTACAGTTTTCTGTCCCTAGAAAAAATGTTTTTTTTAATCACAATATAGCACAAGGACAATTCACTCACTGTCCTTACAGGTCCCTGGAAACAAGGACTTGCAGAGTGAAATAAACTGACACTCTCCCTACCTACAGTTTTCTGTCCCTAGAATAAATGTTTTTTTAAGCACAATATAGCACAAGGAGAATTCACTCACTGTCCTTCCAGGTCCCTGGAAACAAGGACTTGCAGAGTGAAAGAAAAAAAAACACTCTCCCTACCTACAGTTTTCTGTCCCTAGAAAAAATGTTTTTTTTAATCACAATATAGCACAAGGACAATTCACTCACTGTCCTTCCAGGTCCCTGGAAACAAGGACTTGCAGAGTGAAATAAACTGACACTCTCCCTACCTACAGTTTTCTGTCCCTAGAATAAATGTTTTTTTTAAGCACAATATAGCACAAGGACAATTCACTCACTGTCCTTACAGGTCCCTGGAAACAAGGACTTGCAGAGTGAAAGAAAAAAACACTCTCCCTACCTACAGTTTTCTGTCCCTAGAAAAAATGTTTTTTTTAATCACAATATAGCACAAGGACAATTCACTCACTGTCCTTCCAGGTCCCTGGAAACAAGGACTTGCAGAGTGAAATAAACTGACACTCTCCCTACCTACAGTTTTCTGTCCCTAGAATAAATGTTTTTTTTAAGCACAATATAGCACAAGGACAATTCACTCACTGTCCTTACAGGTCCCTGGAAACAAGGACTTGCAGAGTGAAAGAAAATAAACACTCTCCCTACCTACAGTTTTCTGTCCCTAGAAAAAATGTTTTTTTTTAAGCACAATATAGCACAAGGACAATTCACTCACTGTCCTTACAGGTCCCTGGAAACAAGGACTTGCAGAGTGAAAGAAAAAAAACACTCTCCCTACCTACAGTTTTCTGTCCCTAGAAAAAATGTTTTTTTTAATCACAATATAGCACAAGGACAATTCACTCACTGTCCTTACAGGTCCCTGGAAACAAGGACTTGCAGAGTGAAATAAACTGACACTCTCCCTACCTACAGTTTTCTGTCCCTAGAATAAATGTTTTTTTTTAAGCACAATATAGCACAAGGACAATTCACTCACTGTCCTTACAGGTCCCTGGAAACAAGGACTTGCAGAGTGAAAGAAAAAAAACACTCTCCCTACCTACAGTTTTCTGTCCCTAGAAAAAATGTTTTTTTTAATCACAATATAGCACAAGGACAATTCACTCACTGTCCTTACAGGTCCCTGGAAACAAGGACTTGCAGAGTGAAATAAACTGACACTCTCCCTACCTACAGTTTTCTGTCCCTAGAATAAATGTTTTTTTTAAGCACAATATAGCACAAGGAGAATTCACTCACTGTCCTTCCAGGTCCCTGGAAACAAGGACTTGCAGAGTGAAAGAAAAAAAACACTCTCCCTACCTACAGTTTTCTGTCCCTAGAAAAAATGTTTTTTTTAATCACAATATAGCACAAGGACAATTCACTCACTGTCCTTCCAGGTCCCTGGAAACAAGGACTTGCAGAGTGAAATAAACTGACACTCTCCCTACCTACAGTTTTCTGTCCCTAGAATAAATGTTTTTTTTAAGCACAATATAGCACAAGGACAATTCACTCACTGTCCTTACAGGTCCCTGGAAACAAGGACTTGCAGAGTGAAAGAAAAAAACACTCTCCCTACCTACAGTTTTCTGTCCCTAGAAAAAACGTTTTTTTTAATCACAATATAGCACAAGGACAATTCACTCACTGTCCTTCCAGGTCCCTGGAAACAAGGACTTGCAGAGTGAAATAAACTGACACTCTCCCTACCTACAGTTTTCTGTCCCTAGAATAAATGTTTTTTTTAAGCACAATATAGCACAAGGACAATTCACTCACTGTCCTTAGAGGTCCCTGGAAACAAGGACTTGCAGAGTGAAAGAAAATAAACACTCTCCCTACCTACAGTTTTCTGTCCCTAGAAAAAAGGTTTTTTTTTTAAGCACAATATAGCACAAGGACAATTCACTCACTGTCCTTCCAGGTCCCTGGAAACAAGGACTTGCAGAGTGAAAGAAAAAAAACACTCTCCCTACCTACAGTTTTCTGTCCCTAGAAAAAATTTTTTTTTAATCACAATATAGCACAAGGACAATTCACTCACTGTCCTTCCAGGTCCCTGGAAACAAGGACTTGCAGAGTGAAATAAACTGACACTCTCCCTACCTACAGTTTTCTGTCCCTAGAATAAATGTTTTTTTTAAGCACAATATAGCACAAGGAGAATTCACTCACTGTCCTTCCAGGTCCCTGGAAACAAGGACTTGCAGAGTGAAAGAAAAAAAACACTCTCCCTACCTACAGTTTTCTGTCCCTAGAAAAAATGTTTTTTTTAATCACAATATAGCACAAGGACAATTCACTCACTGTCCTTACAGGTCCCTGGAAACAAGGACTTGCAGAGTGAAATAAACTGACACTCTCCCTACCTACAGTTTTCTGTCCCTAGAATAAATGTTTTTTTTAAGCACAATATAGCACAAGGAGAATTCACTCACTGTCCTTCCAGGTCCCTGGAAACAAGGACTTGCAGAGTGAAAGAAAAAAAACACTCTCCCTACCTACAGTTTTCTGTCCCTAGAAAAAATGTTTTTTTTAATCACAATATAGCACAAGGACAATTCACTCACTGTCCTTCCAGGTCCCTGGAAACAAGGACTTGCAGAGTGAAATAAACTGACACTCTCCCTACCTACAGTTTTCTGTCCCTAGAATAAATGTTTTTTTTAAGCACAATATAGCACAAGGACAATTCACTCACTGTCCTTACAGGTCCCTGGAAACAAGGACTTGCAGAGTGAAAGAAAAAAACACTCTCCCTACCTACAGTTTTCTGTCCCTAGAAAAAATGTTTTTTTTAATCACAATATAGCACAAGGACAATTCACTCACTGTCCTTCCAGGTCCCTGGAAACAAGGACTTGCAGAGTGAAAGAAACTGACACTGTCCCTACCTACAGTTTTCTGTCCCTAGAATAAATGTTTTTTTTAAGCACACTATAGCACAAGGACAATTCACTCACTGTCCTTACAGGTCCCTGGAAACAAGGACTTGCAGAGTGAAAGAAAAAAAACACTCTCCCTACCTACAGTTTTCTGTCCCTAGAAAAAATGTTTTTTTTAATCACAATATAGCACAAGGACAATTCACTCACTGTCCTTACAGGTCCCTGGAAACAAGGACTTGCAGAGTGAAATAAACTGACACTCTCCCTACCTACAGTTTTCTGTCCCTAGAATAAATGTTTTTTTTTAAGCACAATATAGCACAAGGACAATTCACTCACTGTCCTTACAGGTCCCTGGAAACAAGGACTTGCAGAGTGAAAGAAAAAAAACACTCTCCCTACCTACAGTTTTCTGTCCCTAGAAAAAATGTTTTTTTTTAATCACAATATAGCACAAGGACAATTCACTCACTGTCCTTCCAGGTCCCTGGAAACAAGGACTTGCAGAGTGAAAGAAACTGACACTGTCCCTACCTACAGTTTTCTGTCCCTAGAATAAATGTTTTTTTTAAGCACACTATAGCACAAGGACAATTCACTCACTGTCCTTACAGGTCCCTGGAAACAAGGACTTGCAGAGTGAAAGAAAAAAAACACTCTCCCGACCTACAGTTTTCTGTCCCTAGAAAAAATGTTTTTTTTAATCACAATATAGCACAAGGACAATTCACTCACTGTCCTTACAGGTCCCTGGAAACAAGGACTTGCAGAGTGAAATAAACTGACACTCTCCCTACCTACAGTTTTCTGTCCCTAGAAAAAATGTTTTTTTTAATCACAATATAGCACAAGGACAATTCACTCACTGTCCTTACAGGTCCCTGGAAACAAGGACTTGCAGAGTGAAATAAACTGACACTCTCCCTACCTACAGTTTTCTGTCCCTAGAATAAATGTTTTTTTTAAGCACAATATAGCACAAGGAGAATTCACTCACTGTCCTTCCAGGTCCCTGGAAACAAGGACTTGCAGAGTGAAAGAAAAAAAACACTCTCCCTACCTACAGTTTTCTGTCCCTAGAAAAAATGTTTTTTTTAATCACAATATAGCACAAGGACAATTCACTCACTGTCCTTCCAGGTCCCTGGAAACAAGGACTTGCAGAGTGAAATAAACTGACACTCTCCCTACCTACAGTTTTCTGTCCCTAGAATAAATGTTTTTTTTAAGCACAATATAGCACAAGGACAATTCACTCACTGTCCTTACAGGTCCCTGGAAACAAGGACTTGCAGAGTGAAAGAAAAAAACACTCTCCCTACCTACAGTTTTCTGTCCCTAGAAAAAATGTTTTTTTTAATCACAATATAGCACAAGGACAATTCACTCACTGTCCTTCCAGGTCCCTGGAAACAAGGACTTGCAGAGTGAAATAAACTGACACTCTCCCTACCTACAGTTTTCTGTCCCTAGAATAAATGTTTTTTTTAAGCACAATATAGCACAAGGACAATTCACTCACTGTCCTTAGAGGTCCCTGGAAACAAGGACTTGCAGAGTGAAAGAAAATAAACACTCTCCCTACCTACAGTTTTCTGTCCCTAGAAAAAATGTTTTTTTTTAAGCACAATATAGCACAAGGACAATTCACTCACTGTCCTTACAGGTCCCTGGAAACAAGGACTTGCAGAGTGAAAGAAAAAAAACACTCTCCCTACCTACAGTTTTCTGTCCCTAGAAAAAATGTTTTTTTTAATCACAATATAGCACAAGGACAATTCACTCACTGTCCTTACAGGTCCCTGGAAACAAGGACTTGCAGAGTGAAATAAACTGACACTCTCCCTACCTACAGTTTTCTGTCCCTAGAATAAATGTTTTTTTTTAAGCACAATATAGCACAAGGACAATTCACTCACTGTCCTTACAGGTCCCTGGAAACAAGGACTTGCAGAGTGAAAGAAAAAAAACACTCTCCCTACCTACAGTTTTCTGTCCCTAGAAAAAATGTTTTTTTTTAATCACAATATAGCACAAGGACAATTCACTCACTGTCCTTACAGGTCCCTGGAAACAAGGACTTGCAGAGTGAAATAAACTGACACTCTCCCTACCTACAGTTTTCTGTCCCTAGAATAAATGTTTTTTTTAAGCACAATATAGCACAAGGAGAATTCACTCACTGTCCTTCCAGGTCCCTGGAAACAAGGACTTGCAGAGTGAAAGAAAAAAAACACTCTCCCTACCTACAGTTTTCTGTCCCTAGAAAAAATGTTTTTTTTAATCACAATATAGCACAAGGACAATTCACTCACTGTCCTTCCAGGTCCCTGGAAACAAGGACTTGCAGAGTGAAATAAACTGACACTCTCCCTACCTACAGTTTTCTGTCCCTAGAATAAATGTTTTTTTTAAGCACAATATAGCACAAGGACAATTCACTCACTGTCCTTACAGGTCCCTGGAAACAAGGACTTGCAGAGTGAAAGAAAAAAACACTCTCCCTACCTACAGTTTTCTGTCCCTAGAAAAAATGTTTTTTTTAATCACAATATAGCACAAGGACAATTCACTCACTGTCCTTCCAGGTCCCTGGAAACAAGGACTTGCAGAGTGAAATAAACTGACACTCTCCCTACCTACAGTTTTCTGTCCCTAGAATAAATGTTTTTTTTAAGCACAATATAGCACAAGGACAATTCACTCACTGTCCTTAGAGGTCCCTGGAAACAAGGACTTGCAGAGTGAAAGAAAATAAACACTCTCCCTACCTACAGTTTTCTGTCCCTAGAAAAAATGTTTTTTTTTAAGCACAATATAGCACAAGGACAATTCACTCACTGTCCTTCCAGGTCCCTGGAAACAAGGACTTGCAGAGTGAAAGAAAAAAAACACTCTCCCTACCTACAGTTTTCTGTCCCTAGAAAAAATGTTTTTTTTAATCACAATATAGCACAAGGACAATTCACTCACTGTCCTTCCAGGTCCCTGGAAACAAGGACTTGCAGAGTGAAATAAACTGACACTCTCCCTACCTACAGTTTTCTGTCCCTAGAATAAATGTTTTTTTTAAGCACAATATAGCACAAGGACAATTCACTCACTGTCCTTAGAGGTCCCTGGAAACAAGGACTTGCAGAGTGAAAGAAAATAAACACTCTCCCTACCTACAGTTTTCTGTCCCTAGAAAAAATGTTTTTTTTAAGCACAATATAGCACAAGGACAATTCACTCACTGTCCTTCCAGGTCCCTGGAAACAAGGACTTGCAGAGTGAAAGAAAAAAAACACTCTCCCTACCTACAGTTTTCTGTCCCTAGAAAAAATGTTTTTTTTAATCACAATATAGCACAAGGACAATTCACTCACTGTCCTTACAGGTCCCTGGAAACAAGGACTTGCAGAGTGAAAGAAACTGACACTCTCCCTACCTACAGTTTTCTGTCCCTAGAATAAATGTTTTTTTAAGCACAATATAGCACAAGGACAATTCACTCACTGTCCTTCCAGGTCCCTGGAAACAAGGACTTGCAGAGTGAAAGAAACTGACACTGTCCCTACCTACAGTTTTCTGTCCCTAGAATAAATGTTTTTTTTAAGCACACTATAGCACAAGCACAAAACACACTGACACTCTCCCTACCTATCCTTCTCTTTCCCTAAACTAAAGGAATCCAGGTTAAGCAAGAAAGAAATAACAGTCACTGTCCCTGCCTATGCTGCTCTATCCCTGCTCCGGAACACACTACACTAGGCCGCCGTGCTGGCGGCCTTTTATAGTGTGGGGCGTGTACTAAACACCCTCAGCAATAATTGGCCACAGGCATCCTGCCTGTGGCCAATCATTGCTCTCCTCGCTGCCGGCGCTGTGATTGGCCAAGCATGCGGGGTCACAGTGCATGCTTGGCCAATCACAGCGCCTGGATGACACTGCGATGGCGTAGTGCATTGTGGGCCGTTCGCGTCACTCGAATTTGGCGCGAACGGCCCAAATCGTTCGATCTTCGTCGAACGATCGAACAGCCGATGTTCGAGTCGAACGTATGTTCGACTCGAACACGAAGCTCATCCCTAGTAGCAATGTTTCAAACAGTCAGCATTCCGTGTGAGCTATGCAGTATAGTGTGCAGCGTCTTCCCGACATAGCCCGGGAAGAAAGCGAGAGGAGATATTGGATTGGTGGAGGTAGTTCGTTGAGTGGGTGGAACATCCGTGCCCTTACCATGGGGAACGTGATGGTATAGTGCTTACGCATTTCACTCGTGACCGAGCTTCTTCAGAGCATGCGCAGAAGCTCGATGTGTGTCCTTAAATATTCATGGTGTTCGTTAGTCAATTTGCAAACACCGCGGATTCATATGGGCCTCTGTAGCCAATTACACAATCATTCACATATAGTGCAGACAAAGTATACAAGAAGGCGACTGGGAATAAAAACCAGCCCTGGAAAAAAATTCATACCAGCCCCATAGCATTATTATACCAGCCCAACAGCAAACGTCATTATTTTCTTGTTCATGAAAGGGAAAACCATGAATTTTAAAGCACATTTGAAGAGTGTATTATATATGAAAGCACATAGGGCTTTTATATTTTTATATATATATATATATATAGATACACATCTGACTTCTCCCATGACCCCCATCCCGGCAGCACTCCCTCTCTTGACTCCACTCCAGGCTCCCTCAGAGACTGCAGACATGATATAAGACAAGAGATGGTTAGAGATTGCGGACATGATACAAGAGATGGTCAGAGACTGCAGACATGATACAAGAGATGGTCAGAGACTACAGACATGATACAAGGGATGGTCAGAGACTGCAGACATGGTACAAGAGATCGTCAGAGACTGCAGACATGGTACCAGAGATGGTCAGAGACTGCAGACATGGTGCAAGAGATGGTCAGAGAATGCAGACATGATACAAGAGATGGTCAGAGACTGCAGACATGATACAGGAGATGGTCAGAGACTGCAGATATGGTACAAGAGATCAAACTGCCCATCAATGCAACCTTACTGTGCCCATCAATGCAGCCTCATTGTGCCCATTAATGCAGCCTCACTGTGCCCATGAATGCAGACTTACTGTGCCCATGAATGCAACCTCACTGTCCATTAAAAGGCAGCTTTACTGTGCCCATCAATGCAGCTTTACTGTGCCCATCAATGCAGCTTTACTGTGCCCATCAATGCAGCCTTACTGTGCCTATCAATGCATCCTCATTGTGCCCATGAATGCAGCCGCATTATGCCTGTGAATGCAGCCTCACTGTGCCCGTAAATGCAGCCTCCCTGTGCCCGTGAATGCAGCCTCACTGTCCATAAAATGCAGCTTTACTGTGCCCATGAATGCAGCCTCACTGTGCCCATGATTTCAGCCTCACTGTCCATTAAATGCAGCTTCACTGTGCCCGTGAATGCAGCCTCACTGTGCCCGTGAATGCAGTCTCACTGTCCATCAAATGCAGCTTCACTGTGCCCGTGAATGCAGCCTCACTATGCCCATGAATGCAGCCTCACTGTCCATCAAATGCAGCCTCACTATGCCCCATCAATACATACTCACCATGGCATTGCCTACAAGTATGTCCTACTGGTTACACTTGTCTCTGTAGAGCTAGATGTTCCACTGGCTCCCCTCCTCCTGTCTCTGTAGAATTAAAGGTCCCAGCATGCCCACTGGTTTTTTCGCTTGTCTCTGCAGAACTAGAAGTCCCAGTATGTCCCACTGGTTACTCAGTCACCATGGCATTACCTGAATCACATACAGCGCTCCCCTCCCTCACTCTCTCTCTCCTATGTGTCAGTGTCACACACTGCAGGCATCTCCCGCGCAGTGTGTAATGGAGCTGGTTGGGTCTGTGTTCGGCTGTGCTGTAGCAAGGTCCCGCCCCCCTAGGCCGGCTTGTGTGATAGGCGATTGAATCCACTGTTCCATCTACTATCATACAAGCCAGTCTAGGGGGCGGAACCTTGCTACAGCACAGCCGAACACAGACCCAGCCAGCTCCATTACACACACCGCGGGAGATGCCCGCTGTGTGTATGACACTGACACATAGGAGAGAGGGAGCGAGGGAGGGAAGTACTGCAGTCAGCCGCAGCTCAGAGCGGCCACAGGGCAGGCTGCCTACCAGGATATTTCCCGGTATCCCAATAGGCCAGTCCGGCCCTGGCATCTTCCCAAGTAACACAGACATGACCACCATTCTTACATCCTTAGCTCCACAGCTCGATTGTCCCTGGAGCCCCTCTGTTCTGTTTATTTAGAGTACTTAACAATAGAGCTTGATAGTTTCACAATCGGTCAATCAAGCACAGTCATTCCTTTAAACAGGAGGAGTTATACAAATCTCAACCAATGAACAATGACTAGGGCGGTGTATGGGCGTGTCTGGGCAGGGGCAGGGTGTATGATTTCCTGCCCCCTGTACCTGTAAGCCATGCTCTCCAGTAAGACAAAGGAAGTCGCATGGGTGGCCTTGAAATCATGGACGCGGTCCCCGACCATAACAATTCAAAGAGTGCAGTTTTTACCGTTGGCGTGAACCCTTATTCTGCATTGTTCAGATAACAATGCATACCCGGATTATACTACCATTCCTGAGGATGGGAGATTATCTGCAGGAACACACCATAGTCCCCCTACGTGTTGATCAGACACACAGGAGTGACACAAGCGTACATCTCCCCATAACCAAAAATGTCTTTGCAGAGTGAACACATCCCCCCCAGACGATTGTCTGTGCATCGCACAGGGGGCCTTCGCTGGCGGACATATCCCCACTCTGCAAACACTTCTCTGCATCCTCAGGAAGCTTTCCACTACCAAAACGGGTCTCAACTGGCATCAGTCTGCCCCAGTCCACTCTTTAGAGCGGGCTGCAGGAGAACTAACACTGGGAGACACTGTGACAATACATATTAAATACATCTTAATAAAATTTCCACAACAGACTGAGTAAGGCATAATTATCAATTTAACGGGAAGGAGTTCTGTAATTCTGTGTTTAGACCATTAGCGTCCTTGTATCAAACCAATAGTTTATCGCTGTATGATCAATTCTTTTCTCTTTGCCCCTTGTGTCACTCTTCCCTTTTATCTAATTTCACCCTATTTTGTTTATTCCTTTTGCAAGTCTGTCTTTTGTAGTTCACTTTTTCTTTGCTCTTACTTTGTTCTTCTAACTATTTATGCTCTCTCTTTCTCAGACTTTATAAACTCACTCTCCCTTGGCCTATCTTTTTTCTTTTCTCTTCCTGCATTTTTCTTGTCCTTTTCATTGCAGCTACAGTGTATCTGAGCAGCCATGTTCCCAGTCATCATGGCTTGTGGTGGTTTTCAATCCCTATCTGATTAGCTGGTACACACACTGCATGCTTAAGAAAGAGAGAGCTCCAAAAAGTCAAGGTGTTTGTGACTGGGTGACAAACAGCCATCTCCCGAACCATCATTGGCACTATAAATGCCTACTCAAAAATAAGAGGATCAGATCCCAATTACATGTCACCTAAAAAAAAGGTTTTATTTAAAAACTGACAAATGAATAAGATCCTGGTTGTAGCACCGAATGTGCCTATGGAAGGTTAAAGGGGACATGTATTTGCTCTGATGATGATGTTGTAATAGGAAGCTTTCAATGACCCCTGCTGTGAACTGGAGTCATATTTACAGCATGTCTGTGCTTTTTCATTTGTAAAATATGCTTACCCTTATTTCGTAATTTTAAGAAATGTCTTTGTTTTGACACTAATATTCTAGACTAGCATCATATTTAGCAAGTTAGACAACCTTGATTACCTGGAAAGCATAGAAGCTGTAAGGCGGGGTGTCCAACTTTTTGACCTTCCTGGGCCACATTGAAAGAAGAGGAATTGTCTTGTCAAACATAAAATACACTAACAATGATAGCTCATGAGCAGAACAAGTCGGGCAGATCACACATTAATGATCACTGATATAGATACCTATTTAAATAATAAAAGTGTTTTTGTTTGTAATATTTTTTATTGTGAAAGTAAAAGACGGCAACATAACATCCTCCAAGAGCTCCCAAACCTCTCCTTTTATTTGGAACAAGCAGGGGACATTAGTTGGAGTCATATGAACAGAATAAACATGGAGACCCTCTAACAGTAAAGCCCCGTACACACAGGCCGAATGCCAGGCAACATCGGCCGGTTCAATAAAAACCTGCCGGCCTTCTGCCCGTGTGTGTGGCAGCTGGTATGGCTTGGCCAGCTTTTGTCGGACAAGCATGCTGGAAAACCACCAGCTGACCGGGTCCTGATCAGTGCTCTCAGCCAATGGGCTGTCCCCCTGTCAGAACACAACAGCTCAGTGGGAGAGATCGCTGTACTAACATTGGATCATTAGTATAGCGGCTCCGACCGGAGCTGGCAGTTGGGTTGAATAGAAAAAAACTCATATTGTGTACCAGTCAGATCACAGCAGCAAAAAAAACTGAATTTGAAGATTTGAAGGAGGTTGAGAGCAATAGAAGGTACTTTGCTAAATATACTTGCTTGAATAGAATTTTTGTTAGTGTCACTCAAAATAATTGTTCACAGACAATACTACCAATTCTGAGCTTTAACCCCCCCCCCCCCCCCCCAACACACACACACACACACACACAAATATGTATATAATTTCAGTATCATAAGTAATGGCAAAATTATTGCTTAAAGTGGAAGTAAAGTCTTATTTTTTACTTGTACCTACAGGTAAGCCTATAATAAGGCTTCCCTGTAAGTACTGTGAATATCTCCTAAGCTTGCAAAGTTTAGCAGATATTTAGAGTGCATGCAGCCAATGATGTCATCGGCGCATGCGCTCTGAAGGTCCAGCTTATTGTGCCAGACCTTCAGAGCCCGTGCCGTAAACGGTGGCTCCCGCGTGCATGCGTCTCCGGCCACTCACAGCGCCAGAGCCCGCAAACCCAGAAGAAACACCGGGGAAGCTGTCAGCTGTCTCAGCGGTGTGCGGGCTTCATTCTAAGGTAAGTATTTCATAATGAGATAGTATCCAATGCATACTAGCTCATTATACGTTTGTCTTACAGGGTTTTTTTTTGGGGGGGGGGGTTCCCCAGAGTTTACAACTGCTTTAATTAATAAGCCCATAGCTGAAATGTGAAAATGGTCCTGGATCTTGACTGGTTACTAGATACTGTAAACTGAAAGTAACATTCTAAAAACTTGAATTGTATTCAGAATTTAGTCAATTGTCACTATAACAGGCATTTCCCAAATTCTCGTAATGTAAGCAATGGACAGCTGGCAATTATGTGACATCTGTTAGGTGCTTCTGGATAGTAAGGGCAATACCTTGTGATTGCTGTTTGTTGTAGCACAGAGATAATTACTGGCATGGGCAAGTCTTGCCAAGGCTCAAAGGTCAATTGCACGGAATCAACCTCTACATCAGGATAGTCATTGTAATTGCTCCAGGAGTGGACTGCCCAGCCACCAGGATTGGCAAATAAAAGACTGTAAATACTTTTATGTTCAATGAAGAATGGATAGTGGTATCCTCTTCTATGCTTTATATAGACCCCTTAATGTAAAACAAATGCAATAAAAAAAGTCATTTTCAAAAAAACATATTTTTTTGTCAGTAATTGTTCTGTGTATGACACTGCACACTGAAGCTGGCTTCCTTTTTGTGAAAGAACATGGGTGCAAGCCTGGGGGCAAGGGCATGGCCAGCTTGGCATGTTCTACATGTTAGCCACTCTGTGGGAATTTGAGGCTATAAAGAAGCATTTTTAGGTAAAAGAAATGACATAGAATGCACCATCACACTATGCATTGACATGTCAGCTTGTATTACAGCAGGAACAGAATGCTACAACTCTGGGCATTGGGTACTCCTGAGCCCTGTGCATTAAGTACTCCTGAGCCCTGAACTTTGGGAATTAGGTATACCTGAACCCGAAACTCTGGGCATTGGGTACTCCTGAGCTCTGGGCATTAAGTACTCCTGAGCCCTGAACTTTGGGCATTAAGTATACCTGAACCCTAAACTCTGGGCATTGGGTACTCTTGAGCCCTGGGCATTAATTACTCCTGAGCCCTGAACTCTGGACATTAAGTACTCCTGAGCCCTTAACTTTGGGCATTAAGTACTTTTTAGCCCTGAACTTTGGGCATTAATTACTCCTGAGCCCTGAACTCTGGGCATTAAGTACTCCCGAGCCCTGAACTCTGGGCATTAAGTGCTCCTGAGCCCTGAACTCTGGGCATTAACCACTTCAGCCCCAGAAGGTTTTACCCCCTTCCTGACCAGAGCACTTTTTACAATTTGGTACTGCGTCGCTTTAACTGGTAATTGCACGGTCATGCAATGCTGTACCCAAGCAAAATTTTCGTCCTTTTTTTCTCACAAATAGAGCTTTCTCTTGGTGCTATTTGATCACCTCCTGTAGTTTTTATTTTTTGCGCTATAAACAGGTCTCCATACCTAGCAGGACACAGGACCCGATCGCCTCCGCCACTGCTGATGGCTCCGGTAAGCGGTGGAGGGCTCCGGAGCGCAGCGGGAGGGCAGGAACAGAATCCTACCTTCACCCGTCTTGCTTCCGGGTTCGCGGATTCTGGCTCTGTGACTGGCTGGAGACGCGATGACATCACTCACGTGCATGTTCACGGAACAGGGCTCTGAAGGAACAGCACAGGTGGCAGTTCCTTCAGAGCACATGTGCCAGTGATGTCACTGGCTGCATGTAATGTAAATATATCCTAGACGGTGCATGTTTAGAAGATATTTACACTACCTATAGGTAAGCCTCATTATAGGCTTACCTATAGGTAAAAGAAAAAGATGGGAGTTTACTTTCACTCTAAAGTGGTTCTAAAGGCAGAAGGTTTTTTTTTTATCTTAATGCATTCTATGCATTAAGATATATAACCTTCGTGGTGCAGCCGTCCCACTCAGCCCCCCTAATACTTACCTGAGCCCCATCTTGATCCAGCGATGATGTACAAGAGCCTCTGCAGTCCAGGGACTCTCCCTCATTGGCTAAGACAGCAGCAGGCGCCATTAGCTTCCACTGCTGTCAATCAAAGTCAGTGAGCCATTGAGGAGAGAGGGGGTGGGGCCAGGGCTCGGCTCTGTCTCTGAATGGATGCACAGACCAGCTGCTCGGCTCGGGTGCCCCCATAGCATTCTGCTTGCACTTGGCAGGAGAGATGGGCCAGGAGCGCCGACGGGGGACCCACAAAAAGGAGGATCTGGGCTGCTCTGTGGAAAACTACTGCACAGAACAGGTAAGTATAATATGCTTGTTATTTTTAAACAAAACAAAACAAAAAAACATGACTTTAAGATCACTTTAAGCTGAACCCACAGCAAATTCAGACTCACACAAACTACTATGATTAGCATAAATTTACATCACTACACTGTACACTAGAGGGTGCTACATATTACTTTAATTATAGGTAAGCGATGTAACTGCAGCCATAAGAGCAAAACCAATTTTTTACTTCAGTTTTAAGCAATATGCATCTACAATCTAGTTTACATTTCCACAGGTCTCTGTGCAGGGAGCGTTACTCTATCTTTATTAGACAACTAGGAACACAAGTGGAGCTTTTAAATCATGCTGTGACTGACATGATCACTATGACAGGCAATCATAATGATCATAGTGTGCCTCTGTTTATTACTGTCATCTATTAAATAATTTCAATAATTAAAATCCTTTAAAAAAATTAAGAATCTTATTTTGACATTTTTGTACGTTTGTCAGCCTACAATAAACAAAAAAAAAAAAACCTGAGCAAGGTATTTATTTAAATAAATAAACAAGTTACAGTCTTGCGTATCATTTAAAAAAGTGTGAAAATTGTTTAGGTAGGCAAATTAGTCGCAGAGTTATTTGCTGCATTCTGACGCTGCTAAAATTGGTCTGGGCATCTAGGAATTAATGACCTGTGGTCATCAAAGGATTAAAGTAAATGATCCCAATAATGCTTTTAAAAAACTTTTAAAACAATGTTGCCCTGAATTCTACCGAGCACTCCATTAATTGTGCCTTGCTGATCTTTTTATTTCACTACACACTACCAGACAGAGTATACTGAAAACAATAGATTGTGTGCAGTCTCTCATGTAAAAAAAAAAAAAAAAAACCTAGTCCATACCATTGCGCTGCGTTGTGCTATTAATTCTCAATTTAATGGCCCCCACACACGTGCATTTCTCACACCTTCCAAAAAAAGTACATGCATAGTGTGTTTTAGTGCCCTAGGATGCCCAATGAAATCAGCTGGCTGCCCTAACATTGTGTACATTATTACGCAAAGTATAACATTATAACATACCGCAACGATATCAATGTAGCCCTAATAATGCTCCTGGTCTCCAAAGACCACAAGATCTATGTCTGGCCTAATGCCGCGTACACACGATCGTTTTTAATGTCATTTTCAAAAACGACGTTTTTCTCGACGTGATTTTTCTTGTTTCCTCTCAAGCCTGTCTTGCATACACACGTTCATTAAAAAAAACGCTCGAGCAAAGCGCAGTGACGTAGAACACGTACGACGGCACTATAAAGGGGAAGTTCCCTTCGGATGGCGCCACCCTTCATGTTAGTAAAGTTTGTTGAGCGACGATTCGCGCTTTTCAGCCTCGTGCTTTTCAGTCCGTTACAGCGTGACGAATGTGCTATCTCCATTACAAACGCTAGTTTTACCAGAACGAGCGCTCCCGTCTCATACTTGATTCTGAGCATGCGCGTTTTTTTTCCCCTCGTAAAAGCATACACACTACCGTTTTTCACGTCGTTAAAAAAAACGACGTGAAAAAATAGAGCAGGTTCTCATTTTTTTAGGCCATTTTTCACGTCGTTAAAAATGCTCTGGAGCCTACACACGATCGTTTTTAATGCCCAATTTAAAAAATGGCATTTTTAACAACGTGAAAAACGATCGTGTGTACGCAGCATTAAGGTCAGATGAGGGCGCTCAAGAGCAGTATTTTTTTATTTGTGGGAACAAATATGTACTTGTTTTATTTCTTTAATTATTAACTTTATCAGATAAATTGTAAACAACAATGATCTACTGTAAGACTATTAAGAACTTTGCTCTAGGTAGTTATAAAAAAACAAGAAAAGGAAAGCACCTAAAATACCGGTTTTCTTAAGAGCGGCTAACATAATGTTTACTCACGGTAGCTGGACTTCTTTCCATCCCACACAATTGCTGTCATTCTTAATGAATACTTGCAACGGTAATAATGATGATTTATTCAAAGGGAATAGATAAAAAATGATCTTATTATGTCAGGAAATTGTTGATGAATTTCTTCATAGTGGACAGAGAAAAACAGGTCTTATTATCTCAGAAAATTGTTAACAAACACTGTTAGTAGATCAGTTTAGCAACATTTGACTAAAAGGAATTATTTTTTATAAAAAATTGCTCTACGGACGTGACAAATATTTGGGCAGGGTCACCATATTTTTTATGATTTTTTTGGGGGAAAAATATTGTGCTATGGCCACTAGATGGCACTTATGAATGTTTTTTTTATTTATTTATTTAAATACACCCCGTACTGCTTGCTCTTAACAAACATAAGTCTTTTTTCCGCAGAAAGTGATTACAAAAAAAAGGAATAGAAGTGTGGTGAAGGAAAGTTTTTTCTGTTTCAATATTTTGAGGAGTCCCTAGGGGTGCCGCGGCAACAGCATGATCTGAGCGATCCTCTGTTAGCTCCTTTGCTACATGAGGGAGACCACACGGTTAACTCCTGTGTCAGCACCTACCCCCTGATATGTTGATCAGCTGAAGTGACGTCAACATAGCGAATGCGCAGATCGTCTGAGGCATTATCCGATGTTATGCAAACAGCGGGGGAACGCAGTTGTCAGATTGAGCCTCGCTGTTGCAGGGCGGGTTGTGGGTGTGTTGAAGGGCGGGTTTTGTGTGTGTGTTGCAACCCGCCCTTAGACACCGCCAAAAACCGCCGTTCAACACACCAACAAGGATTGCCGCTCCAAACAGGCTTACCCAAAATAAAATTCACCTTTCCAGGAACCAAGGGTGCTGGCAATGCACTAGGCAATTGAAAAAATAATGATGATCTGGACAGCCGCACTTCTAAGTGTGAAACGCGTTAGCTGTCCCCATTTTTCTGTTGCTGTGACATGTAGTGCCTGTTTTCATTTTACTTTGTGAATAAAGCCACGTTGGATTGGAGTGCGGCTGTCCAGATCATCATTATTTGTTCAACACACCAAAGCCGCCCTGCAACACTGACAAAACCTGCCCTTCAGCACACGGAAAACCCGCCCCACAACAGCGAGGCACAATCTTGACAAGTACGTTCTCCCTCCGCTGTTTGCATAGCTTTGAATATTTCCTGTCAAATATTGTATCCCGTCGAAAAATGCCTCACGCGATCTGCGCATGCACTGTGTTGATGTACTGTATCAGCTTGAGTGACATTTTCTACTGCGCATGTGCAAACCCATCGGAGGCATTTTTCGATTGGAGGCACTTCTCGATAGAACACCGGCAAAAGAGAAAGCTGGCCGACCGACAGCGTCCTGCCAACTGATGACATCATCGGTTGCTAAGGACTTGCCAGTAAGGGTACAGAGAGGAGCAGAAAGCGGGAGGAGGTGCGGGCATAGCTCTCTGCCTCCTTTGTACAAAGGAGTTAACCATGCGCTCTCCCTTCTGTTAACAGTTAACAGAGGATCGCTCAGATCTCAGAAAGGAGAGGAGCTGGGGGCGGGGGGTAGAAAGCACAACCCACACCTCCTCCTGGTTCTCTCCCCTCTCGGCTGCTGTCTCTACTGTAGGGACAAAATGTGTGATAGGAAAAAGGGGGGATTTGGGGGGTAATTGTGCTATGTGTGGGATTTGTAAGCAGATGGGGGGGGAGTGGGGTGAAAGGAGTGGGGATTCTGTTCTAGGGGAATGTGCAAAAAAGCGCGTGTGGTCAGATGCGCCCCCTGGTGTGAACAAGCCTTCAGACTGGTGTGCCCCGTGATTGTTTGCGATTCTAAAGCGTGCCTTGGTTAAAAAACAGTCTTCATTAATAGCCTTCATATCAGGAATAAAGAGGAGAAGGGGGAAACAGACAAAGAAAAGAAATGTGAGAGAAAGAGGAAAGAAGGGGATGGGGGCCACAAGAAAAGGCAAATACCACGGACACCATACCTGTACAAATGGGGTTTATAGTCTACCATAGCTAGTTGGTGGTAGGTAGTGATGAGCCGAACACCCCCGGGTTCGGTCCGCACCAGAACCCGCGAACGGACCGAAAGTTCGTACGAACATTAGAACCCTATTAAATACAATGGATGCGAACGTTCGAATTCTAAAGTGCTAATTATAACAACTATTATGCATGTTATTGTCCTAAAAAGGGTTTGGGAACCCGGGTTCTGCACCAGGGGACATGTATCAATGCAAAAAGAAGTTTTAAAAATGGTCGTTTTTCGGGAGCAGTCATTTTAATGATGCATAAAGTGAAAAAAAAAAAGTCAAATATTCCTTTAAATATCGTACCTGGGGGGTGTCTAAAGTATGCCTGTGAAGTGCCACGTGTTTCCCGTGTTTAGAACTGTCCCTGCACAAAATGACACTTCTAAAGGAAAAAAAAGCCATTTAAAACTGCTTGCGGCTTTATGTTTCAATCTTTTTATTCAAGTTTTGTCATACAAAATGTATAAAAGTCGCCACATAACATTGTACAGTCACAATCAACATTTGGGGTAACGCAATGAAGATCACCAAGTGTAGGGGTCCTTGGAGTAGTCCGAAGCTCCGTAGAGCCGTTAACCCCTATTAGCATCGCAGATCATATCTGAACCGTCCACCCAGATGAGCCGCCCCCCCATCCATCTATCGGGGGGGGGCGCAACTCAGCCGGCCGTGTGGGCAGCCCAGAGGTCTGATCAGACTGACAATGGTCCCGTAGGAGCTGAGAAAACAGGGAGCAGCACAAACCTCTAAGGTCTGGATCTGACTCCAAAAATAAACAATAAACAAATTTCAAAAGAGAGGAAAGAGGACAGTGACAAAGAATAGAAGGAAGGAGACAGAGTAAGGAAAGGACAGTTGAGGAGGGGGGAATGGGGGGAGGGAGGGGGGGGGAGGAGCCCCGATTCAGCATCCAGACATCTCAACCTAATCCCCTAGGCTATGCTGTAAACATCCCCGGGTCATTAGTTAGGTAACGAAGCCATGGGTCCCAAACTCCATGAAACAGTTTCATTTTATCTTGGGCCAGAGCGGTCAAGCGTTCGTTTAGCATCAACCAAGACAATTTGCCTTTAAGCTGATCGAATGGTAGAGCTGCCGATTTCCAGTTCCTAGCAATAGTGATTTTGGCTGAAATAAAAATAAATGTCAAGAGCCTCTTGCAGGACTTGGAGGCTTCCACATCTCCTCCCCCCAGTAGTGCTTGCTTAGCTGATTTAGTTAGGTTTAGTTGGGTAAGGGAGTAAACTAAATTATACACCCTGATCCAAAACCTCCGGACCTTTGGGCATGTCCACCAAATATGATAGGTGGTGCCCATCTGGCCACATCCTCTAAAGCACAACGGGGTAGCTCCTGAGACAAAAGTTGCCAGTCTGACCGGCACCATATACCACCTCAGTAGAACCTTATAATTGGCCTCAATTATTGAAGTATTGACGAGCGAACGAGATGCTGTCTCGGCTATCCTATGCCATTCGTCCAGATCCAGGGTTTCCTGCAAGTCGGTCTCCCATTGGACCATATAAGTCAGCTTTGTCGATACACTCAGCAATATCGAATATATAGCAGATAAATGTCCTTTAATTTTATCATAATTTTTGCATAGATGTTCCATGGGAGTTTGGGTTGCTAGGTTGCTCTTGCGAGCCAGGGTTTGTACATAATGTGAGATTTGGGCGAACCTATAACCCTCCGCTGGAGGCATTTGATGTCTGTCAGCCATAGTCCGTTCGGTCAGCATACCTCTATGATCGCACAAGTCAGCAATACACTTAAAACCCTTATTAGTCCACCATTCGAACGCTAGTGGAGTGAGACCCGGGGTGAATGCTTTATTTTGAAGCAGAGGTGTCAGTGGAGAATGAGGAGATTTGAATTTGTGAGATCTGGAGAGTCTGTCCCATAGTTCCAGTGACATGGATAAAGTAGGGCAAAGTATAGGAGGTCGCTCCTTGATAGGGAGCCATAAAATATAAGAAATAGGTTTGGGACGGCAGGAATAAGATTCCATAGCCATCCAAATGGCCTGTGCCTGTTGGGAGTGAAACCTTGTAAGTTGTGCTATCTGGGCAGCATAAAAATATTTTAATAAGTCTGGAAGACCAAGTCCTCCTCTCCGCTTCAACGTGTATAGAGTGCTCCTATTCACCCTGGGTCTCTTATCACCCCAAATAAACTGTAGTACTTTATTCTGGAATCGTTTAAGGTCATCACGGGCCAATGAAACTGGCAAGGTACGGAAGAAATACAATAATCGAGGTAGAACATTCATTTTAATTGAGTGAAGTCTGCCAAACCACGATGGCGGGTGAACCTGCCACTTAGCCATGTCAGCTGTTAGCCGTTTGAAAAGGGCTGGATAATTCTCTTTGTACAACTCACCAATAGATGAGGTCAGCTGTATGCCTAAATAAGGGAGAGCTGTGGATTCCCATCGGAATTGAAATGATTTTTCAAGCGTAGCCTGAGTGGAGCTTAGCAAAGATAAGTTCAGTGCTCTTGACTTACTATGATTAATTGCCAACCCGGAAATGTTGGAGAAAGGCTGCAAAATAGCATACAAGTTAGGTAGGGATGTGATCGGTGAGGTCAAGGTCAGCAACAAGTCGTCCGCAAAGAGTAAACATTTGTGTTCATAGTCTCCGCAATAAATGCCCTGTATATCTCTGCAGGCGCGAATTTTGAGCGCTAGTGGTTCAATCGCCAGGGCGAATAATAGTGGCGACAACGGGCAGCCCTGTCTAGTTCCTCTCCTGATAGGAAATGTTTGGGATGTATATCCTCTGAGCATTAGCGAGGCACTGGGGGAATCATATAATATGTGAAGGAGATCCAGAAAGCGTCTCCCAAATCCAAAGCGTGTGAGAACATCAAAAAGATAGTCCCAGGAGATAGAATCGAACGCCTTCTGGATATCCAATGAAAGTAACATTCCCCTCCTAGTCCCCTTTCCATCCCAATCAGACCGAACTGCCGAGATAAGGTTAATTATCCGGCGGGTTTGGTCCGATGCCTGTCTTGTCGGGACAAAACCTGCTTGGTCAGGATGGATATAACACTGAAGAAAAGTATTAAGTCTCTGGGCCAGTATTTTGGTTAGAATCTTAAGATCCGTATTGATCAGAGAAATTGGGCGATAATTGGAACAGTCTGTATGGTCCTTTCCTGGTTTCGGGATAACACTTATATAGGCTACATTTTCATGGCTGGGGAGCTTGCTGCCGCTTCTCAGGTCATTAAAGTAAGTACAGAGATGTGGGGCCAGAAGATCGTGATATTTCCTATAGTAGTGACCCGGGAATCCATCTGGCCCAGGGGCCTTGGTAGGGTGTAGGGTTTTGATTGCAGCCCTGACTTCAGGCTCTGTAAGAGCACCGTCCATCAGTTCCGCATGGGCTTGTGTCAATTTAGGCAGCTGTAAGTCGCGAAAGAATGTGCTCGCTTCAGATGAATCGAACTTGTCCTGCACTCCATACAGCTTAGCATAAAATTTGTGAAATTCTCCAATTATCCGTTCGGGGTTCTGGGAGGTTAGGCCCGTGGATAGTCGTAGTTTAGGCAAAGTCGGTGTGTACGGTCGAGGAACCAGTTTTCTAGCTAACATTGTGGTAGGTTTATCACCCATCGTATAGAACCTGTGCTTAGACCAACTAATATGTTTCTCCGCTTGAGTAGTCAAGCTAAGATTTAGTGCTAGTCGAGCCTCGTCAATTTTATGCCTTATATCTACCAGGGGATTTCTGTGCTGTTCACTAAGTAAGTTATCTAAGTTAGTTTCCAGAATCTTATTTGCCTGTTCCCTATTGCGTTTAATCCTGGCTGCCACTTGTAACAATATGCCCCTAATCGCTGCTTTATGAGCTACCCAGTTAATTGCGGGGGATGTGTCCGATGCCTTATTAAGTCTAAAGTATTCCTGTATTTCCTTTTGAATCTCTAAAAAGATTGTAGGGTCATTCAGCAAGCTCACATTAAGTCTCCACGGGGAGGGTCTAGATTTAGTCCATAGCCCTGAAGTAGAGAGTTTTATTGGGGAATGATCAGACCAAGGGGTAGATAAAATCTTAACCGACTTAATAAATGGTAGCAAAGGCGTACGTACTAGAACGTGGTCTATCCTCGAGTAAGTATGATGGGCTTGTGAAAAGTGTGTAAAGTCTCTGACCGTAGGGTTATTTTCTCGCCAGGCGTCGATGAGGTCATAGAAATGAAACAGACGTGCAACCTTGCTGCTTCCAGTCGGTGGGCGTTTCAATGTTGGTCTAGAGGAGTCCGATTTATCCATAATTCTGTCCAAGGGAATATTACTATCGCCTCCCATAATGACCTGACCCTGGACTTTGGGCATAAGAATCTTCAGCATTTTGCTAAAGAATTCCGGCTGTCCAGTATTCGGGGCATAGTATGATATAAAGGACACCTCCTGGTCATGGAGCCGCCCCACTGCCATAATATATCTACCTCTCTTGTCCTTAACGATAGCGATGGGGGTAAAGGGGGTCCGTTTCGAAAAGCAGATGGCTACACCGCCCTTCTTTTCCCGACCCCCTGCCAAGTAAAACTGTGGATACTTCCCATTGAGGTAACGGGGCGCTGAGACATTGGAGAAATGAGTTTCCTGCAATAGCAGGACTTCAGCCTTCTGTTTATGATAAAACTGGAAAGCCTTAGTTCTTTTAGTAGGGGAGTTAAATCCATGTACATTGTGGCTAACTATCGAATAGTCTGTGTTATATGTGGTGGCCATCGTGGTAGGGCAGAGCACTCTTACCTTGCATAATGAATGAAGCGAGAAGGGTCCCGATGATGATGACTGTTTGGCTATGTGACCTCTCAGACCATGACATAAGGGAAGGGCGCTGAACCGAGGCTCCGAAGAAAGAGGGGGAAGGGAGAGAAGGAAAAGGCATTAGAGAAGAAGAGAAACAAAAATAAAAGCAAAAAAACATATACATAGGCCTTAGGCCCAAACAACCAATATAACTCAATCCTAGCTGATGAATGAAGGAATGGGGAATAACCCCTGCCGGAGACAACATCCGGCAAATTAGGTGCAAGGGTACCATCCTTGTCGTAGGATAGGTAGTCTTGCAGTTGGGTGGCAAGCATGACCACCCCGACCCAAATATGATTACACTCTGTACGAGCAGGCTATTCGAGGTCATATCGGAAATGACAAAATCAATCAATACAGTTTTAACATAACAGGCTGTCTATAGGAACATGCATTCCCAAGGCCAGTGGCGCCGGGGCCGGAAGGGTCCCCATCGGTCGTTCCGGCCCCCGAGCCACAGCCCAACAGGGGAACACATTGCGGTCCGACTAAGGCCCCCAGACTGCTAAAAAGCAAAAAGCAAAATTTCTTCGACCAGGTTGGGCCCGTCGGGGTTGTAAAATATTCGGCTGGCAGCCAGTCCGAAGAACCAGGAACTCCAGTAACTTTGTAACCCGTGACTTTGTAACCTGTGAACTGTGAACGGTAACGATGGCCCCATCAGGCCCATAGTCCACCATGGGCCCAGGCCATATCCGTGCAATCAAGCACTAACAGTTCCCAAAAGGGGGCAAAAAAGCAAAAAGAGAGAAGAGCAATAATACTCAGGTATTCCGGCGAGCATTTCTGGCCTGTGAGCGTGTGCGATCCTGCCATATCGGGGAGAGGGGACGATGATCCAGACGAGGGGGAGATGAAATCGGAGTCGGAGAGTCCCATGCAATGATGCCGAGACTAAGCAGTAGGTCTTCGCCTGCTTGGAACGTGGAAAAGGAGTGGGACTTTCCGTTGTAAGTGAATGATAACTTAAAAGGGAACGACCATCGATACTTAATCTGTTTGGCCATAAGTTGCTGGAGTAATGGCCGTAGGTTTCTGCGTTTCTGGACCGTTGATGGCGCCAAATCTGTAAAGAGCTGTATTGGTGTTCCAAATAGCGACAGGTCCGGCCTGTTGCGAGCCGCAAGCATCATCTTATCCTTAATGCGGTAGTGATGTGGCTTAACAATAATGTCTCGTGGTAGGCCGTCGGCCCTTGGGGCTGTCAGTGCTCGGTGAACGCGATCAACTTCCATGTGGTGGTTGGCTATATCAGGGATAAGGGTTTTCATCAGGTCTTTTACAGCCCCCTCTAGATCTGTGTGAGTTTCAGGGAGGCCACGCACGCGGACATTGTACCTACGAGAACGATTCTCCAAATCTTAAATTTTTGTGAATGCCTCTTCTAATCTATCCTGGAGGTCTGTCACCATGGCTGAGTTCTGGTTGACCCTTTTGATGGCTCCATCCACTTTGGTTTCAATTAGCTCAAAATGCTCTCCCAAGCTATGGATGTCTTTTTTCAGGTCAGTGGTGATTAATGTGCAGGCCTTAGAGAGCTCCTGCTGCAGCATGGTGGAGAATCTGCCCAACAGTACAGCATCAGGGGAATAGTGTGAGAGCTGGGGAATTGGCATATCCTGGCTGGATTGGCTGGATTGGCTAATGAGGACTTCTGCTAAGTCTGCCATGTTCCTATCCATGGAGGAGGCAGGTGAGGCAGGGGAGTTTGGAGAGTCATGTCTATCAGCGTATATGGCTGGGGATGGGGGATGTGATAGTGACTCACCCCGCTGTCCGGTCTCCACCTCTCCCGAGGATTGTGAGGAGAATGGATCCCTAGTTGGCTCCAGATTTAGCTGCCTGTCTCCTCTCTGTGTAGCGCCGTCGGATCTGGCTGCTGCCGTGCTGCCTCGTGTGTCTGGCTTACCCGGCGCCATCTTGGATCGCGGCTGTGCTGTAGGGGAAGGCCCTGCTCTCTTCTGGGCTGTAGTTTGCGTATCGTGTCCTTTCCGCGGCTGCCCCTGTGCCCTACGGTTCATCGCCACTTCGGGGCTGGTGTGGGATCGGTCCTGGCTCACGGACCTCAGTGCCTGCGCTATCGTTAGCTCTGGTGGGTCGGGGTGCCGGGAGCTCGGTCAGCACACGTCCTTCTCCGAGTCCCCGCGCATGCGCACTCCCTGCTTGCGGCTTTAATGTAATGTCTGGTCCCGGTAATATGGATGAAAATCTTTAAGAAAAATGGCATAGCTACCCCATGACCCCCCCCCCCCCTACCCCAGCCCATTACCAGCCCCTTTGGGTCTTGTATGGATATTAAGGGGAACCCCGCACATAAAATAAAAAAAGGCCCTATATACTCTGAACAGCCGTATACAGGCGGTGCATACAAGACAGGGACTGTAGGTTTGTTCTTATGTAGAATCTGTTTGTAATTTTGAACAGGTACATTGTTGAAGTGTAGCTCCAGCCCAAAAATCTATTTTTAAACTTTTTGGAAAACATAGGTAAGGGTTATCACCCCTGTAACATTTGTTTTGCTGTCTGTGCCCCTGTTCAGAACATTTCACCTCACTTTCCGTCCCAATGACAACTGTTTTTGAAATGTGGTGTTTTTCTTGAAACAAGGATTGCTGATAAAGCATCAGTACAGAGGAGACACCTTTCTCCCATATTTATTCTTACAGGAGAGAATTTTCCTTCCTAGTGGTAGATTTCCTCTCACTTCCTGTTGTCTTCTTGCGTTTGCAAGTAGGAGTCGTTTGTAAGTTGGATGTTTGAAAGTAGGGACCTGCCGTATATACTCTGCAGAAATAGGCCCCTTAGTTGTTGGTGTTGGCACAACACTGTAAGCACTCACAGTTACTCTTGGTTGGTGCTGGAACGCCCTGCTGTCAACTATTATATCAGGAATTTTAATTACATATAATTGTTGAACAGTGGTAGTAAAAATTGGGCCTTTGATGGTGGTGCTGGTGCCACAACACTGTAAGCCCTGACAGTTACTCTTGGTGGGTGCAGCAATGGGCCCTGCTGTGAATTATTAGATCAAGAATTGTAATTGCATGCCCCTGTTGAACAGGGGCTGAAAAATTGGGCCTTTCGTGGTGGTGGTGGTGGTGGTGGTGTTGCCACAACACTGTAAGCCCTCAGAGTTACTCTTGGTGGGTGCAGGAATGGGCCCTGCTGTGAATTATTAGATCAAGAATTGTAATTACATGCCCCTTTTGAACAGGGGCTGAAAAATTGGGCCTTTCGTGGTGGTGGTGGTGGTGGTGGCGTTGCCACAACACTGTAAGCCCTCAGAGTTACTCTTGGTGGGTGCAGCAATGGGCCCTGCTGTGAATTATAAGATCAAGAATTGTAATTGCATGCCCCTGTTGAACAGGGGCTGAAAAATTGGGCCTTAGGCACTGGTGGCACAACACTACAACCCCTCACAGATACGTTACTTGGAGCACAGCAATGAGCCCTGTTGCAAAGTATTGCTTCAAAAATTGTAATGACACGCCCCTGTTAAACAGGGGCTGAAAAATTGGGCCTTAGGCACTGGTGCCACAACACTCCAACCCCTCACAGATACTGTACTTGGAGCACAGCAATGAGCCCTATGGCAAATTATTGCTAAAAAAATTGTAATTACACGCCCCTGTAAAACAGGGGCTGAAAAATTGGGCCTTAGCCACTGGTGGCGGCACCCATAAACAAAAATGATCTTCCAAGCTATCATCATCAATCGTATCATTGAGGACTCGGAGGAGGAGGATAGCCAGTCAACATAACAGCACAGGCACTCAGCATCAGCATCAGTCTTGAAGGGATGTGACATGTTAAAATCAATTAGTCTGTTATATCAGCATCAGGTGTGTGGTAGCTGGTGGTGATCCAAGACTGGTTCATCTTGATGAAAGTCAGTCGATCAACCGAGTCGGTGGACAGGCGCACCCTGTGATCCGTGAAAAATCCTCCAGCAGCACTGAATGTGCGTTCCGAAAGAACGCTGGATGCAGGACAGGCCAGTAGCTCAATTGCATACTGTGCAAGCTCTGGCCAGTGATCCATCCTCAAGACCCAGTAAGCCAGAGGATTTTCGGTGGGGAAGGTGTCCAAGTCTGACCTTGCCCCTAGATATTCCTGCACCATGTTTATCAGACGCTGGCGATGGTTGCTGGAACCGATCATACTTTGGGGCTGCGGACTAAAGAATTGTCTGAACGCATCGGTCAGACGGCCACCTTCCCCACCGCTCCTTCTTTGACTGGCCGAAGCCTCAGCAACTCGTTGTCCAGGACCAGGAGTTTGTAACCTCCCAGTCTCTGGGAACGCGTTGCACAGACCTTTCTGCAAGGCCTCCCGGAGTTGTCTCATCCTCTGCTCCCTCTGCGAAGGTAACATAAGGTCCGCAACCTTACCCTTGTACCGTGGATCAAGGAGAGTGGCCAGCCAGTAATGGTCCCTCTCCTTGATCCGAAGAATACGAGGATCCTTCCGCAGACTTTGCAGGATCAGGGAGGCCATGCAGCGTAGGTTTGCTGAGGCATTCGCTCCGGAGTCCTCTGGGTCACTAAGGACGACATGATCCGCAGCCACCTCCTCCCAGCCACGTACAAGTCCACTGGTTTCTTGGGACTGTAAATCATCCCTAAAAGACTGCTGCTGATGATGCTGAGTGCCAGCCTCCACCTCCATGCTGACACAATCCTCCTCCTCCTCCTCCTCCTCCTCCTCTTCCTCTTCCTGTGCGATGGGTGGGACAGAAGGAACACTGTCTGGGTAAAGGGGGCCTTGAGAGGCAAGGAAGTCCTCCTCTTCCTGCCTCTGTTCTGCCTCAAGTGCCCTGTCCATTATTCCACGCAGCGTGTGCTCCAACAGGTGGACAAGAGGTACAGTGTCACTGATGCATGCACTGTCACTGCTCACCATCCTCGTGGCCTCCTCAAATGGTGCCAGGACAGTGCATGCATCCCTGATCATGCCCCACTGGCGTGGAGAAAAAAAACCAAGCTCCCCTGACCCTGTCCTGGTGCCGTAGTCGCACAGGTACTCATTGATGGCCCTCTGCTGCGTGTGCAGCCGCTGCAGCATGGCCAACGTTGAGTTCCACCTGGTGGGCATGTCACATATAAGGCGGTTCTTGGGCAGGTTCAACTCCTTTTGCAGCTCAGCCAGGCGAGCACTGGCATTATAAGATCTGCGGAAATGCACACAGACTTTCCTGGCCTGCCTCAGGACATCCTGTAAGCCCGGGTACCTGCCCAAGAACCGCTGCACCACCAGGTTAAGGACGTGAGCCACACAGGGCACATGGGTCAGTTGTCCCTGTCGGAGGGCGGAGAGGAGGTTGGTGCCATTGTCGCAAACCACCATTCCTGGCTTAAGCTGGCGTGGCGTCAACCACCTCTCGGCCTGGCCCTGCAGAGCAGACAGGACCTCTGCCCCAGTGTGGCTTCTGTCCCCCAAACACACCAGCGCAAGCACGGTATGGCATCTTTTTGCCTGCGTACTTGCGTAGCCCCGTGAACGGCTACGGAGCACCGCTGGTTCATAGGACAAACCACAGGAAGAGGCCATGGAGGAAGAAGAAGAGGAGGGGGTGGAGGAGAGAGGTGTGTCACAACCAGTAGTAGCATTTTGGAGGCGTGGCGGTGGAACAACCTCCAACACTACTGCACCTTGTCCTGCATCCTTCCCAGCTGCCAAAAGAGTGACCCAATGGGCCGTGAAAGAAAGGTAACGTCCCTGTCCATGCCTGCTGGACCATGAGTCAGCGGTAATATGCACCTTACCGCTGACCGCCCTGTCCAGCGAGGCCAAGACATTGCCTTCCACATGCCGGTAGAGAGCCGGAATAGCCTTCCGTGAGAAAAAGTGGCGTTTGGGAACCTGCCACTGAGGAACCGCACATTGCACAAACTCACGGAAGGGGGCCGAGTCTACCAACTGAAAAGGCAGCAGTTGAAGCGCTAGCAATTTAGCCAAGCTAGCATTCAACCGCTGGGCATGTGGATGGCTGGGAGTGAACTTCTTTCGACGGTCCAGCAGCTGGGGCAGGGAAATTTGCCTGCTAGAATCGGACGTCGGTGTACTGCTAGCAGAGTGGCCGCAAGTACTTGGCTGTGACACACCTAATTCTACACCTTCATTCCTCTCAGTGCATGTTTCAGAGAGGACTGAAGTTATAGTGGGGTTGGAGATCCCAGCTGATGCGGTGCAAGGAGAGGTCCGCTTTGTTCTTTGGTGTGGGTCTTTGAGGTAGGCTTGCCAACGAGCTGCATGGCAGGTCAACATATGTCTGGTCAGGCATGTGGTACCCAAGCGGCTGATGTTTTGGCCACGCGATATACGCTTGAGACATATGTTGCAAACAGCAGCTGTGCGATCTGATGCACTAGCCTCAAAAAAGGCCCACACCAAGGAACTTTTTGAATGACGGGCAGAGGCAGCGCCCTGCACAGGCGGAGCTCTGCGGTGTGATTCCGTCGGTGTACTGCCCTTACGCTGGCCACCAAAGGGCATCCTGCCTCGTTGGAGATGTGCCTCCTCCTCATCCTCCTCCTCCTCCTCTCTCCTATTAGGCACCCACATGGAGTCAGTGACCTCATCATCCCCTCCCTCCTCATCACTGGAGCCAATCTGGCAGTATGCTGCAGCTGCTGGAACATGACTGCCAGATTGGTGTCCTTCTTGAGCATCCCCTCTGTCTGCTCTCACGCTACTGCCTTCCTGTAGCTGGGTTTCATCATCAGACCCTTCGAAACGCTGGGCATCCTCCTGGAGCATGTACCCAACACTGTGCTCAAACAGTTCGGGGGACTCCTCAGGAGGAGGACATGGTGGGTCTAGGGAAGGAGTGACTGATGATGAGTCTGACATTGATACCAGGGAAGTGGACGCTTTGGCAGCTGCTTTGCCAGTACCCTGAGCCTGGGTGAGAGAGGAAGAGGAGGAGGAGGAGGGCTTGGTCATCCACTCTACCAAGTCTTCGGCATGATGCGGCTCAACATGTCCAGCTGCCGAAAAGAAGGACAAGCGTGTCCCATGGCCATGTGCTGATGACAATGCACCGCGTCCACGACCAGCACTGTTGCCCCCAGACACAGAGCCTGCTTGCCCTCTTTTATTGCCTCCTGACTGTCTGCCTCTCCTTGTTTGCCTTCCAGACATTCTAATAGATGGCCTGCAGGGAGATGGGAAAAAAGCAATAAGGGCTACCTTCAGGTGTCCTTCTCTGTCCCTTTACTTAAGGATTTCTAAATATGGTTGAGGATTATTGCTTTTGCACAGAATAGCACAACGACAATTTCCCTGACTGTCCAAAAAACAAGGATTTCAAAGATGGTTGATGAGGAATGCTTTGGCACACTATAGCACAAGGAGAATTCCCCTCACTTTCCTTCTTTGTCCCTAGAAACAAGGACTGGCACAGTGAAAGAAACTGACACTCTCCCTACCTACAGTTTTCTGGCCCTAGAAAAAATGTTTTTTTAAAGCACACTATAGCACAAGGAGAAATCCCCTCACTTTCCTTCTTTGTCCCTAGAAACAAGGACTGGCACAGTGAAAGAAACTGACACTCTCCCTACCTACAGTTTTCTGTCCCTAGAAAAAATGTTTTTTTAAAGCACACTATAGCACAAGGAGAAATCCCCTCACTTTCCTTCTTTGTCCCTAGAAACAAGGACTGGCACAGTGAAAGAAACTGACACTCTCCCTACCTACAGTTTTCTGTCCCTAGAAAAAATGTTTTTTTAAAGCACACTATAGCACAAGGAGAAATCCCCTCACTTTCCTTCTTTGTCCCTAGAAACAAGGACTGGCACAGTGAAAGAAACTGACACTCTCCCTACCTACAGTTTTCTGTCCCTAGAAAAAATGTTTTTTTAAAGCACACTATAGCACAAGGAGAATTCCCCTCACTTTCCTTCTTTGTCCCTAGAAACAAGGACTGGCACAGTGAAAGAAACTGACACTCTCCCTACCTACAGTTTTCTGTCCCTAGAAAAAATGTTTTTTTAAAGCACACTATAGCACAAGGAGAAATCCCCTCACTTTCCTTCTTTGTCCCTAGAAACAAGGACTGGCACAGTGAAAGAAACTGACACTCTCCCTACCTACAGTTTTCTGTCCCTAGAAAAAATGTTTTTTTAAAGCACACTATAGCACAAGGAGAAATCCCCTCACTTTCTTTCTTTGTCCCTAGAAACAAGGACTGGCACAGTGAAAGAAACTGACACTCTCCCTACCTACAGTTTTCTGTCCCTAGAAAAAATGTTTTTTTAAAGCACACTATAGCACAAGGAGAAATCCCCTCACTTTCCTTCTTTGTCCCTAGAAACAAGGACTGGCACAGTGAAAGAAACTGACACTCTCCCTACCTACAGTTTTCTGTCCCTAGAAAAAATGTTTTTTTAAAGCACACTATAGCACAAGGAGAAATCCCCTCACTTTCCTTCTTTGTCCCTAGAAACAAGGACTGGCACAGTGAAAGAAACTGACACTCTCCCTACCTACAGTTTTCTGTCCCTAGAAAAAATGTTTTTTTAAAGCACACTATAGCACAAGGAGAAATCCCCTCACTTTCCTTCTTTGTCCCTAGAAACAAGGACTGGCACAGTGAAAGAAACTGACACTCTCCCTACCTACAGTTTTCTGTCCCTAGAAAAAATGTTTTTTTAAAGCACACTATAGCACAAGGAGAAATCCCCTCACTTTCCTTCTTTGTCCCTAGAAACAAGGACTGGCACAGTGAAAGAAACTGACACTCTCCCTACCTACAGTTTTCTGTCCCTAGAAAAAATGTTTTTTTAAAGCACACTATAGCACAAGGAGAAATCCCCTCACTTTCCTTCTTTGTCCCTAGAAACAAGGACTGGCACAGTGAAAGAAACTGACACTCTCCCTACCTACAGTTTTCTGTCCCTAGAAAAAATGTTTTTTTAAAGCACACTATAGCACAAGGAGAAATCCCCTCACTTTCCTTCTTTGTCCCTAGAAACAAGGACTGGCACAGTGAAAGAAACTGACACTCTCCCTACCTACAGTTTTCTGTCCCTAGAAAAAATGTTTTTTTAAAGCACACTATAGCACAAGGAGAAATCCCCTCACTTTCCTTCTTTGTCCCTAGAAACAAGGACTGGCACAGTGAAAGAAACTGACACTCTCCCTACCTACAGTTTTCTGTCCCTAGAAAAAATGTTTTTTTAAAGCACACTATAGCACAAGGAGAAATCCCCTCACTTTCCTTCTTTGTCCCTAGAAACAAGGACTGGCACAGTGAAAGAAACTGACACTCTCCCTACCTACAGTTTTCTGTCCCTAGAAAAAATGTTTTTTTTAAAGCACACTATAGCACAAGGAGAAATCCCCTCACTTTCCTTCTTTGTCCCTAGAAACAAGGACTGGCACAGTGAAAGAAACTGACACTCTCCCTACCTACAGTTTTCTGTCCCTAGAAAAAATGTTTTTTTAAAGCACACTATAGCACAAGGAGAAATCCCCTCACTTTCCTTCTTTGTCCCTAGAAACAAGGACTGGCACAGTGAAAGAAACTGACACTCTCCCTACCTACAGTTTTCTGTCCCTAGAAAAAATGTTTTTTTAAAGCACACTATAGCACAAGGAGAAATCCCCTCACTTTCCTTCTTTGTCCCTAGAAACAAGGACTAGCACAGTGAAAGAAACTGACACTCTCCCTACCTACAGTTTTCTGTCCCTAGAAAAAATGTTTTTTTAAAGCACACTATAGCACAAGGAGAAATCCCCTCACTTTCCTTCTTTGTCCCTAGAAACAAGGACTGGCACAGTGAAAGAAACTGACACTCTCCCTACCTACAGTTTTCTGTCCCTAGAAAAAATGTTTTTTTAAAGCACACTATAGCACAAGGAGAAATCCCCTCACTTTCCTTCTTTGTCCCTAGAAACAAGGACTGGCACAGTGAAAGAAACTGACACTCTCCCTACCTACAGTTTTCTGTCCCTAGAAAAAATGTTTTTTTAAAGCACACTATAGCACAAGGAGAAATCCCCTCACTTTCCTTCTTTGTCCCTAGAAACAAGGACTGGCACAGTGAAAGAAACTGACACTCTCCCTACCTACAGTTTTCTGTCCCTAGAAAAAATGTTTTTTTAAAGCACACTATAGCACAAGGAGAAATCCCCTCACTTTCCTTCTTTGTCCCTAGAAACAAGGACTGGCACAGTGAAAGAAACTGACACTCTCCCTACCTACAGTTTTCTGTCCCTAGAAAAAATGTTTTTTTAAAGCACACTATAGCACAAGGAGAAATCCCCTCACTTTCCTTCTTTGTCCCTAGAAACAAGGACTGGCACAGTGAAAGAAACTGACACTCTCCCTACCTACAGTTTTCTGTCCCTAGAAAAAATGTTTTTTTAAAGCACACTATAGCACAAGGAGAAATCCCCTCACTTTCCTTCTTTGTTCCTAGAAACAAGGACTGGCACAGTGAAAGAAACTGACACTCTCCCTACCTACAGTTTTCTGTCCCTAGAAAAAATGTTTTTTTAAAGCACACTATAGCACAAGGAGAAATCCCCTCACTTTCCTTCTTTGTCCCTAGAAACAAGGACTGGCACAGTGAAAGAAACTGACACTCTCCCTACCTACAGTTTTCTGTCCCTAGAAAAAATGTTTTTTTAAAGCACACTATAGCACAAGGAGAAATCCCCTCACTTTCCTTCTTTGTCCCTAGAAACAAGGACTGGCACAGTGAAAGAAACTGACACTCTCCCTACCTACAGTTTTCTGTCCCTAGAAAAAATGTTTTTTTAAAGCACACTATAGCACAAGGAGAAATCCCCTCACTTTCCTTCTTTGTCCCTAGAAACAAGGACTGGCACAGTGAAAGAAACTGACACTCTCCCTACCTACAGTTTTCTGTCCCTAGAAAAAATGTTTTTTTAAAGCACACTATAGCACAAGGAGAAATCCCCTCACTTTCCTTCTTTGTCCCTAGAAACAAGGACTGGCACAGTGAAAGAAACTGACACTCTCCCTACCTACAGTTTTCTGTCCCTAGAAAAAATGTTTTTTTAAAGCACACTATAGCACAAGGAGAAATCCCCTCACTTTCCTTCTTTGTCCCTAGAAACAAGGACTCGCACAGTAAAACACACTGACACTCTCCCTACCTATCCTTCTCTTTCCCTAAACTAAAGGAATCCAGGTTAAGCAAGAAAGAAATAAATGTCACTGTCCCTGCCTATGCTTGTCTTTCCCTGCTCCGGAACACACTACACTAGGCCGCCGTGCTGGCGGCCTTTTATAGTGTGGGGCGTGTACTAAACACCCTCAGCAATAATTGGCCACAGGCATCCTGCCTGTGGCCAATCATTGCTCTCCTCGCTGCCGGCGCTGTGATTGGCCAAGCATGCGGGGTCACAGTGCATGCTTGGCCAATCACAGCGCCTGGATGACACTGCGATGGCGTAGTGCATTGTGGGCCGTTCGCGTCACTCGAATTTGGCGCGAACGGCCCAAATCGTTCGATCTTCGTCGAACGATCGAACAGCCGATGTTCGAGTCGAACGTATGTTCGACTCGAACACGAAGCTCATCCCTAGTGGTAGGGATGGGAAGGAGTAACTTATCTACGGTTCCCAGACCTTCAAAAATTTCCCTCAATATACAGGACTTCTGCTTATTAAAGCGGAGCTCCACCCTAAAGTGGAACTTCCGCTGATCGGAACCCTCCCCCCCTCTGGTGTCACATTTGACACCTTTCAGGGGGAGGGGGGTGCAGATACCTGTCTAAGACACGTATTTTCACCCACTTCCGGGGGTCCTCTCTGCGGGTATTCTGCGGGTAGTACGCCACTTCCCGCAGAATACCCGTTGTGTTCTGGGAAACACTCAGCTCCCAGAACCCAACAGGGACCAGTGAGAACGGCGCTGGGAGACTCGCGCATGCGCCGTAGGAAACCGGGCAGTCAAGCCACAAGGGTTTACTTCCTCTTTAAGAAATGCTAGCCTCCTGATCGGCACCATTCACATTGATTACACTTATTTTAGTACCCTGCAAACTAGCACAGGTATATGTGAATAGTGTGAATCTGTCACAATTTCACAGGTGTGCGCAATTTTAAATCTTGACATGTTTGGTATCTATTTACTCAGTGCAACATCATCCTTTTTATTTTACAAAAAATTGGGTATTCTATTGTGTTTGTGTGCACAATTCATTTAAGTATATTTTTTCCTGAAAATTTGTGTTTGATAAATGACTGCACAAATATCGTGTGACATAAAATATTACAACAGCCACATTTTATTCTCCAGGGCCTTTGCTTTCAGAAAATATATAAAGTTTGGCTGTTCTAAGTAATTTTCTAGCAAAAAATGCAGATTTTAACAAAAAATAAAAAATTGCCCGGTAAGCAAGCAGTAAAATATTGATTAAAATAAGAGTGTGATTTTGTGGGTAAAAATGGAGGCGGCCAGCAGGATTTTCCCAGAGTTCATTGTGAAAATTCGGTGACCTTAGTATCAAAGTCAAAGGAGGATAAAAGCTTACTCAAAGAACTGTACAATATTTGCTACACAAGCAGAAAAAAAAACAGGTCGCTTGCTAGGGCATGGTTGGATGATGAAAAAAAGGAAAAAACAAGGGTGCACCAGCCAGACTTCAGAAGATAACGAGCCTCATACGAACATCCAATCAGGAGATCCGAACCTGGTTGGATGATAGATGTGAACACAACTGCTTCATATTTACTAATCTCAGTGAACATTTATTCCTTTAGTAAATCAACCCCATTCTGTTTTCTTGATTTATTTTCTGTTTCAATGTATTTAGTGGTTTTACGAGTGTAGAAGATCCAAAGCAAGCATGTGTAGCGGGGTATTGCCCTTTAATTTCCCAGAGACTACAGTACCCAGTACACCTTGAGGCACCCAGGGTGCATTGCCCTGTGCAAAGACTGCTGGGGTTGACTTTATAAGAGGGAGGCGGGCCCCAGTTCTTTCTCTTTGGATACCGCCCTCCCAGGAAGAGGATCCCTGTGCTGACCTGCTGTGTGTACAAGGCCTGAAGCCTGGGCCTTGTACTTTTCCAAAGAGCCTTCCGCTCCACAGAGGAGCCTGCGGAGCGTCTGATCCTGTTGCTGAGTGCTGTTATCAGGAGGACCGAAGACCCGGGTGTCGTGGACACTGTGTCATGGACACTGTGAATCGAGTATACTCTGGGGAGACTATCCGCAGAACTGAGTTATTAGTCTCCCTGGCATTATAAAGTTATCGATCATCGTTACTTTGTGGATTACAATTGTTCCTAAAGTGCACCACCGTGTTTGCTAGCGAAGATTTCATCCACAGAACTATACCCAAATCATAGTCAGGCCTGACTGGGTAGTATAGGACATTGCTGGGCGCCATATTGTCCACGAGGGAGGATAGATGCAGCGGGGTCTGTTAAACTGTCTATCATATTGCTGAACGTTTGATGTGTTAATAAGTATACCCATATTGCAGGGCTCTGCATGTGACATTGCATACTGTTTATCATTTTAACCTTTACCATCAGTAAAATATTAGAGTTAAGTATATTGGTTGTCAGTGTCATTTACTGTGCTATACCATACTGTGTGCCTTACTGTGGGATTGTGTCATAGAGAATATTAGAGTGATTGCAATTCTATCATCCCCTTTACTAACTGTGCCACGAGAGGTTAGAGCCGATTGCCAGGGGTTGACAGCGGTGCATTACAAGGCCCAAAACAAACAAGGCAGCCCTCTTAACTAGTGATGAGCCGAACACCCCCGGGTTCGGTTCGCACCAGAACCCGCGAACGGACCGAAAGTTTGCACGAACTTTAGAACCCTATTAAATACAATGGATGCGAATGTTCGAAATCTAAAGTGCTAATTATAATGACTATTATGCATGTTATTGTCCTAAAAAGGGTTTGGGAACCCAGGTTCTGCACCAGGGGACATGTATCAATGCAAAAAGAAGTTTTAAAAACGGCCGTTTTTTTGAAACAGTCATTTTAATGATGCATAAAGTGAAAAAAAAAAAGTCAAATATTCCTTTAAATATCGTACCTGGGGGGTGTTTAAAGTATGCCTGTGAAGTGCCACGTGTTTCCCGTGTTTAGAACTGTCCCTGCACAAAATTACATTTCTAAAGGAAAAAAAGCCATTTAAAACTGCTTGCGGCTTTAATGTAATGTCTGGTCCCGGTAATATGGATGAAAATCTTTAAGAAAAATGGCATAGCTACCCCATCACACACCCCCCCCCCCTAGCCCAGCCCATTACCAGCCCCTTTGGGTCTTGTATGGGTATTAAGGGGAACCCCGCACACAAAATAAAAAAGGCCCTATATACTCTGAACAGCCGTATACAGGCGGTGCATACAAGACAGGGACTGTAGGTTTGATCTTATGTAGAATCTGTTTGTAATTTTGAACAGGTACATTGTTTAAGTGTAGCTCCAGACAAAAAATATATTTTTAAGCTTTTTGGAAAACATGGGGAAGGGTTATCACCCCTGTAACATTTGTTTTGCTGTCTGTGGAGTGTGCACCTGTTCAGAACATTTCACCTCACTTTCCGTCCTAATGACAAATGTTTTTTGAAAATTTGGGGTTTTTATTGAAACAAGAATTGGTGATAAAGAATCAGTAGAGAGGAGACACTTTTTTTCCCATATTAACTCTTACAGGAGAGAATTTGCCTTCCTAGGGGTAGATTTCCTCTCACTTCCTGTTGTATCCTTCCGTTTGCAAGGAGGAGTCGTTTGTAAGTTGGATGTTTGAAAGTAGGGGCCTGCCGTATATACTCAGCTGAAATTTGCCCCTTACATGTTGGTGTTGCCACAACACTGTGAGCCCTCACAGTTACTCTTGGTGGGCGCATGAATGGGCCCTGCTGTGAATTATTAGATCAAGAATTGTAATTGCATGCCCCTGTTGAACAGGGGCTGAAAAATTGGGCCTTTGGTGGTGGTGGTGGTGGTGTTGACACAACACTGTAAGGCCTCACAGTTAGTCTTGGTGGGCGCAGGAATGGGCCCTGCTGTGAATTATTAGATCAAGAATTGTAATTGCATGCCCCTGTTAAACAGGGGCAGAAAAATTGAGCCTTAGGCCTCGTACACACGACCGATTTTCTCGGCAAGAACCAGCAAGAAACTTGCTGGCAGAGAGGTCTTGCCGAGTAAATCGGTCGTGTGTACGCGGCTATCGGGTTTCTCGTCGAGAAAACCGACAAGTAACCGCGACGAGAAAATAGAGAACCTGCTCTCTATTTTCTCGTCGAGATTCTCCTCGGCATGTTTCTCGACGAGAAAAGTGAGTGTGTGTACACTTACCTGTCCTCCCGGAAGCCCGCGCATGTTCGAAATGAATTCGACGCATGCGCGGTAGCTTCCTAGGCATACGTAGGGTATACCAAGATGGCGGCGACGGCATCGAATGTGACGAGCGCATGCTCGTCGTAGTCGATGACGTCACCGCGTACGCTCCATTCAAAGAACCGCGGGTTCTTTGAAACGAGCGTGTGTACACTCGGCCGGGACAAGTTTCTTGTCCAAGAATCTCGTCGAAAAAAACGACATGTTTTTTTCAACGAGAATCTCGGCCGTGTGTACGAGGCCAAAGGCACTGGTGCCACAACACTGCAACCCCTCACAGATACTGTACTTGGAGCACAGCAATGAGCCCTGTTGCAAAGTATTGCATCAAAAATTGTAATTACACGCCCCTGTTAAACAGGGGCTGAAGAATTGGGCCTTAGCCACTGGTGCTGGTGCCACGACACTGCAACCACTCCCAGATACTCTAGTTGGAGTGCAGGAATGAGCCCTGCTGCAAAGCATTGCATAAAAAATTGTAATAACACACCCCTGTTAAACAGGGGCTGAAAAATTGGGCCTTAGCCACTGGTGGCGGCACCCAGAAACAAAAATGTTCTTCCAAGCTATCATCGTCAATCGGATCATTGAGGAGGAGGAGGATAGTCAGTCAACATAACAGGACAAACTCTCAGCATCAGCATCAGTCTTGAAGGGATGTGACATTTGAAAATAAATTAGTCTGTTATATCAGCTTCAGGTGTTTGGTAGCTGGTGGTCATCCAAGACTGGTTCATCTTTATGAAGGTCAGTCGATCAACAGAGTCGGTGGACAGGCGCACCCTGTGATCCGTGACAAATCCTCCAGCAGCACTGAATGTGCGTTCTGAAAGAACGCTGGATGCAGGACAGGCCAGTAGCTCAATTGCATACTGTGCAAGCTCTGGCCAGTGATCCATCCTCAAGACCCAGTAAGCCAGAGGATTTTCGGTGGGGAAGGTGTCCAAGTCTGACCTTGCCCCTAGGTATTCCTGCACCATGTATATCAGACGCTGGCAATGGTTGCTGGAACCGATCATACCTTGGGGCTGCGGACTAAAGAATTATCTGAACGCTTCGGTCAGACGGCCACCTTCCCCACCGCTCCTTCTTTGACTGACCGAAGCCTCAGCAACTCGTTGTCCAAGACCAGGAGTTTGTAACCTCCCAGTCTCTGGGAACGCGTTGCACAGACCTTTCTGCAAGGCCTCCCGGAGTTGTCTCATCCTCTGCGACGGTAAGATAAGGTCCGCAACCTTACCCTTGTACCGTGGATCAAGGAGAGTGGCCAGCCAGTAATGGTCCCTCTCCTTGATCCGAAGAATACGAGGATCCTTCCGCAGACATTGCAGGATCAGGGAGGCCATGCAGCGTAGGTTAGCTGAGGCATTCAGTCCTGAGTCCTCTGGGTCACTAAGGACGACATGATCCGCAGCCACCTCCTCCCAGCCACGTACAAGTCCACTGGTTTCTTGGGACTGTAAATCATCCCTAAAAGACTGCTGCTGATGATGCTGAGTGCCAGGCTCCACCTCCATGCTGACACAATCCTCCTCCTCCTCCTCCTCCTCCTCTTCTTCCTGTGCGATGGGTGGGACAGAAGGAACACTGTCTGGG
Organism: Rana muscosa; assembly: GCA_029206835.1. Taxonomy (NCBI): domain Eukaryota; kingdom Metazoa; phylum Chordata; class Amphibia; order Anura; family Ranidae; genus Rana; species Rana muscosa. The sequence continues at coordinate 470,928,025 of CM055117.1, read as the reverse complement.
TAAAGGGGGCCCTGAGAGGCAAGGAAGTCCTCCTCTTCCTGCCTCTGTTCTGCCTCAAGTGCCCTGTCCATTATTCCACGCAGCGTATGTTCCAACAGGTGGACAAGAGGTACAGTGTCACTGATGCATGCACTGTCACTGCTCACCATCCTCGTGGCCTCCTCAAATGGTGCCAGGACAGTGCATGCATCCCTGATCATGCCCCACTGGCGTGGTGTAAAAAACCCGAGCTCCCCTGACCCTGTCCTGGTGCCGTAGTCGCACAGGTACTCATTGATGGCCCTCTGCTGCGTGTGCAGCCGCTGCAGCATGGCCAACGTTGAGTTCCACCTGGTGGGCATGTCACATATAAGGCGGTTCTTGGGCAGGTTCAACTCCTTTTGCAGCTCAGCCAGGCGAGCACTGGCATTATAAGATCTGCGGAAATGCACACAGACTTTCCTGGCCTGCCTCAGGACATCCTGTAAGCCCGGGTACCTGCCCAAGAACTGCTGCACCACCAGGTTAAGGACGTGAGCCACACAGGGCACATGGGTCAGTTGTCCCTGTCGGAGAGCGGAGAGGAGGTTGGTGCCATTGTCGCAAACTACCATTCCTGGCTTAAGCTGCCGTGGCGTCAACCACCTCTCGGCCTGCCCCTGCAGAGCAGACAGAACCTCTGCCCCAGTGTGGCTCCTGTCCCCCAAACACACCAGCGCAAGCACGGCATGGCATCTTTTTGCCTGCGTACTTGCGTAGCCCCTTGAACGCCTAGGGAGCACCGCTGGTTCCGAGGACAAAGCACAGGAAGAGGCCACGGAGGAAGAAGAAGAGGAGGGGGTGGAGGACAGAGGTGTGTCACAACCAGTAGTAGCATTTTGGAGGCGTGGCGGTGGAACAACCTCCAACACTACTGCACCTTGTCCTGCATCCTTCCCAGCTGCCAAAAGAGTGACCCAATGGGCCGTGAAAGAAAGGTAACGTCCCTGTCCATGCCTGCTGGACCATGAGTCAGCGGTAATATGCACCTTACCGCTGACCGCCCTGTCCAGCGAGGCCAAGACATTGCCTTCCACATGCCGGTAGAGAGCCGGAATCGCCTTCCGTGAGAAAAAGTGGCGTTTGGGAACCTGCCACTGAGGAACCGCACATTACACAAACTCACGGAAGGGGGCCGAGTCTACCAACTGAAAAGGCAGCAGTTGAAGCGCTAGCAATTTAGCCAAGCTAGCATTCAACCGCTGGGCATGTGGATGGCTGGGAGTGAACTTCTTTCGACGGTCCAGCAGCTGGGGCAGGGAAATTTGCCTGCTAGAATCGGACGTTGGTGTACTGCTAGCAGAGTGCCCGCAAGTACTTGGCTGTGACACACCTAATTCTACACCTTCATTCCTCTCAGAGCAGGTTTCAGAGAGGACTGAAGGTATAGTGGGGTTGGAGATCCCAGCTGATGCGGTGCAAGAAGAGGTCAGCTTTGTTCTTTGGTGTGGGTCTTTAAGGTAGGCTTGCCAACGAGCTGCATGGCAGGTCAACATATGTCTGGTCAAGCATGTGGTGCCCAAGCGGGTGATGTTTTGGCCACGCGATATACGCTTGAGACATATGTTGCAAACAGCAGCTGTGCGATCTGATGCACTCGACTCAAAAAAGGCCCACACCAAAGAACTTTTTGAATAACGGGCAGAGGCAGCGCCTTGCACAGGCGGAGCTCTGCGGTGTGATTCCGTCGGTGTGCTGTTCTTACACTGGCCCCCCGAGGGCATCCTGCCTCGTTGGAGATGTGCCTCCTCCTCATCCTCCTCCTCCTCCTCCTCCTCTCTCCTATTAGGCACCCACGTGGAGTCAGTGACCTCATCATCCCCTCCCTCCTCATCACTGGAGCCAATCTGGCAGTATGCTGCAGCTGCTGGAACATGACTGCCAGATTGGTGTCCTTCTTGAGCATCCCCTCTCTCTGCTCTCACGCTACTGCCTTCCTCTAGCTGGGTATCATCATCAGACCCTTCGAAACGCTGGGCATCCTCCTGGAGCATGTACTCAACACTGTGCTCAAACAGTTCGGGGGACTCCTCAGGAGGACATGGTTGGTCTAGGGAAGGAGTGACTGATGATGACATTGATACCAGGGAAGAGGACGCTTTGGCAGCTGCTTTGCCAGTACCCTGAGCCTGGGTGAGAGAGGATGAGGAGGATGAGGAGGGCTTGGTCATCCACTCTACCAAGTCTTCGGCATGATGCGGCTCAACATGTCCAGCTGCCGAAAAGAAGGACAAGCGTGTCCCATGGCCACGTGCTGATGGCGATGCACCGCGTCCACGACCAGCACTGTTGTCTCTAGACACAGAGCCTGCTTGCCCTCTTTTTTTGGCTCCTGACTGTCTGCCTCTCCTTGTTTGCCTTCCAGACATTCTAATGGCCTGCAGGGAAATGGGAAAAGCAGCAATACAGGCTAAGTTAAGGTGTAATATGGTCAGGAGGCACACTCCGCCCGCTGTAAGTGCCGCAAAATCCTGTTTGTGTAACACACCAGGAAAAAGCAGCAATACAGGCTAAGTTAAGGTGTAATATGGTCAGGAGGCACACTCCGCCCGCTGTAAGTGCCGCAAAATCCTGTTTGTGTAACACACCAGGAAAAAGCAGCAATACAGGCTAAGTTAAGGTGTAATATGGTCAGGAGGCACACTCCGCCCGCTGTAAGTCCCGCAAAATCCTGTTTGTGTAACACACCAGGAAAAATCAGCAATACAGGCTAAGTTAAGGTGTAATATGGTCAGGAGGCACACTCCGCCCGCTGTAAGTGCCGCAAAATCCTGTTTGTGTAACACACCAGGAAAAAGCAGCAATACAGGCTAAGTTAAGGTGTAATATGGTCAGAAGGCACACTCCGCCCGCTGTAAGTGCCGCAAAATCCTGTTTGTGTAACACACCAGGAAAAAGCAGCAATACAGGCTAAGTTAAGGTGTAATATGGTCAGAAGGCACACTCCGCCCGCTGTAAGTGCCGCAAAATCCTGTTTGTGTAACACACCAGGAAAAAGCAGCAATACAGGCTAAGTTAAGGTGTAATATGGTCAGGAGGCACACTCCGCCCGCTGTAAGTGCCGCAAAATCCTGTTTGTGTAACACACCAGGAAAAAGCAGCAATACGGGCTAACTTCAGGTGTATAATGTGCAGGAGGCTTAGCAACAATGTCACTGACACTGTCCCCTGCCTATCCTTCTCTCTCCCTGCACACAAGGTTTATCAAAGTATATGACACTGACACTCTCCCTGCCTATCCTTCTCTCTCCCTGCACACAAGGTTTAGCAAAGAATATGACACTGGCACTGTCCCCTGCCTATCCTTCTCTCTCCCTGTACACAAGGTTTATCAAAGTATATGACACTGACACTCTCCCTGCCTATCCTTCTCTCTCCCTGCACACAAGGTTTAGCAAAGAATATGACACTGACACTGTCCCCTGCCTATCCTTCTCTCTCCCTGTACACAAGGTTTATCAAAGTATATGACACTGACACTCTCCCTGCCTATCCTTCTCTCTCCCTACACACAAGGTTTAGCAAAGAATATGGCACTGACACTCTCCCTGCCTATCCTTCTCTGTCCCTACACACAAGGTTTAGCAAAGAATAGATTTGACAAGATTTGACACTGTCCCTGCCTATCCTTCACTTTCCCTGCTCCGGAACACACTACACAAGGCCGCCGCGCTGGCGGCCTTTTATAGTGTGGGGCGTGTACTAAACCCCCTCAGCTATAATTGGCCACAGGCATCCTGCCTGTGGCCAATCATTGCTCTCCTCGCTGCCGGCGCTGTGATTGGCCAAGCATGCAGGGTCACAGTGCATGCTTGGCCAATCACAGCGCCGGGATTAGACTGCGATGGCGCAGTGTATTGTGGGCCGTTCGCGTCACTCGAATTTGGCGCGAATGGCCCAAATCGTTTGTTGTTCGCCGAACGCGCGAACAGCCGATGTTCGAGTCAAACCTATGTTCGTCCCGAACACCGAGCTCATCCCTACTCTTAACTGGGATTATCGCTACACATGCAAATCACCCATGCAGGAGCTAAGAGATGGTTAGGTATTACAAAAGAATCCATAAGAGTTACGAACATGACAACCATCAATAAACAACTCTATAAACAACTCAATGAATAATACACGCTAAAGAAAAAAAAGGAAATTTTCACGGCCTATTCACAGTCGTCCCAGGGGTGGCCCAACTCCTGCATCCAACCCCAGAGGGTGGCATTTGTATAAACAAAAAGGAGGAGAAGCCAGAAAGAAAGAAGAGAAATTAAGTCTAGAGAAAAGGAAAGAAAAGAAGATAACTGACTTGGAATTTCCACCAGCAGCAATCAGATAAGGTCCAAAAAAGCCATTTGGAGAGAGGTAAATTCACAAGAGATCCATGGTTCCCAGATCTTGAGAAATTTAGAATGTGAGTCGTTCACAATACTGGACATCTGCTCATGGAGCATTAAAGCTTTATTTTTATTCTAATACCATTACAGAGTATCACCACTTTGATCACATGAGATACCTCTTCAAGAGCCATTGTATTAGTTTGGTTCCTCCTGCCCTGCCCAGTAATGACCAACTCTGGATCCATAAAAAACACAGGCGCACCTGGAACTGTAAAATGGGCTTTAAAAAATAGGCAATACTCCCAAACAGGAAGTTTGATTATAGCGATATAATAGACAGGATGGGTTGGACAGTTTTAAAACAGCAGTGTAAATATAGTATAAAACCTAACACAATTACCACAATAATACTGCTTGTTCCCCATAGGTACCTGTGAAATAACTGGTCCAGAACACACTAGGTTGGTGTAAGAAAACATAAAAAATCTCAGAAATTTTTTTTTCTTAGAGTAATAAACAACAAATAAATCAGTAACAAATTAAACGCATTTGTGCAGATATATTAAAATACAACAATATTTACAAACAGCAAAATAGTGCAAACATACATACATTTGTGCAAATATGGATACATACAAAAATATCAATTCTTTAGTAAAAAAATAGTGCAAACAGTGCAATCATATTTCCAAAGTTCTTTTCTCCTAGCACAAATACAGCAAGCATGCAAAACAAGTCTGTTAAGAGCCCATTCACACAGGGGCGGCACGACTTGTGCGGCGACTGTGCTGGGCGATCTCAAGACGACTTCAAAGCAGACTTCCAAAATGACTTCTGTATAGAAGTCAATGGAAGTCGCCTTGAAGTAGTACAGAAACCTTTTTCTAAGTCGGAGCGACTTCAGTCGCTCCGCTTAGAACGGTTCCATTGTACAGAATGGGACGCGACTCGTCAGGCGGCTGAGACGCCTGACGAGTCGCCCCTGTGTGAATGGGGACTAAAGGGTAATTCCACTTTCGTGGGAAAAAAAATAGCAAATAAAATATATAAAAAATATAGTGTATACAATTGCGACTTGTCATATTGTAATTGAATGTTTTTTTTTTTTTAGAATTACCTTTCCTTTTCAATCACATTAGATTCACTTACCACATGGACACAAACAGTGATTTCTTCAGAGTAACAAATTGTTTTTTTTCAACAAAAGTGGAGTTACTATTTAGGCCTCATGCCCACTGACGTTTTTACAGCTGCGTTTTTTAGAGCTTAAAAACGCCTGTCCATGTTATTGTAAATAATTTTTTATTTTTTTATTTTTTATTTAAAAAAAAAAAAAAAAAAAAAAAAAAACCTCGGAGCTAAAAACGCGACCGCGCGTTAGTGTACGTTTTTGCGCGTTAGTGCGCGTTTTTTGACGTTTGCGTTTTTTTCTGCCTAAGGCCTCATGCCCACTGGCGTTTTTACAGCTGCGTTTTTTGCAGCTTAAAAACGCCTGTCCATGTTATTGTAAATATTTAAAAAAAAAAAAAAGAAAAAAAAAACGTCGGAGCTAAAAACGCTGAGGTCCTGGTTTTTTTTTACAGCTTACAAACGCCTATGCTCTTTACAGCTCAAAAACGCCTAGGTGGGTATGAAGCTATAGACTAACATGGACAGGCGTTTTTAAGCTGTAAAAAACGCTCAAAAACGCGGCTGAAAAAACGCCCGTGGGCATGAGGCCTTAAGCTGAAGCTTAGTGAAACATATTTTTGGGAGAAAGGACTATGGATATAACTTATGAAACTTATGAAAACTAAATATATGTTGAAGTGCTAAGACTGCATATATCGCTCTTTTCAGCTGCTTTTGTATTAGTGTAGATCGTTTTCTTTGGTATTTATTTACATACTTATAATGAAGAGTATAAAGAAGAGGCTGTCCAGATGCTTTGACTATGCCTTCTTTTCAAAGAATGTAAACTGTTCTGTGAGTAGAGGAGGAGTAGATGATGCCTGTACCCTTGGACATCCTTACTTTCTATTGTGTTTCTGGTGAACCTTGAACACACTGCTCCTCCCAAGAACTTCCTATTTAAGACACGTCGTTGCACTTCCTGTTCACCAGATTATTGTTGTCATGTACCGGGTGTGACCAGAACTGTGTGGCCAGCAACAGAGGAACACCAAACACAAATAAGTGAAAATATAAAGATTTATTTAGGTGCATGAATAATATAAGTATAACCACCTCCAATATGGTACAATGCAGCAAACCAACCAACAGACAGAGACTCACAAATAACAACAGATATGTGCAGTAAATGGGAAATGCCAGAATCATATACAATAGCCAGGCCAGGGTCATACACAGCAGGTAGGGAGATGGACAAAGGGATATTCCAGAAACATAAACATTAGCCAGGCCAAGGTCATACACAGGGAGATCAGCAGATGGGGTAAGGAACACAGGACAGGGAGAGGAAGGATGGATGGGTCAGGACAGGGGGACAGGATCAGGAACTCAGGAACTCAGGTAGCAGATACAGAAACAGGTTCAGGTAAACAGGCAGCAGGTACAGATCAGGGCACGAGGACGATACCAGGGCAGTGTGTGTGTGCACTTGCCGGGTATTTATATTATACCTGCTAACAGGCTCAGGTGACCCCTGATTGCAGGAAGTAACATCTGCACCACACTGCCAGGATCCATCCACTGGTGGACGCCAGTACTGCGGCCCAAGGATGACATAACACCAGCAGAGAGAAGTTCCCCTGACAGTTCAAAACTGCCAGGAGACACCTGCTGGTGGACCTCAGTACTGCACACCAGATGATAAATATTACCAGCGGATGGAACCTTTCCTTACAATTGTCCTCTTCTCTAGCCAATTTCCTTACACTCCAGCTTCCGTTTGTATCCTTACTATCATTTGTTACGGACCTTTGGCTTGTTCCTTGACTATGCTTCGGCTTGACCCCAACCTGCAATCACTTGTTACCGAACTTTGGCTTATTTACCAAATACACTTCTGCTTGATCCCTACCTGTTACATCTACTACCAGACCCCAGCTTGCTTGCCTACTGGTGGGGTGATCCCGAGGACCATGACCTGGCACTAGCATGCAAAACCCATCTCCACCATCAGAAGCTTTGGTGACGACAAGCTAGTGCTTAGACCCTACACCTCAGATGAGCCCATGCCACCTGCCAGGGAGATTTGCTTGTGCATTTATTTTGCCTGTTTCTGTGTGAGCATTTCCGCTGGCATAACTACTGGTCTCTGAGCCTCACCCCTAATTATGGCACATAGGGTAATAGGCAGTTTGGCTAAATGATGCTACATAATGATGCTGAGCCTCCTGCTGACCCGATCGACTTGGCAAAGCAGTACATGTTTACAAAGCTGCAAGGGGACAGGGAAAGTGCAGAGGCCCCCCACGCAGCTGGGGCCCATGGGCAGTGCCCAGAGGTGCCCACTCATTAGGAGGGCCCTGGTGATAGGGTGGGGCTTGAACTCCAGAAAAAAGTACATCCTACTGACCTAAGGAACCTCAGCTTTCATAAGGGTTGACCACTCACAAGTCCATTGGAAGATGTCTGTCATAGCTTTATTGGTGGTTTGACCTTGTCAGAGTATAACATTGCTTTAATAGGCTATGCCTTCAAGAAACATTTGGGTCAGTTTAATGCCTGTCTGGCACTGATGGTAAAGACAGGCCTCTCAGACTATGTCAGGTTATTTAGTTTATGTGTACACACACTCTTACTTTGACCAGCACTAGTTAAGTTGTAAGAGATGAGATTGAGATTTATATTTTATATCAGTCCTAATACAACTGCTAGTGATTTAAGTGTTTAATCAGATTTAGCACAGGCTCTTATGCACATATAAATGTATATATATATATATATATATATATATATATATATATATATATATATGTATGTAGCAGTAGCCCCATGGGGGCTGCTGATTGACTCTATACCCCACTGGCTACCCCGACTCTGCAGATCCTCTCTCACCTCTGACACCTTGGGTTCCATTCTGAAATGTTACGTTAGCAATGAGAAACTCACACAATGTTACTAAACCACTCAGAAATGTTTACTGTGGTATAAAATAACACAAGAAAAGGGATTATGAATAACAGATGAATGAACACAAGTATTGGTTGACAGAGGTATTATTCGGTGCACATATAACATACACTTGTAACCTGGTGACAACCTGAAGGGGTATATGTGAACAGGTGCACAGTGAGATAGATCTTCAATACTTTCAACACGTGTATTGAATACCTTCCCACTGAGGCCTCAGCACACAGACCAGTACCAAAAATGCACAAACAGTGAATACAGTAACACAATACAAGTTCTGACTATTTCTCACTAAATGGCTCCCCCTAGGTTCTAGTTCAGAGCATATCCAACGTAGAACAGTACAGCTTGATAAGAAGAAGAAAGTGGTGAATGTTCCTTAAATTTCCGGATGTCTTCAGCTAGCCTTATATTATACTGCAGTGTTGATTTTGTATTTATTTGTAATCCAAAGAGACAAAAGCGATGGCTGCAGAACAAGATGCTAATAATTGCTTAGCTAAAGAACTATTCCCACTTATAGATTCCTTCTTATATGTGTGAGTAATACAGTACTGTGAGAGAGAGTGAGTTATGCCATGGTGAAGTAGCGAGGGGAGGGATGGGAAGGGGGGTGGAGGATAAGGAATAGGGTGCACACAGGAGAGAAGGGACTTAAAGTAGAATTATGACAGAGACTGTACACGGCCATCATGAGGATATCATGATTTTTCTCCTTTTTTTTGGGGGGGGGGGGGGAATTAAGGGTTAGTCACTTAAAGCTGAGGGAAGAGTAGGTTAGGAGGGCCGTCTGAAAGTAAACACGGTTGATAACATTAAATCACAAGGTCTAACATTTATTTTCGACACCATGGCCATCAGTGGCCTCATATAGGAGGTTTTGGTAGAGGGGGAATCAATAAACACATGGAAGTAGGAGAGGGGACCCCCCTTTCTTCTATCCTCCCTTTTTTCTTTCTTTTTTTTTTTTCTCACATAAAAACAATAGACACCATGGCCATTGCTGGCCTCTTTGGAAGCAGGAGGGAGTTGCCCCTTTTTTTCCTTCCCCTTGTTTAAACGACACAGAAGGGCACAATAGGAGAACACATGACTCAAGTAGAAGGAATGGAGTAGGTAGGGACGGAGCAGACGTACCACATCGCAGCTAGGGATGGCGTGGAGGGGGGGGGGTGAGGGGGGAATTATCTATCAACCCTTTTCCTTATTTTTTTTCTCTCTTGGGGGGGGGGGAGGGTAGTATAATTGATAAATTCTCGATAAGACGATCTTGTATCTAGTACTTTTTTGTAACATCTATTTGTGTTTTCTATGTAAATTATGGAAATATGGAATACAAGAATGTATAATATTGAATGGATATGCTGAAGTTAATAATAAAATAAAATAAAATAAAATTTAATTATAAAAAAAAATACAGTACTGACCTTACAGCTCAGGGAAAGAAAACAGCTGTATGATGCCTGGAAAGATACAAATCCACAGCCGTGCAACTACAAGTCTCACTAGCAGTCTGAAGGAAAGAAACTCACTCAGCAATACTGTAGACACTACATGGATGGGCAGGTGCCCTCTCACCACAATGGAGCCCAGTGGATGTTGGACTCCGTCCCAAATCTCCTCCTGGTGTCTCCGTTAGGGAAGATGGTGTCGCCAAGCTGTGCTGCAACTCCCGGTGGGCTGGAATGCAGATGGCTTCAAATGCTCTGAAGCGCGGGCCGATCCACCTGCTCGGTTAGCAGGGCCGTCCTCAAAGATCCCTCTGGAGTGGGTGATCCAGCTCGCCGCTGTAGGTCGCAGTCTCTCACTCCTGGTCACACACACAGACCTCCTGCTGGCAGTTGAATGGCGTGCAGAGAGGCTGAAAGTAGGCCGCGCCTGTCCTTTCATCTCTCCTCCCAGCAGGCTGTTCTGTGCGCTTGGTATTGTGTGTCCTGTAGTTCAAAACTGATTCAACAACATGAGTCACTTCCTCATCCAGACTGGCTGCATTTGCTTCTTAAAAGTAAGGAAAAATCCTGACAGAGTTCAGCGGTCACTAGAGGCAGCCAAACCCTTATTTAAGAAACAATAAACCACTTAACATTATAACTATGGTAGCAACCCTTGGACTATATATATATATATATATATATATATATATATACACATGATGCTGACACATTTTTCACAGCAGTAACTAGCATGATGCTGTAAAGCAAAAAAAAAGACAATCTTCAAAAAGGAAGTTTTTCACAATCACCTGCTGATGGTGCTGTAGTTCCTGATGGGTGTTGCCCCGATGCCCCGCCCTCCCAGTAGCCAGTAGATCCCAGCAATTAGTTTTCGCCTGAGGCTGGCTACTGGGAGGGTAATTAGCCTATCCTCTAGCATTCCACAGTGCCTCAATGTTTTGCCTGTGTACCTCATGTGCTCTGTTTCTTGCAACCTGTAAGGCCCCTTTTACACTGGCACGTTTTTCAGGCGGTTTAGCGCTAATATTAGCGCTGTTATACCGCCTGAAAAAATCGTGCCCTGTATTCTTCAATGTGAAAGCCCGAAGGCTTTCACACTGAAGCGGTGCGCTAGCAGGACTGCTCCAAAAGTCCTGCTAGCCGCATCTTTACAGCGGTGAAGGAGCGGTGTGTTCACCGCTCCTTTACCGCGGCTGCCCATTGAAATCAATGGGACACCGCGGTAATACCGCCCGCAAAACGCGGCAATAGCCGCGGTTTGCGAGCGGTATTAACCCTTTTTCGGCCGCTAGCGGGGGTTAAATGTCACCCCGCTAGCGACCGCATACTGCGGTGATAACGACGGTATAGCGGCGCTGAAAATCGTGCCGCTATACCGCCACCGCACCTGCCCGCCCCAGTGTGAAAGGGGCCTTACTCTGTTTCTGTTTCTGTTCCCGTTTCTGCCTATTTGTACCTGCTCATCATTCTAGCGCACTCCTTACTCCTCAGCCTGATCCTGCTCTGCTCTATTTTGCAATCTGTATATAGCTTAGTTAGGGTTAGTTTGGTTAGTTGTATTCTCTTCCACTGGTTAGGTTCACTTTTATAAAAGTTCACTGAGTTTTTGTATATTGGTAAATTTAGATGTTGGAGAAGACTAGGATGGCAAGAAGATCAAACCAGTCAATCCTGAAGGAAATCAACCCTGTATATTCACTGGAAGGACAGATCCTGAAGCTGAAACTCAAATACTTTGGCCACCTAATGCAAAGAGAGGACTCAATGGAAAAGACCCTGATGCTGGGAAACATGGAAGGAAAAAAGAGAAGAGGATGACAGAAAACAAGATGGATAGATAGCATCATCGAAACAATGAACATGAAAATAAGCAAGTTCCGAGAGGCAGTGGAGGACAGAAAAACCTGGTGGGCTATGGTCCATGAGGTCACGAAGAGTCTTACGCGACTAAACGACCAAACAACAATATCATTTAGATTAAAAAAATAGGGAAGGGGAGGGGAAGAAAAGGGATTTTAACGGTGCAAACAGTGGAGTAATGATGAGAAGGAGATTTTTATTCGTAAAAAATATACAATTTATTTAGAATATTCATAAAAAATGATCCTGGATAGTCAATATAAAGGCACAATGGAAATACCAAGGTGGCTAGAATACAATAACAGGGTGGTCACAGTGTACAGGTCATTTGCAAGCCGAGAACAGAGAGTTATCGCATCAACCTGACATGTTTCGCTTATGTAGCTTCTTTAACCACTTAACGACCGCCCACTGTAAATATACGTCAGCAGAATGGCACCGACAGGCAGAATCACGTATATGTACGTGATTGCCTTTGTATAGTTGGGGGGTCCGATCGGACCCCCCTTCTTTACAGTGAGAGGTCGTTTTACCTTCGGGAGCGATCCGGCATGAGGGGACGGCCGTTCGATTCTGGCCACCCCCTCTCAATCGCTCCCGGCGAATGAGAGAGCTTCCCCTGCCTGCCAGGAAGGAGGAAGTGATGTCATCTCTCCTGGGGCGCTCACATATACCGAGCGCCGTACAGGAGAAGATGCCAGGTTAGTACACAGAACAGCACACTGACACCAGGACACATAGGCACATAAATCGCCCCCCCAGGCCCCCCCAGACACCCCCAGATCACCCCCCAGCCCCCCCAGCCCCCAGTCACAGTGTCACTGATTGCAGTGACCATTTATTTACTGATCACTGCAATCAGTGACATTTGTGACTGTAAAAGTGTCAGTACATTTAGTTTTAGGTCCAGTGTAGCCCCCTAACCCCCCCTAATAAAGGTTTAACCCCCTGATCGCCCCCCAGGTAACCCTTTCACCCCCTATCACCACTGTCACTAAGCAATCATTTTTCTGATCGATGTCTTAGCGTCGGTGATGCTGATCGGTAGCCAGTAATTTTTTTTAGGTTCGCCGCAGGTTTTTATAGCGTCGGGTACCCCCATATATTACCTAATGAAGGTTTAACCCCCTTGATCGCCCCCCAGGTAACCCTTTCACCCCCTATCACCACTGTCACTAAGTTATAATTTTTCTGATCGATGTCTTAGCGTCGGCGATGCTGATCGGTGGCCAGTAATTTTTTTTAGGTTCGCCGCAGGTTTTTATAGCGTCGGGTACCCCCATATATTACCTAATAAAGGTTTAACCCCCTTGATCACCCCCCAGGTAACCCTTTCACCCCCTAGCACCGCCGTGGCTATGCGATCATTTTTCTGATCGATGTCTTAGCGTCGGTGATGCTGATCGGTAGCCAGTAATTTTTTTTAGGTTCGCCGCAGGTTTTTATAGCGTCGGGTACCCCCATATATTACCTAATAAAGGTTTAACCCCCTTGATCGCCCCCCCAGGTAACCCTTTCACCCCCTATCACCACTGTCACTAAGCGATAATTTTTCTGATCGATGTCTTAGCGTCGGCGATGCTGATCGGTAGCCAGTAATTTTTTTTAGGTTCGCCGCAGGTTTTTATAGCGTCGGGTACCCCCATATATTACCTAATAAAGGTGTAACCCCCTTGATCACCCCCCAGGTAACCCTTTCACCCCCTAGCACCGCCGTCACTATGCGATCATTTTTCTGATCGATGTCTTAGCGTCGGTGATGCTGATCGGTAGCCAGTAATTTTTTTTAGATTTGCCGCAGGTTTTTATAGCGTCAGGTACCCCCATATATTATCTAATAAAGGTTTAACCCCCTGATCGCCCCCCAGGTAACCCTTTCACCCCCTATCACCACTGTCGCTAAGCAATCGTTTTTATGATCTTTGTCTTAGTGTCGGTGATGCCGATAGGTAGCCAGTAATTTTTTTTTAGGTTCGCCGTCAGGTTTTTATATAGCGTCAGGTACCCCCATATATTACCTAATAAAGGTTTTAACCCCCTAATTGCCCCTAGTTAACCCTTTCACCAGTGATCATCATATAAGTGTTACGGGTGACGCTGGTTAGTTAGTTTGCTTTTTATAGTGTCAGGGCACCCGCCGTATATAACCCAATAAAGGTTTAACCCCCTGATCGCCCGGCGGGTGATATCAGTTAGGTTTTAGCGTCAGAGAGGGTCTGCGTCACACCCCAGGCAGCGTCAGGTTAGTGGCAGTAGCGCTAACACCCACACGTGAAGCATACACCCCCCTTAGTGGTATAGTATCTGAACAGATCAATATCTGATCTGATCAGATCTATACTAGCGTCCCCAGCAGTTTAGGGTTCCCAAAAACGCACTGTTAGCGGGATCAGCCCAGATACCTGCTAGCACCTTAGTTTTGCCCCTCCGTCCAGCCCAGGCCACCGAAGTGCAGTATCGATCGATCACTGTCACTTGCAAAACACAACACACATAACTGCAGCGTTCGCAGAGACAGGCCTGATCCCTGCGACTCCAGTGCTGTAGGAGGTAATTTCACCACCACAGTTAAAAAAAAAAAGCATATATGCCGAAGCATTGGGGCAGCAGGGGCGGAGGAGCGATTTTGCTCCTAATGCCGCGTATATACGGTCGAAATTCCGACGGAGGCTTGCCCGTGGAAAAGTCTGACCATATGTACGCGGCATAACTTTTGCGAGAAGATGCCCCCATGCTTCGGCATATATAAATGGTGCATGTATGCCCATCATTAGAAGTGGGTGGATGAAGGGCGGTATTCTAATGGTGGGCATACCCACCGATCAATCTTTTTTTTTCGTTCAGCCAACAGGCTGCATGAAAAAAAAGATTACAATACATGTCCAACAAGGACCAGCAACGTACTGGTATGTTGCTGGACTTTGAATGTTTATACCAGAATGATGCCTGCGGGTTTAGGTATCATCTTGGTATCATTCTTTTCAGCCAGCGGCCGGCTTTCATGTAAAAGCAATCCTAGTGGCTAATTAGCCTCTGGACTGCTTTTACAAGCAGTGGGAGGGAATGCCCCCCCCATGATATAAAAAGCGCCATTGGGAAATTGGGAAAGCATTTTATCACACCGATCTTGGTGTGGTCAGATGCTTTGAGGGCAGAGGAAAGATCTAGGGTCCAATAGACCCCAGTTTTTTCAAAAAAGAGTACCTGTCATTACCTATTGCTATCATAGGGGATATTTACATTCCCTGAGATAACAATAAAAGTGATAAAAATAAATAAATATGGAAGCAACAGTTTAAAAATAAAATAAAAAAGCAAAATTAATAATAAAAATAAATAAATAAAAAAAAGCACCCCTGTCCTGCCCTGCTCTTGCCCAATGGCGAGAACGCAAGCATCGGTCTGGCGTCATATGTAAACAGCAATTGCACCATGCATGTGAGGTATCACCGCGAAGGTCAGATCGAGGGCAGTAATTTTAGCAGTAGACCTCCTCTGTAAATCTAACGGGGTAACCTGTAAATGCTTTTAAAGGCTTTTAAAAATGTATGTAGTTTGTCGCCAATGCGCGTTTGTGCGAAATTTTAAAGCATGTCGTGTTTGGTATCTATGTACTCGGCCTAAGATCATCTTTTTTATTTCATCAAACATTTGGGCAATATAGTGTGTTTTAGTGCATTAAAATTAAAAAAAGTGTATTTTTTCCCAAAAAAATGCGTTTGAAAAATCGCTGCGCAAATACTGTGTAGAAAAAAAAAATGCAACACCCACCATTTTATTCTGTAGGGCCTTTGCTTTAAAAATATATATAATGTTTGGGGGTTCAACATAATTTTCTTGCAAAAAAAAAATATGTTTTCATGTAAACAAAAAGTGTCAAAAAGGGCTTTGTCTTCAAGTGGTTAGAAGAGTGGATGTAAGCTTCCTAATGTTGTGTATAAAATGCCAGAACAGTTTAAAACCCCCCCAAATGACCCCATTTTGGAAAGTAGACACCCCAAGCTATATACTGAGAGGCATGTCGAGTCCATGGAATATTTTATATGTTGACACAAGTTGCGGAAAAAATAATTATTTTTTTTTGCACAAAGTTGTCACTAAATGATATATTGCTCAAACATGCCATGGGCATATGTGGAATTACACCCCAAAATACATTCTGTTGCTTCTCCTGAGTACGGGGATACCACATGTGTGAGACTTTTTGGGAGCCTAGCCGCGTACGGGACCCCAAAAACCAAGCACCGCCTTCAGGCTTTCTAAGGGTGTCAATTTTTGATTTCACTTCTCACTGCCTATCACAGTTTCGGAGGCCATGGAATGCCCAGATGGCACAAAACCCCCCCAAATGACCCCATTTTGGAAAGTAGACACCCCAAGCTATTTGCTGAGAGGTATTTTGAGTATTTTGCAGATCTCGCTTTTTGTCACAAAGTTTTGAAAATTGAAAAAAAAAAGAAAAAAAAAATGTTCTTTCTTCATTTTCAAAAACAAATGAGAGCTGTAAAATACTCACCATGCCTCTCAGCAAACAGCTTGGGGTGTCTACTTTCCAAAATGGGGTCATTTGGGGGGTTTTGTGCTATTTTGGCATTTTATGGCCTTCAAAACTGTGATAGGTAGTGAGGAGTGAAATCAAAAATTTGCGCCCTTAGAAATCCTGGAGGCGGTGCTTGGTTTCCGGGGTCCCGTATGTGGCTAGGCTCCTAAAAAGTCCCACACATGTGGTATCCCCGTACTCAGGAGAAGCAGCAGAATGTATTTTGGGGTGCAATTCCTCATATAACCATGGCATGTGTGAGCAATATATCATTTAGTGACAACTTTTTGTATTTTTTTTTTTTTTGTCATTATTCAATCACTTGGGACAAAAAAAAAATATTCAATGGGCTCAACATGCCTCTCAGCAATTTCCTTGGGGTGTCTACTTTCTAAAATGGGGTCATTTGGGGGGGTTTTGTACTGCCCTGTCATTTTAGCACCTCAAGAAATGAGATAGGCAGTCATAAATTAAAAGCTGTGTAAATTCCAGAAAATGTACCCTAGTTTGTAAACGCTATAACTTTTGCGCAAACCGATAAATATACGCTTATTGACAATTTTTTTACTAAAGACATGTGGCTGAATACATTTTGGCCTAAATGTATGACTAAAATTGAGTTTATTCGATTTTTCTTATAACAAAAAGTAGAAAATATCATTTTTTTTCCAAATTTTCGGTCTTTTTCCGTTTATATCGCAAAAAATAAAAATCGCAGAGGCAATCAAATACCATTAAAAGAAAGCTCTATTTGTGGGAAGAAAAGGACGCAAATTTCGTTTGGGTACAACATTGCATGTCCGCACAATTTACAGTTAAAGCAGCGCAGTGCAAAATTCTGAATTCACCTCTGGTCCTTTAGCTACCAAATGGTCCGGGGCTTAAGTGGTTAAGAGTAGTGCGAAAACGCTCAATGCTAACATTAACAACCCGCTGTGAATTTCAGGCAGATAGAGCCACCGACATGATCGCTGGATCAGACACGGGTCCCCCAAAGGGGGTCGAAGACTGTTCCTAATGGTCACAGAGGACAAAATATGGGACTGTTAAAAAGCAGCAAGAAAATTGTTTAGAGAGGGGAGAGTATAGGTTTTGAAGCTTGCTGGAATATTTAGAGACCAACAACAGTCTGAAAGCTTTTACATTAAAAAAACATTTTCTCAGGTCCCCCTGCTCCAGGATGGTTTTACATAAAATGTTTTTTTATGTAAAAGCTTTCAGACTGTTGTTGGTCTGTAAATATTCCAGCAAGCTTAAAAAAACCTATACTCTTGCCACTTTCTGCTCTCAGCTCTGTCCATCACCAGAAGGAGGAGAAGGACAATCTGAAGCTAGGAGATGTTCTGCTGTAAGGCTTAAAGGGCCAGTAGCTGGGCTAAACATAATACCATCCACCTCCAGCCTTTTCACTTGACTGTAAATCAGCATTATCACCACTGTCCACTGAGCTCCAGGCAATTTTTTTTGTATAGTTTGGTGAGAACAGAGAAGAGTTTTAACATCTACCAGGTTATCCTAATTAAGATTTCCCCTCTAGATCCTGTCTCAGTGATCACATATAGTATGCTACCTAGTGGAGTCACAGTCGGAAAAAACTGTTAGTACTAATCCTTTCCTGCTTTTGTAAACATAGAGTTGTTTATTGATGTAGTTGCTCCCTTTGAAGATATTCTGCTCATTTCTTCTATTTGTAACTGCACAGAAAATATGGAGAAATGTTCCTAAGATACATACAGACAGCAAAAAAAAACAAATGTTCTTACTCACTAAAACACGCTCAAATGTGTATTTAGCTATTTTCCTTGAGTTTACTTTTAGTACAAAGGATATTTAAGCCCTGTACACACGATCGGTTTTACCGATGAAAACAGTCTGATGGACTTTTTTCATCGGACAGACCGATCGTGTATGGGCCCCATCGGTCTTTTTTCCATCGGTGTTTAAAAATAGAAAATTTTTCAAATTTATCCGATGGTTAAAAAACCGACAGCAAATTACTATCGTCTGTGGGGAACTGCATCGGATAAAAAACCCCACGCATGCTCAGAATCAAGTCGACGCATGCTCAGAAGCATTGAACTTAATTTTTCTCGGGTCATCGGAGTGTTTTACGTCACCGCGTTTGGAACGGTTGGTTTTTTGACTGATGATGTGTAGGCAAGACTGATGAAAGTCAGCTTCATCGGATTTCCGATGGAAAAATCCATTGGTTAAAAAACCATAGGAAATCCGATCGTGTGTACAGGGCTTAAGGCTTTGCACCTTTAATAGAACCATGTATCCTACAAAGGGAAAGTATACTAAACTTTCATTGAGAACATATACTAAATTATTATTGCAATGTTTGCCTTAAAGTAATTATAATTGTGTTTTTTTACATGCTTGTTCATCTAGTATTTCAGTTATAATAAATATAACAATTTGTTGTTTAGCCATTAGAGGGTGCAAACACTTCATTTTCAAACACTGTGCTTACCTTTCAAACAACAGCAAGTGGAAAAAATGTTCATTGGGTTAAATACCCAATCATGTGAATTGGAAATGGATAAACATGATTTTGAATACACACATGGCAAAGTAAATATTTTTTATTTGTTTAGTACATCTACCCCAATGAGTCAGCTGAGTACTAGGCACATGTTGTGAAAAGTAGTTATTAAAGTGGTTGTAAACCCTTACAATCCACTTTTTGCTACAGGTAAGCCTATAATAAGGCTTACCTGTAGCTACCCGGGATATCTCCTAAACCTGCACGGTTTAGGAGATATCCCCTGTATCTGTGTATGTGCCGTTACTTCAGTGAGTGCGCCATTACCGGTGGCTCCCGCGCGCATGCGCAGGAGTGACGTCGTGCCCGAGCCCGCGATACCCAGAAGTAACTTCGAGAGTGATGTCGCTGGCCGGTGCTGTGTACGGGCACTGCAGCGGGGGCTTCGATCAGGTGGGTGAGTATTACATAATGAGCTAGTATGCTATGCATACTAGCTCATTATGCTTTTGTCTTGCAGGTCTTTTTTTTTTTAAATGTGGGTTTACAACTACTTTTAAGTCCAACCATCCCAGCCGTGTGTCGCGCACGCGCCAGCGGCGGCGCGCTCAGACCCGATCGCCGCCGGTGTCCCGCGATTGGGTCACAGAGCTGAAGGACGGGGAGAGGTAAGTCTAAACAAACCTTTCCCCGTTCTTCCTAGTGGCATGTCAGTGATTGTCTGTTCCCTGTCATCGGGAATAACGATCAGTAACGTGTCACGCCAAGCCACGCCCCCCTACAGTAAGAATCACTCGCTAGGGCACACTTAACCCCTACAGTGCCACCTAGAGGTTAACCCCTTCACTGCCAGTGTCATTTTCACAGTAAACAGTGCATTTTTATAGCACTGATCACTGTAAAAATTACAATGGTCCCAAAATGGTGTCAAAAGTGTCCGACCATAATGTCGCAGTCACAATAAAAATCACTGATCGCCGCCATTAGTAGTAAAAAAAATAATAATAATAAAAATGCCATAAAACTATCCCATATTTTGTAGACACTATAACTTTTGCGCAAACCAATCAATAAACGCTTATTGCGATTTTTTTTTGCCAAAAATATGTAGAAGAATACGTATCGGCCTAAACTGAGGAAAAAAATGTTTTTTATATATTTTTGGGGGATATTTATTATAGTAAAAAATATTGAATTTTTTTCAAAATTGTCGCTCTATTTTTGTTTATAACGCAAAAAAACAAAACAAATACCACCAAAAGAAAGCTCTATTTTTGGGAAAAAAAGGACGTCAACTTTGTTTGGGAGCCACGTCGCACGACCGCGCAATTGTCAGTTAGAGCGACGCAGTGCTGAATCGCAAAAAGTGGCCTGGTCCTTTAGCAACAAAATGGTCCGGGGCTGAAGTGGTTAAAGGCCACTTTAAACAGTATGTAAACCCAACATTTCATATTCCTAATATGTGCCTGCTGTACCATGTACTTGTATATATTAAAAAAAAAAAAACTATCCTGTTCTCTTTCTTATGCTTTTTTCATGTATAATACAAGGTGTTCTTGCCAGTCCCTCTGCTTTTCTATTAAAAACGTACTCTGCGCCCGAGCCCACCCTTTTTTGAAGCTAAATAGAGCCTCAGGCTCTAATCATGTGCCAAAAAAAACATTGGAATCCATGCGTCTGGCGCCCTGCATATGGCTTGGGGGGGGCGCCCCTGTGCCCCATATGAATGGGCCGCCACTGGCCACAAGGCAAGCTGTGCTATGAGGAGTAAATCCCAGAGTGTGCCTTTAGGGGGGGGAGGACTGCAGGGTTACTGCATGGTGGGCTGCATATGGCAGTGCTCCTAACAACTGCAGTCTCTACCCTGGGGTGTGTATGGCATGCTAAAACCCACTGCACTCTTTATTCTGAGCTGTGTATGACATGCTCCTGACCACTGTACTCTTTATTCTGGGCTATGTGTAGAGATGTAAATGTTCCCGAAATTTTAGAGCCATTAGAAAAACAGTTTTTCCCAGTTTTTTTCCAGAACAAATTGAAAATTTAGCAAAAATTTTAAAAATGTAACCATGGATTTCATTTACAAATTGAAAGTCATTTTGTTACACTGGGAAGGTGAAATGCAGTGTATATAAAAGTATTATGCTTGAAATAAAAGTACAGCTTATTCAGTAAATAAACTAAACCATTGGATAGTAGAGATCTGTCAGGAACCATGAACCATGAATCAGACGGAGACAGAAAATGCAGTAAAAATCACACCTTTTAATATAATGGTAAAAATGGTACAAATAGTAAAGGTAGTAAAGGTAGTCAAAACATAGCCAGGGTTCAGTTGCCAAAGCTGGTAGTCAGAACAAGCCATTAATTCAGGAAACCAGAGATCAGTGTAGTCAGAGGCAGGAGACAAGATCAGGAACCCGAAGGGATGTCAGCCAGGCAGGTCTTCAACAGGAACACAGCAGAGAGTCTCCAAATATGTTTCATCAAGGCGAAGGCACGGAAGAAATGAACCACGCAGTTTAAATAGCCAGAAGGGGCTGGCTGTAGGCTGGACTGATGAGTAGGAAATTAGCTCCCCTGATGAAGTCACGAGGGGCGTGACGTAACGACGTAGGGACATCACGAGGTACCACAGACCGGAAGTACCCGGAAGACGAGTAAGACGGCGTATATCGCCGCTGTTGTTATTTTTTAGCCACACGATTTTTGTTTTAATGTACGAGCATTACATATTATCATTTAATAAACCAGTTTTGGACCAATATACTACACTATTGGAGGCCCTTCTCTCTTCCTTATTCCTATCCTATCCCCTTGGAGCTGCACTCCCCTCCCCCTCCTTCTCTCCTTAGGAACTGCAATAACATCACTAACAGAGGAGACTAGGTTGGGAGTAGCAACAACACAGATCAGAAGAACCACCATTAAGGAGATTTACTGCCTAAACATACATGTTATGTTCTAATGGAGGCGAGAGTTTTGTGAGACCACTGCATGGACATATTAGAGATATTCCTATCCTTCTATGCAGCAGAGGATTTGTATTTCACATCAGTTCATTCTGTTTGAACACTCACGTTTAAGGACTTTTGAATACGGACTAATACATTTTTTTTTTTTATAGCATTGTTGTGGTTCATATATATATAGATAGCACTGGTGCACTTTATTATTCATGTCTTCATACCACAATTCACTTATTTATATATAAGTATTGCACCGCTATATTTATATTTGTGCACTTTATTCATCATTGGATTAAGGACTATTAATATAGACCCAAATATTCTAGCACTTTATTTAATAGTAGTATTTGGCTTTTTGCACTTTATGAAGTTTTATTGCTGGCTTTCAGCGCAAAAACACCCCCCCTTTTTTATTCCTACTAGTGTGTATAGTGAACACAATTCGTTTTTGCAGCTTTAGCACGATACACTTCACCTGCTTTTCATTTACTCTTTAGTAGCGCGAAAGACCATCATCGTTTATCACCAGGTGAGCCACTGTGGAACGATGAGTACTGGCAATTAACCAACAGCTGAGCAACCTGAGCACTGAGAAGGGAGGGCTGAGAGCCCAGCCCTGACAAGATCCCTCTGTACCTCTCCCTTTCTCAGCTCCCAGCCTGCAGGCAAAACCCCTCTCAACCCAGGATCCTCTTGCAGGCCACACAACACAGCTTCTTCACTTCATCTTCCACCCGACTCCCCTTGCTGGCCAGGCTCACAAAATTTAAGGGCTGATCCAGCCCCCCTGCCAGGCCTCCTGCCTGGGGATTGGCCAGATTCCCAAAAATATGCAGATTAGCACCTCCTGGCCTCCACCCACTAGCTTCCAGAAACTTCTCCAAATTTCTAGCACAAGGGGGGGGTACCAGAGGCCTGACCTGTAGGGCCCACCAGCTTGACCTAGAAAAAGCTACCCCAATTTCAGACTCAGACAACTACCATGAGTCACAAAAACTATATTACCTACACTAGTCTATCACTAGACGGTATAAATGTATTGTGTATTTTTGGGAGGCAGTGGTTTGTAACACTTCCTCACTTGAAGATGCTGCTGGTGAAGAAATACTTTGAGGTTGATTTACTAAAAGTAGAGAGTGTAAAATCTGGTGCAGCTGTGCATAGAAAGAAATCAGCTTCCATTTTTTTTGTCAAAGCTTAATTGAACAAGCTGAAGTTAGAAGCTGATTGGCTACAATGCACAGCTGCACCAGAGTTTGCCCTCTCCACTTTTTTTTTTTTTAACAGAAAGAAGTTTTATTAGACAAATCAGCATTAAATTTGTTTTGCTTTTTGCCATAGCAACACAAATTACAGATATGTCACAGAAATTACAGCAATGTTGAAATCAGAATGTCAGGAGTGTACATCACTTCCAGGGGCAGAACCCAAATAATCAGTAGCAAGCGAGGATTGGGTAAATATCAAACATACATAACAATTATTTCTTGTCAGTTACGCCACGGCTACTTTAAACAACCCTTAACAGTATCATGGGAGGGGGGGGGCCAAAACAACAACCGTCAGAGGGGGGGGGGCAAATGTCCTGCACACTCAGTCTGGAGGGGGGTCAAGGGAAGCGCGGGTCTCCATCCAGGTAGACCAGATTTTGTCGAACTTCCCCGGGCATTGTCTATTCTCATAAGTCAACCTGTACAAGGGCAGGACTGAATTCACCAAGCGCTGCCAGGAAGCACAGGTGGGGGGGTCCTCAGATTTCCATTTCAGCAGAATTTCTCGTCTTGCATAAAATAGGGAGAAGGTCAGGCATAGTTTACAGTACCTATCCCCTTCCACATCCTCCAGATGGCTTAGAACAGAACTGTCGGGTCGACCGGGACGCTCATCTCACTCACATCAGTCAGCCTGTAGGCAACCGCCGTCCAATATGGCCGGAGTTTTGGACACAACCAGACCATGTGCCAGAACGTACCTATGTCCCGTTTACATCTTTGGCAATTAGGATCCCGTAACGGGTAGCTACGGGCCAGCCTCTGCGGGGTATAGTAGGCCCTGTGGAGAAATTTAAACTGTATAAACCTGTCCTTCGCGGCAATCATAGAGGGAATGTACGAGGAGATGCAGTCCTCCCACCCCTCCTCGTCCAAGGATGGCATATCGGCCCGCCGTCTCCACTTTTAATAAATCAACCCCTTTCTGGAATGAGAACTGTGGAGGGAACAGCTACTCGCACTTTCATTATGATCCTCATATATTAATTCAATAAAGTATTTTTAAATGTCTTTAGGGCATCTGTGGCATGCCAGGATGTGTTTTGTCATTGTTGTAGCATTAGGAAAAGAATATTTTTTCTCACAATATTTGCAGATTGCAGCTTTGCTCTCAGCAGAAATTGCACTGTGGAAATGCACTTCCCCCACCGCAACAGACGATGTCCTCATCGTCGAAAAAAACTTGACTCTCACTCCTGAGAGTCGATACCTGAACCGCAGAAACTTGGATGGGGAAGGGAAAAGGGTGAGGTAGCAAAGAAATACAAATTTAACATGCACATACAGTAAAGTCACATTACCGTATATTACAATATGTCTCTCTCTCTATCTCTCTAAACCACCCATTCTCCGGTAGTTTGACAGAAGATCCATGTACCTAAAAGACAAAACAAAACAGACACAGGCAATCATATAAACGCTGTACAATAGGAAGCAAAGCCTCACTTCCGAAGAAATTAGCCTTTCTTTCCCATATCTATTTTTGTGTGTGGGTAGCTAGATGTAAAAGAAACAAAGTCCAGTTTTTGTTGAGCAAACTCCCACCACCTAGTGGCAGAAGAACAATATAACAGAGTCCTTAAACACAAGCACTGAAACAGGTAGAGGAATCTTGACTCCAAAGTTTCTGGTGACCTAACACTATCTACTGTAGCTATATCCCACAGTCCTTTGAAAAAAAAAAGAAGAAAAATCTTCTTCTTTAGCAAAGTGACAACCAGAACAGTCACTGTAGATGATCACCAGTAAAATCGGGGGTCAGTCAGTGGTTTCCCCTG
This sequence comes from Rana muscosa, assembly GCA_029206835.1. Classification (NCBI taxonomy): domain Eukaryota; kingdom Metazoa; phylum Chordata; class Amphibia; order Anura; family Ranidae; genus Rana; species Rana muscosa. The sequence goes on along the minus strand of CM055117.1, from coordinate 470,903,239 downwards.
TTTGTCCAAAGTGGTGATGAAATACACATAGTTGTCCTTTCCAGGCCTGCAGATGACCACTTTGTCAGCGTGAATGTGTCTACCGTAGCTCCAGTGCAACAAGCACCCATTAAAGCGATCATCCATGGTAGGAGAATGGCCTGCTCTCCGGAACGGTTTAGGCATGGCCAAATAGTCCCAAACAGCCTCACCGTACCATTTCTCTCTGTTGGCCTCGATCTCTTGCATGATTTCCCTGTTAATGTAGGGAAACCCCAGCCCGTATTCAGTGGCTACCCGCTTGTTCAGTAATCTTTGTGACCGGGCAAGCCTAGGCAAAGATACCAGAACTGGGGGTTCCACACTGGGTGTTGTCCTCCCCGAGTCCATGGCTGCCCATTCAGAAAAGGTGAAGGCCGAAGCAACATCATCTCCATGGCCCATAGCATCTCTTGAGACATGGTCTCGAACAAATCATCATCCCCAGAGATGTCTGACAAAGAATCTAATTCAGAGTCCCGTAGCTCCTCCGCGGGCATATATCTACAAACAGTCCCCATATGTGCACTTTCCCCAGATCTCTCATCCGTTCCTGTCGTGGACTTCTCAGGAATCAGACTTTCCTTTGGATCCGGTCCGGGTAGTCTTTGGGGTAGGCCTCGACCACGACCACGGGAGGCTTTCACGTATCCCACTTTCCTTTGGACAGGTGCAGCGGGACCAATTGCAGTGGAGGTAGCAGAAGTGGAGGTAACAGCAGTGGTGACGTCTGATGATGACTCCTCAATGGCAGTAACAGCGCCATCTCCCTCTGGAATAACTGTTGTAGCAGATGTGGCAAGCGCAGGTCTAGCCGCAGAAGCAAAGGCCGCAGCCTCTTCGGTAGTGATGCCGTGGCCCAGTCCATCCAGTAGGCACGGGGTGGCATGTTGGGTTGCTCTATGGCAAACAGGTACTCCCCGCAATGTAGGCACCGAACAAATGGACGGGGGTTTACAGCCTGTCCTTCGCATCTGTTGCACAGCATACCCAAGGCTTCCACATCTCCAATCACATAAAGTACGAACCGCCCATGCGGTTTCAACCGAATGCCAGTGTCCGTTAGCGTAGTTCCCGGCAGCATGGCACTTGTAGCGGTACCCACAGGAGACATCCTGGGCCCCATAGCAGACTGCAATACTGGAACTAGAGACATGACGGTATTGCGACTCTCCGTTGAGTGTTGGACACACTTGTGGCGTCTCACGCAGCAAACAGGCAGGAACGCCTCCCACTTGTCTCTTCAGTCACGTAGTTCGTGGGTTGTTCCTTTCTTGGCTCTGCCCACAGCCCACGCGGCTAAAAAGTGATCTGCAAATTACCCAATTTTTTCAGAAAACTACACAGTCCAAAACCCTCTGTAGCATAAGCCCCGGTGAACAGCTTACTTGAGTTGCGGTCGGTAACAGCAAATCCCGGACTCGAGCCCCCGCATGTAGCAATACCCCCGCAGGGGCCGCTGGTTTAAGATTTTGGGCCTGCCGTTATCTTACTGTTCACCACGTCCGTCTCAGGGGTCTTCCTTGAAGAGTTGTTCACAAATGTCTGCACCAAACACTTAGTCTCTTTTTCTCAAGGGTTTTATTAAAGAACTTCCAGACAGAGGGATGGAGGGTTGGGGGAGATTCAGATACCTTGCTTGCGGATCATGGGTACTTCCTAATCCAGAGGACCAAACAGTTTCCACACTGGATATAGCAACCACCGGATAGGCCTCTCTCACTTTCCTAAAACTAACAAACGATATACTAACGGCCAAAACTAAGGGACACTATTCTGTACTTCTACTCCTGGACCTCTCTGCTACCTTCGATACGGTTGACCACCCCCTCCTCCTCAAAAAACTCCACACCTTTTGTCTCCGTAACTGTACTCTTCGCTGGTCCTCTACCTACTTATCCAACCGCACCTTTAGCGTTACTTACAACTCTACTTCCTCCTCTCCTCTTCCATTCTCTGTTCGGGTCCCCCAAGGTTCTGTTCTTGGATCTCTCCTATTTTCAATCTACACCTTCTCCCTGGGTCAGCTGATAGCCTCCCACGGCTTCCAATACCATCTCTATGCTGACAACACTCAAATCTATTTCTCTACCCCTCAACTCATTCCATCATTCTCCTCACGTATCACTAATTTACTATCAGATATATCAGTTTGGATGTCACACCACTTCCTCAAACTTAATCTATCCAAAACTGAACTTATAATTTTTCCTCCCCCACGTGCCTCTTCCCCTGATCTCTCTGTCAAACTCGATGGCACAACTATCAGGCCATCCCCACATGCCAAGGTCCTAGGAGTAGTCCTGGACTCTGAACTCTCCTTTAAGCCTCATGTCCAATCACTGTCCAAATCTTGCCGCCTCAACCTCTGCAACATCTCCAAAATACGCCCCTTTCTAACCAATGACACAACAAAGCTTCTAATTCACTCCCTGGTCATCTCTTGCCTCGATTACTGCAACTCCCTCCTCATTGGCTTACCTCTGCATACTCTATCCCCCCTTCAGTCCATCATGAATGCTGCTGCCAGACTCATTGTCACGTACCTGGTGGAGATCGAGGTGTAGAGGGGGCTTCTCTTGCTACTCCTGTCCAACACCCCTGATAGTGGTGACAGGGAGTGGAGGACACAGAGTGGCACGAGGGCCGATGTAGCATATGGCTCTGGATGAGACTCGGCAGGAACCAGGTAGCTGGAGAGCGCTGGGCAGGAACTGAGAACAGGAGCTCCGTGTCGCTAGATCAGCAGCCGGAAGCTTAGCCGGGACGTAAGCCAGTGGGTCATCAACAGCCGGACAGGGCAGGTACCGAGACGTGAGGCAGAGGCAGAGACAGGACACAGGCCAGGTTTGGTACACAGTCGGGCGATGAGGCACAGAAACATCAGGCAGAGGTGGAGTCAAGCACAAGCCAGGGTCACAAGTAGCCAGGCAGAGGTCAAGAGGAAGGTTCAGGCAAGCCGGGTCGGGTTAACAGGAAACAGGAACAAATCAGGTAAGTCAGGCACTAGCTGAAAGACCACTCAGCAAGATGTGCATGTCACTTACAAGTTTAAATAGGCAGACCGGCGCCAACGCGTGCGCGTGCGCGCCGAGGCGCCAAAACATGTCCTTTTTTAAACACTTCTTGGAAAGTGCACGTCTGTGCAGGGCTGCGTGCTTGGTCTCCGGGTTTCTCTTACACTCATCCACCTTACCAACCGCTCTGTCTCTGCTACTCCTCTCTGTCAATCCCTCCACTGGCTTCCGCTCACCCAACTAATTCAATTCAAAATACTAACAACTACCTACAAAGCCATCCACAACTCTGCCCCCAGCTACATCACTGACCTAGTCTCTAAATACCAACCTAATCGTTCTCTTCGTTCTTCTCAAGACCTCCTGCTCTCTTGCTCTCTCATCACCTGCTCCCATGCTCGTCTCTAGGACTTTTCCAGAGCCTCTGCAAGCCTATGGAACTCCTTATCAAAATCTGTCTGTCTATCTCCTTCTCTATTAGATTTTAGAGGATCCCTGAAAACCCTCCTCTTCAGAGAAGCCTATCCTAACCACACCTAACTGTATTTTCATTTTTGTCCATCTGATCATCCGCCACAGCTACTACCCTTTGTTCCACGTGACCCTCCCTTCTAGACTGTAAGCTCTAACGAGCAGGGCCCTCTGATCCCTCCTGTATTGAATTGTATTGTGACTGTACTGTCTTCCCTGATGTAAAGCGCTGCGCAAACTGTTGGCGCTATATAAATCCTGTATAATAATAATAATAATATATGAATTTTATCTGTCGGGTGGAGCTGTAGGACTTGACGTCACCACGCACCAGCTGGCTGGCTTGAGTCGCGGCTTTGAGTCTCGTTGAAATTACTGCTACTGTTTTTTACTGAGATGTCAGTTGCCCATCAAATGGAATAAAGGAACTTTGATTTTAGCTGTACTGCACCATGAAGTCTTCTTTCTTCCTCTTTTAAAACACACTCTACGAGCGAACTCACCCTGATAAGGGTCCCACAGAGATCACTGCAGTATTTGGAACTGTCGGTGGAGGAGAGAATCTGCAAGAGTGATCACCTCCTGTGTGTGCCTATACGATCTCCGTAATAGAGATCCAACAGATCTGGGAAGGGGCCCTCTGGTTTTTTATTATTCCTTGGCTGTTCTGTGGAAGCATATGGTAAATAGAACAATCGTTCTTTTCTACTGAAGGGCTCAGCTTCTACGGATTTATATTGAATGACACCTTTTATGGACTTTTTAAACACAATGTGGCATTTTTTTGCTCAATGTTTTGTTTAATTTAATGCATGTTGACACATTTGTTTGCACATATTTGTTTGCATATTTTTGGTTGCGCATCTAATTTTTTCTTATACACGTTTACAAGCTGAATATTCAGGTTTCTCTTTAGTTGCAGCACTGTCACGTATTTTTTTCACAACATTTATATTTTTATATAAACTTTTATTTGTACCTTTTTGGGGTTAGCGCGGATTGTCCACTTTGTACGTGTTATTTTCCAGGCCTTCCCATCTCTAGCTATGTGACATGTTCCTAGCCACTGCATCTTACCCTGGGCTGTGTATAACATGCTCCTGACCACTGCACTCTGTAAACTGGGCTATGTATAATATGCACCTGACCACTTCACTCTGTACCCTGGGCTATGTATGACATGCTCCTGACCCCTGCACTCTGTACACTGGGATATGTATAATATGCACCTCACCACTGCACTCTGTACCCTGAGCTGTGTATGAAATGCTCCTGACCCCTGCACTCTGTATACTGGGCTATGTATAATATGCACCTGACCACTTCACTCTTTACCCTGGGCTTTATATGATATACTCCTGAATATTGGACTCTGAACCCTGGGCTCTAAATTATATACTCCTGACCATTGTACACCAGGCTGTATATGACATACCCCTGACCACTGAATTCTGTGCACGGTGCTATTCCTGATATTCTCCTGCCCACTCCACTCTGTAGGTGAGCTGCTAATGACATTTTCCTGACCACTGCATTCTGGGCTGTATATGACACATTGCTGACCACTGCACTCTGTATGTAGGCAGGTAGTGGTTAACGCTCCCCCAGCTGGGAAGGTGGCAGTTAATTGTGTTTCCTGGGTCTTTCTTGGTGGGTTTTCTTGGGTCTGACCCCCATGTCATGTGTGCTATAAAAAGGATGGAGGCTCAGACCCTAGGGCTGGAGTTTGGTTCAGTTCTGGCCTGCACTGTTCTGTCAGACCTGCTCAATGCCGATGCCAGAGCCTGGATTTCCAGTGCCATGCCAGGGTTGGAGCTCAATACCATCTATGGACTTAACAAGTTTGTACTTTTTCCTATGTAGGTATGCTGGGGCAGCCACAAGCCTGATGTTAGGGACCAGGGACCTGGTACAGGAATTCATATCGTGTGAAGATACAGTGGTTACCTAGGGTAAAGAAGGTCTCTCTAGCAGCCTGTCGTAAGCGTGTACATGACAAGTGACTTGCAGTGAGGAAGATGTTGTCGGCACTCCTTCAGAAGTGATCTGTCCCCCATAGCAAGAGGAGAAGATCTGCACTACTTGGGCCCTCATTCTGTACACGGGTATGGGAGAGAAAGAGTTTAGTGAAGTGCACGCATGGAGTCTGAGCTAGGCACACAGTGGGGCTCCATACCCTTACTGTGAGTGTAGGCTGTATAATACATATTCCTGACCACTGCACTCTGTACCCTGGTGCATATATGACATTCTTCTGACCACTAAAAGTAGGCTGCTCACAAAAAAGCATATGTAATGAAAGAGTTTAAATTAATACACATTTTTGTGTTGAGGTATATGTCTGTTAGACTTTTACTTGCGGCACAGAAGTTAAAGCATATTTTGTTGGTACAAGAACTGTACCATATATCCTGTAGGCTCAAGTTTTAAGCCCCTCCTACTTAGTGCAATTTTTCCATACCCATAATTTGAGCCTAGTTCTCCTCTGGATCAGTGTTGCAGCTCTGCCCCAGACCTTTTTTACCGCCAAATTTGTGACGTCACTCCTGATGTAAACATTCAGCAGTCAATGGGTTTTGTACAATTTTTGTGACTATAGTGAACAATTAGTTGGAAATCGTATCACCACAGAGTGGTACTGTGGATACGAAAAATAGATTAAAAAATGCCCCGTCCCGATAAATGCGATTTTAGAAAGTAAGTTGGCAGATGATGGACTTTTTAGGCATAACACAGATATGTATTTTAAAAATATATTTATTACAGAAAGCATACAAAACAGATAACATTAAAATTCATTGGCTATTCATAACTGTGCCTTGAAACAAGAATAACACACCACCTAAATATCATATATACTTAGAATAAGGGGCCGATAGGTCACTTTCCAATGGTTGATAAAATGGCATAGAAATGAAAGAGGCGGTGTGTCATATTTTATTTGAATATTTTATTTATTTACATATACATTAGTAATAAGTGATATGTTTTATGAATAATAATTAAAAATAGTGAAACATGGAATTTAACCTTGCGTTTGTAAACAATGTAATTGGGTTTCTAAAAATGTACCGTAATTACAATACCATATACTGTACATGAAACATAAATAACTTTATTGTACCGAAAAGCTCAAAAAAACACAAAACAGCCAAAGGTAAACACTTTTTAAAGACTGTCTAAAATAACAAAATGTGACCGCTACTTTCTGATGCTATTATTTAGCCAATAAAAATAATATGACATGACAATAGTTTGTGTAAGGAGTCATGACACTCCAACTAATATGATGGTGAAATATTTTGTCACGTAGCATATTTTAACACCCAGGAGTTTGATATACTGCCAGTTTTTCATGATTTATGTGTCTCTACTAACTTGTTATGTCACAAGGATTTTTTAGTAGGCTCCAATTCCCATCTAGTATTCTTTAATACCAGGCATTTCTGAACAGGCAAAGCACCACCAGTTAGAACTTGTTTCCCTCTGCGCCTTCTCCACATTCCTTTTGAATCACTTTCTGGTAGTAACAGAGATTATCTGCCCCCTTCTAACCCTTCACACATTGATATTAGCCAAGGAGACAGCCCAGCACAGTCATGGGCCAAAAGAGATGTGGGGGGGTGCAAACGAGAGCTAGCTCTTACACTATCCAAAAGTGTTGGAGCTTTACCCGTGCAGAACTTCCCGGCATTCAAACATAGCAGTGGGGAATGAGAGCTGTTGTTCTGCCATAGGGTCTTAAGCCTCGTACACACGGTCAGACTTCCATCGGACTTTTCCGTGGATTTTTGTCCGAACGGAGTTGGCCGGGCACACCCATAGCATACACACCACAGGACTTTTCTGCCAACTTTCCCAAAACTTTTTCCAACATCACGTGGTTTTTCTGCTCTCTCTGCTCTTTACCGCCACCCTTTGGTCAACTTCTGCTATTGTTGGTTGATTTTAACATTACTTGTTTTGTCCATCGGACAAAAGTTTGATGGTTTTCTGTACACACGGTCGGACTTTGCTTCATCTGACTTTTGTTGGCGAAAAGTTTGTCCGTTTGCAGACTGAACATTTGTCCGATGAAAACCAAAAAAGTTTGTCCGTTGGAGCGTACACACGGTCGGATTTTTTGTCACACTTGCTCAAAATGAAGTTTGTTGGCAAAAAGTCTGACCGTGTGTACGGGGCTTTATTCTTCCTGCTGTAACTTGGAGTTTCACAACTTGTTCTCACCTAACAAAAATGAAAAAGGCAGCAGTGACTATGACACCTCTTTTGTGGCAGCAAGTGAACAGAGCTGTAAACCAAGGTGCAGAGATCTTTCCAACTTATATACTAAAAGAAGTAATAAGCTGGTCTTGGATTCAATTTTGCTTGGCTGACTATTTCTGCTGCTAGCATTAGAAAATAGATAGGAAGGTATATTTACAAGGTTTTTACATTTCTTTTGTGGCTTCCTGGTTTGCGGCCTAGGCCAAAATGATGTCATACATCTCATAGTCTTCATAGGCATTTTTTTTCTTTCATCTGAAGGAAGGGGGAGGTTCTTTCTCAGCTAACCACACCCTCGTGCCTGCATGCCTGAGCTAAGGGCAGACTGATTGCATGAAATTAAATGCTTCATGAATCATCTGCCCTTACTCAAGATGACCTTGGCTAGAAATGCAAGGGGGGGGGGTGTTTTTTCATGGTGGTTTCTCTACAAATAAACCCATGGAGACATGGATGGATGGGTGAGTTTACTTTGAATATTACAAATTTATTAAATAGCATTTTCAATTTGTGGTGTTCATATATAGTTTAGTTCCGCTGTGAGGTAATATGAAGCTACTATTTTAACTTGCAGGATTTTAACTGAAGGCTGAAGCACTATTTACCATTGTAAATTCTACATTCAATTCAAATTCAATTACCTGGCCTAAAATTTGGTTAAAGAGGACCCTCTCCCCCTTTATTAAAAGTCAGCAGCTACGAATACTGTAGCTACTGACTTTCAGCAAACAGGTATTTGACAGTCCTTGCAGTCCAGCACTGTCTTCCCCAGAACCGATTCTTTGCCAGGCTTTAACTCCCTGGCACTTTCATCTTGGTCTGCTTTAAGGTAAAAATATCTAATATCCAGGCACCTTATGGTGCCTGCAGGTACGTTTGTTTCTCTTTGATTCAATTCCTGTGACCTTTTGAGCCCTCTTTTCTAGCCCCAGCCTGTGCTCTGGGGCTCAACTGTAAAGTGGTTGAAGTTGAAGTGTGAAGTTGGAAAACCTTCAGTATGCAGCTCCCACAGCAGCCCAACCCCCTTCCCCAAAGCCTGATCCTGATCCAGCGATCTGCATGAGATAGGCTGCTGTCCCGACTCTTTGGTTACTGTCATTGGCTCCTGCTGCTGTCAATCACAGCCAGTGAGAAGAGAGCATGGGAGGGGGTCAAACCTGTTCTGTGTGGCTTATGGACACACTGAAGAGGACTCGGGAGCGAGCATGCACATGTGCCCAATAGCAAGCGGCTTGCTATGGAGGCACTAAGGAGGGGGGAGGAGATAGCGGGGGACCCAAGAAGAGAAGGATTGCGGCTGCTCATATCCGTTGCAGAGAGTAGGTAAGTATAACATGTTTGTTATTTTATTTCTTCGTATAATTTAAGCCTTTAATATCACTTTAACCACTTCCCACCCAGCCTATAGCAGAATGACGGCTGGGCGGTGGTTCAGTTATCCTGACTGGATGTCATATGCCGTCCAGCAGGATAACAGCCGCTGCGCGCCCGTGGGTGCGTGCATCGCGGCGATCGGTGGTGCAAGGTGTCTGTCTGACACACTGCTACACCGATATCGGAGGCTGACGGAGGCTCTTTACCACGTGATCAGCCGTGTCCAATCACGCAGAATACAATGTAAACAGGAAGAGCCGTTGATCGGCTTTTCATCACTCGCGTCTGACATGTAAGTAGAGGAGAGCCAATTGGCTGCTCTCCTGACAGGGGGGGTCTGTGCTGATTGTTTATCAGTGCAGCCCCCCCTTGGATTCCCGCCCAGGACCACCAGGATGCCGCCAGGACCACCAGGGATGGCCACCACACTGGACCACCAGGTATGCCACCCTAGACCACCAGGGAAATGCCAATCAGTGCCCAGGCAGCTGCCAATCAGTGCCTATCCCCAATGCCTTCCAGTGCCATCAGTGATGCCTATCAGTGCCCATCAGTGCCACGTATCAGTGCCGCCTATCAGGTCCACCCATAAGTGCAGTCTTTCAGTGCCCATCAGTGTCGCCTATCAGTGCCCACCTGTGCCACCCATGAGTGCCCATCAGTGCCGCCTATCAATGCCCATCAGTGCTGCATATCAGTACCACCCATCAGTGCCGCCTACCAGCGCCCATCAGTGCCGCCTATCAGTGCCCATCGTCAGTGCCCATCAGTGCCACCTCATCGGTGTTGCCTTATAAGTGCCGCCTTATGAGTGCCCATCAGTGAAGGAAAAAACGTACTTATTTACAAAATTTTATAACAGAAACAAAAGAAAAAAAATTTAACATTTTTGGTCTTTTCTATTTGTTTACCAAAAAATAAAAACTGCAGAGGTGATCATTGATCAAATACCATCAAAAGAAAGCTCTATTTGTGGGATCAAAATGATAAAAATTCTGCAGCATGACCGTACAATTGCCATTTAAACAGCGACAGCACTGAAAGCAGAAAATTGGTTTGGGCAGGAAAGGGGTGTAAGTGCCTGGTATTGAAGTGGTTAAAGTCAATATTAAACTCCTGACCTGGAAGCTAAGTCCCACCTCTTGTCATTTACCTGCTGAATCCAGAACCCCAGTAAGCAATAGTGGCTCTTGCATTTGACAAGTGAAGAATGGAGTGGGGTTTGGGGGGGGGGACTAAGCACAAGGAGGGGCAGTGTTTACTGTAAACTTTTATAGAAGCTGAGACCTTGTGTATGTACAGCCTGTGTCCATGATCAGAGTAGGACACAGAAACTGAATTGAAGGCCAAAGCTGATAAATGCAGACAAAATAAGGTCATGCAGTTCAGCAGTATTGTTATTTAAGGTTGAGTTCACTTAAAGCATACATTTCAATTATTCATTGGTGAAACAAAGAGGGCAGACCTTTAAAGGAAACCCGTAAAGAGGGGAGAAACCCGTAAAGAGGGGAGGCTGGCATTGCTGAAAATTCCAGTTGTCTGGCTAGCATGCAACCCTAGATCATGCCCTAGTGACCCATGACAAGTACAGTATGTGGATCATCAATTCTGGCTTTCTAATCTGCTTGCTTGTTCCATGTCTGGGACCAAGAAAGTATTGAAATCAGAGACAGTCAGACAACAATACATTTTTAGAAGGTCAGCACTGGCAGTCCCATTATTTCTATCAGTACAGGTTCCCTATAACGTAAGATGTCCAATTCTTGCATACTAATAAACAAGAAGATTTTAATTTTGTGCCACCCACCTGCTATCTTCTAATAATGAATGTAGGACTATAACATATAAGAGCACTAGAGTTAAAGCTGGCCACACATTATACAATGTTCTTGTACAATTCCTGTACAATCTCCTTTAGTTTTACCTTCAACTATGTAGTGCAAGGGCTTTCCTGATTGGATACAAATTGAAAGTTTTATTTAGGTTTGACCTCATATTATATGGTTTTTGCAAATCTAAAGGGAAATTACATAATGTATGGCCAGCTTTACTGCGTGTGTATGTTACAGCAGATAACAATATAGGCAAGGAGCTTATATTTCATGTTAACCACTTAAGCCACAGACCATTTGGCTGGCCAAAGACCAGAGCATTTTTTGCGATTCGGCACTGCGTCGCTTTAACTGACAATTGCGCGGTCGTGGTGCGACGTGGCTCCCAAAACAAAATTGGTGTCCTTTTTTTCCCACAAATAGAGCTTTCTTTTGGTGGTATTTGATCTCCTCTGTAATTTTTTTTTTTTTGCGCTATAAACAAAAATAGAGCGACAATTTTGAAAAAAATGCAATATTTTTGACTTTTTGCTATAATAAATATCCCCTAAAAATCTATAAAAAAAACAAAAATGTTCCACAGTTTAGGCTGATACGTATTCTTCTACATATTTTTGGTAAAAAAAAATCGCAATAAGTGTATATTGATTGGTTTGCGCAAAAGTTATAGCGTCTACAAAATAGGGGATAGTTTTATGGCATTTTTATTATTTTTCTTATGTTTTACTAGTAATGGCGGCGATCAGTGATTTTTATCATGACTGCGACTTTATGGCGAACACTTTTGACACATTTTTGTGACCATTGTCATTTTTACAGCGATCAGTGCTTTAAATATGAACTGATTACTGTGAAAATGACAATGGCAGTGAAGGGGTTAACCACTAGGTAGCGCTGAAGGGGTTAAGTGTGTCCTAGGGAGTGATTCTAACTGTTAGGGGGCGTGGCTACGAGTGACACATCACTGATCGCTGTTCCCGATGAGAGGGAACAGACGATCAGTGACAGTGTCACTAGGCAGAATGGGGAGATGCTTGTTTACACTTGCCTCTCCCCGTTCTGCAGCTCTGTGACCCGATCGCGGGACACCGGCGGACATCGGCGCGCCTGCACGGCGGGAATTTCAAAGTGACGTATGTATACATTACTTTGCCCAGCCGTGCCATTCTGCCAACGTATATGTACAGGAGCCGGTCGGGAACGGGTTAATTGGTTTGTCAGTACTTTACCTATCTTTACACAGTCATGGTATCTAAATAATTCTTGTATCGGCAATTCAAGGTATAAGCTGGCATACTAGCTGTGGCATTATATAGGTATTAGAAAGAATGCAATATTATTTCCACAGTTCAGCTAGGCTTTGTATAGATATAGATAAGAAATATATCATTCAGTTCAGCTTTGTTGTTGATTTTAGTATTTGAGAACTAATGTATTATCTTGCAGAAGATTTTTTTTTTTCTTTTTTTGTTTATTAGGGTCAGATTTTTATATCAATGACTCCTACATCCGGATTTACCTAAGCAAATGCAAACACCTAAAGCAAGCTCACTCTGCCCCGATGGTAATTTTTTTTTTTTCCAGTATACTGGATAAGGGGATAAGTGTATCAGGTTGACAGCTCAGGTAGCTTGGATTATGATTGGCCAGGTCACTCCTGATATGTACATCTGCTGTTAGAGGCACAAGTTAATTAAAAGTGGACTTTTCCTTTAAGGCATCCCATTATGTTTTGTAGCCTTACACCACAGTGTTTTTCTCATGTCATATTAAATGTTATCCACTTCAATTAAATAGTATTAAATAGTAAATTAATGTAGTGTTATGGTTGTGTACCCACAAAAGTTCATATTAAGTGTTTAGCATGCATATCGACAGATCAATAACTACAGATAACACTGTGAATTAATCATAGGCAATAGATCAGCAACCGCAATAAATGTCTTATCACATCCCCTAACCAACACACATCCCAGTGTTAATTTTGGCAGCAAATTTCGATTTAGTTTTAGTCCCATTTTAGTCTTCTGCAATTGTTTTAGTCGTATTTAGTTGACTAAATCTCGAGTACATTTTAGTCGACTAAAATCTCGAGTACATTTTAGTCGACTAAAACTCATTTTAGTCGTCTAAAATGTATTGAGTGTAAATAAATTGTAATGCATTAGTTAACATTTCTCTACAATTTCCAAACTCATTATATACTGCTGGAGTGAAAAATCTCATATGTTATTATTTATGGTATTGAGGTATGCACTACAGACCAGTGTAAATTTTGAAATCAAATTTCAATTTAGTTTTAGTCTTAGTCTTTTGACTAAAATGGCATTTTAGTTTTAGTCCCATTTTAGTCTTTTGACTAAAATGGCATTTTAGTTTTAGTCGTATTTTAGTCATCTCAATTGTTTTAGTTTTAGTCGTATTTTAGTCGACTAAAATAGTATTCATTTAGTCGACTAAAATGTTTTAGTCATTTTAGTCAACGAAATTAACACTGACACATCCAATAGGAGTTTTTTCACTTAATTAATTTAGGTAGATGCAAACCCAAAATCTTTTTTTCTGTATGTCTGATATCATGCCTCACTGTATACAATTTTCTCAAGCCTCATGCACACTGAGTGTATTAGCCCCGGTTCATGAGATCCCATTGCTTTTTGATGCAGGCGGAGGGCACAGATGCACCATCCAGCCCCAATGCTAGCAGCATGTAAAAGTCTATGAGAGACTGATATCTGCTGCGGTTAGAGTGAGTGGTACTAATGTTTAGGGTAGTATGTGCCCAGAGACAAATGCCTGGAGCCCATGAGGTCTTATGCCGTGTACACACACGATCGGTTTTACAGATGAAAACAGTCCGATGGATTTTTTTCATCGGAAAAACCGATCGTGTATGGGCCCCATCAGTCTTTTTTCCATCGGTGAGAAAAAATAGAACATGTTGTAAATTTATCCGATGGGAAAAAAAACGATAGCAAATTCCGATCGTCTGTGTGGAACTCCATCGGACAAAAAACCCACGCATGCTCAGAATCAAGTTGACGCATGCTCAGAAGCATTGAACTTAATTTTTCTCGGCTTGTCAGAGTGTTTTACGTCACAGCGTTTGGGATGGTCGGATTTTTGACTGATGGTGTGTGGGCAAGACTGATGGAAGTCAGCTTCATCGGATTTCCGATGGAAAAACCTATCGGATTAGAATCCATAGGAAATCCGATCGTGTGTACAGGGCTTAACAGGTCTGCCTTTGCCTCCTGCAGAACAGATTATTGTAGGCAGCTCAATGACCCACAACATGCTGATTTTGCACAGAGGATAAAGCACAAGATTCCATGTTTATTGAAGAAACTATCCACAAACATGGCAGCAATGACAGTCCTCGCCTTAGGGCCCCCCTCCCAAATATTTTTTTTATCCAATCAGGGCTTACTCGTAGAGATGGGGGAGTATACCCCTGGGAGATGTCAGACTATGCATCCAAATTACAATAAAGATGACAAATTAAATAAAAAATACAATGTGAAATTAACAAGTTATAAAACGTTCAATACAAATATATATCTATATAAATATATGTATAATAGAACCCTATTTTTTACACTATATATAAAACCTTATATTTATTACATCATAAATTAAAAACATATCAATATCAATCACGCAATTACTTAAATAATACATTTTCAATAGTAAACTTTGTATGTAGGTAAAGACGGTGATCGTGTAGTGAGACATACATTTGTGTGGAAAAATGTATATTGGAAAATATGAAAAAAGTATGCAAAAGTAAAACATGGGGGGGGGGGCACATGGAGGGGTTATGGGTTGAAAGGGAATGGCGGAGAAGGAGGAAGGGGTGGGAAGAAAAAAAGGGAAGGGAAAAAACGGGGGAAGGCGGGGGAGAAAAGGGGTCAAAGATAGTCCTAGGGCATGGACTGTGACAGCCATGTTTTTGTGGACAGTTTCTACAATAAATCCGGACACTTATGACGTACTCAGTGTGCGGCTCCTCTTTCTTCTACTTTTGCTGACAGTGCTTCTTCTAATTGAAAGGAAGCAGTTTAGCTTTGCCAACCTTCAACAGGACAAAATAAATTATCTGGCATACTAATTCCCACTGTCCCTCTTCTTAGAACAGAATTTTTTATACAACTGGATATGTCTAAAAGCATAGAAAACTATAGGTCTCTGAGGAGTAAATAGCCTTGCCCATTTGTATACAGCCTATAAAGTCATATGTTACATATTAAACATAATAGTCAACATAATTTACAAAATTACAACCACACCTATGTAATGCAAAATCTCATGGTGAAACTGCAAACCCATCTTCATTTAAATCTAATACTTCACTAGAATCCAATACATCATTAGCTTCCAACTGCTGTAGTTTCTCCGTTGGTAATTTTTCCTTAGGTGACCTGAGAAACCTGCAAGTACACGGTTCCAAAAACAGATTTGATGAGTAAATGCATTATAGGGTTGAATACAATTGTATTGCTCAGCCATTCCTAAATTAAGTTCAATAGCAAAGTTGATAGACACATTTGCTGTTGCTGCATTTCTAAACTATGCTGCATTGAAACCTCAAGATTTGTGTGGGTAGGATTTACTGGTTTCTATAGACAACTTCAAAACTTTTCTTCAACAGTCACAGAAAGTAGAAAAAAAAATCTTATTCCATTTACTTAGTAATGACTACAACTTTCCATGGATTAGCGCTTTAGTGTGTTTCTATACAGATAGGTAGTGACGCAGTCTTATTGCACATTGTAGTGGCAGTTAGAGATCAGAAAGCATCTGGCAACAAAGGCAAAGCAAGTCCGAAATACCAAGGGACACAGAAGAGCCTTTTCAAATGAAAAATACAGATTTGGATTTTTTTTTGTGTATTTATACTTGTTTTTACTATTTATATAAAATATTTTTTTTTTAGAAAGCAGTATTTGATACATGGTACATCCTAACACAATACACCAAGCATTGGGACTCGTTCTTACTGGTGTGCTGAAAAAACATGGTATGTGTTCATTTCCTAGGGTACATTCTTTTTTATTGGATACCTATTAAACACCTGGGCTCAGTGACCAAAAAAATATTAACTCAATGACCAAAACTATCAGCTTCTGCGTGTAACACCTAATGTGTTTGCATAAAATGTAGTTCTTAATCACAGCACTTAAACCAACCACAAATTATACCAAATAATAAAAAATTACTATGTTATAAAATGATAATGTCCCATATAGTGCGTAATCCATATAGTGCAGCTTTAAGGAGAAAGTCAATTAATGAATAACATCCTTTAAGTGCTGCTTGCAGCTATCATTTATCTTGTGCAATACTGTCTGTGACAGGAGTCACTTTAGGCAGGGGGCCAGTGGAACCCAGAATCCCTTGGAGAGGTTGGGAAACCCTTGCTTCAGCTCCCCATGCACCTCCTATGTTTAGGGGCACAGGGTGACCGGGAACCCCAGTCTGATCTATACTAATCGGACTCACCGTACAACCACACTGGAATGTTGTATATATATATATTGTATATTGTTTCATACTATGGTGTGCTCTCTGTTGGGTCCTTTGGGGTGTGGCTGTATTCCATTGTGTCTGTCTGCCTTAGGTATTAGGGGATGTGTATGTGTGCTTACTGTGAGAAGGGAGGGGGGAATTCCTCCAACAGCTCTCCCTGCTGATTGGACAGTCTACCCCGCCCTGAATGCAAAGGGAGTGTTACCTTTGTGTATCTGTGTTTCAATAAACAGTTCATGCTCAGCAGCCAAAACGAGTGCTGTCTAGTTATTGCTTGTCAACAGTTTGGAATATCTGATATCTATATTTACACTGGGAGGAAGCAGTATATGATGAAAGCACTCAAGCGGAGTATGGGACGTTTCGTTACACTGTCCAAAAAAGTGCTCTGTACAAATTGTGCAAACTAAATTCTCTTGATCATAAAATGCTCTTCAAAAAGTGCTCTCACATGAGAATTCAGCAGAAAGAATTGACCTCCTGCTAGAGTAGGTCAGTCAGCGCTTTCCTCTAAGGGCTTACTTATCCAAGATAACAATACTCCTTCCTCTCATCAAGATCAGGAATTTTGTGTAAAAACCTTTTTTATTTGGGCAACTGGCGTATACAACTTTAAAAATCCATAAACTATCATGCTCACATTTAACTGTGCATTCCGCTCTGCACCCGGATTATGTAACATTTTTATCATGCAACACTTCCTTCACTATAAGAAGCGCAAGCCCTGTTTGTAGCTCTGATCCCTCGGGCCTCTCACCTCATCGGGTGTCTCCAGTGGACCAGCTTTCCTTCCTGTATCATTCCTGTTCATTCAGCCCTGCACCGCTACATAACCCGGGTGCAGGATGGAATGCACAGTTAAATGTGAGCATGATAGCTTATGGATTTTTAAAGTTGGGCTGGGCTGGGCAGTAGCTAGGCTGAGGGCCCGGTGAAGACTTCTAAAGAAGTATTCACTCGAGGGCACTATTCTGAACTCCTGGGTCTTTCTCACTGAGGATCTACCTGTGGAGGCTGGGTGGCAGACAGCTCCAAGGACATTGAGAGTAGAAAGTAGAGACCTGGCTGTGGACTTTGGGTGTGCTTGTGCTAGAAGGAAGCTAAGTGCCAAAGGTTTCTACATGAACTGGAGCTGCTCTGAGTCTTAGATATACTAGCCTTCCCCTGTTACCTCTAGGAAAGGCTGCTGTAAGAAGATTAGTGAGAAGTTTGTCCTCCCATCATTGCTATTGATTGTTTTGGAGTATCCTGTGACCGTAAAGCGGAGTTCCACCCAAAAGTGGAACTTCTGCTTTAAGGACTCCTCGCCCCCTGACATGCCACATTTGGCATATCATTTTTTTTGGAGGGGGAGTGTGTACCCTCTTTTTAGTGGGACTTCCTGTCCCACTTCCTCCTTCCTTTTTTCAGCCGCCTAGGTGACTCCTCCTCTCGCCCTAGGCGGCCCCTCCCTGCCAGCGATCTTCTGGGACATAACTCAGGTCCCAGAAGATAGGCTGGCCAATAGGAAAGCGCCGCATGGTTCGTGCATGCGCAGTGCGCACCCGGCGGTGAATCCATAAGCTGTCATGGCCGGGTGCCCACAGTTACGATGACGGCGCCGAGGAGAGGAGGGGGAGAGGAGCGAGCCTCCGGGCGGCCGCATCGCTGGACCGTGGGGCAGGTAAGTGTCGGTTTATTAAAAGTCAGCAGCTATGGTTTTTGTAGCTGCTGACTTTTAATAAACTAAAACACGGGTGCAACTCCGGTTTAGAACCCTCTCTTGTTAAAGTTTATACATGCAATAATAAAAAAACATCCCCTGTACTGTGTTATTGGAGTCAGTGTGAATAGACTGGTGCTTGCGGTGGTGGGCAGCCTCTGTAGTTTTAGGGAAGAACCAGTAAATACAAGCAGCCCCTATGGGGTAGCACTAGGCTAAAAAATGTTCTTCTAATGCTGTGTAATATATTTGCCATGTGATAAAGCAGTACAACATCTGAATAGAACATGAACAACAAGTTTATTATTACCTAAAAGTTAGTTTCTGTCCAAATTCTTTTTTTAAAAGATTGATTTTGTAATACTGTCTCATAGCTCTTGACATCTTCTCATAGGTCATGTTTGGACGATTCTGCATGAAAACAGATTGAGACATTATACTACTGAACAAACCACCGATAACTATAGTCCCTAAGATACAGCTATTAACTAACAAAACTTGCAACACTATTAGCTATATGTCTATCTTTGCACGCATGTAGCAGTCAAAGGACTTTTAGCACTATACTGCTGCCCCTAAATATAACTATATGTTGTTCAGAGGCCAGGCTGTTATAATTAACAGAACAATGTGCATTTGCTATCAAAGAGAATGATGCTACCAGAATTCTGTTCTGCCGCTGCCCTTTTTTCTTGAGATCTACACAAATACACAGATGCTCCTTTATACCCTGTTGTGTTGTGGCTTTGTTCAACAACTGCCAGTATTCACATGTGATTGAGTTCAAAAGAGACATAAGGAAACATAGAAATAATAGAGAATACAGATTTTTTTTTTTTTCAAAGGCAGACACAGAAAAAAGAGGAAAAATAGAAAAAGCACTGAAAAATGTGTGTAGTGGGTGGGATTTTTTTCAAATTAAAAATGGAAGGCAGCGACCAAAACATATTGTTTTCCTTAATGTATAGCTAAACCCCAAAACAAAAACATAATATGTTGCAGATTAGCAATTCTGTGGTGGCTGCATTTGTGTTCATTTAAAGATTGTTTTCCTTTGTCATCACCTGTAGCAGTGTTGCCAACCCACCAGATTGAAATTTACTGACACAACACCCAAAATTTACTGGCACCGACACGTTTTTACTGACATTTTCAAAAGTTACAGAATTACAGTTTTAAGTGCAAATTACAGTATTAAGGCTACAGACAAATACAATATGCAATTAGCAATATGATTTAAGGTAAATAATAGTGCAAAAAACATATTTCCCATTTTATTTTCGATAGTAATTAAGTAGCTCAGGGACAGGACACAGGAGGGCAAGAAATTAGAATGGGCTGCACACACACACATAAAATTGACACTCACAGTGACACTGACAGCAGTGTGCAGTAGCACAGATGATGATGAGACCTTACTGACACAACATATCCCATGCTGAGTCACAGTGACAGTCTCTCTCCAAGCCAAGTGATCCCTCCAGTCCACTCCAGTCTAAACAGCACTGACGGTCCCAGTACCAGCCTGCCTTGCTCCTATACCACAGACACGAGGCTCTGGCCACTCTGCTTGGCTCCATTGCACCATGACATCACACGACATGCTCAGGCACCGCCTCCGCCAGAGCCACCTGATCACAATGTGACAAGCACTCGGATGGTCCCAGCTGGCTCCGGACCAAACCGAGTGTCGCAGTCATATTTTTTTACTGGCAACCTTTTACTTTTACTGGCATTTACTGGCAGGAGAAAATTGCCTGTTTTTTACTGGCTGCCAGTAAAAATACTGACGGTTGGCAACACTGACCTGTAGCCCCGGTCCACAGCGCTGCTCTGCAGCATGGACCAGGCAATCACTATCACTGTACTGCAATCCTTGCACCTTCTCTTCCTTTCTCAACCTGTGAGAGAGCCAGAGTGGCTACGTGAGGAGAGAGGGCAGAGGGGACACAGATGCTGCAGGGTTGTGTACAGCCTGAGGAAAGGCCCGCCCATGAACAAGGAAAACAAAGGAAGCAGTAACTCTGTTGCTGTCCAACCTGGGAAAGGACAGATCCTGCTGGGGGAAGCAAGGACTTGTAGGAGATGTAGTCCCCAGAGAGACAATACCTGGTGCTGCAGAGTGCTTTGGAACTACAAGTCACATTAAGACAAGGGATCTGCAGAAAAGGAAACGGCAGAGAGTTCCTGGGCTGGGTGCAGTCTTTTAGAGGATGGTGGGTGTGCTGTCTACTAGACAATTGCCACTGTGTGCCGGAGTCACAGAGAGGTTCAACTAGTGACATCACCAAGTCTGTGAGAACACAGTCATCGAGTCCAGCGTTGCCGTATCCAGTGTAAGCACGGACAGAGAGTGAGAGGAGGACAGTCATTAACTTTTGTGATAGTAAGATGCCACTGGCCACAACCCTCTGCCCACTATTTAAGGGAAGAGTATCACCTATTTGGGACAACATTTGGGCACCATGTCACTTTTTGGGGGCTCACGCTTTTGTGCTTCAATGCAGGATTTAGGCCCCAACATACACCAACACACTGGTCAGTGGGTAGGGGTTGGACAGAGACTATGAACCTCTGATTCTTACATTGCCTTTAATTAGGATCCCCCTTAGTATAGGGCTTAAGGGTAAGGACATTGGTCCACTTGTTATTTTCAGAGTTACATATTATTTTGCATCTGTACTGATACACCTGTTATAGTGTTTACTGTCACATTTACATATTTTGGGTAATGATTTCCCATGTGCTGCAGCAATAAATATTCCCTCTCCAGCCTTGGTGTGGTAGGGGGTGTAGCATTGCCAGGAAGGTTGTTGACGTTCAGACTCAGAACTCAACTCAACATCAACGGCTCCTTCATCTGTTATTCCACCCAGTAAGTCTGTTTTTCCAATTTCTTTTAAAGGAGAAGTCTGGGTTTTGGGGTTTTTGGCTGTTCATACTTACCTCGGTGGATGGAGCATCAGACCGATGCTCCATCTGTCCCCCGCCGCCCGTGCACTGAGAACCGAGCCACCGAACATCGCCGCTGGCTCGGTTCTCACAGATCCCAGAGAGGAAAGAAGCTGACTGTCAGTCAGCCTCTTTCCTCTCTGCTTCTCCACACTCATTGGAGCGCCGAGCAGTGGAGGGGCGGGGAGAGGCTGTCTCAGCGGCTCGCTATGACGCTGAGACTGCCATCAATCAGGACAGCTGGCGGATCCGGACTTGGAAGTCGTGATGATGCGCTGCCCCAACTGATGGCAGTGACGTCAGCGGAGAGCGGACTTCAGACCGCTCTCCGCTGAAAACAGGTCACAAGAGTGCAAAACGAATTGCACTCCTGTGACTCTTAGGAGAAACCCAGCCTAAAAAGCTCAGGCTGGACTTCTCCTTTAACAGATCAAGTTGTGCAGCAATAGTGGCAGTTACAGAGTTAAGACAAATCATTTAACACTCACAGAAGTGCTAAAAAAATTCAGCTTTTGTTCATGTATGTAAAACCTTTAATCCAAAAAAAGAAAATGTTTCTTTAAAGCGGAGCTCCGCCGAAAAAAATATATTAAAAGCCAGCAGCTACAGCTACAGCAGCTGCTGACTTTTAATATTAGGACACTTACCTGTCCTGGAGTCCAGCGACGTCCGCAGCAGAGGACGAGCAATCGCTCGTTACTCTGCTGCTCCCACCACCATCCTCGTTGAGGGAACCAGGAAGTGAAGCCTTGCGGCTTCACTGCCCGGTTCCCTACAGCGCATGCCTTCGTTCTGACTGGTCCCCGTGTGTTCTGGGAGCCGAGTGTCTCCCAGAACCCAATGGGTATTCTGCGGGAAGTGACGTACTTCCAGAAGATTTCCCGCAGAGAGGGGGGGGTTCCGATGAGCGGAATTTCCACTTTTTTTTTTTTTTGTAAATTATGTTTTTATTAGTTTTTTCACAGTACAGAAAACAACACTCCACACAGCGTGGAGACAGCCAGCCACAAAATTTGCCGGCGTATACAGTCATAAAACAGAACACAAATTATCACATTAAACCTGTGACACTCCCACCCCCCCCCCCCAAAACCAACAAATTATACCTCCCCCCCCCTTGCCTAGATAGGAACACAGATGTCACAGGCCAGCCACCAGATGCGGCCCGCCATGATTGAGAAGTACAGTCCAGTAGCTCCCTGCAAAAACAAGTTAGATAAAGCTTATGAAAACAGTTCTCCCCGCACCCCCAAACCCCCCCACCTCTAGGCGAACTAGGCGAACCAAACCAAAAACACGCCCGAGAAACTTTGTTCCCAGAAACCAAAGAAACAGTAGTGGATAGTTCAGAGAGTCCATCCACTCAGTAGGGGGTCACTTCCAGCGGACACGTCGTATCATCCAGCAGGGCTCCCGATGATGAACGGACCAAAGACCCCGGGTAGTAGACACGGTGCCCTCCCCCCAAAAAAAGGATAATTGCAGCTAGATGACCACACAGTATCGGATATTCATGTCGGAAACAACAACCACTTGCCCCAGCAAGGGGACACGCAGTTCCAGAGTCAGGATTCACAACCAACCTGTCACTTGCGGACCTCTCTAGGCAATGGAGTCTAGCCATTCCGCCACCTCCACAGGGGAATCAAAAAATTTTGATGAGCCATGATGAATAACCTTTAGACGACTCGGGTACTGCATACTGTAGACCAGGTTCTTCTCCCTCAATCGCTTGCGGACATCCGTGAAAGAGCGCCTTTTCTTCTGTAAATCCGGAGAAAAGTCAGGATAGAGATGTATGATAGCATTATCATGTTTCAATTCCTGATGCTTGCGGGCCTCCGCCAGGATCAGATCCCTGTCTCTGAAGTTAAGCAGGCGGACCAGAAACGCACGCGGCCATGCGCCGGCAGGCCTCCGACCAGTGGGCACTCTGTGGGCACGTTCCACAACATATACTGGTGACAGGTTCTGCAGGCCAAGGAGTTGTTTAAAGAAAGTCTCTGCAAATACAACAGGGTTGGGGCCCTCCGCACCCTCAGGGAGCCCCACCACCCGTACATTATTGCGCCTGAGGCGATTTTCGGCGTCCCCAGAGCGCGCCATAAGGACTTTAACCTGCTGCTGCAGCTCAGACACGGAGCGCAATGTGGTGGCGGTGCTGTCCTCCACAGCAGATATGCGGTGTTCTGCTTCCGTAAGTCGGCCCCTGAACCTGTCCATGTCCTGCCGAATAAGCCCACACTCGATGGCTAGGGTATCAATCTTACCCTCCACAGAAGCCTTACTGTCTGCAATGGCCGCCAGGATCGCCGCGGTGGACTGCTCCCCCAAGGGTTCCGGATCCTCACGAGATGCTGCCGAGGCTCCCTCCAGAGCAGATGTCCCGAGAGCCGCCATCCCTGGGTCCGTCTGTACCGCAATAGAGCTCAGGGACAGGGAGATGGCAGGCAAGATGGCCGCCGCACGAGTGACAGGCGGCGAGAGATCGCTGCTGCCTTCTTAGCCAATTTACGTTTCCCAGTCATGGGGAGGACCGGGGTGTCCCCCCAGACCACAGCCCGGTGCTTGCTGAGCAGGATGGCAGGGGAATAGAAGGATTAAGGCGGATTAAATGGACGGATGGCGGGAGCCTATGCTGCACACGTCCTTCCTCGCTCACATCCCGGCCACGCCGGAATTTCCACTTTAGGGTGGAGCTCCACTTTAACTTCTTAAAAGTTAGCTTTAGTTGGGCTTTAATTTATTCGTCACTTATCTAAATCTACTAGTCCATCTAATACTACCCTCTTGAAAATGTTGCCATCCAAAGGTGGCTACATTGTTCCTCCAGAGATCGATGGGAGTACTGGGTGTTTCTGGGCAGAACACCATGTCAAAATAAAGGAAAAAAAAAGCCTAAAAAAAAAAAGAAAGCTAATGCAGCCACCACATATAAGAACTGGTAAGTTGTAATATATAAAAATTTTGTGTTTAGATACGCTTTAGTTATGTATTGCTCAGCTCAAGCTACAAAGATATCTTTACAAGCAAACACTGATCATGTTTGACCCTCTAACAACCTGACAGTACATTATTTGTCACAAGGTGACAATGGTGTCACTATGATGGTCACTACTGGCACAATCAATGATAACTTCAGTGATATTCTCAGTCAGGCAAGACAAGAAAGGATTACCTATCTTTTTTGCAAAAGCTTGATGACAAGGTTTATACCACTCTGTTATAAATTATATATAGTGTAAATTACTTAAACTGTGGTGCAGTAGAACACTTTTAAAGTTTCTATGTACTTAAAAATAAAAAAAATAAAAATCAGCGAAGCTCAAGAAAAGGTTTCCAGTCTGCTAAGTGGAAGGACTGGGTGGAAGCTGAAATATTTTGATTGATGAATGACGAAAGTCAGAGCTAGATATACAGCATAACATTTTAATGAGCATACAAAACAGAAAGCACCTTGTGGTTTCCCCACAGCGCAGCAAGTTTGTTTGGATCCACCACTCGAAACACTTTTGATTCTCTGTCTTGCCATTTAATGTAGGGTTCATAGCGCTTGTCATCAAGTAGCTGGTACAAATAATCCCACAGCAGTCTGCAATCTAAATTCAAAATGTAAATGAATATATTTAATTCAATATACAATTTACATTTGCAGGTAAAAAGCATAAACAATTCAATGAAAATAGTTTCACCTGTTTTAACAGACTTACTTGATGAGAAAACCTCCAATTATTAAAACCCCTGGTTCTGCCTGTTAATTAGATGAAGGTGTAAAACTATCTGTATGCCCAGCAAGCAAAAAAATATTTTCTTTTCGTTCACACATGCATTTTAGGCCTAAAAATTACTTAAACCCACAAAATATTATATATTTTCTTAAATACATGTATAACAAAAACTTGATAGTTGCAAATTTTTATGTTATGCGATATTTGCGTAACTGTTTTTACAACTTATATTTGTTTGTAAAAATGAGTGCACACAAACACAATATAATTCCCTTTTTTGTTTTAAAAAAAAAAGATGAAACTGCGTTGAGTAACTAAATACCATATATGTCAGGCATTGAAATTGCATGCAAATATTCATAGTCGCATAGGTAAATAGTTGGTAAAGTTGAACAAAGACACCGGTCCATCCAGTTCAACCTGACTGTGTGTGTATGTGTTTACGTAACTTTAATTTTCAATATCCAATTACTTTGTGTTCACTATGAAACACATCCATCAAATTTATCTACACTCTCTGCTGACACCACCAACTGTGGAAGGGAGTCCTGTATCCTTACTGCTCTAACAGTAAAGAACCCCTGTGACCCATGTGAACAAAAAAGTGCTGCTCCAAGTGTACATCTATACAGACCGGTGGCTCTGAAAGTCACGTGCTAGCCTCCAGAGAGCCCACCTTCCCCTCTGCAACCATGAATCTAACAAACACTGAGGTGCATGTAGGAGTGTGCCTGGTCAATTGAGTAACAGATCAGCTTCAGCTTGTCCCCTCCCCAGCCATGCCCCTTTAACGTGTTTCACCCAATCACAGGCTTAGTTGTAGTGTGAGCCTATGATTGGGCGAAATGCGTTGGCGGGGCTAGGGAGGGGACCAGCTGAAGCCAATCTGTTACTCTATAGACCGGGCGATCTCCTGGTGTGCTCCTTTATATTTGTTAGATTCATAGTAAAGAACTCCATGCACAGTTTAACCACTTGCCTACTGGGCATTTTTACCCCCTTCCTGCCTAGGCCAATTTTCAGCTTTCAGCGCTGTCACATTTTGAATGAATATTCTCACACAAATAGAGCTTTTTTTGGTGATAATTAATCACTGCTGGTTTTTTTTATTTATTGCTATAAAAACAAAAAAAGGCAGATAATTTTGGGGGATAAAAACAGTAAATTTTGTAAATAAGTACATTTTCTCCTTCATTGATGTGCGTGGATGAGGCGGCACTGATGGGCACTGATAGGCTGCACTGATGGGCACTGAAGAGGCGACACTTATGGGCACTGATTAGGTGGCACTGATGAGGAGGCACTAATATGCCGCACTGATGGGCTGATAGGTGGCACTATGTGGCACTGATGGGCAGCAATGGTGGGCAATGATAGGCGGCATGGATAGGCAGCACTGATGGGCGACACTGATGGGCACTGTAAGGCAGCACTAACTGGCATCACTAACGGGCACTGATTGGTATAGATTAAGGCTTACCTGTAGGTGATAGAAATATCTTCTAAACCTACACGATTTCGGAGATATTTACACTAGAGACTTGCGCCGGTGTCTACGGCGCATGCGCCATAGACCCTGGCGCAGGCGCACTATAGAAACAGTGATCGTGCCATTTCTAAAGGGGGACGTGCCATGACTGGCGGCTGCCCGCACGTCCGGCGCAAGTCTCTAGTGTAAATATTTCCTAAATCGTGTAGGTTTAGGAGATATTTCTAGCACCTACAGGTAAGCCTTAAACTAGGCTTACCTGTAGGTAAAAGTGATGTCATTGCGGATCCGGCCAATCACAGCGTCTGAGCTGCGATAGCCTGAAATAACTCCGGAATGACATGTTGGTGGCCAATGCTGTGTTAGGCACCGCAGCGGGGCCTTCGATCCCAGGTGAGTACTACATAATGAGCTAGTATGCTATGCATACTAGCTCATTCTGCCTTTGTCTTGCAGGTGTTAGTTTTTTTGTTTTTTTTCCAGTGTTCTATATTGCCAGAATTTAAAGCGGAGGTTCCACGGCAAATGTTTTTTTTGTTTTTGGTTGCATTCAATGTATTTTTAGATCACCAATTAGTACTCACGTGTTTGGTGACTTCAAACCTCCCCTGTCTGTTTTCAGGCAAAAGATGAACTTTTAAAATCAGCTATAGGAATTTTTCATTTTGCTTGTGGGCATTGTGAAGCCCACAAGCACTGACTTCCTGGAAGCGGTGGACGGTGTTCTGCCGAAGAAGGTCCCCCCGGCGGATAAGGACCCCCCTGTACTGCGCAGGTGCGGCACAAACCTCAACGGAGTTTCCGAAAGTAGCCGAACATGTAGAGCTGCGAGTTAGCTCTACGTGGCGCCTGCGCAATGACTAAGAGCCATGTAGAGCTGACTGCGCAGGGGCCGTGTAGAGCTGACTCGCAGCTCTACATGTTCGGCTATTTTCGGAAACTCCGTTGAGGTTCGTGCCGCGCCTGCGCAGTACAGGGGGGTCCTTATCCGCCGGGGGAACTTTTTCGGCAGGACATGACACATCTGGGCGAACTCCCAGATTTCATTTCGCCTCAGAATAGAAACGCCTACTCCCGCGGGAGTGAGTACCCGGAAGCCGAAATTGACATAATACGGTATGTACAACAGAAAAAAAAAAAAAAGTGTGGCTACTGGACATGTTAGTAGTGTATGGAGTGTGCTCATATATAGATGTTATTTTGGGTGACACTCCGCTTTAATCCCAATCAGTGTCACTTTAAGTTACATATATAATACAGGACACCCGATAGTGCTCATGCTATATTGTAGCAGCTTACCAGATATTGTTGACTCTTTTACTTAAAAAGGAGTCAAATGCGCTTTGTGCAAGTTCCACTTGCTAGCATGGGTAGTGATGTCAAAGAACAGGCATGAGAAATCCCTGCCTCCCGGAGGCTCGGATGGAGCAATGCGAACCACAAAAAGAAAAATAGAGCGGAAAATAGTGTAATCCCGTTTTATTAAAATAAATTAAAATATGACAGCCAATAGCCCCCTTACTTGGTTGGTGCCTTGAGTGCGGCACTGAGGCTGGAGAGCGTGGACTAGTAGGGCTAGTGACCCGTGTGGAGATGAGCTGGCGTGCGTTCCACCTACGGTAGAGGAAGAGCCAGCGGGACCGGAAGTGTCGTCAGAACGTGGTCTGGCGTCGCCTCGACAGCTGTTTCGTGTAAGCACGACGACGTGCTTACACGAAACAGCTGTCGAGGCGACGCCAGACCTCAGTGCCGGGCTTAAGGCACCAACCAAGTAAGGGGGCTATTGGCTGTCATATTTTAATTTATTTTAATAAAACGGGATTACACTATTTTCCGCTCTATTTTTCTTTTTGTGGTTCGCATTGCTCCATCCGAGCCTCCGGGAGGCAGGGATTTCTCATGCCTGTTCTTTGACATCACTACCCATGCTAGCAAGTGGAACTTGCACAAAGCGCATTTGACTCCTTTTTAAGTAAAAGAGTCAACAATATCTGGTAAGCTGCTACTATACAGCATGAGCACTATCGGGTGTCCTGTATTAAGTTGGTGAAGGTTATCACTTCAAGCAATTCCTTTTTCCTGTTGGATAAAGCTGTCACTCAGGATTTATTTCACTGTTTGCCATTTATGGACTACCACTTGTTTTCTTGACAATCATTCATTTATTTCTCGGGACTTTCAACCATCACGATTGGCACTGCATGTTTGAACATTTGTTGTCATATAGTATTTTATGGTCTCATGTATCATAATTTGTTTGGTAGATGAGTTTCACAAACCATTCCACCCACATAGGGGACTGCATATAGGCTGTTTATCATTATTGGATAGTCATAGACTAGTCATTGCGGTCCGCATAGGCTGGCTGGTGTTCACAATTTCTATCACTCTATATTAGATTTAATTTAATTTAATTAACATTTATTCTCTAGCGCCCCCTATATATTTGCCAATATTGCACATATAACCACATCCAGTCACAGTTTCAACAATTGAAAATCTGGGGATAGCAGCTTAATTTATTATTAATTCTTCTTCAGGCGCGAGATCATTACCACATACATATATAATATATTTATTGTATATTATTGTAGTGTATATTGTAGGTTGGTGCGGTATATATTGTAGACTTGGGTAATATATAATATTTATTGTAGGCTAGTGTAATTTATATATATATATATATATATATATATATGTGTGTGTGTATATGCAAATTATAGTACATACATATTGTAGGTTGGTGTGGTATATATTTTAGATGAATATATATATATATATTGGAGATTGTTGTAATATACAATATCTCACAAAAGTAAGCACACCCCTCACATTTTTGTAAATATTTTATTATATCTTTTCATGTGACAACACTGAAGAAATTACACTTTGCTACAATGTAAAGTAGTGAGAGTACAGATTGTATAACAGTGTAAATTTGCTGTCCCCTTAAAATAACTCAACACACAGCCATTAATGTCTAAACCACTGGCAACAAAAGTGAGTACACCTCTAAATGAAAATGTCCAAATTGGGCCCAAAGTGTCAAAATTTGGTGTGGCCACCATTATTTTCCAGCCCTGCCTTAACCCTCTTGGGCATGGAGTTCATCAGAGCTTCACAGGTTGCCACTGGACTCCTCTTCCACTCCTCCATGACGACATCACGGAGTTGGTGGATGTTAGAGACCTTGCGCTCCTCCACCTTCTGTTTGAGGATGCCCCACAGATGCTCAATAGGGTTTTGGTCTGGAGACATGCTTGGCCAGTCCATCGCCTTTACCCTCAGCTTCTTTAGCAAGGCAGTGGTCATCTTGGAGGTGTGTTTGGGGTCATTATCATGTTGGAATACTGCCCTGCGGTCCAGTCTCTGAAAGGAGGGGATCATGCTCTGCTTTAGTATGTCACAGCAGGCGCGGGCTGGCAAGGGGGGAAGGGGGGAGATTTCCCCCCAGGCCGCCTACCTTATCATTAGAACGGCCGCAGCGCTGTCTGTTACTTTAACTTTTTTTTTTTCGCCAGTGACGAGTCTCCTCTCTGCCTGACAGCAGCTGGATGAGCAGAGCAGAGCAGTGTATCAAAGCTCCTCCCCTCCTTCTCAGTCCGTTCTGTACACACACGAGGAGGAGGAGGAGGCGGGAGAAGGGACGCTCTGAATCTCAGGTCTGCACTCTGCACTAAAGTTTTTATTATGCTCTGTACTGTAGATGGAGGACGGAGGGGGAGAGTGTCTGGAAAGGAGGACAAGGTAGATGTCATATGAGTGATTGAGGGGTTAGGAGGATGTGCTGGGAGGGGGAAGGCAATGCTAGAACTTCAGTGTGGATTACATTTGAAATCTGGCAACCCCTCTTTTCCTTCCCAAAACACCCCTCCAGCACATATCCTACCCCCTACCCATCCCCCTTGCACTGGCTCTTTTCTCTCACAAAGCGCCCTCCCCCCCAGAACATATCTGACCCCCCAAGCACATATGGGCACAGTGGCTGCATTTGATGGGCACAGTGGCTGCATTTGATGTGGACAGTGGCTGCGTTTGATGGGGCACAGTGGCTGCGTTTGATGGGGCACAGTGGCTGCATTTGATGGGGCACAGTGGCTGCATTTGATGGGGCACAGTGGCTGCATTTGATGGGGCACGGTGGCTGCATTTGATGGGGCACGGTGGCTGCATTTGATGGGGCACGGTGGCTGCGTTTGATGGGGCACGGTGGCTGCTTTTGATGGGGCACGGTGGCTGCATTTGATGGGGCACCGTGGCTGCGTTTGATGGGGCACAGTGGCTGCGTTTGATGGGGCACAGTGGCTGCGTTTGATGGCACGGTGGCTGCATTTGATGGAGACAGTGGCTGCATTTGATGGGCACAGTGGCTGCGTTTGATGGGGCACGGTGGCTGCATTTGATGGGGCACGGTGGCTGCGTTTGATGGGGCACGGTGGCTGCATTTGATGGGGCACAGTGGCTGCGTTTGATGGGGCACAGTGGCTGCGTTTGATGGGGCACAGTGGCTGCGTTTGATGGGGCACAGTGGCTGCGTTTGATGGCACGGTGGCTGCATTTGATGGAGACAGTGGCTGCATTTGATGGGCACAGTGGCTGCGTTTGATGGGCACAGTGGCTGCGTTTGATGGGGACAGTGGCTGCGTTTTATGGGGACAGTGGCTGCGTTTTATGGGGACAGTGGCTGCATTTGATGGGGGACAGTGGCTGCGTTTTATGGGGACAGTGGCTGCATTTGATGGGGGACAGTGGCTGCATTTGATGGGGCACAGTGGCTGCATTTGATGGGGCACAGTGGCTGCATTTGATGGGGGACAGTGGCTGCATTTGATGGGGCACAGTGGCTGCATTTGATGGGGGACAGTGGCTGCATTTGATGGGGGACAGTGGCTGCATTTGATGGGGGACAGTGGCTGCATTTGATGGGGGACAGTGGCTTCATTTGATGGGCACAGTGGCTGCATTTGATGGGGCACAGTGGCTGCATTTGATGTTTCTTTTTTTTCAGAATCAGTTTGTTTGCACCCCCCCAAACAAATTTGATCACCGACCGCCACTGCCCCCCAGCACATATCTATCTCTCCCCACCCCCCTGCTAGCACTAGCCCTCTCCCCAGGACATATCTGACCCCTGCATTCCATGCAGAACACTCGCAATTCAGCCACGTGAACTGTTTGCTGCGGCGAGCTATGCGCCACATTACTACTCTCTTTCAGGCCACCAAAAGTGTCCCAGGTCTTTTACAATCTTATAGGGTATACCCCCCCCCCCCCAAAAACAAATGCCGCTGCTAAAGTGTCGGGTTTTGCTTGAAGAAAAGATGGAAACCCTAGCAGGTCTGGGTTAAACAGTACTAAAAGGCGGTCGCTGACTGGCTGGCCTGCGCTGCACTCTAGGAGTTGTAATATTGCCGCACTGAAGTTCCTGGCAGTGGGAGAAAACTACAACTACCACCTCCCAGGAGTCTCAGAGGCAACCAGCACGTCACACATGACCTGAGCAGTTGTGGGCTGGGACCAGGTGTTCTGTCATATTCTCCAACTCGTCAGATTCTCCAACAGAGTCTCCGGAGAGGCAGAGAAGACATGACTGAGATTCATCACCCCCCCCCCCTCCTCCGAAGAGGCTGTGCAAGCAAAGTACCTAGCTGTAACACATACCCAGACCCTGACACGCCCCCAGCTGACCCCTCGCATCCCATGGGCACTGATCAGGCTGTACTGATGATGGCACTGTCTGCATGGGTGAGGTGGCACTGATCAGGCTGCACAGATTATGGGCACTCTCTGCACTGGTGAGGCTGCACTGATGGGCACTCTCTGCACTGGTGAGGCTGCACTGATGGGCACTATCTGCACTGGTGAGGCTGCATGGGTGGGCACTGATGAGGCTGCACTGATGGGCACTGATCAGGCTGCACTGGTGAGGCGGCACTGATCAGGCTGCACTGATGAGCACTGATCAGGCTGCACTGATGAGGCTACATTGATGGGCACCAATGATGGTAAGTTTAACCACTTCAGCCATGTAAGGATTTACCCGCTTCCTGACCAGGCCATTTTTTGCGATACTGCACTGCATTTCTTTAATTGACAATTGATGTGAGATGTTGTACCCAAACATAATTGACGTCCATTTTTTCCCACACATGGAGCTCTCTTTTATTGGTATTTGGTCACGGTTTTTATTTTTTGCGCTATAAACAAAAAAAGAGTGAAATTTTGAAAAAAAAAAAAAAAAAATTAATTTTTGCTATAATAAATATCCCCCCAAAAAATATATTTCTTCATCAGTCTAGACCAATATGTATTTTTTTACTTATTTTTGGTAAAAAAAAAAAAAAAAAAAAATCGCAATAATTGTGCATGGATTGGTCTGCGCAAAAGTTAGTGTCTACAAAATAGGGAATAGATTTATGACATTTTTATTTTTTTCTAGTAATGGCAGTGATCAGCAATTTTTAGCAGGACTGCGACATTGCGGCGGACAGATTGGAAACTTGACACTTTTTTGGGACCATTGACATTTATACAGCGATCAGAGCTAAAAATACCCACTGATTTTTGTATAAATGTCACTGGCAGGGAAGAGGTTAAAGTGGTTGTAAACCCCGTTTTTTTTTTTAAACAACCTGCAAAACAAAGACATAATGAGCTAGTATGCATAGCATACTAGCTCATTATGAATCACTCACCTGAGATCGAAGCCCCTGCAGCGGTGCTCGGACACCTCCGTCGCGATGCCATCTTGCTCCCCTCTGCCTTCCGTGTATCGCCGCTCCGGCGCTGTTATTGGCCCAGGAGCGGCGATGACGTCACACGCATGTGCGCTCGGGCCGGCTAACTCCATTCAGAAATCCGGCTACTAAGCCGGCCCGCTAGTGCGCATGCGCGTGACGTCAGCGGTACTGGTTTTAAATGCAAATATCTCCTTAACCGTGTAGGTTAAGGAGATATTTCATGCACCTACAGGTAAGCCTTAATCTAGGCTTACCTGTAGGTGCATGTTGTGTAAGTGAGTTTACAACCACTTTAACACTAGGGGGCGATCAAGCGGTTAAGTGTTCCATAGGGAGGTGTTTCTAACTGGGGGGGGTGTAGTGACTGGGAGTAGAGAGATTGATGTTCCTGATCACTTGGAACAGCAGATCTCTCTCTAACTCCCCTGTCAGAACAGGGATGTCTGTTTACATTGACAGATCCCCCTTCTGTCTCTCTCAGGAGCAATCGCGGGTCACCGGCAGATATCGCGGCCGCTGGCCACACGCATCGGCTCCAGCGGCACGCCGTGTGCGCCGGGGAGCCAACCTGCTGCCGTATAACGACGATGGCTGATCACCAAGGTGTTAATGGGCCACTTGACTGGACTTGCCCCCCTGGCCTAAAGCTGCCAGCCCTCCCCTGTGTCACAGTACATGTTGGCATTCATGGTTCCCTCAATGAACTGTAGCTTCCCAGTGCCGGCAGCACTCATGCAGCCCAAGACCATGACACTCCCACCACCATGCTTGACTGTAGACAAGACACACTTGTCTTTGTACTCCCCACCTGGTTGCCGCCACACACGCTTGACACCATCTGAACCACATGAGTTTATCTTGGTCTCATCAGACCACCATAGTTCCAGTAATCCATGTCCTTAGTCTGCTTGTCTTCAGCAAATTGTTTGCAAATAAAACAACAATATTTGTTGTGCACTCAACTTCTTTGGTCAACCATGGCGAGGCCTGTTCTGAGTGGAACCTGTCCTGTTAAACCGCTGTATGGTCTTGGCCACCGTGCTGCAGCTCAGTTTCAGGGTATTTGAAATCTTCTTATAGCCTAGGCCATCTTTTTGTAGAGAAATAAATCTTTTTTTCAGATCCTCAGAGAATTTTTTGCCATGAGGTGCCATGTTGAACTTCCAGTAACCAGTATGAGAGAGTGAGAGCGATAACATCAAATTTAACACACCTGCTCCCCATTCACACCTGAGATCTCGTAACACTAATGAGTCAAATGACACCGGGGAGGGAAACTGGCTAATTGGGCCTAATTTGGACATTTTCACTTAGGTGTGTACTCCCTTTTGTTGCCAGTGGTTTAGACATTAATGGCTGTGTGTTGAGTTATCTTGAGGGGACAGCAAATTTACACTGTTATACAAGCTGTACACTCACTACTTTACATTGAAGCATGTGTAATTTCTTTAGTGTTGTCACATGAAAAGATATAATAAAATATTTCCAAAAATGTGAGGGGTGTACTCACTTTTGTGAGATACTGTATATGTTACGGTTGTTGTAGTAAATATTATATATTATAGATCAGTCTCTGTTGCTCTGTCTGGTATTGTAGTATTTTATATTAGTCTCTGTATTCTCTATCCAGGAATTGTTGATGAAATTGTATACAGTACAGTATATATTAGTCTCTGTATTCTCTCTCCAGGTATTGCGGAATGTGGGTCTCAGAGTGGCGGTGTGGTAGCTGTGAGATCTCCACTCTCCTTTTCCTGACCAAGGCCAGTAGTCGGTCTGCACCCACGTGTGTGTGTTTGGTGTCCGGGGATCGAGATTGGAATGAGCTTCCCGATTGATGAGTCAGAGGACGGTCGAGACAGTCCAGTGTAGAGTTATATGTTCAGTGAGATGTCCGGGAGTGATAGTTGACTGTGTGCACGAGCCGGGGTTCACACAAGCGCAGTGCGGGAAACCGCATGTGATTTAGACAGGAGCCGCACCGCATTTCTGTTTAAATCACATGCGATTTTATTGCAGTGCGATTTGAGCCCATTCATTTTGTATGGCGCCAAATGGCCCCGCACGGCTTCAGTAATTGGTATCAGAAAGTACTTGAGCAAAAGTATCGGTACTCGTACTCAGTCTTAAAAAACAGGTATCAGTGCATCTCTAGAACTTTACATATGGCTCAATTGCAGTATTTCCCTAGTTCCCATTGGAGAGATTTTTTTCTTACTTTCTGTCCTACTAATAGGGAGTCAGAGGGCATAGGGAACAAAGACTGGAACAAAAATATACATTTTAATACAGTATGGAAAGGTTAAAACCTATATCTGTTTTTTATTAATGTCTGGATTTTTCCATTATCTCTTGTCTTGGTGACACAGAGGTATTTGAGCAGCAAGGGGAAAGACTCCTAATGCAGCCACACACAATAAACCTAATGCAGCTGTAGAATCCTGACAGAGGTTCTAACCCTTTTCCGTGCTTTTCAAAGTTAAAAAAAGAATACATCTGTCTAGAATAGGGCTTTAGGCCCCTTTCACACGGGTGGACCGTTCAGGTCCGCATGTCAGTTTTTTTGGCGGACCTGAACGGACGCTCCATGTAAGTCTATGGAGCGACAGATGTCAGCGGTGACCATGTCCACTGACATCCGTTCCGGTCCGATCCGCTAAAATCAGACGTATGGCGACACGTCGCCATCTCTCCTGGCGGATCAGATTGGGTGAGATCTGATGAAAACGGACATGCTGTCCGTTTTCGGCCGATCTCTCCATAGGAATCAGCGGCGCTCGACAAGCCCCTCCCGCTCAGTGAGCAGAGAGGGACATGCCATCCGCCGGCTCAGCGGATATCAACGGAGAGATATCCCGCTGAGCTGGCGGACTCCGTGGCAACGGATCCGCCTCGTGTGAATGAGGCCTTAAGCAACAAAGACGACCAAACAAGTCCCAAGTTATAGTAGCTATATGTTAGGGTTTTCATTTCCTTTTATCGCACCTACGAGTATATCCAGTGTTTATTTACCTTTTATTTTTCCATCTACGCAGCCCTCTTTTTTTGAAGATTCTTGCTCCCCCTGAGTTCTGGGCATTCGCTGGGAAAGATTGAGAGGAGCATCTTGGAGGATACTGTCTGCAGCACCTGTTTCTTTTGTCTTTGTAGGGCATTTTGGTGTTTCTGCTGTTGAATAAGCATGTTATATTAAATATTATATATTATATAATAATGTGCATAGAAAGACAGTCAATTCTTTCTGACTTATGTATACTTTTGTAGCTGATCAAAGCAAATAAAGAAACATTTCAAATACACCCTTTTTAAACTATACACAGTACTGTGCAAAAATGTTAGGCAGGTGTGAAGAAACGCTGTAAAGTAAGAATTCTACAAATATATATTTGAATTGTTTATTTTTATCAATTTACAAAATGCAAAGTGAGCAAACAGAAGAATAATCTAAATTAAATCAATATTTGGTGTGACTACCTATTGGCTTTCAACCAGCATCAATTCTTACACTTGCACACTTTGTACACTTGCACAAAGTCAGGGATTTTGTAGGATTAGAGTCAGGTGTATGATTAACCAATTACTGTATACCAAGCAGGTGAAGAAAAGAGCCCTGGACTGCCGCACTCTGTATTAACAATTTATTCTTCAAAAAATGGTTATATAAAATCCAAAATCAATCCATAAATCCAAAACAAACAAAACAGACAGTAGTCGTGCAGTGGTAGGTGGCTAACGCGTTTCACGTCAGATATTGACGCTTAGTCATAGAGCTTACTCATAGAGCTTTGAAGAATAAATTGTTAATACAGAGTGCGGCAGTCCAGGGCTCTTTTCTTCCCATGCATTAGTGCAGAGCCAGCACCTGTTTGAATATCAGGGCGGGAGCAACCATTTGGAGTTCTCACAGCTTTGAGCGGTACTTCTCTTTTTCATACCAAGCAGGGGCTAATGATCATCAATTTCATATGTAGCGTACAATTCAGTCATTAACTGAAAAAGAAAACCTGTGTAGGAGGCTTAAAAATTGGTGAGGAACAGCCAAACCCTGCTAGGTGAGATTGTAGAAGACAGTTTTTATTGATTGAACATAAAATCAGAAACATACAATGTGATAATGACATAGTCTTCTGGATGTAATAGTAGTACAATGGTAATGTAATACATTTTACTTTAGGACATTTCTATTGACAAATCAGTACTATATCGTCAGGTGGAACAGAGATAAACAGATTATGCGTATGTTTTGCATGTATATAGACATTTATTTTTCAATGATTTAATAATATGATATAGAAGTAATATTATGTGAATGGGGTGGGGAAGAGGGGAGGGGGGGAAAAGAGAAAAAAAACAGAGGGGGGGAGGGGGATGGCAGTAATGAAGTGTATACCACTGAATCTGTTTCATAAACTTCTGTATAATAGTTTAAGCCATTATATACTGAGTGCTAGGTCATACACCAAGGGGATGACTGAGCACAGCCACAAGACATGAAGTAGTTATAATGCATTAGCAAGGTTTCTTCCAGGCAAAGATTCCAAAGCAGACTGGGGTTTCAAGATGTGCTGTTTAAGTTCATTGAAGAAGCACAAAAAAACGAGCAATGTTGAGGACCATAGACGCAATGGTCGGCCAAGGAAAGACACATCATGCTTACTTCCTTTTGACATCTGAATATGTGGCAGAAACCAGTGGGACCCAGGTGTACCCATCTACTGTACAGAGAGGTGTCGGGCCAGAAGTGGTCTTCATAGAAGAATCGTGGCCAAAAATCCATAACCCTGACGTGGAAACAAGGCTTAACGACTCAATTATGCACAAAAAGATAGAAACTGGGGTGCAGAATAATGGCAGCAGGTGCTCTGGACCGATAAGTGAATATTTGACATATTTGGATGTAACAGGAGGCAGTTTGTTCGCTGAAGGGCTGGAGAGAGGTACAATACTGAGTGTCTGCAGACAACAGTGAGACATGGCGGAGGTTTCTTGCAAGTTTGGGGCTTCATTTCTGCAAATTAAGTATCTGCCTGTCTTTCACAGCATTGGGGACACCATTGATCCTGACCAAATCTGAAACTTTATCATGCTATACCATTGGGAGGCATGTGATTGGCCAAATGTATTCTGCAGCAGGACAACGACCCCAAACATGCAGCCAGTGTCATTAAGAACTATCTTCAGCGTAAAAAAAAACAAGGAGTTCTGGACACAATGGTTTTGCCTCCATGGAGCCCTGATCTCAACATCATCAAGTCTGTCTGGGATATCATGAAGAGACAAAAGGATTTGAGGCAGCCTACATCCACAGAAGATCTGTGGTTAGTTCTCCAAGAGGTTTGGAACAACTTACCTGCCGAGTTCCTTCAAAATCTGTGTGCAAGTGTACCTAGAAGAATTGATGCTGTTTAAAATCAAAAGCGTGGTCACTCCAACCATTAATTTGATTTGGATTTCTCTTCTGTTCATACAAAACTTTCCATTTTGTAACGATAAACTATTAACACTTAAATTTCTGAAAGCATTCTTAATTTACAGCATTTGTTCACACCTGCCGAAAGCTAGGTTCACATATATGCAAATTGGTTGCAGGTTTCCCTGCATCCAATTCGCATGACAGACGAGTGTGACCGTCTCTCAATGGAACCGGTTCACACAGGTTTGGGGTGACCACAGAGCAGATTGCAAAAGGGTCCTGTGCATGTTTAGGTCAAGTTCAGGTGCGAATTCAGGCAAAACATCGGACCTGAATCGCACTGGAACTGGTGAACAGACACGCAAAGGACCCCAGGCACGAACCCACAGCCGCATATATGGCCTAAAACTACTTTTGCAAAATAGTATATATTTTTTAGCGTGTGACTGTTAAACCAATAATAGTTGTCAGTTTTGTTTGGTTACATTATAAGCTCCCATACTATGACGAACCAGTTCAAAAGCAACATAGTGGGGTTCGTTTACTAAAGAACTCTAGACCAGTGATTCTCAACCAGGGTTCCGTGGAACCCTAGGGTTCCTCCAGAGGTTACTAGGGGTTCCTTCAGCATTGGGCAATTTCTGCCTCTCAGGCCTCGTACACACGGCCGAGATTCTCGTCGAAAAAAACATGTCGTTTTTTTCGACGAGATTCTTGGACAA
This sequence comes from Rana muscosa, assembly GCA_029206835.1. NCBI lineage: Eukaryota > Metazoa > Chordata > Amphibia > Anura > Ranidae > Rana > Rana muscosa. Next base: position 470,863,986 of record CM055117.1, on the reverse strand, counting down.
GAAAATTGTCCCGGCCGAGTGTACACACGTTCGATTCAAAGAACCCGTGGTTCTTTGAATGGAGCGTACGCGGTGACATCATCGACTACGACGAGCATGCGCTCGTCACATTCGATGCCGTCGCCGCCATCTTGGTATACCCTATCTATGCCTAGGAAGCTACCGCGCATGCGTCAAATTCATTTCGAACATGCGCAGGCTTCCAGGCGGACAGGTAAGTGTACACACACTCACTTTTCTCGTCGAGAAACAGGCTGAAGAGAATCTCGACGAGAAAATAGAGAGCAGGTTCTCTATTTTCTCGTTGAGGTTACTTGTCGGTTTTCTCGACGAGAAACCCGATAGCCGCGTACACACGACCGATTTACTCGGCAAGACATCTCTGCCAGCAAGTTTCTTGCTGGTTCTTGCCGAGAAACTCGGTCGTGTGTACGAGGCCTCAGATAAGTTCCCACTGACACCAGTGATCTTTTTATCTATCTGTAAGAAGGTAATTCTTCCCAATGACCACAAGTGTAAGGACCATTCTTCCCACTGACCATTACACTAATGTATCATGAGTTGTAGAGTTCAAATTTTTAGCAGGGGTCCCCCGAGACCTGAGAACTATTTCAAGGGTTCCTCTGTGTTGAAAAGGTTGAGAAAGGCTGCTCTAGACTGTTCACTTTGGAAAGAGCATGTTAACATAGCTGAGTAAATAAAGATGTGTTCACTTTGATCATCTGAACAGGAAAAGGAAATAAAAAAAAAACTTTACACACAATTGAACAATCAAAGTCAACGTAGCTTCACCTTATCTACTAAGCTAAGTAAAAATTTCCTTTGTTAAGTAAACAGAGTATGGTAGTTTAGAAATCAACCCACAGTATCCATGCTACATTGAACATTTAGTCTGCACTGTAGCAGGTTGCAAAATGAATCACCCACCTATGAATTCATTGTATTGGTCAGTTAACATTTTGCTTTTTTCCTCCTTGAGCCTTGCTATTTTCCTTCACTGAATAGCATGCTTCAAGTTAGGCAAATTCTGGTCAGTGGATGTGGAATGAAGTACAGTTCAGGATTTCTGAGCCTGTGCATCTTAAAAATTATTATGAAATGTACATTTTACTATAGAGCACATGTACCTAGCAAAAAAAAAAAAAAATACCATTGCAAATGATCTAACTCACCTATACAAGTCTTAGTATGGAGATGGTTATATTTTCTTATTGTCTGGCTGAAGTCAGGATGACTTGTGAGCCCTTGTCTGTGAGTCTTAATGCATCGTAGCAGTTCATATAAAACATCACCTGAAATGTAAAACAAAAAAAAAAAAATCATTATTATTTATATATACATACATAATAGACAAAGAAATAGAAACTCTTGACTATTTTGGCCTCAATAACAGTTGTTCTCTGAAACTTTTCATATAGCTGAGCCTCAGGTTTCGTCTATCTGGTTGTGGAGTACTACGTACATGTGTGTGTATTCCTATCTTTTTGCACCGTCAGTGTATTTGTCCTGTGTAGGGTACTATTCATACTCTAATGCCGCGTACACACACTCGGAATTTCCGACAACAAATGTTCGATGGGAGCTTTTTGTCGGAAATTCCAACCATGTGTAGGCTCCATCGGACATTTTCTGCCGGAATTTCCGAGCTAGTTCTCAAATTTTCCGACAACAAAATCCGTTCTCGTAAATTCCGAGCTTGTGTAGACAATTCCGACTCACAAAATTCCACGCATGCTCTGAATCAAGTACGAGACGGAAGCGCTCGGTCTGGTAAAACTAGCGTTCGTAATGAAGATAGCACATTCGTCACGCTGTAACGGACTGAAAAGCACGAAGCTGAAAAACACAAATCATCTCTCACCAAACTTCTACTAACACGAGATTAGCAGAAGGAGCCCAAAGGGTGGTGCACTTGGTATGGAACTTCCGTTTTATTGTGCCATCGTACGTGCTGTACGTGACGGTGTTCTTGACGTTCGCAATTTCCGACAACATTTGTGCGACCGTGTGTATGCAAGACTAGTTTGAGCCAACATCCGTCGGAAATTTATCCACGGTTTTGTTGTCGGAATTTCCGATCGTGTGTACCTCTATACCTGTTTTGGATTTACATACATATATTTAAAAAAGAAGTATGGGTTTCACAAAAACAAATATACAGTGGGTACGGAAAGTATTCAGACCCCCTTAAATTTTTCACTCTTTGTTATATTGCAGCCATTTGCTAAAATCAAGTTAATTTTTTTCCTCATTAATGTACACACAGCACCCCATATTGACAGAAAAACACAGAATTGTTGACATTTTTGCAGATTTATTAACCACTTGCCGCCCGCCCTATAGCGGATTGACGGCGGCAAAGTGGTTCAGTCTGACACCCCGCAACACCGATCTAGGTAAAGAGTCTCCGACGGAGACTCTTTACCACGTGATCAGCTGTGTCCAATCACGGCTGATCACAATGTAAACAGGAAAAGCCGGTCATCGGCTTTTCCTCACTTGCGTCTGTCAGACGCGAGTAGAGGAGAGCCAATCGGCTGCTCCTCTGACAGGGGGGGTTTGTGCTGATCGATTATCAGCGCAGCCCCCCGAGGATGCCCACACTGGACCACCAGGGATGCCACTGGACCACCAGGGATACCACCAGGGATGCCCACCACCAGGTATGCCTCCCTAGACCACCAGGGGTGCCATTCTGTGCCCCTAATGGATGCCAATCAGTGCCCACAATGGATGCCAATCAGTGCCCACAATGGGCATCACTGATTGGCAGGCATTATTGTTTGGCACTGATTGGCATCCATTAGTACCACATTACAGTACAGTGCCACCTATCAGTGCCCATCCATGCCCATCCGTGCCACCTATCAGTGCCCATCCATGCCGCCTATCAGTGCCCATCCGTGCCGCCTATTGGTGCCCATCCGTGCCGCCTATCTGTGCCCATCCGTGCCGCCTACCAGTGCCCATCCATGCCGCCTACCGGTGCCCATCCATGCCGCCTACCGGTGCCCATCCGTGCTGCCTATCGTTGCCCATCCGTGCAGCCTATTGGTGCCCATCCGTGCCGCCTATCGGTGCCCATCCGTGCCGCCTCATCGGTGCCCATCCGTGCCGCCTTATCAGTGCCCGTCAGTGCAGCCCCATCAGTGCCCATCAGTGAAGGAGAAAACGTACTTATTTACAAAGGTTTGTAACTGAAACAAAAAAAATATGTTTTTTTTTCAAAAAAAATTTGCAGAAAAAAAAATTGCAGAGGTGATCAAATAGCACCAAAAGAAAGCTCTATTTGTGGGAACAAAATAATAAAAATTTAGTTTGGGTACAGTGTAGCACAACCGCGCAATTGTCATTCAAAGTGCAACAGCGCAGAAAGCTGAAAATTGGTCTGGGCAGGAAGCTGTATAAGTGCCCAGTATGGAAGTGGTAAAAAAGAAAAACTGAAATATACCATGGTCCTAAGTATTCAGACCCTTTGCTGTGACACTCATATATTTAACTCAGGTGCTGTCCATTTCTTCTGATCATCCTTGAGATGGTTCTACACCTTCATTTGAGTCCAGCTGTGTTTGATTATACTGATTGGACTTGATTAGGAAAGCCACACACCTGTCTATATAAGACCTTACAGCTCACAGTGCATGTCAGAGCAAATGAAAATCATGAGGTCAAAGGAACTGCCTGAAGAGCTCAGAGACAGAATTGTGGCAAGGCACAGATCTGGCCAAAGTTACAAAAAAATTCTGCTGCACTTAAGGTTCCTAAGAGCACAGTAGCCTCCATAATCCTTAAATGGAGGATGTTTGGGACGACCAGAACCCTTCCTAGAGCTGGCCGTCCGGCCAAACTGAGCTATCGGGGGAGAAGAGCCTTGGTGAGAGAGGTAAAGAAGAACCCAAAGATAACTGTGGCTGAGCTCCAGAAATGCAGTCGGGAGATGGGAGAAAGTTGTAGAAAGTCAACCATCACTGAATCCCTCCACCAGTCGGGGCTTTATGGCAGAGTGGCCCGACGGAAGCCTCTCCTCAGTGCAAGACACATGAAAGCCTGCATGGAGTTTGCTAAAAAACACCTGAAGGCCTCCAAGATGGTGAGAAATAAGATTATCTGGTCTGATGAGACCAAGATAGAACTTTTTGGCCTTAATTCTAAGCGGTATGTGTGGAGAAAACTAGGCACTGCTCATCATCTGTCCAATACAGTCCCAACAGTGAAGCATGGTGGTGGCAGCATCATGCTGTGGGGGTGTTTTTCAGCTGCAGGGACAGGACGACTGGTTGCAATCGAGGGAAAGATGATTGCGGCCAAGTACAGGGATATCCCGGACGAAAACCTTCTCCAGAGTGCTCAGGACCTCAGACTGGGCCGAAGGTTTACCTTCCAACAAGACAATGACCCTAAGCACACAGCTAAAATAACGAAGGAGTGGCTTCACAACAACTCCGTGACTGTTCTTGAATGGCCCAGCCAGAGCCCTGACTTAAACCCATTGCTGGAGAGAACTAAAAATGGCTGTCCACCAACGTTTACCATCCAACCTGACAGAACTGGAGAGGATCTGCAAGGAGGAATGGCAGAGGATCCCCAAATCCAGGTGTGAAAAACTTGTTGCATCTTTCCCAAAAAGAATCATGGCTGTATTAGATCAAAAGGGTGCTTCTACTAAATACTGAGCAAAGGGTCTAAATACTTAGGACCATGTGATATTTAAGTTTTTCTTTTTAAATAAATCTGCAAAAATGTCAACAATTCTGTGTTTTTCTGTCAATATGGGGTGCTGTGTGTACATTAATGAGGAAAAAAAATTAACTTAAATGATTTTAGCAAATGGCTGCAATATAACAAAGAGTGAAAAATTTAAGGGGGTCTGAATACTTTCCGTACCCACTGTATATATACACACAGTATATTTTTACTCACCTAGGTGGATGCAGCATCGCTCCGATGCTGCATCTGTCCCCAGCCGGCTCTAAGACCGAGAACTGAGCGATCAAACACAGCTGATCGCTCAGCTCTCGGTCTTCAGGTTACTGTCTGTCACTGCTCTCTGCTCTGCCCCTCCAGCGCTCATTGGAGAGCTGGGTTGTGGAGGGGGTGGGAACAGCTGGCTCAGTTTCCCAGCAGCTTGCTGAGAGACTGAGCCAGCTGCCATTCCAGGCTGAAAACTGATCACAGAAGTGAAGAACGAACTGCACTCCTGTGATCTATAGGAGAATTACAGCCAAAAAAGCTTTGCCTATACTTCTTCTTTAATACACAGAAAATTAGAAACTCTTCACTAATTTGGACCTGATAACTGTTGTCACATATTTTAACAGTGATTCCATAAGAGTATACTATATTATACAATCTGATTATACCATCTTCTTTAGGTCTACCAACAATTATGCAATAGAAGGGCCTGTCTAATTTTATACAGACTGAATTGATTATATCGTTTTGGCCTCGTATTACACTAAATAGGTAAATTTAAGGGCGATTGTACAATCATACTTTAGTGTGTACACTACAGTATCTTCATGGTGGGTGGATGCTTCTTTCTACAGATTAATTTTCCAAGTGTAGCACCCATGGGTTTAGTCAGGGAGCTCCTCACAAATTTACTTGCCAGGAATAGTTATCTTGGTCGATTGATAGAGATCTATTGATTTCTCCCTAAGTTTGGCCTTGTTGCACTTTTCTCTTCTACCACTAGGTGGCCGGGTACTTTGTGGTACTAGATATGAGAAGGGCAACCCAAGGTCAGGTTATGAGTATATGGGGTATCTCAGCCAATGGCAGGGGTTTTCTTGAATCCCTTGGCCTGCTGGGAGAACCTATATATTCGGGGGAGGTCAGGTGATCTAGGTGCTGTGCCACCTGGACGGCTGTCTGTGTGGACGTGTTATCGTATTCCCCGGGGCTGCTAGGCCGGAGATTGGGCCTCTGGCTGCCAGGCTGTGTGAGGGCCTATCCAGAAGTCAGAGGGCAGCGCAGGGTTGGGATTGCTGCTTGCATTCCAACCAAAAGTGACAGTTCTGTTGGCCGGAGAACTTGTCAGTGGTCGGAGGTAGAAGGGGAGCTGTTGCCACAAAGGGACTAACCACCTTTACCAGGGACCACAGTGAGTAACTGAAGCAAGTACCGGAACCACATTCTCACCGAAAGGGCACGGTGGAAAATCGGGAAACTTCAGGCGGTGATCAAGTCAGGAACTTAACCCACGGAGGAGACGCTTGCAAAGCAGCCTTGTGAGTCAAGTCAGGGTCCTCGCCGGTTAGCAGGGGTGAAGCTTGAGAAGTATCTGGAGTGCCAAGCTAGGGACCCAGCAGGGACGTTTGGGTGACGCTTGAGGGGATACCACCGCAAACCCTTGGAGGAGCTCAAGGGATTCAGAGTCAGTGAATCAGTGGGTCTATTGAGAGACTGGGAGCTCAGTGTTGAAGAACTACAAGAGGCAGTTGTAGTGAAGCTAGAAAGGACTGTTACGTTTGAGTAAGGAACTGTTAAAGACTGTTACCATAGGAGACAGCAATCCTGCATGTGCAGATGTTGCTTCTTGCTAGGGCCTTTCCCTACACGGCTGTCCTCCTATTGAAGTCTCAGAGTCTTGTCAATTGAATCTGAAACTACCTAAGGGTGTCCTGGCCCTAACCCTCTTTCGCCCAAAAATACAAAAGGACTGTCAAAAGAAATAACATCTCTTTTACATCCAAGAAGCGTCTGGTGCTCAATGACTTTCACCATCTTTGCACCCACTATGCCTCACAACCTACCACATATTGAAGGATGTTGGCTAGCTTTGGCCTGGAAAGTTCTCATTAGACTGGACAAGGCCAGAGACCTTGCTACACAAGTTAATGGCAAAGTCTAGTGCCTGGTACACACAGGCAGTTCAACCCAGCGGGCTGAGGATCTCACTGTACTAACTATGAGATGTTAGTACCGTGATCTCCCCGCTGAGCTACTGTGTTCTGACAGGGGGGACTGCCCTCTGCCATAACACACCGATCATCGCTGGCAGATGTTGGCTGCCAGCGCTGATTGGATGTTGATTGGCTGCTGGATTTTCCGCGTGCCTGTTCGAAAAAAGCTGGACATTATACCAGCTTCTGTCGATCAGACTGCTGTACACACTGGCCAAATGTAGGCCAGTGTCTGTTGAATGGGTCGATATTTAGCCAGTGTCTACCAGCCTTTACTGCGCACCCTGTATCTAGTGCAGTTGGAAGCCCCCAAGAAATAACTTTATACTTCTCAACATTAAATCTCATTTGCTACATAATTGTTCAATTACTGCATTGAGGTCAGCTTGTAAGTTGGAGACATCCTGTAAGGACAATATTCCACTGCATAGCTTGGTGTCATCTACAAACACTGAGATTGTACTATTAATCCTAGACCCTAAATCATTTATAAAACATGTTAACAAGTAAGAGTCCTAACACTGAACCTTGGGGTACACCACTAATAACCTTAGACCATTCAGAGTAACAATTATTAACCACTACTCTCTGAATTCAGTCTTATAGCCAATTCTATCCATCTACAAACTGAATTTTGTACAGATTTTAAGTTACACATTAGTTGTGTGTGGGGAACTTGTAAAATGCTTTAGCAAAATACAAGTATACTATATCCACAGCCACTCCTTTGTTCACATTTTTGTTTGCTTCCTCATAAAAAGAAAGCAGAGTTGTTTGGCAACTTTGGACTTTCATGAATTCATGCTGACTATTGCTTATAATATTTTTTTCCAGAAAAAAACAAAATTTTAAGGTATATCCTGCATACTCGAAGAAGACATATCTTTGAGTCCCCCTCCTAGGTATCCTTGTAGCTGGACAGAAGTGAAAAAAAACTCAGCTTTTCTTGAGCTCTCCACTCTCTTTTGTTCCTCACTACTATGTCCTGCTTAAGTTCAAGTGATTGTGCTACATCTTGACCTGAAGATGACCACATCTGCCTGGAATGGCAGTGGCCTGTCATGGGTACCACGATTCTGTTTCTCAGGACTAAATGCTTGTGTTAATTTACCTCCAGGTGCTACACATGATTACACATTGCAGTACACTGTGCAGCTCACTTATTTTTGAATGGGAAACTGAAAATGTTTAGTCAGAAAGATCTCAGGCTATAAGAATGGCACAGTTAAACAGTGGCGTCGCTATGGGGGTGTGCGGACCACACCCAGGTAACACCCGCCAGAGGGGTGACACCATCAAGTAGGAAATTATATCTGACTACAATGGTGTCACCCCGTCCGAGACAGAGCACGGATCGGCACGCTGGCCCCGACCTTCTCATTTACAGGGACCAGTTTGGGGTGCGAACCGTGGACTGCCGGCCCCAAACTAGCCTGCCCTGCGCCCTGCAGGGCACTGTGGCAAGCTAGACAGAAGATAGCCTGATGAAGGGGGGGTGTTTGGGGGTGATACCATGTTTTACCGCACCAGGTGACACCACAACTCTAGTGATGCCACTGCAGCTAAAGGAGATTAGAGTATGTGAATTAAAATTCAGCCCCAAATATAATGCATGTAGCCACTTAAAACTGCTTTTCAGGTGGACAACATAATCACACATAATGGAATAAAGATTAAGTTCTACAGCTCTAAAGTGACTGCACATGCAAACTAAAAAAGAGCGTCAATATTTATTTTGATGTTTTAATTATAAAATTAAAGATTTTTTCTATTTCCCATAGTCTAACAAGAACATTTGCAATAAAAATGCAAGCACTGATGTTGGACAAGAAGGCCTGGCTCGTAATCTCTGCTCTAATTCATCCCAAAGGCGTTCTATCAGGTTGAGGTCAGGACAGTCCAGTTCCTTCACCCCAAACTCGCTCATCCATGTTTTCATGGACCTTGTTTGTGCACTGGTGCGTCTTCATGTTGGAACAGGAAGGGGCCACCTCCAAATTGTTCCCACAAAGTTGGGAGCATGAAATTGTCCAAAAATTCTTGGTATGCTGACGCCTTATGAGTTCTATTCACTGGAACTAAGGGAACAAGACCAACACCTGAAAAACAAATGTACATAGAAGAGCCGGCACCACTGGAAATTCAGTCTTCAATTTTATTGTTGAAGTATGACCATGATTAAAAAAAACACGCAAAAGAACACCTGAAAAACCACCCCACACTATAATCTCCCTCCACCAAATGATTTGGGCCAGTCCACAAAGCAAGTTTCATAAAGACATGGATGAGCGAGTTTGGGGTAGAGGAACTTGACTGGCCTGCACAGAGTCCTGACCTTAAGCCGATAGAACACCTTTGGGTTGAATTATAGCGGAGACCGCAAGTCAGGCCTTCTCGACCACATCAGTGCCTGACCTCAGCGCTTCTGGAAGAATGGGCAAACATTTCCATAGACACACTCCTAAACCTTGTGTACAGCCTTCCCAGAAGAGTTGAAGCTGTTATAGCTGCAAAGGGTGGGCCAACTCAATATTGAACCCTACAGACTAAGACTGGGATGCCATTGAAGCTCATGTGCGTGTAAGGGCAGGCGTCCCAATACTTTTCACAATATAGTGTATGTCTTCTGGGACCTTACCTGAACTTGGTGAGCGGGATTTAAAATCTTCTTTAGTAAGAATGCACAGGGCTCTTCCATTCAGTATAAACTTGCCGTCATCTGTTTTTTCGAGAGAGTATTCTTCTTCTGCCCATCTTAGCCAGTGGATGATATCCTCTTTACTCCACAGGGATGGATGAATTCCTGGAAACCAAAGTATGACTTAGTAAACTGTTTGGGATACCCTCTATCTCTGGTAACTACATATTATGTATTTTTTGCCACTAATATCCAATTTTGGTAAAAAATTTGAATTTATTATATAAACTTTTTTACAGCAAATCAATCCTCTGAAGAAGACCCCGTTTATGGGTCGAAACGCATCAGTAATTGTATACATACAGATGCATTTTGATATTTAATGCCGTGTAACAATTTTGTGTTTGCATTTTTTGTATATGTATTCATTTAACAATTTTCTCTGCCAGAGCTCATATTTTAACTGCTGTGACCATAATATACATCCACATTTAATAAAGCCAATACTTTTAACTAGGGATGAGCCGAACACCCCCCCGGTTCGGTTCGCACCAGAACCTGCGAACGGACTGAAAGTTTGCGTGAACTTTAGAACCCTATTAAATACAATGGACTCGAACTTTCGAAATCAAAAGTGCTAATTATAACGGCTAATATGCAAGTTATTGTCCTAAAAAGGGTTTGGGGACCCGGGTCCTGCCCCAGGGGACATGTATCAATGCAAAAAAAGTTTTAAAAACTCTGTTTTTTTCGGGAGCAGTGATTTTAATGATGCTTAACCACTTAAGGACCAGCCACTGTATATATACGTCGACAGAATCGCTCGTACAGGCACAATCACGTACCTGTATGTCCCCTTTAACTGCCCGACGTCGGGGTCATGCGCGCGCCGCCGGCGGCGCGCTCGCGACCCCCGTGCCTTCCCCGTGAGTCAGACCGCGGGTCCCGCGGACTCGATCGCCACAGGGATCCCCGCGATCGTCTCACGGAGGCATTGAGCTCTGCTCCCCTATTGACAATGTCACCGATCTCCGCTCTGTGTAATCAGAGCGGAGATCGGTCACGTGTCACTCATAGCCATGCCCCCACACAGTAGTAATCACTCCCCTAGGCACATTTAACCCCTTCAGCGCCCCTAGTGGTTAACCCCTTCACTGCCAGTGTAATTTTTACAGTAACCAGTCCATTTTTTTGCAATGGTCCCAAAAATGTGTCAAAAGTGTCCGATGTGTCCGCTATAATGTCGCAGTCACGAAAAAAATCGCTGATCGCCGCCATTACTAGTAAAAAAAATAACTAATAATAATGCCATAAAACTACCCCCTATTTTGTAAACGCTATAACTTTTGCGCAAACCAATCAATAAACGCCAATTGTGATTTTTTTTTACCAAAAATATGTAGAAGAATCCGTATTGGCCTAAACTGAGGAAAAAAAAGTTTTTTTGTATATTTTTGGGGGATATTTATTATAGCAAAAAGTAAAAAATATTGAATTTTTTTCCAAATTGTCGCTCTATTTTTGTTAATAGCGCAAAAAATAAAAACCGCAGAGGTGATCAAATACCACCAAAAGAAAGCTCTATTTGTGGGAAAAAAAGAATGTAAATTTTGTTTGGGAGCCACGTCGCACGACTGCGCAATTGTCAGTTAAAGCAACGCAGTGCCGAATCGCAAAAAGGGGCCTGGTCTTTATGCTGCGTATTTGCCTGGGGCTTAAGTGGTTAAAGTAAAAAAAAAAAAAGTGAAATATTCCCTTAAATATTGTACCTGGGGGGTGTCTAAAGTATGCCTGTGAAGTGGCACGTGTTTCCCGTGATTAGAACTGTCCCTGCACAAAATGACATTTCTAAAGGAAAAAAAAGTAATTTAAAACTGCTTGCGGCTTTAATGTAATGTCTTGTCTTGGCAATATGGATGAAAATCATTGAGAAAAATGGCATGAGTACCCCCCACCCCCCCACCCCTACCCCAGCCCCTTTGGGTCTTGTATGGATATTAAGGAGAACCGCGCACCCAAATAAAAAAAAAGCCCTATATACTCTGAACAGCAGTATACAGACGGTGCAAACAAGACAGGGACTGTAGGTTTGTTCTTAAGTAGAATCTGTTTGTAATTTTGAACAGGTACAGGCCTGCAGTGAGATGTAGCTGCACAAAGGTGGGATGTATATATATATATCTGTACTGATTATAATGCAGCTATCAGAATCAACTGCCTGCTGTGGTATTAATATGAGAAAAGCAGCAATTGTCTTCAGTTAGTTTTAGGTGAACACTGTGCAGAGGACACAGTACACTAACTGGAAATTCTAGCAGCTCCCTGCCTGTGGTTTTATTATGAGAACACCAATAACTGTATTCAGGTTACGCTTTAGGTGAACGCTATGCAAAGCACACAGTATACTAAGTGAAACACTTACTGCAGCTAGCACAATCACCTGCCTGCCTGTCACAGTATAGAGCAGTGATTCTCAACCTTTCTACTGCCGTGACCCCTTGATAAAATTTCCCAAGTTGTGGGGACCCCGAACAGTAAAATTATTTTTGTAGCGTGGGTTGTCAGCACCCAAGTCAAGGCAAGTAATTTGCGCCCCTAACCCACGGACATTTAGCGCTTCCTGAGTCCCTTCCACTCATACAGTATTAAAACCCCTTATGGTACATTTTAGGATGTACCACTCCCAATTTGTTCTCCTTTCTTTCCCTTTTATCTGTCTCTATCCTAATTTCTTGTTTTTTTCCCCCCCCATCCCTCTCTCTAGCCATCTTTCTTGTTCTTTCTCTTATTCTTTCTCTCCCTTTTTCTTTGTTCCTCCCCCTCTTTTCTTTTACCTTCCATGTATTCTCTATTTGTATTCCTTCTCTTGATCAAGGATTTGTATCTCCTTAGGTGCTCTTGATCAAGGCCATCTGCTAATCTGAGAACTGTAGTGAGGACTTTTAATGGCAACTATAATCGCAGCCTGGTAGTGTTACTCACTGTGTCACCAGCTATGTGGTGTCTCGCAGCAGTGACACCTATGCCAAAATCAGGAGATTAGGGTCTCCTCCGGCTCCTCCCACTTCACATTCCTCACCAGTCAGCTGACCTCTGGTCTCTTCCCCCGCCCATGCCGTGAACTTTTTGGACGGTTGCGAAGAGGCAGAGTGGGTAGCCCCGGACTCTAGGAACAGCCCAGCTGGGCGTGCACAGGCTCCAGGGACAGCCCTGTTGGGTGGCCGCAAAAAGGCTGGGATTGCGGTGCAGGCTTCAAAAACAGCCCAGGATTCGGTGACCCCTGGCAAATTGTAATTCGACCCCCGAGGGAGTCCGACCCCCAGGTTGAGAACCACTGGTATAGAGAATAACAGGAACGGATCTAGCTAAACTGAATACAGTGTATAAATATATATACAACACCTAGGATGCATATATATCCTCTACACACTGTAACTGCAGCTAACTGACTCGTCTGCCTGCTCTATCTAACTCAATATAAATGACACTGTCTCTCTCTCTCTGTAATCTCTCTCTTTAAACAACTCCAACACACTACACAAGGCCACCAAGCCGGCGGCCTTATATAGTGTGGGGCGTGTACTAAACCCACTGAGCCATAATTGGCCAATACCACCCTGGCTTTGGTCAATTACGGCTCTCTGTTCAGACGGCGCTGTGATTGGCTAAGCATGCGGGTCATAGTGCATGCTTGGCCAATCATCATCAGCCAGCAATTAATTATGAAAATAATTGTTAGTTCCAGCATCATGACAGCAACCAATAATAATTTTTGTCAGTTTAACTAAAATAAACAGTAATTTATAAAGCATTTTATTCTGCGTTTGACTAAATATAAACCCTTTTATAACTAATGTAAGGTTTGTGCTGTATATTTAACCACTAGAATTGCAATTATATCCTGAGTTATATGCTTTTATACTCACTGAGACTTCCAGGCACTTTACATATTACTTCTTCAATGAATGAGCAATGTGAACGGCGATGATCAAGTAGTCGCTGCTGAAACTGTGGCAGTACTGTTAACTTTGTAGAAAGCTTTTTCATTGGTCTGACCTGTTGAAATTAGCCATGATTAAATAAATTTGATGAAACTGTACACATAAGTTATTTTTAAAGATGAACTTTACCATCCTTAAAACAGTTTTCTAGAAATCCAGAATATGATCTATATAATCTTCATATGAATGTAATCTGCATTTTCTTTCCATTCCTTTTTAGAGCTTGTGTACATGGATATTCGTTTGCATGTAAACTGCTATTCTTCCCCAAACAAGTCAAAGTGAATGTGAAAGCAGCTTAAAGCAACAATTAAGCAACTCGGGAACAGCTCAAAACAAATCACTTAGGGTAGCTAACTAACTTCAAAGTATAACCAAAGGCAATCTTTTAAAATTTTGGACAGAGTGGAGAAGAAATTAGATTACCTGTCATTTTTTTATTGTTGTTTGTGCCCCTGTTAGGGAGATTTATGCCTCGTACACACGATCAAATTTTCCGTCGGGATCAACTTTGACGGATTTTTCCGACGGAATTCCTTGCATACACACTGTCACACCAAATTCCGATCGTCAAGAACGCGGTGACGTACAACACTACGACGAGCCGAGAAAAATGAAGATCAATGCTTCCGAGCATGCGTCGACTTGATTCTGAGCGTGTTTTTTTCTTCGTCCGATGAACGGAATTTCCAATAGAAATTTTTTCCGTTGGGAAAAAAAGAGAACATGTTCTCTTTCTAAATTCCGACGGAAAAAAGTCAGATGGGGCACAAACACGGTCAGAATATCCGATGAAAAAATTCTGTGTGACTTTTTCCATCAGAAATTCCGATCGTGTGTACAAGGCATTACTCTCTCTATTTTTACTTTTACCGTCATCACCAAGAGTAAAAGTGAAAGAAAATCCAAAATTTTGGATTTTCACCAGAACAGGAATGGAGGGAAAATCTATCAATGGTGACCCCAGGAATTCCCTCACTTTGGAGTGATTTCCTCTCCCTTCTTGTTTTGGCTATGGGACAGGAAGTGAAGAAAAATCTCCACAATGAGACACAGATGCCAAAAAAAACTTACAGGAGTTATAACCATCCAGTTAGTTTGGCACTGTCCTAACCAGGAGGGTAGAAGTTAGGATCTTTCCCGGTTCTTTTGCTTTTTGGTAGGTCATTTTGTTGTGTCTCACCCACCAGAGACCAAAAGTGGGTGAGAAATAGAGATCGCGAGCATGCAAGGCCAAGGATTCGTCAGTGTGTGTGGAAGTTCTCCATGGAGCCAGAAGGTTGCTGCTCATCACTATCGGGATGTGAAGCTATCATAAACTGGGGTTCACCCTGAAGACACCAGTGCTGGAATGTGCCTCATAAGGATTCACACTTCTGTGAGAGAGCTTTGTAAGGACTATGATTACTAGAAAGCACTGTTGCAGGCAGGGCCGATCCTAGGGTCACAGATGCCTCTGTGCAGAAATATTTCTGTCGCCCCCACATGAGCGTGGTCATCATACTAACCCCTCCCCTTTACAAATGTTTCTATGGCAACAACTCAAACACAGAGATGCTGCCCTAAGGAGTCTTTGTTACCCTGGGATCCTCCCATGATCTCTTAACAATAAACAAAATACAGGAAGAGAGTACTCTAATGGGACCCGGAGGGGAGTCTCGCTAACAGACACAGAGAGGTCTTCTGTTAGAGAGCCTGTTAGATAGAGCCCCCAGACATACTTCAGACTTAGTACAGGAGATGGTCAGAGACTGCAGACATGATAGAGGAGATGGCCAGAGACTGCAGACTTAATACAAAACATGGTCAGAGACTGCAGACATGATACAAGAGATGGTCAGAGACTGCTGAAATTATACAGGAGATGGTGAGAGAATGCAGACATGATACAGGATATGGTCAGAGACTGCAGACATGATACAGGAGATGGTCAGAGACTGCAGACATGATACAGGAGATGGTTAGAGACTGCAGACATGGATACAGGAGATGGTCAGAGACTGCAGACATGATACAGGAGATGGTCAGAGACTGCAGACATGATACAGGAGATGGTCAGAGACTGAAGACATGATACAGGAGATGGTCAGAGACTGCAGACATGATACAGGAGATGGTCAGAGGCTGCAGACATGATTCAGGATATGGTTAGAGACTGCAGACATGATACAGGAGATGGTCAGAGACTGAAGACATGATACAGGAGATGGTCAGAGACTGCAGACATGATACAGAAGATGGTCAGAGACTGCAGACATGATTCAGGATATGGTCAGAGACTGCAGACATGATACAGGAGATGGTCAGAGGCTACAGACATGATACAGAAAAATGGTCAGAGACTGCAGACATGATACAGGAGATGGTCAGAGACTGCAGACATGATTCAGGATATGGTCAGAGACTGCAGACATGATGGTCAGAGACTGCAGACATTATACAGGAGATGGTCAGAGACTACAGACTTGTTACAAGACATGATCAGAGACTGCAGAAATGATACCAGAGATCAATGCATCAAATACAGCCTACCAGTGCCCACCAAATGCAGCCTCATCAGTGCCCACCTAATGCAGCCTTATCAGTGCCCATCAAATGCAACATCATCACTGCCCACCAATTGCAGCTTACCAGTGCCCACCAATTACAGCCTACCAGTGCCCACCAAATGCAGCCTACTAGTGCCCACCAAATGCAGCATATCAGTGCCCACCAAATGCAGTCTACCAATGCCCACCAAATGCAGCCTTATCAGTGCCCACAAAATGCAGCTTATCAGTGCCCATCAAATGCAGCCTACCAATGTCCATCAAATGCAGCCTACCAGTGCCCATCAATTGCAGCCTATCAGTGCCCACCAAATACAGCCTACCAGTGCCCATCAAATGCAGCCTACCAGTGACCATCAAATGCAGCCTATCAGTGCCCATCAAATGCAGCTCCCAGAGCGTAAACATAGCTTGCCCAGAGACGCATATGTGCAGCATGTGGGAGTTAAAGCACAGCTTTTTGCTGCCACACATATGGGCTAGTGCAACATAAAGGGGTTATAGTGCATCTTACCCTAAATATATATGTTTTTCTATGTGGATGTAAGCAGGTTAAAATGCATTTACAGTAGTTGGTTTCCAGCAGCCGGCAAAGTCTGGGAAAGGGTTAAAGCACCTTCGGCCTAGTTCCCAGGCTTTTTTATTTTGGCTAGCCCATCTGGAAGGACCGCTAAGATCGGAAGTCGTTCGTTGCTGGTTGGTGGGTCAGTGAACAGTGAGAGTAGCGTGGAAGTGGAAGACGCTCGAAAGAAGACACCGGGAACCATGGACAGCATCCAACTCATGAACAATACGGACTCTTGCCTCGCGGATGTATGCCTGGGTCACAGCATGATGTTAATTGGGTGTACAGAAAGGACATGTTTTTGCTGTATTGTCCTGCTTTTTAGCAGTAAAATTATGTTAACTGTTCTGAGCCCGGTCTGAAAATATTCAATGGGGTGCGTGTTGGTTCTGACATATTCCAAAGAACCTGGCTCTGTAATTGCACTAAGGGGTGTGAAGTAACACTGCTGCAGAAAGGTTAACAAGACAGGGATGATGAGTATAGTTGCTATGGGCAACCAAGTGAAGGAACAAGCTACAACAACCAGTCGTTAAGCATGATACCTGGTAAGATGACAGATCCTCCTGTAGCAAGAGGGTTGGTGTTCTGGCTCCCACCCTTGCAGTCCATCTCCCTTGGTGACCGGGAGCAGACTAGCGTTACAGAGACCTATGGCCTGGTCACTGGTACGGGAAGGACAGAGTTAAGTGAGAGCATGCAGGTCCATGCTAGGTGCTCGAAGGAAACCCCATTCTGTTACTGGGAGTGAGGTAACAGGTACGCTGGACTGGTGGAGTGGGCACAGGCTCAGCACGTCCCTCCTAATGTTACAATTTTTGGTGACATGGAACCAATCGCTTTTCAGAGGAACTCTGTACTTTATTGCTGCACACAGTAAAAACTCATATCTAAGTCAGGGAACTGCCCTAATGTTTGATTCTTCACATGACTGCAGTCTCCGCCTGGTCCTGGCATTGAGGAGCATGTTCCATACGAGTGTTACCCCACATGCACTGGCACAGTAGACCTCGCCTACATGTATGTTCACATATATGTATTTTCTATATGATAGTCTCTATCATTTTCATGTACATTTTCCATCTGAAGTAACTGATTGATCCTGCCAGTCACCTTTCTTCCTTGTTCTAAACTCACTGCACGAAGCACAGAAGCTGATCTGTGCTTGCGTGGTCATTGCATGGTTTCATCCTTTGGCTGGCCATTCAGAGGTACCGGACACTGTGCAGACACACAGCATGCCAATATTGGGTAAAGTAAAGTCAGTACCACCATTGGCTTCAATTTGTTAATGTATAGAAATCTGATACTAACACTTCACCCTTCAGACCGACAATTCTGCCGTCCAAATGTGCCCCCTGTGCTCATTCATCCAGTGGAGGCACTCTAATACAGGAGGTGCATTACTGGCCAGATCAGAGGGAAACAGAAAACAGAGGGAAAAACTTCAGACTGATAATGCTGCTATCCAAATGTGCCCCCTGTTCTCATTCGTCCATAGTGGGGGCACTCTAATACAGGGAGGTGTGTTACTGGCTACAAACCAGGTAAAAACTGAAAATAGACAAAAAAAAAAAAACAATGCAGCCACCACATCTAATGGTTGGTAAGCTGCAATATATTACACTATTGGTTTAGGGATTAATAGAACTTTAAGTGTAAATTAAATATACAGGGGAGGCAACATAAACTAGCTAAAGAGGCATTTTTTTCTTGTCAAATTTGTTTATTAAATTTTCAAAATTACAAGCATATATTGTCAATAAACATAGTCACTATAAATAGTAGCAGTTAAGGAGAACACAAATTAGATATTTATATCAAGCTCCAGTGATTTTTGAAGGCAACAACAACAGAAGAGGAGAAAAAAAAACAGTAATTTAAGTTTAACATATGTTGACCATTATCTGGAGACTTGCTAAAATATATGCTTAGTGTTGAATTTAGTAATTACAAACCAGATTTAGTAATAATATATAACATGTAAGGTAATATAAGGATTTATAAAGAAAAAATGAAGGGTCATAAATTCTCGACCTCATATAATGTTGTTGTAATATATAAGGTTTGTATTGTTTCAAAGGAGCTCTAAAGCTGAAATATACTGATAAATAAAAAACATAAAAAAAAAAAAAAAAAAATGTTGCTATCATTTTTGCATATAATAACAATATATGCTAAGAAAGAAAAAACAACAAAAAAAGAGCTAAAGAGCGAAGATAGAAGAGAGGGAAGGGTAAGAAGAAGAGAAAAAAAAATAAAGATAGTAGGTAGAAAAGATAGAAAAGGTCGAAAAGGTCCCCGGGGTATCTTATTATGTTGGTCTGATAATATTAGTATATTAAATAGCTATTAGTAGTTATATTAAGAGGCATTTTTTTAAGGTTCAAATCAATACACAAATCTTTCTGAATCCTATTGAATTATGTAGCCATGAGGTATTATAGAGTACTAGCTTCAGAGAATAAAGTCCTAGATGTTAGTACCTAGGAAAATAAGTGATGTACTACTGCACAGCTCTGTATTCCAATAATTTTTCTTGGATAAAAAAGTACAATATATCAGATATGCTGACAGCACCATGATGAGAAGTTAATCAGAGCTTAAAGTCCGGTTCACATCAGAAAGTGATGCCAGAAATCTGCGTTTCACGCGCATTTCTTGCACCGTGTTCAAGACGCACTGCAGTTCTGATCTGCAGTGGGTGTCAATGTTAAGCTTTTGAAGAGAAAAATATTTTCCTGTCAAATTCCTAACTTTTGTTACTTCAGAAGTTACCCTGGACCTACCACCAAACAATAATAAACTGCATAATAATTCATTAATGGCAACTGAAATAGCAGTGCAGTACATCAATTTGGGATCATGCACAGTTGAACTCCACAAGGCAATATTGCTACACCATATAATAAAGATAACTGTATTTTTGGCAATGGTATTTTTACAGTGGTCAGATGCCCTCCCTAATACCCCTTCCACGGTAAAGAAACCTTATATCAAATTTGGACCAATACGGGACTATTTTTTCAACTCCATATAAACACTGCTCTTTTAAGAATGGAATTGGTTGAGTCTATCATATTGAAATCATCGGCATCAAAATACTTTACTGATGCTTAGCTACAAGTTCCAGTGTTCCCTAAGCACCAAAAGTGTTTGAGGTTTGTAATCAGCAGTCGCTATTACCAATTCTGCTGTTTGCCTTACGAGTTTACTATGCTTCAGTTATGAATGGACACAGAAGCGATCGGTACTAATAACTCACTGTGTTCATTCAGAACAAGGAAGTATGTCATTTACCGACCCCTTCCCCCCTCTCCATCTTGAAACATCCCCTGCAGCAGCTGGCGGGAGAGGAGAGAAGTGAAGCCGGAAGCATTGGTGGGTACACAGATGCTGGGGGTATCTGCACCACACTGGGTTATTAGGATGTGCCCAGGCCTATGGTTTCTACGCAGAGCTGTACCAGATTTTGCACTCTCCAGTTTTAGTAAATAAACCCCACTCGGTCTACCATGAATGTTTTGGACAGTTTGTGCGTTCCCTCCATTCTATCTTATTTTGAGAGTACTGCTCAAGACTCCACAGGAAGGAGTCAACGCCATCACCATTCTACCATTTTAGCTGAGGAAACTTTAATTGCCCCTCCTGTGGTGGATAAAAATGACTTAAATTCCACTCCCAGTGAAGTTTGAGCTATTTGTTCAGGGGAAGCTCCTGCATCTAAATCTTAAGCAGGAACCTCATGGCCTGCATGTTGAAGGGCACCACCTAACAGAGCTGCAGGTCTCATAAAAGTTTATAAAGACCTTGATGACGGCAAGAAATTTCTCATGCACATTAACCTGTAGGATTTGGAAAAAGTTTGCTTCCTTTGCTCCTAAAACAGGGATTTCCTGCTCACTCCCTCGGTGAACAATATATTAGATTTGTTTCAGCTGGGATTGGATTTGGGGCCACACTTTACATGTTCAAATGTTCATACTTCCTGCATTAACAAGATCAAAATGGTCTGTACAACAGATGGTTGAAAAGTTCATGAAAGCAGTAGCCATGATTTGCCTCCCATTCAGGTCACTCTTTCCCAAATGGGACTTGACATTGGTTCTGAAGATTCTCATGAATACTCTCTTTGATCCAGTAACATTCTAACCCAGTGTTTCTCAAATCCAGTCCTCAAGGCGCACCAACGGGTCATGTTTTCAGGATTTCCATTATTTTGCACAGGTGATTTGATCTGTTTCACTGCCTTAGTAATTACCACAGCCGTTTTATCTGAGGGAAATCCTGAAAACATGACCTGTTGGTGCGCCTTGAGGACTGGAGTTGAGAAACACTGTCTATGTGGATCCACTTTAAGGACTCTCTTCCCTGTTTCATTAGCCTTGGCCAGCCGGGTTTCTAAATCGACATGTCTTCTCTTCTAGGGAGTTGTTTTGTGTTAGTCTACCAGATATCATAATTCTCAAACCTGTTCCTACCTTCTTGTCTAAAGTGTTTTCATTCATAATGGGAAAACAGAAGTGCCAGTATTCAACCCTTGCAATCTTCCTAAGACTGAACAAGAATGGTCTAAACTGAATTTAGTACAGAATGTCTATGTATATTTTGGCTCTACTGAGGAAGCCCAATGAGAGGGTGAAACGCGAATAGAGGGGAGAAGCCGAGTCTGTGAGAACAAGCCAATGTTTTATATGTGCAGCGCCCCCCCCCCAATATTTGGGGGCGCTATGTGTCTATTTAGGGGTAGTCTGGGCCAGTAGTTGGGCTCAGACCAATTGATGTTTTATTATTGCTTCTGCTCTGGGTGTGATACTGCCTGGCAGTAGTGTTTCCTGTTGCCTGTAGGTGGCACTGTCACCCCCGGCATAGGTTAATTCACAGGGGGTATCGCAGCACCTTGGGTGTCCTCTCTCGGCAGCAGTGCAGTGGGCATGGTGAACCTGCTGTGCATGCTGGAAGAGGGTACATAAGGGGCAGACGCCATTGGGGTTGACGCATTCCGGGGAGTCGTTCCTGGGGACCCATTGGTCCTGTGTGTGCGCCTCGTGGCCCGTATGGCACGGGGTGTGCGTGTTCTGGTCCCGGCACCTTCAGCCCGAGGCCGCATCGCTCCTTCGTAGGCCCAGCTCTGCTGGCTGGGGCCTAGGTTCTCAAGACGGGATCCCAAAGCTACCCACCTGCGGGGAGCCACGGTTTAGGAAAGGAGTCCAGGGGAGGATCAGTCCCAGAGGAGACTAGCGACAGTACTGCTGTCTCGGGAAGAGGCCTGGAAACTCGCCTAAGGAGGGATCCATCATTACAAGCCCTGCAATACGCCAATCTGGCAACAAAGGTTCTCTTCATTATTGCTTGGCTGGGAGGTTTGGGACTTTTAATCCTGTGGCAGAGGGTTCCTGATTGTATCTTTAATACAAAGGAAAGATTGATTCGTGCTACATCTCGGTTGCTAGGACCGCTCATAAAGGGACTATCCGGGTGAGCAATACCCACTCAGGCTTGAGTGGCGAGGAGTGCTGTTTAAGTTTTGCGTGCCTGAGCCTTCCCCTGTGTATTTCTCTCTCGTGTCCTACTCTTCCTCTAAGTTACTCAGCAAAGAGAAAAATAAAGCCTAGCTGTTTTGGGTTTAACATGGTGTGGACATTGTCTTTTTCTGAAGACCTTTCTTACACCCCTGACAACAGAAGCCATGAGGTAATTCGCAGACCCAACAAAAACCAGCCGGTCCCTTAAATGGGGGTAAGTGCTACATATGCTTAGCTGATGTTTTTACTTTGTTGTTCACATCTCCACACCTAATCGCTTGATGCTTGAAAAGAGGCAAATCGTTTCAGGTTGTGTGGAAAACGTAACCTGGAGAGTACACCTACCTATCAAAAGGTTTTGCCTTATCCGGAGGAGTATCGAGCCGCAAGCAAGATTGGGAGTCATATCAGCGGTGCTAAACTCTGGAGCCAACGGTCTATCTTTCCATGAGGTGCCTGGGGAGGAACATCTAAGGGCAGATCGGCCCAATATCGAGCCCAATACTATCATCTGTCTGGTAAGCGGCCATTTTTATCAGCATATCGGATGTGATTGTATGAAGTTACTGGTAACCAACTCAATTTTCAGTTTCTTACTACATGATCTTCTGCACTGCATTTCTGTGTTTTTATACCACATGGACTAGAATAATTCACAGTTTTTCACAGTTTTTCATGGACTCATTAATATGTTAACCATCACCATGGCATTTTGGTTATAATGATTTGCAATGCATTTAACACCCAATTTCGTTCAACAGCATATTATCACTTTTTTGTTTAGAATTAATACTTATTTGATACACCTTTTAGGTTGCGCAATTGATCTTTCTTTTCCAATACTTATGAGCTCTATTCAGGCTAATTAATTTGCAGCGCCTACACATTCTAACAGTGAAGATTTAACCCTTTACCACATTTTTTCACAAATTATATTTTCTCAACCCACAATGTGTTCACTTCACATTTATGTAATATATTTTTTGTTCAATTAGCAGGGGGCAGCACGGATTTTTTACCTTTATACATATTTTGGCTGATCAGCCTCATTTAAACTAGAAGACAGTCTTCTTGTCTTTTCATGCTGGATTGTCAAGACCATCCAATTAGCAACTAGTTTATGGGTCAGTGGGCCTTCCACCTCCCTCTGAATTACAGGCTCACTCTATGAGGGGCATTGGAGCTCCATGCAAAAGCTATGCTAAAGTTCCAGTGAAGACCATCTGTAGAAATGCAAGATGGAGCACACCCAAGACATTCCTTCGCCATAATAATCTAGATGCCAGATTTGCCCAGTATCCTTGATATCATCAGTTCTCTCAGCTGCTCTATCTAAATAAATGTATTTGGTGTAAATTTATTTGGTGAAGCTAGTTCTGTTTTATAGTTCCCTCCTTTGTTGTACCTCCCTTTTATCACTGTACATTTCTCCATATTTTGTATGCCTCGTTCATTCCCTAACAGACTGTAAGCTTGGGTGCCCATTCCCCCCAGTGCACCCAAATACAAACTGAATCAGATCACACAACTGAACAAATGGACACAATATACACTTTGTACTGGTGCAATAAACAGCTGAGTCCAATATAATAAAGAGTTAAAAAGTTAAAACACACATTGCAGTCCAAAAACGTAATAGTCCATAGTACATCCGTGGGTGTGGAAGAAAGTGATTGCACATGTGGATGTCTGTCTAAACAGGGGTATGGTAGGCGGCAGCTGTCCTCAGAGTATAGCCAGCTCTGTGTAAGACAAGAAGGGAGGAGAAAAGGGGGAAGCGCCACCTAACTGCAGAGATTTAAATGCTTTATTAGCGCAAGGCTGAATAATACTAACAAGATAAAAGGTAGTTCAGGCACATAAGTACAAGGGTGAAGGAGATGTTTCAGCTTTTTGGCATCCTTAAGGCTTCTCTGTCTGGCTCTGTGGATGGATGGATGTTGTTCTGTGCGCCCTGTCGCCACCAGGAAGCAGGAAACAGGAACCAACAACTAGCGTGGAGCGGCCGAAAAATGACATCACTGGCCGCTGGTTGTTGGCTCCTGTTTCCTGCTTCCTGGTGGCCACAGGGCGCACAAAACAACATCCATCCATCCACACAGCCTGGAGAGAGACAGAGAACCCTTAAGGATGCCAAAAAGCTGAAACATGTCCTACACCCTAAAGCCTCATACACACGATCGGACTTCAAATAAACGTTTCCGTGGATTTTTGTTTGAAGGCCGTTGGCCGGGAACACCCATAGCATACACACGGCAGGACTTTTCTGCAAACTTTCCCAAAACTTTCCCAAAATCACATGTTTTTTCTGCTCTTTTCTGCTCTTTTCCGCCACTCTTTGGCCAACTTCTGCTATTGTTGGTTGATTTTAACATTGGTTCTGAGCATGTGTATTTGTACTTCGGACTAAATTCCGATGGATTTCTGTACACACGATAGGACTTTGCACGGTAGGACTTAAGTTGCCGAAAAGTTTGTTTATTTGCAGAGCGAACTTTTGTCCGATGAAAACCGAAAAAGTTTGTCAGATGGAGCGTACACATGGTAGGATTTTTTTGAAAACGTGCTCATTTTGAAGTTTGTTGTCAAAAAGTCCTACCGTGTGTATGGGGCTTTAGACTTACTGTATGTGCCTGAACCACTGTTTATCTTTAAGTGTTATTCGGCCTTGCGCGAATAAAGCATTTTAATCTCTGAATTTAGGTGGCGCTTCCCCCTTTTTGCCTCCCTTCTGAACAAATGGACAACCAGTTTAAAGCGACCCTGATGTAATGTTCAAATGAAAAATGTACCTGCAAAGAAGAAAGTAAAAAGTTACCTCTCCTGCCACACTACATATTGATCAGATAAGAAGCAATCAATCCCCAAAGTCTCTGCAAGATGACATTTTACAGCTGTCCGGTCACTTCTGCTTGAGGGCCTCTAAACACCCACTGGGTCCTAAGGTCATCAGGGTCATCATGTGAATGATGCAGTCCTGAGTATATAGCCTTTTCATAAGAATGAATGGAGACCTCATAAGGAAGTTCTCAGAGGATCAGAATGGGCTTGGAAGGAGTGCCAGGGGAAGGTATAATAGGAATTATTTACCAAAAGTAAATTTATACCTTCTGAGTATGGATATCAAGCCCACAGAAGACTTCAGTAATATGTATCAGATACAATTTTTTGTCATCTGCATATGAATGCCATCTTTAATAAAACATTTTCTTCAGTTTTATTTTTATTTTTATGGCCTGCTTAGATCTGTTCTTTGTGGTAGGGCATGATACTTTACAATCATTGGTGCGTCGTGTTGTGGTGCTATTTTTTTAGAATATCACCCCAGTGCACAACTACAGAAGAGGGCAACATACAGTGCATGTGCTGGAGTGCTGAGTAAAAAAAAATAGGGCTCTAAAATAGGGACGTTGCTAGGTGACAAAAAGACCCGGGGCTTCAGCCTGAAGTCCAAGGCCGGCAAAGGAGTGTGTATGTGGCACTTTTGGGGATTTTTTTTGGGCTGGGCGGTGAGGTTGCTTGCTGGTTGCTGGTTGCTGCCTGGCTTACCAGTGCCCATCAATGCTGACTACTAAACTCATCATTACACTGACCTACCTGACATACATACACTGACCTACCTACCTGACATACATACACTGACCTACCTACCTGACATACATACACTGATCTACCTACCTGACATACATACACTGACGGTAGTGACACACATACACTGACGGTACTGACATACATACACTGACCTATACATACACTGACCTACCTGACATACATACACTGACCTACCTGACATATAGGGATGAGCTCGGTGTTCGAGTCGAACGCATGTTCGACTCAAACATCGGCTGTTCGCCTGTTCGGCGAAACCAGAACTTTGTGGGCCGTTCGGCGCAAAATTCGTGTGACGCGAACGGCCCACAATATACTGCGCCATCGCAGTGCATTGCCGGCGCTGTGATTGGCCAAGCATGCACTGTGACCTTGCATGCTTGGCCAATCACAGCACCGGCAGCGAGGAGAGCCATAATTGGCCACAGGCAGGATGCCTGTGGCCAATTATAGCTCAGGGGGGTTTTGTACACGCCCCACACTATAAAAGGCCGCCAGCGCGGCGGCCTTGTGTAGTGTGTTGGCGTGCAGGGAGAGAGAAGGATAGGTAGGGACAGTTAGTGATATTCTTCGATAAAACCTTGTGCATTTACAGTGTGTTGGCGTGCAGGGAGAGAGAAGGATAGGCAGGGACAGTGTCAGTGATATTCTTTGATAAACCTTGTGCATTTACAGTGTGTTGGTGTGCAGGGAGAGAGGATAGGCAGGGAAAGTGTCAGTGATAATATTTGCTAAACCTTGTGCATTTACAGTGTGTTGGCATGCAGGGAGAGAGAAGGATAGGCAGGGACAGTGTCAGTGATATTCTTTGCTAAAGCTTGTGCATTTACAGTGTGTTGGCGTGCAGGGAGAGAGAAGGCTAGGCAGGGACAGTGTGAGGCCTCGTACACACGGCCGAGATTCTCGTTGAGAAAAACATGTCGTTTTTTTCGACGAGATTCTTGGACAAGAAACTTGTCCCGGCCGAGTGTACACACGCTCGTTTCAAAGAACCCGCGGTTCTTTGAAAGGAGTGTACGCGGTGACGTCATCGACTACGTCGAGCATGCGCTCGTCATATTCGATGCCGTCGCCGCCATCTTGGTATACCCTACGTATGCCTAGGAAGCTACCGCGCATGCGTCAAATTCATTTCGAACATGCGCGGGCTTCCGGGCGGACAGGTAAGTGTACACACACTCACTTTTCTCGTCGAGAAACACGCCAAGGAGAATCTCGACGAGAAAATAGAGAGCAGGTTCTCTATTTTCTCGTCGAGGTTTCTTGTCGGTTTTCTCGACGAGAAACACGCTAGCAGCGTACACACGACCGATTTACTCGGCAAGACCTCTCTGCCAGCAAGTTTCTTGCTGGTTCTTGCCGAGAAAATCGGTCGTGTGTACGAGGCCTGAGTGTTATTCTTTGCTAAACCTCCTGCACAGTATACACCTGAAGCTACCCCTTATTGCTCATGGTGTTCTGTTGTGTAACACAGACAGGCATCTGCAAGTAGTTACAGTGGGTGTAGGTGCCTCCTGCACAGTATACACCTGAAGCTACCCCTTATTGCTCGTGGTGTTGTTCTGTTGTGTAACACAGACAGGCATCTGCAAGCAGTTACAGTGGGTGTAGGTGCCTCCTGCACAGTATACACATGAAGCTACCCCGTATTGCTGGTGTATTTCTTTTGTGTAACACTAACAGGCATCTGCAAGCAGTTACAGTGGGTGTAGGTGCCTCCTGCACAGTATATGCTACCCCTTATTGCTCGTGGTGTTGTTCTGTTGTGTAACACAGACAGGCATCTGCAAGTAGTTACAGTGAGTGTAGGTGCCTCCTGCACAGTATACACCTGAAGCTACCCCTTATTGCTCGTCATGTTCTGTTGTGTAACACAGACAGGCATCTGCAAGCAGTTACAGTGGGTGTAGGTGCCTCCTGCACAGTATACGCTACCCCTTATTGCTCGTAGTGTTGTTCTGTTGTGTAACACAGACAGGCATCTGCAAGCAGTTACAGTGGGTGTAGGTGCCTCCTGCACAGTATACACCTGAATCTACCCCGTATTGCTGGTGTATTTCTTTTGTGAAAATCTAACAGGCATCTGCAAGCAGTTACAGTGGGTGTAGGTGCTTCCTGCACAGTATACGCTACCCCTTATTGCTCGTGGTGTTGTTCTGTTGTGTAACACAGACAGGCATCTGCAAGTAGTTACAGTGGGTGTAGGTGCCTCCTGCACAGTATACACCTGAATCTACCCCCTATTGCTGGTTTTCCCATCTCCCTGCAGGCCATTAGAATGTCTGGAATGCCAACAAGGAGAGGCAGACAGTCACGAGCCAATAAAAGAGGGCAAGCAGGCTCTGTGTCTGGGGGCAACAGTGCTGGTCATGGACGCGGTGCATTGTCATCAGCACGTGGCCATGGGACACGCTTGTCCTTATTTTCGGCAGCTGGACGTGTTGAGCCGCATCATGCCGAAGACTTGGTAGAGTGGATGACCAAGCCCTCCTCATCCTCCTCATCCTCTCTCACTCAGGCTCAGGGTACTGGCAAAGCAGCTGCCAATGCGTCCTCTTCCCTCGTATCAATGTCATCATCAGTCACTCCTTCCCTAGACCCACCATGTCCTCCTGAGGAGTCCCCCAAACTGTTTGAGCACAGTGTTGGGTACATGCTCCAGGAGGATGCCCAGAGTTTTGAAGGGTCTGATGATGATACCCAGCTAGAGGAAGGCAGTAGCATGAGCGTAGAGCGAGGGGATGCTAAAGAAGGACAGCAATCTGGCAGTCATGTTCCAGCAGCTGCAGCATACTGCCAGGTTTCCTCCAGTGATCAAGAGGGAGAGGATGATGAGGTCACTAACTCCACGTGGTGCCTGATAGGAGAGAGGAGGAGGAGGAGAATGAGGAGGAGGCACATCTCCAACGAGGCAGGATGCCCTCCGGGGGGGCCAGTGTAAGGGCAGCACACCGACTGAATCACACCGCAGAGCTCCGCCTGTGCAGGGCGCTGCCTCTGCGCGTTATTCCAAAAGTTCTTTGGTGTGGGCCTTTTTTGAGTCGAGTGCATCAGATCGCACTGCTGCTATTTGCAACATATGTCTCAAGCGTATCTCGCGTGACCAAAACATCAGCTGCTTGGGCACCACATGCTTGACCAGACATATGTTGACCTGCCATGCAGCTCATTGGCAAGCGTACCTTAAAGACCCACGCCAAAGAACAAAGCGGACCTCTCCTTGCTCCTCATCAGCTGGGATCTCCAACCCCACTATACCTTCAGTCCTCTCTGAAACCTGCACTGAGAGGAATGAAGGTGTAGAATTAGGTGTGTCACAGCCAAGTACTTGTGGGCACTCTGCTAGCAGTACACGTCCGATTGTACCAGGCAAATTTCCCTGCCCCAGCTGCTGGACCGTCGAAAGAAGTTTACTCCCAGCCATCCACATGCCCAGCGGTTAAATGCTAGCTTGGCTAAATTGCTAGCACTTCAACTGCTGCCTTTTCAGTTGGTAGACTCGGCCCCCTTCCGTGAGTTTGTGCAATGTGCGGTTCCTCAGTGGCAGGTTCCCAAACGCCACTTTTTCTCACGGAAGGCGATTCCGGCTCTCTACTGGCATATGGAAGGCAATGTCCATGCCTCGCTGGACAGGGCGGTCAGCGGTAAGGTGCATATTACCGCTGACTCATGGTCCAGCAGGCATGGACAGGGACGTTACTTTTCTTTTACGGCCCATTGGGTCACTCTTTTGGCAGCTGGGAAGGATGCAGGACAAGGTGGAGAAGTGTTGGAGGTTGTTCCGCCGCCATGCCTCCAAAATGCTACTACTGGTTGTGACACACCTCTCTCCTCCACCCCCTCCTCTTCTTCTTCCTCCATGGCCTCTTCCTGTGCTTTGTCCTCGGAACCAGCGGTGCTCCGTAGGCGTTCAAGGGGCTACGCAAGTACGCAGGCAAAAATATGCCATGCCGTGCTTGCCCTGGTGTGTTTGGGGGACAGGAGCCACACTGGGGCAGAGGTTCTGTCAGCTCTGCAGGGGCAGGCCGAGAGGTGGTTGACGCCACCAACCTCCTCTCCGCCCTCTGACAGGGACAACTGACCCATGTGCCCTGTGTGGCTCACGTCCTTAAACTGGTGGTGCAGCGGTTCTTGGGCAGGTAGCCGGGCTTACAGGATGTCCTGAGGCAGGCCAGGAAAGTCTGTGTGCATTTCCGCAGATCATATAATGCCAGTGCTCGGCTGGCTGACCTGCAAAAGGAGTTGAACCTGCCCAAGAACTGCCTTATATGTGACATGCCCACCAGGTGGAACTCAACGTTGGCCATGCTGCAGCAGCTGCACACGCAGCAGAGGGCAATCAATGAGTACCTGTGCGACTACGGCACCAGGACAGGGTCAGGGGAGCTCAGGTTTTTTTCACCACGCCAGTGGGCCATGATCAGGGATGCATGCACTGTCCTGCCTCCATTTGAGGAGGCCACCAGGATGGTGAGCAGTGACAGTGCATGCAACAGTGACACTGTACCTCTTGTCCACCTGTTGGAGCATACGCTGCGTGGAATAATGGACAGGGTACTTGAGGCAGAACAGAGTCAGGAAGAGGAGGACTTCCTTGCCTCTCAAGGCCCCCTTTACCCAGACAGTGTTCCTTCTGTCCCACCCATCACACAGGAAGAGGAGGAGGAGGAGGATTGTGTCAGCATGGAGGTGGAGCCTGGCACTCAGCATCAACAGCAGCAGTCTTTTAGGGATGATTTACAGTCCCAAGAAACCCGTGGACTTGTACGTGGCTGGGAGGAGGTGGCTGCAGATCATGTCGTCCTTAGTGACCCAGAGGACTCCAGGCCGAATGCCTCAGCTAACCTACGCTCATTCCTGTGCCCACCAAGAGTAACTGTGAGGGCTTACAGTGTTGTGGCAACACCGTCCACCACCACCACCAAAGGCCCAATTTTTCTGCCCCTGTTCAACAGGGGCATGCAATTACAATTCTTGATCTAATAATTCACAGCAGGGCCCATTCCTGCGCCCACCAAGAGTAACTGTAAGGGCTTACAGTGTTGTGGCAACACCACCACCACCACCAAAAGCCCAACTTTTCTGCCCCTGTTCAACAGGGGCATGCAATTACAATTCTTGATCTAATAATTCACAGCAGGGCCCATTCATGCGCCCACCAAGAGTAACTGTGAGGGCTTACAGTGTTGTAGCACCAGCACCACCACCAAAGGCCCAATTTTTCTGCCCCTGTTCAACAGGGGCATGCAATTACAATTCTTGATCTAATAATTCACAGCGGGGCCCATTCCTGCGCCCACCAAGAGTAACTGTAAGGGCTTACAGTGTTGTGGCAACACCACCACCACCACCAAAAGCCCAATTTTTCTGCCCCTGTTCAACAGGGGCATGCAATTACAATTCTTGATCTAATAATTCACAGCAGGGCCCATTCATGCGCCCACCAAGAGTAACTGTGAGGGCTTACAGTGTTGTAGCACCAGCACCACCACCAAAGGCCCAATTTTTCCTACCACTGTCCAACAATGGCATGTACCGTATTTATCGGCGTATAACACGCACTGGCGTATAACACGTACCCTAATTTTAAGAGGGAAGTTTAAGGAAAAAACTTTCAACAGCCCCTTTTACATTCCAAAGCCCCCCCCCTGCACATTACACAGACCAAAGCCCCCCCTGCACATTACACAGACCAAAACCCCCCCTGCACATTACACAGACCAAAGCCCCCCCCTGCACATTAAACAGACCAAAGCCCCCCCTGCACATTACACAGACCAAAGCCCCCCCTGCACATTACACAGACCAAAGCCCCCCCCCCCGCACATTACACAGACCAAAGCCTCCCCCCCCCCCCGCACATTGCACAGATCCCCGCACATTATGTAGCTCCCCTTTACATTACACAGTAATTTCCCCCTGCACAGTACACAGCTCCTTTACATTGCACAGCCCCCTTGCACTCCCAGGAGACCCCCCAGTCTCCTGGGTCAGCACTTTCAGCGTACTTAAGTTTTAAAACAATCACTGCCAGTCACTTCTCGTACATACTGTGTCACTGTTCTTTCCGGCTGGTCAGATGATCGCTCTCCTCTGTTTCATGTGACCGCTCTCCTCCTCCAATCTTAAACTACACTCGGAGGGGGAGGAGGAGCTGGAGGAGAGCGGTCACATGAAACAGAGGAGAGCGATCATGTGACCAGCCGGAAGGAAGAGTGACAATCTTAAACTACACTCAGAGAGGGAGGAGGAGCTGGAGGAGAGCGGCCAGAAAGAACAGGGAGAATTAGGTATGTGCGGGCTATGACACGCCGGCGGGCTGTCCCAGGGCTAGGAGAGGCGGGACGACCGGCATGACACCCCCCGCCCAATCCCCACCCACCCCGTTGGTAAAAAGAAAGCGATATCGGCGTATAACACGCACCCACAATTTCCCCCTGATTTTAAGGGGAAAAAAGTGTGTGTTATACGCCGATAAATACTGTAATTACAATTCCTGATATAATAGTTCACAGCAGGGCGTTCCAGCGCCCACCAAGAGTAACTGTGAGGGCTCACAGTGTTGTGGCAACACCAACACCTAAGGGGCCAATTTCTGCAGAGTATATACGGCAGGCCCCTACTTTCAAACATCCAACTTACAAACGACTCCTACTTGCAAACGGAAGAAGACAACAGGAAGTGAGAGGAAATCTACCCCTAGGAAGGGAAATTCTCTCCTGTAAGAGTTAATATGGGAAAAAGGTGTCTCCTCTCTACTGATGCTTTATCACCAATCATTGTTTCAATAAAAACCCCACTTTTCCAAAAACATTTGTCATTGGGACGGAAAGTGAGGTGAAATGTTCTGAACAGGTGCACATACAGCAAAACAAATGTTACAGGGGTGATAACCTTTCCCTATGTTTTCCAAAAAGCTTAAAAATAGATTTTTTGGCTGCAGCTACACTTAAAAATGTACCCGTTCCAAATTACAAACAGATTCTACATAAGAACAAACCTACAGTCCCTGTCTTGTTTGCACCGCCTGTATACTGCTGTTCAGAGTATATATGGTTTTAGGTATAGGGTTTTATTTTGGGTGCAGGGTTCCCCTTAATATCCATACAAGACCCAAAGGGGCTGGTAATAGGCTGGGGTAGGGGCTGTGATGGGGTAGCCATGCCATTTTTCTCAAAGATTTTCATCCATATTGCCAGGACAAGACATGACATTAAAGCCGCAAGCAGTTTTAAATGGCTTTTTTTCCTTTAGAAATGTAATTTTGTGCAGGGACAGTTCTAAACACGGGAAACATGTGCCACTTCACAGGCATACTATAGACACCCCCCAGGTACGATATTTAAAGGAATATTTCACTTTTTTTTTCACTTTATGCATCATTAAAATGACTGCTCCATAAAAAACGGCCGTTTTTAAAACTTCTTTTTGCATTGATACATGTCCCCTGGGGCAGAACCCGGGTCCTAAACCCTTTTTAGGACAATAACATGCATATTAGCCATTATAATTAGCACTTTAGATTTCGAACGTTCGAGTCCATTGTATTTAATAGGGTTCTAACGTTCGCGTGAACTTTCGGTCCGCAGGTTCTGGTGCGAACCAAACCGGGGGGTGTTCGGCTCATCCCTACTGAGATACATACACTGACCTACCTGACCAGGAGATAGACTTGGACATGTGTCCTGCAGCAGCTCAGCTCAGCCGTGGTGCGCGGTTTGCGGCGCGCCCAATGCCCATCATCACAGCAGGCAGCCAGTCACCAGAGGAGAGGAGAGCCACCCGCCTGAGCGGGCGGTTGGTGGCTCGGGGCTAACAATAGAATCAGGGCCGCTGATAGAAATAATGGGGCCCTGTACAGCCTACCTGATGGGGCCCCCTTCAGCTCCACCCCTGGTCCCGCCCCTGGTCCCTCCTTCAGCCCCACCCCTGGCCCCCCCATAGACCATGCCTTGAAACAAAGTCAATATGGCCAATGCCATATTGTGCTGCAGACAGTGCCACCCATGCTGCCAATGGCATAATGCCATTGGCAGCATGGGTGGCACTGTCTGTGCAGGCAGCACATGCATTATGGTATTAGCATCATGGGTGGCACTGTCTGCAGCACATTATGGCATGGGTGGCACTGTCTCTGCAGGCAGCACATGCATTATGGGCCATAACGCATGTGCTACCTGCAGACAGTGCCACCCAATGCCACTAATACCATATTGTGCTGCAGACCATGCCACCCATGCCTCGAATGCCGTAATGTACTGCAGACAGTGCCACCCATGATGCTAATGCCATAAAACATGTGCTATCTGCTGACAGTGCCACCCATGCCGCCAATGCCATATTGTGCTGCAGACAGTGCCGCCAATGGCATAATGCCATTGGCAGCATGGGTGGCACTGTCTCTGCAGGCAGCACATGCATTATGGGCCATAACGCATGTGCTACCTGCAGATAGTTCCACCCATGCCGCCAATGCCATATTGTGCTGCAGACAGTGCCACCCATGCCACCAATGCCATAATGTATAGATGCTGCTGCAGTAGTAGTAGATCTTGAATCCCCCTGTCCCAAGCAAGCACACACCTCTGTAATTGTTAGCCGGGCCCAAGGAGTCACTTCTTCCCTGATACTGCTGCTGCCTGGACTGGAGTGCGAGTGTCCACAAACTATTACAGTCAGATGCGATGCCGATGCCAGCTGCTTCTTTTTTGTCCTCTGCCGCCGCTGCTCACCTCACTGCTAATTCTCTCACGCGGAGAGAGAGGAATCACTTTACGGCGCCAGGGTAGGGTTGCCATCTTTTTGTCAAACCAAATCCGAACACTTTAGCGGTGCACGGAAATTTAAATTTTTTTTATTTGCAGTATACATTATAGAAATGTAAAAGACCTGGGACACCCTTTTGGGTGCCCCAAGAAGCCAAGAAGAGTAGTAATGTGATGCCGTGATGAACAGCGGGTGTGGCCAAAAGGTCAGTCTGTTCCCAGTACAATCCCCCAGGTCTGTTTCCCTGTATTACCCCCCCCCCAGATCAGTTGTCCCCCAGAATAATCCCCACCCAGGTCAATCTGTACCCCAGTACATCCCTCCCCCAAGTCAGTCTGTCCTGCAGTATAATCTCCCTCAGATCAGTCTGCCCTGCAGTATAATCTCCCTCAGATCAGTCTGCAGAGCAGTATACAGTACACACAGAGCAGTATACAGAGCAGTATACAGTACATACAGAGCAGTATACAGTACACACACAGAGCAGTATACAGAGCAGTATACAGTACACACAGAGCAGTATACAGAGCAGTATACAGTACACACAGAGCAGTATACAGAGCAGTATACAGTAAACACAGAGCAGTATACAGAGCAGTATACAGTACACACAGAGCAGTATACAGTACACACAGAGCAGTATACAGTACAAACAGAGCAGTATACAGTACATGCAGAGCAGTATACAGTACACAGAGCAGTATACAGAGCAGTATACAGTACACACAGAGCAGTATACAATACATGCAGAGCAGTATACAGTACACACAGAGCAGTATACAGAGCAGTATACAGTACACACAGAGCAGTATACAGTACACATAGAGCAGTATACAGAGCAGTATACAGTACACACAGAGCAGTATACAGAACAGTATACAGTACACACAGAGCAGTATACAGTACACACAGAGCAGTATACAGAGCAGTATACAGTACACGCAGAGCAGTATACAGTACACGTAGAGCAGTATACAGTACACACAGAGCAGTATACAGTACACACAGAGCAGTATACAGAGCAGTATACACACAGCAGTATACAGAGCAGTATACAGTACACACACAGCAGTATACAGAGCAGTATATAGTACACACAGAGCAGTATACAGAGCAGTATACAGTACACACACAGCAGTATACAGAGCAGTATACAGTACACACACAGCAGTATACAGAGCAGTATACAGTACACACAGAGCAGTATACAGAGCAGTATACAGTACACACAGAGCAGTATACAGAGCAGTATACAGTACACACAGAGCAGTATACAGTACACACAGAGCAGTATACAGAGCAGTATACAGTACACACAGAGCAGTATACAGTAAACACAGAGCAGTATACAGAGCAGTATACAGTACACACAGAGCAGTATACAGAGCAGTATACAGTACACACAGAGCAGTATACAGTACACACAGAGCAGTATACAGAGCAGTATACAGTACACACAGAGCAGTATACAGTAAACACAGAGCAGTATACAGAGCAGTATACAGTACACACAGAGCA
Organism: Rana muscosa; assembly: GCA_029206835.1. Lineage (NCBI taxonomy): Eukaryota > Metazoa > Chordata > Amphibia > Anura > Ranidae > Rana > Rana muscosa. The sequence continues at coordinate 470,827,910 of CM055117.1, read as the reverse complement.
GTATACAGAGCAGTATACAGTACACACAGAGCAGTATACAGTACACGCAGAGCAGTATGCAGTATACAGAGCAGTATACAGTACACACAGAGCAGTATACAGAGCAGTATACAGTACACACAGCAGTATACAGTACACACAGAGCAGTATACAGAGCAGTATACAGTACATACAGAGCAGTATACAGTACACACAGAGCAGTATACAGTACACACAGAGCACACAGAGCAGTATACAGTACACACAGAGCAGTATACAGTACACACAGAGCAGTATACAGAGCAGTATACAGTACACACAGCAGTATACAGTACACACAGAGCAGTATACAGTACATGCAGAGCAGTATGCAGTATACATAGCAGTATACAGTACACACAGAGCAGTATACAGAGCAGTATACAGTACACGCAGAGCAGTATACAGTACACGTAGAGCAGTATACAGTACACACAGAGCAGTATACAGAGCAGTATACAGTACACACACAGCAGTATACAGAGCAGTATACAGTACTCACACAGCAGTATACAGAACAGTATACAGTACACACAGAGCAGTATACAGAGCAGTATACAGTACATACAGAGCAGTATACAGTACACACAGAGCAGTATACAGTACACACAGAGCACACAGAGCAGTATACAGTACACACAGAGCAGTATACAGAGCAGTATACAGTACACACAGCAGTATACAGTACACACAGAGCAGTATACAGTACATGCAGAGCAGTATGCAGTATACATAGAAGTATACAGTACACACAGAGCAGTATACAGAGTAGGGCTGGGAAAAAAATCGATTTTAATCTTGAATCGAGTTTTGAGCTCAAATCGATTCAGTTTTGAAGAAAATCGATTTTTTTAGATTTTTTTTTTTTTTTCCTTCCCTTCAAAGTTTCCGTAGCAGGACTGCAGGGGGCGTATCCGGAATGGCACTGGGCAGCGTTACCCCAATTACATCTACTCGCTGCAGCCGCCGTCTGCCTACCTGATCAGCGTGTCATGCAGACAGACGGCGGCCATTGCAGTGTTCAAAAGCCGCGCCTCCCGAGTCCTCGTCGTCTGTGATAGGCGGAACACTCAATTTCACAGCAGGCAGTATTCAGCCTATCACGGACATCCTCTCATCCTCATCTGTGTTATGAGGATGACCATGATAGGCGGAACACTGAATGCTGGGAAATTGAGTGTTCCGCCTATCACAGACGAGAAGGAGGCGCGGCTTTTGAATACTGGAATGGCCACCGGTGTAGCAGTAAAATCCGTATACCATGAAAATCTGCATCAGGTACGGGCACAGTGATTGAAGCATGGGCACAGTGAGACACGGGCACAGTGAGGCACGGGCACAGTGAGGCATGGACACAGTTCAATTCAACTAAGAGTAACCTCAGGATTTTTTGTTGTTTTATTAGCTAAATCCAAATACAGTATTAATAATTTGGATGCTTAACAATCTTTGTTGCACACTGCAAAAAACAACAAAAGGTCACAAGCGCTAAATTGGTGGATAAAGAAAAAAATATAATGGATGATAATAATAATAATAAGAAAAAAATCCCAAATATTTTGGGAAGTACAAAGTATCCAAAAGGGGGAAAAAACAGGATCCAGCGCAGCAAGAAAAAATCCGTACCCAGAAGTACAAAATACACAACATGCACACAATATAATCCAGCGCTCATGGAACATACATTATTAACTATTGAAAACTCTTGAAGAATTGATAAAAAAGCTTAGTCCATTTATCACAATAAAGAGAGGGATCCAATCTCAAATGTGCAGAGGGCAAATGAATCTTAACTCTCCAGTTGCCAGTGGTGACAAACTTGTTAAACTTGCAGTGACATCCGTGGAGCAAGGAGGGGTTAAAAAAGTCAAAACAAAGCCTGTGGCATGATCTCCGTGTGAGCACAGTACCTTGAATGATGGACAACAGGCAGACCAGCGTGTGGAGGGCCCTCCAACCCAAAAGGATGCAGAGCCAGGATCGCAGCAAGGCTGGGACAGAAGGAATCACACACAGAGTTCCAAGAGTTTTCAATAGTTAATAATGTATGTTCCATGAGCGCTGGAATATATTGTGTGTTTGTTGCACACTGACTTTGTAGTTAGAGAAAGGGTCTGCCTTTGCAATTTTGTTTGTTGATGCACTTTAATTAATATAATAAAAAAAAAAATCGAATCGAATCGTAAATCGAGTTTTTTATAAAAAAATCGCAGATTTTTTTGGGGGGGAAAATCGCCCAGCCCTAATACAGAGCAGTATACAGTACACGCAGAGCAGTATACAGTACACGTAGAGCAGTATACAGTACACACAGAGCAGTATACAGAGCAGTATACAGTACACACACAGCAGTATACAGAGCAGTATACAGTACACACACACAGCAGTATACAGAACAGTATACAGTACACACAGAGCAGTATACAGAGCAGTATACAGTACACACAGAGCAGTATACAGTACACACACAGAGCAGTATACAGAGCAGTATACAATACACACAGAGCAGTATACAGAGCAGTATACAGTACACACAGAGCAGTATACAGTACACACAGAGCAGTATACAGAGCAGTATACAGTACACACAGAGCAGTATACAGAGCAGTATACAGTAAACACAGAGCAGTATACAGAGCAGTATACAGTACACACAGAGCAGTATACAGAGCAGTATACAGTACACACAGAGCAGTATACAGTACACGCAGAGCAGTATGCAGTATACAGAGCAGTATACAGTACACACAGAGCAGTATACAGAGCAGTATACAGTACACACAGCAGTATACAGTACACACAGAGCAGTATACAGAGCAGTATACAGTACATACAGAGCAGTATACAGTACACACAGAGCAGTATACAGTACACACAGAGCACACAGAGCAGTATACAGTACACACAGAGCAGTATACAGTACACACAGAGCAGTATACAGAGCAGTATACAGTACACACAGAGCAGTATACAGAGCAGTATACAGTACACACAGAGCAGTATACAGTACACACAGAGCAGTATACAGAGCAGTATACAGTACACACAGCAGTATACAGTACACACAGAGCAGTATACAGTACATGCAGAGCAGTATGCAGTATACATAGCAGTATACAGTACACACAGAGCAGTATACAGAGCAGTATACAGTACACACAGAGCAGTATACAGTACACACAGAGCAGTATACAGAGCAGTATACAGTACACACAGCAGTATACAATACACACAGAGCAGTATACAGAGCAGCATACAGTACACAGAGCAGTATACAGTACACACAGCAGTATACAGAGCAGTATACAGTACACCCAGAGCAATGGGGGAAGAGGGGGTGACTCACAGTTGCAGAGAAGGAGGAAATTGTGCACAGCTCCAATGTCTGTGATGGAGTTCTGGGCAGACTGTCACTGCTTCTTCTACTTCCTGTGTTCTCCATGCTGCTGAAACTTCTTTCCCTTCACTCACTGCACTGGGACAGACAATCCTGGGCTCTGCACAAGGGGGAGGGTGTGGAGGATCCACAGTGGAGGCAAGAAGTATGTGCAGGGAGTATCGCCCCCTTCCCTTATTGGTAAAAGCTGTGGAAGCTGACAGTGAGGGAGAGGAGGATTGGTGCTGCGGGGCTGTCACTGTGTCCGGTGGGGGACGAACTCTGATCGGTCATGGCTGGAGGATTTATTAAAAAAAATGTAACTTTAATTACTTAACTGTTCAGGTTGCCTGGGCACCCCTGCTGGCCAGGCGCGGTACAACAGGGCCAGTTGTACTGGCCTATCAGCGGCCCTGAATAGAATGCTGCATGCCCGAGACCTTTTCGGGGACCCATTAGTGGGTCCAGCACCCCCAGCACCCCCCCTCCCGACGCCCCTGCTGTCTCTGCTGTCAGCTCATTTAAAATCAATGGGCTGCCTTAACTGGTAGCATAGTGTGCACAGACCCATATGGTTTGAGTGCATGACAATGACATTAAAATACTGCTTATTATTGACAATGGTGCCATTTACATCTTAGTGTACTGCTGTGCATGTAAAAAATACTTGTTTATATATGTCATTTTGGAGCATAGTCCATAGATAGCAGTAAAAACATGTTGCAATAAACATTAACAAATTAAAGTGTGTTCAATTATAAAAGTCTATTGCTAGTTCAATGTTCAACAATTTTACTCCGAACTGTCATAATATGCTAATAAAGCAAACTATATGTAACAAAACGTTAATAATGTTAAAAGCAAAGTAAAATGTTATTTCCATAGAGGCATAGACCCTGAATAATTTCCTCTTGAGATGATTAGAGATGTGTTTGGAAGACCTTCATTGGTCATGTCCATAAGGATGCAGTTACCATGTACAAAGTACAGTGCTTGTCATTTCATCAGTGGCAGTGCGTCCATAGAGGGCGCCGGAGCGCCGCCCCCTTTTGCTCCTGCACCGCCACTGAAAAACAATACATACATTCATGCATTGCATGAATGTATGTATTGTCGCCGCTGCCGCCCACTATTCAGATGGCCGGCCCCCTGGCGAGCGCTGGCCATCTTAATAACGGCAGCTGGTTGGCTGTGGAAGTGTCTATCAGAGCCAGCGCATCTCAGCCAATCAGGTTCACCGGATCTGGTTACCGGTAACCTGATTGGCTGAAGCAACATCGAGGGCGAGACTACAGCGAGGGATCGTGGAGGAGGATCCGAGGATGGCTGACCGAGAAAGGTAAGTTCCAGGCGGGGGGGGGCATTCTGGCGCCATTTTAAGGGCAAACTGGTGGCAATTGATGGGCACAGTGGCGACAATGGCATGGCACAGTGGCTGCGTTTGGCATGGCACAGTGGTGACAATTGATGGCACAGTGGCTGCGTTTGATGGCATGGTACAGTGGCGACAATTGATGGGCACAGTGGCGACAATTGATGGGCACAGTGGAGACAATTGATGGCACAGTGGCTGCGTTTGATGGCATGGCACAGTGGTGACAATTGATGGGCACAGTGGCTGCGTTTGATGGCATGGCACAGTGGCTGCGTTTGATGGCATGGCACAGTGGCTGCGTTTGATGGCATGGCACAGTGGCGACAATTTTATGGCGCAGTGGCTGCGTTTGATGGGCACAGTGGCTGCGTTTGATGGGCACAGTGGCGGCAATTGATGGGCACAGTGAGGCTGCAATTGATGGGGTTTTTTTTTTCGTTTGTTTACATCCCCCCAAAAATTTTGAGCACCAGCCGCCACTGCATTTCATATTACTATATTCTGTTCTTTAGCAAAAGATTAATGTGATCTCACACTCAGCAGTATAGAGTCTAGGTGTCTAAGCTGCAAGCCATGCTGTATAATTGCTGTATACATGGAGACCAGAGGCTCTACGGCTTTATGCTATTTACTGAGGGCTTAAAGCAGTATTAAACCCAAAACCAAAAATGTAACCAATCTTACCAATCATTAGATGTGGTGGCTGCTTTAGTTTTATTTATTTTTTAGGTTCTTTTCCTTTTTGTTTTCACCTGGTGATCTGGCCAGTAACACACCTCCTGTATTAGAGTGCTCCCACTCTGGATGAAGGAGCACAGGGGCACATTTGGACAGCAGCATTGTTAGTCTGGAGGCGACGGGAGTGATAGATGTACTAGTAGATTTAGATAGACTAACAAATTGAAGCCAAACGCTTGCTAATGCTTTATAAGGAGTTAGCACAAATGGGGATAAAAGTTTTACGTAAGTAAATAAAAGCTGACCATTGTAAGCACCCCTGTCAGTAGTAAATCGTTTGTCTCAACCCTATAACTGCTGCACCTGCTTGTTCTGTTGAAAGTCAACAGATTTATTGGCCAGATCACCAGGTGAAAATAAAGGAAAGAAAGCCCAAAAAAAGAAAACGAATGTAGCCATTACATCTAAAAATTGGCAAGCTACAAAATACCGGTAATCCTTTTTTGCTTTTGGGTTTAATACCCCTTTATGGACTGATAAACTGCACTATATTAAATTTTTGAGTTTATTACTGCTTTGAAGAGGAACTGAACTCTGAAATCTGTGCTCAAAAAAGCAGGCAGAGGGCAAAGGATTAGTCACTAAAAGTACCTGTGGTCTCCCTGAAGCTGATCTTTCCTATTAAGCCTCGTACACACGGCCAAGAATCTCTGCAGGAAAAAACTTGTCGTTTTTCTTGACGAGATTCTTGGACAAGAAACTTGTCCCGGCCGAGTGTACACACGGTCGATTCAAAGAACCCGCGGTTCTTTGAATGGAGCGAACGCGGTGACGTAATCGACTACGACGAGCGTGCGCTCGTCACATTCGATGCCGTCGCCGCTATCTTGCTACACCCTACCTATGCCTAGAAAGCTACCGCGCATGCATCAAAGTCATTTCGAGCATGCGCGGGTTTCCCGGAGGACAGGTAAGTGTACACACACACTTTTCTCGTCGAGAAACATGCTGACGAGAATCTCGGTGAGAAAATGGAGAATCCTGACGAGAAAATAAAGAGCAGGTTCTCTATTTTTCTCGTTGAGATTCTTGCCGGTTTTCTTGACGAGAAACCTGATAGCCGCGTACACACAACCGATTTACTCGGCAAGAAAGCTCTGCCAGCAAGTTTCTTGTCGTTTTTTGACGAGAAACTTGGTCGTGTGTACGAGGCTTTACTAACTAACCCTGCCTTGTTTTTCATTGTGTTTCTGTTTAGAGGTGTTTTTGGTAGAGGCAGAGCTTTACTTCCTCATGTCAACACTCACATACCAGGAAATGTATTGCAATATTTCAGAAATAAATGAAGACAAAATGTACATTTTTTTTACAGTAATTACTTTTGAGTTCAGGTCTGCTTAAGGCTTACGTTTTACAACCTCTCCTGAACTATTTAACTTGACAGATAGTAACCGACGTTTAAAAACATCCATTTCTTTCTCGTACATCACGGGACACAGAGCGACATAGTCATTACTAATGGGTTATATAGTTACCGTCAGGTGCTGGCACTGGCAACTTCCAAAACCGGAAGTACCCTCCCCTATATAAGCCCCTCCCATCCGGGAGCACCTCAGTTTTTTGCCAGTGTCTAAGGTGTTGGCCAAGAAGAAACATGTGTTTTTCACTGAGCTTGCGTACAGGTTCTTTTGGGCCTCAGTAAGCTATTCCGGATCCGACCAAAAAAGCTTCATAGCTAAACGGTCGGTACCCGGGCCTTGCAGAGAAGAGCAAGGTTCTGCCTGTAATGCTTCTCTTAGGAGAGCTGGACCCTGGGATCCAGAGCTCTGGTCATACCCACGACCAAGATGTTTTCTGTGCAGGGTGCTATACAGGTCCAGGGGAGTGGAATCCTTGGGAACCCGGTCCCTGAAGGTTTGATTACAATGCCTGCCGTGATAGGTGAAGTTTGGGCTTTTGTGACAATGGTTACCTCGATTACTCCGCAGAATCAGGGTAGAAAAGAAACCAGTGATTCCGGTGGCTCCAGCGTGGCCCCGAAGAGCGTGGTACGCGGAGATTGTAAAATTTCAGTGGGGAGTCCTTGGACTCTCCCACGTCGTCCGGCTTTCGCAAGGACCGATATACCACCCTTCCTTACCAGCCCTAGGTTTGACGGCCTGGCTATTGAAGCCCACATTCTAAAAAAGAGAGGGCTCTCTAATGCTGTGGTATCTACCATGATCAATGCCAGGAAGCCGGTATCCAGGCAGATCTACTATAAAATCTGGAAGGCGTACATCGCGTGGTGTGAGGCCAAGAAATGGCATCCACATAAGTACGTAATAGGTAGGATTCTGGACTTCCTACAGTGGGCTGTAGATAGGAAGCTTGCCTTGAGTACTATCAAGGGTCAGATTTCGGCCTTGTCAATATTTTTTCAAAGGCCCTTGGCTTCGCATTCACTAGTCAAAGCCTTTATACAAGGAGTGATGCGTATTAGGCCTCCGGTTAATATTCCCATATGTTCATGGGATCTAAACTTGGTTCTGTCGGTTCTACAGAAACAACCATTTGAACCATTACAGCATATTTCCTTGGTGCTTCTCACCAGGAAATTGATTTTTCTAGTAGCCATTTGTTCGGCTAAAAGAGTATCGGAATTAGCAGCTATGTCCTGTAAGGAGCCATATCTGGTTATCCATAAGGACAGAGTAGTGTTACGTCCTCATCCAGCCTTTCTTCCTAAGGTGGTATCGAGGTTTCATTTGAACCAAGATGTGGTTCTTCCTTCTTTTTTCCCCAAACCTACTTCGGTAGAGGAAAAGTTATTGCATTCTTTGGATGTAGTAAGAGCAGTTAAAGCTTATCTAAAAGCCACTGCTCAGATTCGCAGAACGGATACTTTGTTTATTCTGCCGGAAGGCCCCAGAAAGGGTCAGGCAGCGTCAAAGTCTACTTTAGCCAAGTGGATTCGACAGGTCATTATGCAAGCTTATGGCTTGAGAAGGAGACCGCCTCCGTTCAAAGTTAGAGCGCACTCCACGAGAGCAGTTGGAACTTCATGGGCAGTGCATCACCAGGCCTCCCTGGCTCAAATCTGTAAGGCCGCAACATGGTCTTCGGTACACACGTTTACTAGGTCCTACCAGGTGGACGTTAGAAGTCAGGAGGATGTCGCCTTTGGGCGCAGTGTGTTGCAGGCCGCAAAAGATCCTCATGTCTGATAGCGCTCAGCTTATATATGGTGTATCCCCCCCCTCATTTGGCATTGCTTTAGGACATCCCATTAGTAATGACTATGTCGCTCTGTGTCCCGTGATGTACGAGAAAGAAAATAGGATTTTTATAACAGCTTACCTGTAAAATCCTTTTCTTGGAGTACATCACGGGACACAGAGCTCCCGCCCCTCTTTGGGGACACTTATTGCTTTGCTACAAAACTGAGGTGCTCCCGGATGGGAGGGGCTTATATAGGGGAGGGTACTTCCGGTTTTGGAAGTTGCCAGTGCCAGCACCTGACGGTAACTATATAACCCATTAGTAATGACTATGTCGCTCTGTGTCCCGTGATGTACTCCAAGAAAAGGATTTTACAGGTAAGCTGTTATAAAAATCCTATTTTTGTAGCGTTTAGCCGTGTTTGCATTTAGAAGCGTTTTTTTTTTTCAAATGGTCAAAAATTAAAAATGCCTGTAAACAAAATGCAGCTAAACGCAAGTTACCATGTTTACACGCGTTTACAAGCTGTTTACACGTGTAGCGCTACCCCCAGTTAAGAGAGCCGCTGGTTTTGTTTTGGGCCCTTTAGTGCATCGCTGTCAACCCCTGGCAATCGGCTCTAACCTCCCGTGGCACAGCTAGTGATAGTGGGATAGGACCGCGTGACCGCAACTGTCCCCCCACTTTGAATCTTTGGTCCCCAAAGACATCTAACATTTTTAGATCTGCAAAACATTTTAGCTTCAATGCGGTTGCATAGGATTGACAGAGGAGCCTCCCACCAATCATCATATGATGGGGAGCTGTCCTGTCCACAGGTCGCTTCAGTGGGGGCGACCTGTCTAACTGTGCCAGGAAGTGAGTTGGGGTTGCCCTCCACCAAATGTACAGTGGAGGGACCAGATGTGGTTATGGTCCTTCTTGAGGTTAGGACCGTGTCTTCGGAACTTTCTCCCATCTGATCATGAGTTAGTTTCCCGGGGAGGATGAATGACTCTCTTCCTTCTCTTCTCCCTGGGAGTCACAGTCTCAGCTACTCTTGGTTCTTCCTCTGGTACTGAAGCAGGAACCTCTTCCGGTAGTGAGGGTATGGGATCACATCTGGGGACAGCAGGGGCTAAAAGCCGTTTCACCAGATCGGTATTGGTCCCAACGATGAGAGAGCTTCTTGAGGGCCCTGGCAGCCAGGGACAGACAATGGCCAGTGTCTCAAAGTTCTGCGGCTCCCCAGCCCTCAATGGATCACACGACAACTTGATCCGCACACATCCATCACAAGAGTACTCTTCTGCTTGGATACCCTGAATCTTGGTGTCTCCCATCTCTTCCAGGGGCAGGTATGCTAGGTACTTCTTGTAAAAGTCTCTGGTCATTAGGGTAACCTGAGCACCTGTATCAAGGATGGCTCTGGTGTAGATCCCTTCGATCAGAACAGGCACTACAGGCAGAGGACCTACCAATTGGGTAGCAGTCCTTTTGGAAACACCTGTAACAGCAGGCTGGCATACTTGGACTTGTGCTCTCTTCAGCTTCCGGCGCTGGGAATGCCATTTCTGGCGTTGTTTGGAAGGCTGATAGGCGTTGTTCACTGAGATGGCATAAACTGCAGGTGTCCTCCACCGTTCCCTCGCAGGTTCAGGGAAAGTTATTTTTGAAGGCCCGGATCTTCTCTCCATTCTTGGGTCACTTCTCTGAGGCCTCCGCCAGCCTTCTGTCTCCATTCATGGACTTGGACATACTCGCTGGTAGTGGCCTACACCTCCACAGTTTTGACAGATGTCTTGCTTCGTGGGCTTTTGGGCGGACAATCCAGTACTTTCTGCCATCAATTTGTTCATCATCTCCGCCAGCTGGGACACTTGCACCTTCAGTGTGTCTATCTCAGACCTGACATCCAGTGACCCGGTCACCATCTCCATTATTTTGGACATCTGAGTCTTCAGAACCCCAAACTCTGGATCTCTGTCGGTTGTGCTTGCTGCCAGTACACTGAGTTCCCGAGTGTCTGAGGGGACATCTATCTGCTGTACTTTGGCACTTGTGGTGCTAGGAGGTTGAAGTTTCCTCTGTTTTTGGTCCCTCTCAATCTCCATCTTATCTGCTTCATTCACTTTCTCAATGAGGACCTCATCCGGAGTTGAAGGGTCTTCCAAATGTTGCTTCAGTTGTAGCTTGATATAGTTACTCCTCAATCCCGCAGTCACAGATCTCCGGAATTTCTTTTGGACTAGCTCGGCTCCAAAATGCTCCCCAGTTCCTTCTTCCTTGGATGTGGACAACAGGCGGTCCTTGAGCTCAATGGCCTGGAATAGGAAGTTCTTAGGGGTCTCTCTACTATCCTGGGTCATATTTATCAGTCGATGAAATAACTCAGCGGCATCTTCCTCCTCATAATAGCTTTTCAGTATCCTCTTTAGCTGGTTCAGGGTCAATCCACTCTTCCTCTCTAACATGCCCCTGACACTTGAACCTGGGCTGATGGCATGGATTACAGCCTCTCTAATGTCAGATTCCTGATATCCTTTCTGTAGCCCCAACTCTATTTGGTGTAGGAGGCTGGTGTAGGACAGTTTGTCCTTCTGCCCTCTTTCTCCTATCTGGCCGTCAATGCGGAAATCCTTCCGGATGGTTACTTCCTGCAGGCGGCCCTGAGCTCGTTTCTTCAGTACCTTCCCAGGTTTGGGCGTTATCTGACCATCTTTCTGATCCTCAGAAGCGACACGTAACCCATTAATGCGTTCAGCTATCATACTGGAAGTCTCCTGAAACCTCTCTTGTATGTCACGATACTGTCATTTCATATCAACCAGCTGTTGTTCTGCCTGCGATTTAACAGCAGCCCCTGCTTTCCTGTCCAAGGGTTCTAACTGCTTCTGACAGGGATGTGTCAGGTGGAACTCAGTCTTTTCGGACAATTTTATACTGGCACCGTGGAAGTTTTCAGGGACATCCTGTCCCCACTCTATCAGTGCATAGGTGCAGTTGGTCCTTGGGTCTGGTCTCACTGCGACCACATAAGCCTTTCTATCCGGGGATAATGTTTGTACCACCTCTTTAATTCGTTTCTCTCTCCAGTCACTCCCTGGAAGTTCAATGGCCACGCTCGCTTCTGAGCGTGTCCCTTCTGCTTTGCACCATTGGACTACTTTGATGGGGTCCATGCTGGTACTTCTGACCGGCTTGATTGCAGGGGGCAACGTACAGGGATCCCGGACGAGCCCCCACGTGTAGCGCTACCCCCAGTTAAGAGAGCCGCTGGTTTTGTTTTGGGCCCTGTAGTGCACCGCTGTCAACCCCTGGCAATCGGCTCTAACCTCCCGTGGCACAGCTAGTGATAGTGGGATAGTACCGCGTGACCGCAACTGTTGGTGACGCAGTCCTATAACAAACATACACAGAATATACTTTAAAACTCCTATTAAAGTAAGCAAAACTGACACCAACTGTACTTTACCCAGATACTTTACTGATGCTAATGGGCAAGTAATTAAATAACAGTATAACAAGTTGCAGATCCCTGCAATAAATAGTAATAAAGATAAACAGAGTAATCAGCATAATAAAGTATTGCTATGCAACTCTAGCGCTGCCCTTTTGCAGCTACTTCCCCTCATGGGCAGACTAACACCCAGTAATGTCTACCTATGCAGTCAGGCCTGACTGATCTAAATGGAAGTTCAGTGAAACAATATTCGCTAGCAATCTTTCAGTGGTGCACTTGAAGAACAACTTTGTAATCCCAACGAATAGTAAAGATAAAGTATCTGTCTTTAAACAGCTCTCACCACCCGGACAAGTCCAAGTCCGTTTCCTCCGCCGATTCGTCTGGGAACAGGAATCCACCGTCATCCAAGTCTTCAATCCTTCTGGTGTACTGCAGCAAGGAGGAGAAGATGTCTCTAAGGCTCTGCTAGGCTGGCAGAGGGGCTCTTTGGAAAAGAGCACAAGGCCCAGGCTTCAGGCCTTGTGCATACAGCAGTTCAGCACAGAGATCCTCTTGCTAGGAGAGGGGGTGTCCAAAAGAGGCAGAACAAACTCCACCTCCCCTTTATAAAGTCTGCCTCAGCAGTCTCTGTTCTGGAGCAATGCACCCTGGGTGCTGCAAGATGTACTGGGAGATGTAGTCTCTCTGTATTAAAGGGGAATACCCCGCTACACACGCGTTTACAAGCTGTTACAGGCGTTTATCGTTTCAAATGCCTCTGAACATCTGTCCTGAATGCATTTTTTGGCTTTCCAAAAAATGCTTCTTAACTCAACTGCCTAGAAACTACTATAAACGACCCTGTGTACATGTACTGATAAGATAACAGAGGAGAGTTCAGGGTAGGGTTGCCACCTTTTCTTCAAGTCAAACCCGAACACTTTAGCGGCGCACAGCAATTTTATTTTTTTTATAGTGTAAACTATACCTATATTTTGCTATTAAATAACATTTCTAATCATATGAAGTTAATACCAAGTGTCCCCCTTTACATCAGAGTCCACAGAGATCCCCTTTACATCAGAGTCCACAGAGTTCCCCTTTACATCTGAACTTGCAGAGTTCCCTTACACTGACTCTGATGTAAGGGAGAACTCTGGGGCCTCTAACATAAGGGATGCTCTGGGAACCCTGATTTAGGGGGGACACTGAGAACATCGATGTACGGAGAAGACTCTGATGTAAAGGGAAACACTGTGGCCTCTGGTGTAAAGGCAACTCTGATGTAAGGGGTGCTCTGAGAACCCTGATTTGCCTAAGTGCACCTACTCAGAGGCAGGAGAGAGAAGGGGGGAGACTTCAGTCAGATAGGGATGGATGGTGAGCTCACTCACCTCTTTGTAGTCAGCACCTCTCATCCAGATGTATCTGAGGCTGCTGGACTTCATCTTTCCAGCCCCCACTTTCCTTTTATGAGGCACAGCACAGAGAATTGGGAAGACACAGAGGGGTAGGGGTGGGGGGGGGAAGAGATGCAGATCAAGCCCTCTCTCCTCTCCCGTGTGTGTGTTTGGGGGGGACTATTAGTGCTGGCTTTGGGCAGTGTGAGAGTGTAACAGACACTCTCAGCTTAGACAACTGCAGCCAGCAACCATGCTGGGAAGTCATTGTCCGGTCTGAATAATGTGTCCGGGTTTCAGGCAGTCTGAAACCCGGACGCATAATTCCAAACCCGAACTGTCCGGGTGAATCCTGGACAGGTGGCAACATTAGTTCAGGGGAAGCTGAAAAGAATGCCCAACTGCTCCAAAATGTCTGTTTACCATAGGGTGACCAGACATCCCCGGTTTCTGGGGACAGTCCCCGGATTGAGGACACTGTCCCAGGACCAAGTCTGTCCCCGGTTTTGTCCCCAGATTGGATTTGAACTGGGGCTGGGGCAATTTCAAAGACAGTCAGCGCAGAATAAAAAAAAAAAAATCTGTGTATTTTTTTCCATTATCTGTGCCCCTTTCTGATGATCATGTGCTGGTCAGAGCGGAGGGAATATTTCTTCAGTTTCAAGTGCATGCCCATTCAGCTCCGCTTGCATTTTCTTTTACCTTGGCTCAAGTCCCGGCCAGCCGCCTGCCTGTTTATCTCCTTTACTTCCCTGGCAGAGTTATCTTCCTCCGCTCCCCACCCAGTAGTAGCCGGGGTCCGGAGAGTGAGACTTGACAGGCTGTGAGGCGGGTGGCGGCGTCAAGAAGAGAATCGCTGATTGCCGCCATTACTAGTAAAAAAAAAGATGTCCCCGGATTTCATTTAAAAAATCTGGTCACCTTAGTTTACCAGCAGCAGTGTACATGAGACCTTAGGCCCAAAACGTCCTAATGTATAACAATGATAGGTGGAAGGTTTTTGGGATCAGAATGGCATCACATTTGAAGGTTCTGATACCTAAAGGCTATAACATCCAGCAACCTAAAAAAAAAAATATTTCCCAGATGACATGACTGCTCTATTATGAGCTGATACAAGCATAAGTAAACAAAATAACTAATATTCACAAAGTTGAAGACGTCCCTTCTTTGCATGGTAAATGCTAAAATATTATTTTCAAGGGTGTGTTAAAGCGGACCCAAAAGGGGAAGCTCCGCTTGTTTGCTTCCTTAGATTGACAGCCACGGGAGCCTGTGGCACCGCTGCTTTGTCTCAGCCAATCAGGAGGAGTGTACTGGATGGCTGAGTGGATCGTGGACATCGCTGGAGAGAGAAGGGGCTCAGGTAAGTAATTGGGGGATGCTGGAGAGGCTTCTACACACAGAATTTTTTTTATCTTAATGCATAGAATGCATTAAGATAAAAAAGAACTTCTGCCTTTACAACTCCTTTGAGTAAACAATGATGACAATCCAAAAAAGGCAACATGTGTAAATCTGTGTTACGTAACACACTGTCTCTGTGAGTACAAACTCCACGGGTATAATATGTACAATGTCCTCTTATGTTTACTATGTTGTAATCGGTTATAATGGTACCTAATTCTTTAAACAAGGAAGTGTGTTCTCTTAATTGGATAGTAACAGGACATTCATTCTATTTGTAGCGGATGGTTGCTACTAGTTACTAACATCCACCATGTCACCCTGCTGCCAGACCTCCATATATCACTTTTAGAGACAATGAACAGTCATTTGCTTTTGTTTTGTTTTTTGGGAGATATAACTTGGTTGGGGAAAGGGGGTATGGGATGCCCATAGAACAGATCACTTTGCCATCATTGTTGAATAATTGTAGAATCAATAGCACTAAATTAGTGATGGACTCCAACATTTACAGTCACTCCTCTGCACCAACTCCTGCAGACTGTTACTCTCAGGATTCCTCTCCTTCTGCACGAACTTCTCTGTAACATGTTAGTTTCTCCGGCCCATCACCTTTACACTGCACTTGGGATCACTCTGAATAATCTGAGGTGGTTTTTTGACTTGCTTAACGCTGATAGGCCAGGGACCTGCAGTACCCCTTCTTGCGGCCTAGTAGTTTAGCAGTTTTAGTTGGTTGTTGACTACTGATCCCAGCTAGCCCGACTTGCAAATCCTGTGCCTGCAGGCTACATCGATTTGACACAAAACCCCTCAGTCTCTCATCTGGCCTTGCACCCAGCTCCCCTGGCATGCCTCCTCAAGAAATCCACTGTGCCTCACTCACCGACCTTCTCCTGCCCTGAGTCCATGGTGAAGAATTTACCCGGACATGCGTACCAACTGCTTCACCAGCTCCTCTGTTCCAGGACACCTCCTCCATGGCCCTGTAAGTATGAGGCTCCCTCCCAGCTCCCGAGCTCCTCCGCTGAGGCTCGCACCCCCCAGATGGGGATGGGCCTCCTGCTGCAGTCTAACACTCCATTCTTCACTTCACCCAGCCGACAACTCCCCTCCAGTGGGATGGACCTGAGCTTATGACGGAGGCCTGCCCCCTGCCAATTCCCATTGGGGATTGGTCAGGGCTCCTCACATGAGCTCCCTTTCACTCCAATTCCCAGCCCTGCCCCTCTTCCAGAACATTCTCCCTGGAAGCAGGGGAGGCGCCCTAGAACTGAAGGACAAGTGATCACACCCACTGCTACACTAACCACTCCCTGCACTCAAGATCAAAAACAAGCAGGCCTAGCATGCAGCATAGGCCTGCCTAAATTTACCTGCCTGGCAGCTATCACAAAAATCCTCACCCCTAATGCCTACTTAAGTAGAGGGTGCTACATAATTTTGCACCTGAGAAAATTTGCTGCAAATGACAAGATGTACATTTTCTGACTGTTTTGATATTCAAAACAAAAAGGTGGGGACAAAAGTATTGCAATACAGAAATGTTGAATATATTCAAGGTCTAACTCTAAATGGTCCAATGTTTTGGGTGTATCCAGGAAGGAATAATTACTGTTCTTGTTTCACTCTTTTGATTCCTGATACAACATGAATCAGGCAACACAAATCAAATAAGTAGCCTTCTTCTTGAATCATGTTAGAAATTTTGTATATAGCCCTACAAAGCAGACAGACAGTGCACAGTCTACATGGACTTTGCTGCTTAACTGCAAACAGGAACTTTATTATACAGAGAAAGGACTCATGCCTTGTACACACCATCATTTTTCCTGACGTGCAAAAAGCCGTTGTTTTTCCCGACGTAATTTCTCTCTAGCCATCCTCTCTTTGCACGTTCATGCACAAAAACGTCCGACCAAAGCGCGGTGTCGTACAACACGTACGACGGGACTATAAAGGGGAAGTTCCTTTCAAATGGCGCCACCCTTTGGGCTGCTTTTGCTGATCCTCGTGTTAGTAAAAGTTTGGTGAGAGTAAAAGTTGTGTGAGAGACGATTCGCTTTTCATCTTCGTGCTTTTCAGTCTGTTACAGCGTGACGAATGTGCTTTCTCCATTCTGAACGCTAGTTTTACAAGAACGAGCGCTCCCGTCTCATAGTTGATTCTGAGCATGCGCGTTTTTTTTCCCCCCTCGGAAAAGCATACACACGACCGTTTTTCGCGACGAGAAAAAGACTGACGGGAAACATGACGAGAAAAAAGAGAGCTGGTTTTAATTTTTTTGCAGGCAATTTTTTCGTCGAGAAAACTGCTAGGGAGCATACACACGACCGGTTTTCACGACAAATATAAAAAAATGGCAGTTTTCTCGTCGTGAAAACCGGTCGTGTGTACAAGGCAATAGAGTTTACCGTAGAGCAGCCACAAGCTTATAAACACTGGTTGAAGATTATATCTCTATTAAATACTGATGTATAGTAGTTGTTGCACAAAATATAATTCTGTATTCCAACAAATCAGGAGCTTAAAGAGGAAGTAAACCCTGATGGGTTTTACTTCTTTTGTTCCCTGCTAAGTAAAAGCATAATGTGCTAGTATGAGATCTCTATCTAATCCCAGTCAGTCCACTCCCCTTACAGTTAGAAACACCTCCCTAGGGAACACTTAACCCCTTGATCGCCCCCTAGCGTTAACCCCTTCCCTGCCAATGTCATTTATACAGTGATCAGTGGCTATTTTTAACTCTGATCACTGTAATAATGTCACTGGTACAAAAAAAGTGTCAAACGTGTCCGATCTATCTGACGCAATTTCGCAGTCCCATTAAAAATCGATGATTACCGCCATTACTAGTAAAAAAAAAGAATTTATAATAAAAAAATGCCATAAAAAGAGTATCTCACAAAAGTGCACCCCTCAGATTTTTGAAAATATTTTATTATATCTATTCTTTTCATGTGACAACACTGAAGAAATTACACTTTTCTACAATGTAAAGTAGAATGTACAGCCTGTATAACAGTGTAAATTTGCTGTCCCCTCAAAATAACTCAACACACAGCCAATAAAGTCTAAACCGCTGGAAACAAAAGTGAGTACACCCCTTAGTGAAAATGTACAAATTGGGCCCAAAGTGTCAATATTTTGTGTGGCCACCATTATTTTCCAGCACTGCCTTAACCCTCTTGGGCATGGAGTTCACCAGAGCTTCACAGGTTGCCGCTGGAGTCCTCTTCCACTCCTTCATGACGACATCACGGAGCTGGTGGATGTTAGAGACCTTGCGCTCCTCCACCTTCCGTTTGAGGATGCCCCACAGATGCTCAATGGGGTTTAGGTCTGGAGACATGCTTGGCCAGTTCATCACCTTTACCCTCAGCTTCTTTAACAAGGCAGTGGTCATCTTGGAGGTGTATTTGGGATCATTATCATGTTAGAATACTGTTCCTGCGGCCCAATCTCCAAAGGGAGGGAATAATGCTCTGCTTCAGTATGTCACAGTACATGTTGGCATTCATGGTTCCCTCAATGAACTGTAGCTCCCCAGTGCCGGCAGCACTCATGCAGCCCCAGATCATGACACTCCCACCACTATGCTTGACTGTAGGCAAGACACACTTCTCTTTGTACTCCTCACCTGGCCTATAGGACATGGTTCCAGTAATCCATGTCCTTAGTCTGCTTGTCTTCAGCAAGCAGGCTTTCTTGTGCATCATCTTTAGAAGAGGTTTCCTTCTGGGATGACAGCCATGCAGACCAATTTGTTGCAGTGTGCAGCGTATGGTCTGAGCATTGACAGGCTGACTCCCCCCATCCCTTCAACCTCTGCAGCAATGCTGGCAGCACTCATATGGCTATTTCCCAAAAACAATCTCTGGATATGACGCTGAGCATGTGCACTCAACTTCTTTGTTGATCATGGCAAGGCCTGTTCTGAGTGGAACCTGTCCTGTCAAACAGCTGTATGGTCTTGGCCACCATGCTGTAGCTCAGTTTCAGGGTCTTGGCAATCTTCTTATAGCCTAGGCTATCTTTATGTAGAGCAACAATTCTTTTTTTCTTTGCCATGAGGTGCCATGTTGAACTTCCAGTGACCAGTATGAGAGAGTGAGAGCGATAACACCAAATTTAACACACCTGCTCCCCATTCACACCTCAGACCTTGTAACACTAACAAGTCACATGACATCGGGGGGTGGGGGGATGGCTTATTGGGCCTGATCTGGACATTTTCACTTAGGGATGAACTCACTTTTGTTGCCAGCAGTTTAGACATTGTTGGCTGTGTGTTGAGTTATTTTGAGAGGATAGCAAATTCACACTGTTATACAAGCTGTATACTCACTACTTTACATTGTAGCAAAGTGTCATTTCTTCAGTGTTGTCACATGAAAAGATATAATAGAATATTTACAAAAGGGTGAGGGGTGTACTCACTTTTGTAAAATACTGTATATCCCCAATATACGCTTATTGCAATTTTTTTCCAAAAATATGTAGAATACATATTGGCCTAATATTTTTTTTTTTTTGGAGGGGGGGGGGGGGGATATAGCTTACAGCAAAATTTAAAAGTATTGTTATTTTTTTCAAAATTGTCTATTTTTTTGGTTTATAGTGCAAAGAATAAAAACCGCAGAGGTGATCAAATACCACCAAAAGAAAGCTTTATTTGTGGGAAAAAAATTACCTAAATTTTGTTTGGGTACAGCGTCGCATGACCGTGTAATTGTCAGTAAAAGCAACGCAATGCCGCGTCGCAAAAAATGGCCTGGTCATTAAGGAGGTAAATTCTTCTGGGGCTGAAGTGGTTAAAGTGTATCTAAACTCAATTATTAAAATGTGATATATTGCAGCTTACCAGTCCTTAGATGTGGTGGCTGCATTTGTTTTTATTTTTCCCATGCAGAACATTTTCAGCAAGTACAGAAACTTGTCACTTCCTGTGAGCTAAAACGCCAGCAAAAACAATCATAACTTTCTTGTGTAAACTATTAATCTCATCAATCCAAAATGTAATGGAGATCAACAAAAACAGAAATGTTTGAAGTCCAGCCTGTGTAACAACCATGGCTGCCCCAATACATACAGTAGAGTGTAACTGCAAACAGACTGTTATTTGCAGGATAACCAATGAAAAATCGGGAAAAAACATTTAAAAAAACAATGCTCTTACTATATCTAAGAACATGTAAGCTGCAATATATAAATTTTTTGTTTTTGGATCTAGATATGCTTTAACTTCAGCATGTCTATTGTGACTGTATTATTCTATCTACAGTAGTTTGACAAATCACAAGTGTATCAAATTCTTCTGATGAGGTCCATTATACTGTAAGAAGGTTTCTGTCTATTTAAAGCGGAGCTCCAGTCTGAGCAAATAAAATTAAAAATGGAACGTCATCAGCTACAAATACTGTAGCTGCTGACTTTAAATATAAGCACACTTACCTTTCCAGGGATCCTGTGATGTTGGAACCCCGAGCCGATTCTTTAATCGGCTTCGGGTGCAGGCGCCGGCATCTTCACTGAGGGAAACCGGCAGTAAAGCCTTTAGGCTTCACAGCCGGTTTCCTACTGCGCATGTGAGAGTCTTTCTGAATGGTCCTTCCGTCCTCTGGGACATATATTTGAAATGTGTTAACACCCAGTAAAAACAGCACCAAAATTAGACACTCCTAGAAATTTAGTAAGAAGCATGGGGAGTTTTTTGAAAGTAAGTAAAATTTTAATTATTTGTATCACAAATTTGTAATTTTAACAAAATATTTCTCACGCATGGCATAGGCATACTTACAATTACACCCTTAAAACACATTCTTCTACCCCTCCTGTGTGTAGGAATACTGCGTGTATTAGACGTTGTTACTGCCTAGAGGCATAGAGGGGCCCAAAATCCAAAGAGGACCTTAAGGCTATCTATCACAGTTCCTGGCTATCTATCACATTTCTTGGAGTTCCGGGACAGGAGAAACACTCACAAAATGACCATGTTTTGCAAAGTAGACCCTCCAACATATTTCATTGGTGAATTAAAAACGTACAGTGAACATATATCAAACTTATATAATAAAGTGTACTGAATAATACAGTCGTGTAAACAGTCCGTTAAAAGTCTAAATGCTGTAAACGCAGTAAGCAGAATAAAGGCAATCCACTGTGCATAAGATAAGACTAGTCCTCACCTCCAAAGTACAGCCTGACCAATCTATCAGCTTTTATATCCCACTAAAGGTATGCCAAGTAACTATACTCAATATATCATTGACCAAAAGGCATTAGGTGGCGAAATTATTTATATCACATTAATGGCTTTAACCACCTCATTACCAAGCCTATTTCTGAGATTTGGGGTTTACAGTTTTTTTTTTACTACAAAATTACTTAGAACCCCCAAACATTATATATATTTTTTTTATAAAACACTAGAGAATAAAATGGCGGTCGTTGCAATACTTTCTGTCACATTGTATTTGCGCAGCGGTCTTACACTTTTTTTAATTAAAAATTAAGACAACAGTAAAGTTAGCCCAATTTTTTTTATATTGTGAAAGATAATGTTATGCCGAGTAAATTGATACCCAACATGTCACGCTTCAAAATTGCACCCGCTCGTGGAATGGCGACAAACTTTTACCCTTTAAAATCTCCATAGGCAACGTTTAAAAAATTCTACAGGTTGCATGTTTTGAGTTACAGTGGGGGTCTAAGGCTAAATTATTGCTCTCGCTCTACCAATCGCGGCGATACCTCATATGTGTGGTTTGAACATCGTTTTCATATGCTGGCGCTACTCACGTATGCGTTCGCTTCTGCACGCGAGCTTGGCGGGACGAGGCGCGTTTAAAAAATTTTGGAGACGGGCGGGGGCCATCTTCCTCTCACTCGTCTCCATGTCAGGCTAGGGACAGGTCCAGATCGCCTCCGCTGTTACCGATGGCCACGGTAAGCGGCAGAGGGCACCGGAGCACGGCAGGAGGGGGGGGACCCTCTCCCGCCGCCGATAAAAGTGATCTCACGGCAAATCCGTCACTGAGACCACTTTTATCTGAAAGAGAACCGCTGGCTCTTGAAGAGGATACCGGGGTTATGGTAGCTAGCTGCTACCATAACAACGGTATTCCTCTTCAAAGACAGGACGTTTATAGTCATACGGCGGGAAGGAAGTGGTTAAATCCTTTTCGACCCTTCAATCTGAGTACCACCTACTGAAGAATAAGTGCTATTCCTACTTACAAATAACATCTTTTCTTCACCACAACCCAGGGAGGTTTTACCAAATCCCGAGGTAAAAAGCTAACTATCTACACAGTCTCAAACCATCCAGAGGCGGCATCTCCCTTATATATGGGACTATATAAGATAAAAATAGCTTCTTTAAGTCTGAGCCATTCCTTTCTTGGGAAAAAAGACTTAGGGCAGGGCTTTAGCCCTTATCAATGGGAACAAGCCAATTCCTCTATTTACAAGTCCACCAAAAGTGCCAACTTGTGGGAACTAATGCATAAAATTACCTTGCGCTGGTATTTGACCCCATATAAATTGTGTAGATTCCATCCACATACATCTAATCATTGTTAGAGGGAGTGTGGACAAGTTGTTACGCTTTATAACACTCTATGGGCATGTCAAAAATTAGCAACATTTTGGCTCCCCATTTTCGGAACCATTTTAGAAATTATTGCTATCTGTACAATTATCTTCTTGTCTAGCGCTATGGAACTTAGGCATAGAAGTTTTTCACCATCATATCAGAGTAGCGGTGATTAATATCTCCCTGGCCGCTAGACTAGTATTAATGAGACACTGGAAATCAAATATTTCCCTCTCTACCTGAGGTAATTGCAGCAGTGCACTCTAATTTTACCTACAAAACTATTTCTGCATTGTCGACTAGTTCTCACATGCAAATTTGTGATATCTGGCAAATTTGATTGCAGTTGTATGAAAAGTCTGAGCAATCTCCAGTTACGAGCTATACTTGTTACACCTGATGACAACTTCATGAAGAGAATGTAATTGTCTCCTTTACTTAATATATTCCAACACTAAATGACCACGTTAGTGGCTTATATCAGTGGTTCTCAATCCTGTCCTCAAGTACCCCCAACTGGCCACGTTTGCAGGTTTTCCTTTGTAGGTCCACTGGGACTGGTGTGATGGCAATCAGGAACACTGTTACTGGTTGTACTGATCTAGTGACAAGGGGACTAATGTGAAGCCCTGTACACACGATCGGATATCATATGGATTCTAATCCGATGTTTTTTTCCATCGGAAATCCGATGAAACTGTCTTCCATCAGTCTTGCCCACACACCATCAGTCAAAAAATGGACCGTTTCAAACGCGGTGACGTAAAACACTCCGATGAAAATTAAGTTCAATGCTTCTGAGCATGCGTCGACTTGATTCTGAGCATGCGTGGGTTTTTTATCCGATGGATTTCCACACAAAGACGATCGGATTTTGCTATCGTTTTTTTTCCCATCGGATAAATTTGTTCTATTTTTTCACACCGATGGAAAAAAACCCGATGGGGCCCATACACGATCGGTTCGTCCGATTAAAACAGTCCATCGGACTGTTTTCATCGGTAAAACCGATTGTGTGTACACGGCTTGAGAGTGACCAAGAACACTGTTGCTGGCTGCACTATTCTGGCGACAAAGGGACTTGTGTAGTGGTGATCGGGAGCACTGTTTCTGGCTTACATCGGTCTGGTGACACTGTACTGATGTGCTGCGATTAGGAACACTATTGCTGGCTTACATTGGTCTGGCAACAGTGGGACTGGTGTGGCAGTGATCAGGAACACTGTTGTAGGCTGTACTGGTCTAGTGTAATAGTGATCAGGAACACTGTTGCTGGCTAAACTGGTCTGGTGCTGATCATGGACACTGTTTCTGACTACACTGGTCTGGTGTGATGGTGATCAGGAACACTGTTGCTGGCTGCACTAATCTTTGTTGCTGGCACTAGTGTGATGGCTGCACTGGTCTGGTGACACTGGGACTGGTGTGTTGGCGATCTGGAACAATGTTGCTGGCTTACGGTAGTCCGGCGACACTTGAGACTGGTGTGGCAGTAATCGGTGACACTGTTTCTGGCTTACACTCGTATGTTGACACTGGGGCTGATGTGGCAGCAATCGAGAACACTGTTACTGATTACACTGATCTGGGGACACTGAGGTTCATGTGACAGTGACCAAGAACACTGTTTGCTTGTTGCACTGGTCTGGAGACACCAGGAACACTGTTTCTGGCTTACACTGGTCTGGTGACACTGTATTGGTGTGGCAGTGATTAGGAACACTGTTTCTGGCTTACACTGGTCTGGTGACACTGTATTGGTGTGGCAGCGATTAGGAACACTGTTTCTGGCTTACACTGGTCTGGTGACACTGTATTGGTGTGGCAGTGATTAGGAACACTGTTTCTGGCTTTCACTGGTCTGGTGACACTGTATTGGTGTGGCAGTGATTAGAAACACTGTTTCTGGCTTACACTGGTCTGGTGACACTGTATTGGTGTGGCAGTGGTTAGAAACACTGTTTCTGGCTTACACTGGTCTGGTGACACTGTATTGGTGTGGCAGCGATTAGGAACACTGTTTCTGGCTTACACTGGTCTGGTGACACTGTATTGGTGTGGCAGTGATTAGGAACACTTTTGCTGGCTTACGCTGGTCTCGTGGCAATCAGGAACACTATTGTCACCAGACCAGTGCAGCCAGAAACTGTTGGTGGCTGCACTGGTCTGTCTTGTGACACAGGGACTGGTGTAGCGGTAATCAGGAATGCTGTTGCTTGCTTAGACTGGTCTGGTAAAATTGGGACTGATGTGGCAGTGATCAGGAACACTGTTGCTGGCTGTTGTGGTCTGGTGACACTGTACTAGGTTGGCTAGCGATCAGAGACAGTGTGGCAGACTGCAATGGTATGGTGACACTGTACTAGAGTGACTAGTAATCAGGGACATTGGCAGGCTGCACTGGCATACAACACACATAAAACTGCAACACACATTGATGCCAAAATGCATGCACTACACATGCATCGCATAGATGGCTAAGGATCAGGGATATTGTGGCTGGCTGCATTGGTATAGTGACACTGTACTAGGTTGGCTAGCGATCAGGGACAGTGTGGCAGACTGCAATGGTATGGTGGCACTGTACTAGAGTGACTAGTAATCAGGGACATTGGCAGGCTGCACTGGCATACAACACACATAAAACTGCAACACACATTGATAGATGGTGTTGTGGAGAATTTTATGAAGATGTATTCAATATGTAGTGTCACCCAGTGTTAGTACTTCCGCAACCCGCTCTAAAGAGCTGACTGGGGCAGTCTGAGGCTGGTTGAGGCTGGTTGAATCCCGTCTGGTAGGGGAAAAACGTCTTGAGGTTGGAGTGTGATGTTTGCAGCGTGCGGATATGCTCGCCAGCGGGGGCCCTCTGTGCATTAGCACGGACGATCGTTGAGGAGGGGATATGCTCGCTCTGCAACGACATCATTGGTTATAGGCAGATGCGTGCTCTTGTCTCTGCTGTGTCTGATCAACATTGATCGGGATTTGTAGCACGCGTCTGCAGATAGCCTCCCTCCCCCATTCAATAATAGTATAATCTGAATATGCGTTATTCTTTGGAATAGCACAGAATAAGGATTCCTATCAACGGTAATATGAGAGCGTTGTCGGAGCCGGGGAGGGCGTCCATGTTTTAAAGCAATACGGCTTCGTTTGCTGGGAGCATGCGCGCTTTCCCTGCCTGGACACGCCCATAGGACTTTAGCCATTATGTATTATTGTATTATTATATGGTTCTGATCCATGATTAAGTATGGTTGGCGTCATTGGTAGCAGTGAGTTGGGTTGCACACGGCTTTGTGCAGGGCCATGCTTTCTACTGTTCCTTTGTCTCACAGAAAGCATTGTCCCTGTGTCCAACCGTTTGCACACATCACTGCTAGCATTTTATTTGAATTTAAACATGTCTGTGATTGGTTCTTTTGAAAATATACAAAATGTCTGAATGGCTGTTTTGTGAAGCCACCACCTTCTTTTGTTACTCATGTTGACTATAAATAAAGGGAGCTGACTATCCCAGAGACTCTGCTCTGGGATGGCTTGATGATAAGACCTGTGTGATGATGCTTGCTTCTTGGAATGGATGAACGATGAGTGAATTTTAGCCTAAAGATAGCATTATTGCAAAAAGATGAAAACTGAAATGTGTGCTTATTTAGCACAGGAAATATAGGCTGCGTGCTCTGCATGAAACCTATATTTCCACGACAATGGCCAGGACAAGAAGAAAACACACCAAATTAAGAAATCACACAAAAGCCACCTACGGCCCTATCAGGGTACAGTCATTTTAATTCAAACTAATATCACAGCATTGCATTACTAGAGAAAAAAAAAAAAAAAACCTTACTGAAACTAAATTTCTTCCAACAACTTAAAAAGACATGCAATAAACTCCTCCCTCTGCTCATTCCAAAAGTCCCTAGGAATCCAGAAAACAGGTAGAACTGATGAAATCATTTAGGCTGGGGGGTGAGTATGGACCCTAAGGCTCCATGTACACAGAAGCTGATAAACTGCAGTTTATTGGCGTTTTGGTGTTTTTTTAAAAAGCCCATTAACTGCACTCTATGTTAGCCTATGTGTTCATGTACACATATCGTTTTTTAGCGTTAATGAGCAGTGGAGTTAATGGGCTTTTTTCTGAACGCAAGAAATTCGCGTTCAAAGTGCCGTTTTTCGGTGGGAAAAATTGCAAAAAAACGCAAAACGCTGAAAACACTAATAAACACTCAAAAACCGCTGGTCGCCAGCGTTTTTTTTGCGTTTTTTGATCCATTGAAAAAAAAAAAAGCCAAAAAATGCTACACTGAAAAACGCTAATAAACGCTAGTAAAAAACGCTGATAAAAGCTATATTTTAAAGCAGCTTTTTCTGCCAGAAATCTGGCGTTCAAAAGACAGTTTTTGAGCTTCTGTGTACATGGAGCCTTAATGTGTGAATCCACCTACTCTCCGATCTCAATAGGTCTTTATCACATTATTCTCCTCTTTTACACCTAAAGATCCTATTCAGAATCCTGGAAAGGGAGGATTCCATACTATCATTATATTCGTATAAAGCAAGCTATAGGTAAGCAGAGATTTTGTGAAGAAAAGTCCATGACATCCTCTGAAATTCACATTTTAAATAAATGTGTGTAGCGATACCCCCAGTTAAGAGGGCTGCCTTGATTGTTTTGGGCCCTGTAGTGCACCGCTGCCAACCCCCGGCAATCGGCTCTAACCTCTCGTGACACAGTTAGTAAAGGGGGATGATAGAATTGCAATCACTCTAATATTCTCTATGACACAATCCCACAGTATGGTATAGCACAGTAAATGACACTGACAACCAATATACTTAACTCTAATATTTTACTGTTGGTAAAGGTTAAAATGATAAACAGTATGCAATGTCACATGCAGAGACCTGCAATATGGGTATACTTATTAAAACATTAAAACGTTCAGCAATATGATAGACAGTTTAACAGACCCCCCTGCAGCTATCCTCCCTCGTGAGCAAAATGGCGCCCAGCAATGTCCTATACTACCGAGTCAGGCCTGACTATGATTTGGGTATAGTTCGGTGGAAGAAATCTTCGCTAGCAAACACGGTGGTGCACTTTAAGAACAATTGTAATCCACAAAGTAACGATGATCGGTAACTTTACAATACCAGGGAGACTAATAACTCAGTTCTGCAGATAGTCTCCCCAGAGTATAACTGCAATCACTGTGATGGCCCTAAATATGGTTACTGGGCCTAAAGATACTGTGGTGTAGCTCTGAGCAGGTGCTCTCTCACCCGACCGGACTAGTCCTTGTCCGTTACTTCCGTTACTGTGACTCGCTTCACAGCATCCACGACACCCGAGTCTTCGGTCCTCCTGATGACAGCACTCAGCAACAGGATCAGACACTCCGCAGGCTCCTTGGTGGAGCGAAAGGCTCTTTGGAAAAGCACAAGGCCCAGGCTTCAGGCCTTGTACACGCAGCAGGTCAGCACAGGGATCCTCTTGCTGGGAGGGCGGTGTCCAAAGAGAAAGAACCAGGCCCCGCCTCTCCCTTATAAAGTCCACCCCAGCAGTCCTTGGGTGCCTTAAAGCGTGCTGGGAACTGTAGCCTCTTGGGTTTAAGAAAACAATACCCCGCTACACACTCCCCCACTTAGAATCTTTGGTCCCCAAAGACAGTATTAGCAATAAGAAAACACAAGTTCATTGAGGGCTGCAAGGGAAGTTGGCAGGGGAAACTCCCACCAAAACTGGGAAGGGAGCTTGTCCTGCCCACAGGTCCCGTCGATGGGGGTGACCTGCCTAACTGTGCCAGAAAGTGAGCTGGGGTTGCCCTCCACCAAATGCACAGTGGAGGGACCAGGTGTTTGTATTGTCCTTCTTGCAGTAGTTACTGTATCCTCAGAGCTTTCCCCCATTTGGGCATAGGTTAACTTCCATGGAGGACGAATGGTTCTCTTTGCTCTCTGTTCTCTTGGGGTAACTGTATTAGGTTTCAATATTTCTGGAGCATCCAGATCAGGTGCAGGAAGATCCTGAGAGTTCCTTTGATCTTCAGCAGAAGTCGACTCTATGGCACCTTCCCACTCATCAGATAGAGGGCTGGACGGGACAAACTCAGTGGCTTCCACATTTAATGTACTATCCAGGGTACCTTCAGAGGGTGGAAGATCTATGGACAGAGGCTCAGGGGCCTGGGAAGGCCACAACCATTCAAGCTCTTCTTCTCCATCTTCACTTTGATCAGTGACATCCATTCCTCCAGACGGAGGTGCCTGAGACTGAGTATTGGGCCTAGGTGTATTCAGACTTGAGCATGGTCCAGGGGAATCCTCTACAGGAGGTATCCGAACTGCTTCTGAAAGTGGAAGTGGTTTCTGTGCCAGGTCTTCAGCGGCCCTATCTTCCCTTCTGGCTTCAGCTGATACACCGGCAAGCCTGGTAACCTTTTGCAGATCACATAAGGTTCGGGTCTCCATCTGTCTGCTAGTTTGTGCTTCCCAGGTACTCCGAAGTTCCGCAACAGCACTCTGTCTCCGGGTTGCAAATCCTGGATTCGAACTTTGAGATCAAAGTTCCTCTTGTTCTGGGCTCCTCTTTGCTCTGATGCCACTTGAGCCTGTTCAAACGCTAGTTTCAGACTCTTCCTCAGCCTATCTACATATCCCTTGTGCAAGGTGGCTGATGTGTGATCCATTGATATGCCAAAGGCCAGATCCACAGGCAGTCTTGCTTCCCTGCCAAACATTAATCTGTAGGGAGAGTACCCCGTGGCATCACTGGTTGTGCTGTTATAGGCATGCACTTTTGCTGCTATGTGCTTGCTCCAATGTTGCTTTTTATCGCTGCTCAGAGTTCCCAACATATTTTACAGAGTTCTGTTGAATCTTTCCGGTTGGGCATCACCTTGGGTGTGATAAGGGGTAGTACGAGTTTTCTTTATACCTAAAGAGTCCAGCAATTTCCTAATCAGTCGACTCTCAAAGTCTCTCCCTTGGTCTGAGTGCAGGCGCAATGGTAGCCCGTAATGCACAAAGTATTTTTCCACCAAGATTTTGGCTACGGTGGAGGCCTTCTGGTCTTTAGCTGGAAAGGCCTGGGCATAACGGGTGAAATGGTCGGGTATCACCAAAACATTTCCATGTCCACTCAAGTCAGGTTCTACACAGAGAAAGTCGATGCATACCAAGTCCAAGGGTCCTTGACTCTGCAGATGACCCATTGGGGCAGCTTGACGTGGTAATGTCTTCCTTTGAATGCAGCGAGCACATGAGTGACAGTACTCCTCCACTTCAGCCCGCATACAAGGCCAATAGAACCTATTCCTCACAAGCTGGAAGGTTCGTTCGGCCCCCAAGTGGCCATGGTTATCATGTAGGGCAGCCAAGACAGTTCTTCTGTGTTTTTCCAGCAAGAACAGTTGCCACTTCTCTTCTAGGTCATCAGAGGGGCCCCTTCGGTAGACCATCCCTTGATGCACCTGCAGCTTGTCCCACTCTTTGTGGACCAGTCGAGTCACCTTTGAGGGGTCCTGCTGGAGCCTGCCTGGATCCTGGTTTTCCAGTGTCTTCAAAGCTAATCTTCCCCAGGGATCTTCCAACGGGTCTCTTCTTATTTCCTTCTTAGACAGCTTTGGTAAGTCTTCTTCGCCAATCTGGGTCACGTCACAATAACACTTGGGCACCCCCACTACCGAAACTCCGATCTCTTCCACCCTTGACCCACCACTAGCTTGAAGTTGTGCTCCTTGACACAAGGCCCGTACCCCATCCAGGGTCACCTGGGTCCAGTCTTCTGTGTGGTGGGTGGGTGCATGAGCCCTTCTGGACAATGCATCTGCATCACGATTCCCAGCTCCAGGCCTATACTTGAGACTGAAGTTGAATCCGGCCAGGGCTGCCAACCAACGGTGGCCAGTGGCATCCAGCTTGGCCGTGGTGAAGAGGTAGGTGAGTGGGTTATTGTCAGTCTTTACTGTAAAGTCAGCTCCATACAGGTAATCTCTGAGCTTATCCACGACTGCCCACTTTAGGGCCAGGAATTCCAACTTGTGGGTGGGTTAGTTCTTTTCTGCTGGTGTTAGACTTCTACTAACATAGGCAACTGGCCTTAACTGTCCTTCATACTCTTGGTACAGCACACCTCCCTTATGAGCAAAATGGCTCCCAGCAATGTCCTATACTACCCAGTCAGGCCTGACTATGATTTGGTGGAAGAAATCTTCGCTAGCAAACACGGTGATGCACTTTAAGAACAATTGTAATCCACAAAGTAACGATGATCTGTAACTTTACAATACCAGGGAGACTAATAACTCAATTCTGCAGATAGTCTCCCCAGAGTATAACTGCAATCACTGTGATGAGCCTGAATATGGTTACTGGGCCTAAAGATACTGTGGTGTAGCTCTGAGCAGGTGCTCTCTCACCCGACCGGACTAGTCTTTGTCCGTTACTTCCGTTACTTCACAGCGTCCACGACACCCAGGTCTTCGGTCCTCCTGATGACAGCACTCAGCAACAGGATCAGACGCTCCGCAGGCTCCTTGGTGGAGCGGAAGGCTCTTTGGAAAAGCACAAGGCCCAGGCTTCAGGCCTTGTACATGCAGCAGGTCAGCACAGGGATCATCTTGCTGGGAGGGCGGTGTCCAAAGAGAAAGAACCAGGCCCCGCCTCTCCCTTATAAAGTCCACCCCAGCAGTCTTTGCGCGGGGCAATGCACCCTGGGTGCCTTAAAGCGTGCTGGGAACTGTAGTCTCTTGGGTTTAAGAAAGCGATACCCCGCTACACGTGTATGGAAGTCAAAGTTTTCCCATGCAGTAGATCGATCTATTTCCCAATATGTACATATTTACAAGTTGAACAGACCCACACGTATTGGTACCCATTCGTTTGACAGAATAATTGGCAATTTTTACAAAAATTACTCCGGACTAATTGACCCCCTATCGAAAGTGTGATATTTGTTGCTATTGATGATAGAGCGTGAATGTGTCACAAGTTTAGACATAACTGGATCTTCCTTAATTGTAAGTTATCTTCATGTTTAAGAGCTTTTGCTGTGTAACACGCATTCCTAAGATATTTGTCTATATACCCTCAAGCCATAAAATGTAATCGTAATTTTTGGGGATTTTGAGTCAATACCAGAATCCCAATAGAGTGAAAATCTTTTAATGGGGACATTTTTTCCTGCGATAACCGTCCAAGGTCGGCCATAGATGGTTCAAATCTGTGCCGGTTCAGCAGGAAACTAGTGGTTGCAGGGAATACATTTTCTCCGTATACGGTCGGCATAAGAATAAAATTTGGATAGGCATCCTCTACTTCTTGCACACATAGAAATAAGTTTGGCACTTGCGACAGGCTCAGTGTTAGCACGCCAGCCTGTTTAACATCATGGGGGATAAAGATGACTAATACTATACCCCCCAACATTTTGAGATGGGAAAAACAGTGAATTGGATGTGACCTGGCACACACACTATAGCACACATGGCGACCTCCATCCCTAAATTATATTGTAGAAAAAGAGAGCTGTGGGACTTTGAGTGAGGCAACCGCCATGTCAGATATAGACAGAAACATACAATTTACAGTACATGATTTATTGTTACATTGTAGAAAAATATTGTATCAAATAAATAGGTAGTCACATGACTTACACTAAATATGTTGCTACATAGCATGCAATACAAATGGGAATTCGACATAATCGCTGTAAATAATAAGATAAATGGGTTAAAAATCATTGTAGGGACAGGTAACCTAGGGCATCTAGTGGCACTCAACGCGTTTCCTGACATTACAGCCATTCATCAGGAGTGTTGTAACGTAATATATACACAGCCCCAAGGCCAGGCTCGGTATCCGCCAGGGAAGATGGGGGTGACAGGCATGATGTCTCCCCCGGGGTTGAGATGGGGGAACCCTCCAAGGATGAAGAACAGCGCCCAGAGCACAACACGGTGGTCACAGCCTGATCCAATGGCCTATGTGTGCACAAAAAGTGCATAGTTTTCCTGGAAAAAAATGTGTATCAAAAAGGGGAGGATTAATTAAATGTGTAAAAGTGTAAGGTGTGTGAAAACATGGCAAAATATCTATGTGTTCCCACAAGGGGACTACATGAGGGGGTGTATGTAAAATAAAACCAATTAGGGGGGAAAAAAACAAACATACCAAAAAAGGATAGCTGAGCTCCCAACGAAGGTAACCTGTGTGTGGATTCAGTGTGTGCTGTGCTTGTGATTGAGTCAAGCAAATGAACCATCGGCTGCTCCAAGGCTACTATATACTCCCGTTCCATGGGAGGGGCCCCCGTCAACGTCATGTCTGATTGGCCATACTGCACAAGAGAGGTGGGGAGGGATTCCCAGCTGCATGTGGAGGAGCCATCAGCAGTGGGTCTCCACCCACCTCGTGCGTGGCTAAGGATGGAAAAAAGATGTTTAAACAACGTCGATGACACCGCTGAATGCGGCGTCGAAGCACGACGCTGATGAGCAGGAGGCCAAGCCCCGCCCCCACCAAAAAGTGGGGGGGGGCTGCTGCACATCGAAACCCCGGAGACAGAGAAAACACCCGACCCCCCTCAAACCCAAGCTGAACCGGACAAGGGATTGGGAGGTGATCTAAAAAGGTTGCTGGGTCGAAGGTAATACATGGGAAGATATTAACATAAGAATCTAATGGGAATAAGGAATAAATCTGATAACAAATTGCTGAACACTGTTATAGTATAGGGGCAATAAAGACATCATGCCTGTCACCCCCAGTATATATTACATTACAACACTCCTGATGAATGGCTGTAATGCCAGGAAACGCGTTGAGTGCCACTAGATGCCCTAAGGTACCTGTCCCTACAATTTTTTTTAACCCATTTATCTTATTATGCACAATTATTATGTTGAATTCCCATTTGTATTGCATGCTATGTAGCAACATATTTAGTGTATGTCATGTGACTACCTATTTATTTGATAAAATATTTTTCTACAATGTAACAATAAATCATGTACTGTAAATTTTATGTTTCTGTCTATATCTGACATGGCAGTTGCCTCACTCAAAGTCCCACAGCTCTCTTTCTCTACATTTTGAGATGGGAATGAGGGACACCTACAAGCAAATGTATGTAGGCATAGGACACGCCCCCTTTCACACATCCTTAAAGGAGAATTAACCCAAAAAAAGGTTAATTAAATCCACAAGGGCTTTTTTTTTACCACTACTATTCCTTTATATTGGCTTAAAATTTACAAATGCAGTCATTTAGAATTAGGATAAAAGGTTTAGCACTGGGAAACACTTTTTGAAAGCTAAAAAGTGCATTTTATATACAACTATATAGATCAGACCAAAATGAGGGACAAATGAGGGGGGAAAGAGGGACAGAGGGACATTGTTCCAAATCAGGGACAGTCCCTTGAAGTCAGGGACAGTTGGGAGCTATGACTAATACAAGTCTATGTACTCCATGTGATAGCACCTGGAAGGCAGCCCAGTGGAAGGTAAGAAGCAACTTCTGGAACAGCTGAGGATAAAACACAGGCGCCACTCTAAGTGCAGTATGAAAGTAAATTAAATTCACAAACAGGTATAGGTACTCACAACAGTAGGATAGTAACAGGCATTGGGCACAAATTGCCAGGTGTCCGTGAAGAGAGTGCATCCGGGGAGCTTCTCGCTAGCCTCTCACTAGTGACTCAGATGAGAGCTTTTGGTCGGGAATCCCGACCCTGTGTATACTCCATCAGACTTTTTCCAACGGAAAAAATGCTGGAAAAAGATAAAGAGCAGGTTCTCTATTTTCCCGTCAGGAAAAAATCCGATCGGAATTTCCTATCGTGTGTACAAATCCCGACGCGCTAAATCCTGACACATGCTCGGAAACAAATCGACGCATGCTCAGAAGCATAGAACTTAATTTTCTCGGCTCGTCGTAGTCTTTTACGTCACCGCGTTCTTGGCAGTCAAATGTTCACCGAACTGTTGTGTGACGATCCAACTTTTTTCCGTCAGGAATTCCACTTGTGTGTACAGGGCATTAGAGTGTTTTGTAACCATTCCTTACTTTATCCAAAATGAAAAAAAAATGACTTTAGCAGCTGTGTCTATTTTTAGGAATGAATAATTTCTTCATAAAGAGACACTGTCATCTTGCCCATGCAGGACAGAGGGCATTTTCTGAACAACTCACCTTACCTGAACTTCCTCACAGTTCCATGCTCCTCCACAGTCAGCCGCTAAAATTGTCTGTGTCTGCAATCTTGATTGGGGTGTAAGGCCCAGGCACTATCACAGGGGGACAGGTTACTGTATATGCTCTCTCATTACCATTCTGGGAATCATTGATGGCTACCGAGAAGCAACGAGCTGTGAAGATGCACAACTTAGGTGTGTATGTGGGGTTGGATGATGCTCTTTACAGAGTCACTGTCACTTTGCATTGCATGAGCAAGGTAACAATGAAGGCCTCTTGAACCCCCTTAGGGAAAGAGAGCCTTTACTGATGGGGGCATGGGCAGGTACTGGACAAGTTAGGTGTATGGTCGGGATTGGTCAAACTATGGGGGATGGGCTGGGCCAGAGCTCAGTAAAGTTATTGCCCCATGGAATTATGAGCCTTTCGGAAGAAGAACGTGGCTGTAAGCTGCAAAGTACCTGAATCTGTCTTGATATTAGCCTCTATCATGCCTTGCGCAGCAGCATTTATCCCGGGAAAGGAAGGGGCAACACTAGGAACCAAATCAGACTATGCAAAGGCAAAAAAGGGCTTAATAAACATGTTAAAAACATGAGAGCAGAGTGACCTCATCTAAAAAACTCTGATAAATATGTTGCTGCTAAATTAATGACCAGTCAGAAGACTGGTGGCAGAAAGGTGACACCTGTGCCGATAATGAATCACAAACTAGGTGAGGAGAATGGAGATTCATATAGTGCCATCCTCATTTCTCAAAAATGTACAAGTCTGCAACAAAACATTCAGATTCAAACCTGATATTTGTGTGGCAGAAAGGGCCAGCAACATTTCAATTTGCTGGACTCTGCCTTGCTGTTGTTTTGCCTGGTGTGCAGTTCCCCTTAGAAGTGTGGGTGGCGCTGTCACCTATACTCAGGGTTGAACAACAGGTAATAGGGCAGTGATTGGGTGTCTCCTCTTGGCAGCCGTGCAGTGGGTGTGGTTGGCCTGCTGGGCATGCCGGGAGAGGATGCATGAGGGGCAGACGCCGCCTGGGAGGGGTCTTCTGGTCGGTTCTTTTTGGTTCCAGAGTCGGAGTCCTGGTTTGTGGCTCGTGGCCCTCCAGGCCATGGGGCCGCGTGCACTTCAGTCCCAGGCACCTTTAGTCCTGGGACTGCAACTTCAGCCCTGGGCCCAGCAACTTTAGCTGGAGCCCACTTCGGGAGGAGGAATCCCAGGGTGCCGCCTTGCGAGGGGACCCGTTTCTAGAAGAGGAGGATGGGGGAGGATCATTCCGAAGGACTGGTGAGAGATCACAGCGAAGGAAGGGGCCCAGTAACTCTCTGGAGGGAAAAGGGAATTTAAACAACAGGACCTGTAGGAAGTTTGGGACACTATAGATCCTGTGGCAGAGGATCTCCTGAATGCATCCATTAGGGAATCGAATAGACTGTTCGAGTTACACGCCGGCTGATAGTGCCTTCGGGTGACTATCCGGGTGAGCTATACCCACTCGGGATCGAGTGGCGAAGAAACAAGAGTGCCTGAATTGATCTGTCTTCCTAACACCTTTCTCTTCTCCTCATTTGTGGATGTTCATGCATAAAGAAATAAACACTATGTTGGAGTTGATGCCTGTGTGGACCTTGGAGTTACTTGGGGTGTAGAGACTTTTGTCCTTACATTCTAGGGACAGAAACCAACACTGAGGGGAGCCTGCTGTAAAGACCCGTAAGTGAAACTAAGTGTGCTTAACCTCTGCAACACAGGGGGTACGGGCATGGTGGAGACTATGCGCCTTCCTCTCCAGTGAATGAGCCGAAGAGTGGAGAAGGAGGGTGGCGTGGTTGCTACATTTAGAAAGCCACAGACAAGATTGAACCTCCCCATCCTAGAAAATAACCAACTCAAGCAGATGAGGTTGGCGTTCATAAACACTACTTAGGCACTGCAAATACTTAAAATAATTCCAGTTAAGCTCATCTTAAAAGGCACTTAGCAGAGGTCTGCCAAGCCAGAGTGTTAATCGGTATCATAAAGCGCCATTATACCAGAGATTCGTCATTGGCTGTCATAAAATCATTTTGAAGCAATACACTTTTGGAACCTGGCTCTACTTCACATGCCCTCTCTTAAACTCTCAGGCCTCAAACTCTACACAAATCCTGATTACTATTAAATTACATTCAAGACAAGCATCTAGCTGATTGTATAGGAAAATAATGATCAGTTAGATACCAAACACCACAATATTACAAGGTGCAGAAAGATGATGGGAAACATTACATTTCCTAAGAAGAATAGTCATGAGATCAATACCATGTCTAACATTGATCAAATTGTGATTGTATTCTATTCAATAATATGTTGGTTATCAGACTATAAGATGTGGTCATGTGGAAATATTGATGCAGTTAGCAAAACTGGCACTAAGGGAGTGACTGCTAAAATATCATAAACACTTAAGCACCCCTACATAAATCTCTTACACTCTATTGATTGGGTGAGAGTTGGCCAGTGACAGCCACTAAAGAGTCCACAAATGGATGCTTCAATTGGCAGCAGACAGCGCTCAATTGTCCCATGAAACCATGAAGGTCATTATTGAGAGCCAGTGACTCTGATACACCAGACTGGACTACTCTGAAGCTAGCTGGACACTGCATAGGAACCAAAATTCAAGAAAACCATGTCAGAAACTTTTTACCTTTTGAACTCATTGCTTTTTCTGTTGCTTATTGTCTATATTCTTTTTATCTTTTTTTTCTGTAAATGTTTTATTGCACTGTTGTTTCTTCTCTAAATAAGAAATTCAAGAATCCTTGGCTCCTTAAAGACAGCAACCATTTTTAAACTCCTTTATCTTCCTGTCTGGCATGGCAGTGAGTTTCACAGATATTTCTTAAAGCAGAAGTTCAGTCATTTTTTCATCTTTTCATCTATTAAATATTCTGCCCTTGTTTTAACTTTGGATAGTAAAACATTTTTTTTTTCTACCCGTAAATACCTTATACAGGCAACTTCCTGTTTCTTGTCTGGTCATTAGGCTAGGCTTATGACATCATGCACAGCTCTCTCACTCACTCTCGTGAGAGTTTGCCAGGAAGGGAGGAGGGATGAGTCATAAGAGGGCCAATGAACGTTACAGAGTTGGGGGTGTGCCTCTGTGTGTCTGTGTAAATCCAGGAAGTGAACAGGCAACAGCTTCAGCTGCCCACCGTTAAAATGGTTGCAGCCAGACTCAGCGGAGGGAGATTTCTGCAGCTTATTTGGCAAGTACAGAATCACAGTATATATAAAATAATATGCAAATGTTTTTATTACAAATTATGTGAGCAGACTGCAGTTCCTCTTTAAGGTCAGAATTCTTACAGCAGATGCTCAGAAATGTGTATGTTTGCAATAAAACATGTGATGGCAGCTACTGTTTGTGTGTGTAAAGAGTTTACTGCCCCAGCGACAAAATCTCAGTTTGCTGTAGGAGTAACAGAGCCACCTTTGCACAGTAGCATAGTTAATCTGGGAAGAGATAAGTGTTAGACGCACTAACCGATTTAGATGGACTTGAGGAACATATTAAAGCCAAACCCCAACTAACCTTTCTTAACCAGTTCAGGTCTGCCCTATAGCAGTTTTACTGCTACAGGGTGGCATCTGTGTGCCAGATCATGTGTGTATATATATATATATATATATATATATATATATATATATATATATGTGATCTGACACTTCCAGGGGAGGGGGGCTCGCTTCGGCTGTGTTTACACACAGTGGAAGCCGATCGGCGGGTGCACGGTCCCCGATGTCTTCTGGCACCTGCCAATTGTTAGAAGGAGAGGCAGAACGGTGGTCTGCCAATGTAAACAAGGCAGAATCGCCGTTCTGACAGGAGGGAAGGGATGGAATTTGTGTTCATGCAAAGCAGGGAATAAATTCCATCTCTTCCCCTGGTAAAAGCACCTCACATAGTGTAGTAAAACACTGGCTACGCACACAGTTAACCCTTTGATCGCCCTTGATGTTAACCTCTTCCCAGCCAGTGTCATTAGTACAGTGACAGTGCATATGTTTTAGCACTGATCACTGTATGAGTGTCAGTGGTCCCCAAAAATTGTCAAAAGTGTCAGTTAGTATCAAAATGTCTGCCGCAATATTGTAGTTCCGCTATAAGTCACTTATC
The DNA here is from genome assembly GCA_029206835.1 of Rana muscosa. Classification (NCBI taxonomy): domain Eukaryota; kingdom Metazoa; phylum Chordata; class Amphibia; order Anura; family Ranidae; genus Rana; species Rana muscosa. The sequence goes on along the minus strand of CM055117.1, from coordinate 470,789,061 downwards.
GCTGCCATTACTAGTAAAAATAATTGTAAATAAATAAAACTATCCCATAGTTTGTAGATGCTATAACTTTTGCACAAACCAATCAATATATGCTTATTGGGATTGTTTTCAAAAAAAATTTATTGGATATGTTTTAAAGCAGAAAGTAATAAATATTGTTGCTTTTTTCTGAAAATTGTCGCCTTTTTTTGTTTATTGCGCATATATAAAAAAAACGCAGAGGCGATCAAATACCACCAAAAAAAAGCTCTATTTGTGGGAAAAAAGAACACCAATTTTATTTGGGTACGGTGTTGCATAACCGCGCAATTGTCAGTTAAAGTAATGCAGTGTATCGCATAAAATGGCCTGGTCATGAATGGAGGTAAATCTTCTGGAAGTCAAGTGGTTAAGCAGTTACAGCAACAGTTTTATTTTCTTTTGAGGTATATTTTTATATTCATTAGTAAAAGCTAACCATTGTAACGACCCTTGTCAGTGTTAACCGGTTTGTCTCTACCTTTTAACTGCCACTTTTGCTGGACAGCTTGGTCTGCAAGAGAAGTTAAAAACTAACACATAGACTGACCAGATCACCAGGTGAAAATAGTGAAAAAAATAATAATAAAAAGGAGTGCAGCCACCACATCTAAAAATTGGTAAGTTGCAATATATTACATTCTTGTTTCTGGGTTTAATAACAAACATAACAGAGAAAGTGGTGGTGTGCTTTGGGATGTACTGGCTGGCAGAGGTGTATGAATCATAAAAGTGGTTGGACAGATTACAAATCTTTTGGCAAGTAAGAAAGTTAAATAAGCCATTTACTAAAATTCAGCTTAAAATAGTGGATACATTAGCTTCCTTTAAAACAAAAGTGGCACAAAGAGAAGTTCAAACTTAGCATATGATTTTAAAAACACAGGGCTACCTTTTACAAAAACTGCATAATAAATCCATCCACCGATAGGTCCGGAGATATAGAAGGAGGGAGGCAAAACTTTTACAGAAAATGGCTCAACTTAAATGTTTTCCTATATCTTGACTAGGGATGTGCTTCGAGTTCGAGTCGAACTCATGTTCGACTCGAACATTGCCTGTTCGCCGAACAGCGAACAATTTGGGGTGTTCGCGGCAAATTCGAAAAGTCTATGGGAGAAATCTAAAGTACTAATTATAAAGGCTTATATGCAAGTTATTGTCCTAAAAAGTGTTTGGGGACCTGGGTCCTGCCCCAGGGGACATGTATCAATGCAAAAAAAAGTTTAAAAACTGATGTTTTTTCGGGAGCAGTGATTTTAATAATGCTTAAAGTGAAACAATAATAAAAGTGAAATATTCCTTTAAATTTCGTACCTGGGGGTGTGTATAATATGCATGTAAAGTCGCGCTTGTTTCCCGTGCTTAGAACTGTCGCTGCACAAAGTGAAAAAAAGTCATTTAAAACTCACTCGCGGCTATTAATGAATTGTCGGCTCCCGGCAATACATAGAAAAGTCATTGATAAAAAAAATAAAAAATAAAAACGTGGGGGTCTCCCCAAATTCAATTACCAGGCCCTTCAGGTCTGGTATGGATATTAAGGGGAACCCTGCCCCAAATTAAAAAAAAAAAAATGCGTGGAATTCCCCCAAATATCCATACCAGGCCCTTCAGGTCTGGTATGGATTTTAAGGGGAACGCCACCCCAAATAAAATTAAAAATGGCATGGAGTTCCCCAAAAATCCATACCAGACCCTTTATCCGAGCATGCAACCTAGCAGGCCGCAGGAAAAGAGGGGGGGACGAGAGAGCGCCCCCCCTCCTGAACCGTACCAGGCCACATGCCCTCAACATGGGGAGGATGTCCCCATGTTGATGGGGACAAGGACCTCATTCCCACAACCCTTGCCCGGTGGTTGTGGGTGTCTGCGGGCAGGGGGCTTATCGGAATCTGGAAGACCCCTTTAACAAAGGGGACCCCCAGATCCCGCCCCCCCCCCATGTGAATTTGTAAGGGGTACATTGTACCCTTACCATTTCACGAAGAAAGTGTAAAAAAATGTAAAAAAAAAACACACAAACACCTTGGAAAAGTCCTTTATTTAAAAAAAAAATTAAATAAAAAAAAAACCATTCTAGCGGTGAAATCCAGTGTCCCGCGGCGATCCGATGTCCAGCGCTGTCCACACGAGACGTCATTGGCTGAGCCTGAGCGGACCTGATGGGGAACTTCCTCCGCAGTGTATTAAATGAATAGACCCGCCCCCTCTAAAGTTCCCCATCAGGTCCGCTCAGCCAATGACGTAGGTGTAAGGCTAAGCGGACCAGATGCAGAACGTCAGAAGGGGCGGGTCTATTCATTTATTACACTGCGGAGGCAGATCCCCATCAGGTCCGCTCAGCCAATGACGTAGGCGGGGTCTGACATACGAGGGGGCGGACCTGATGGGGAACTTCCTCCACAGTGTAATAAATGAATAGACCCGCCCCTTCTCACGTTCCGCATCTGGTCCACTTAGCCTTACACCTACGTCATTGGCTGAGCGGACCTGATGGGGAACTTTAGAAGGGGCGGGTCTATTAATTTAATACACTGCGGAGGAAGTTCCCCATCAGGTCCGCTCAGGCTCAGCCAATGACGTCTCGTGTGGACAGCGCTGGACATCGGATCGCCGCGGGACACTGGATTTCATCGCTGAAATGTTTTTTTTTTTTTTAATAAAGGACTTTTCCAAAGTGTCTGTGTGTTTTTTTTTTTCATTTTTTTTACACTTCGTGAAATGGTAGGGGTACAATGTACCCCCTTACCAATTCACATAGGGGTGTGCGGGATCTGGGGGTCCCCTTTGTTAAAGGGGTCTTCCAGATTCCGATAAGCCCCCTGCCCGCAGACCCCCACAACCACCGGGCAAGGGTTGTGGGGATGAGGCCCTTGTCCCCATCAACATGGGGACATCCTCCCCATGTTGAGGGCATCAGGGGGGGGGCGCTCTCTCGCCCCCCCCCCTCTTTTCCTGCGGCCTGCCAGGTTGCGTGCTCGGATAAAGGGTCTGGTATGGATTTTTGGGGGAACTCCACGCCATTTTTTTTTTAAATTTGGGGTGGAGTTCCCCTTAAAATCCATACCAGACCTGAAGGGCCTGGTATGGATATTTGGGGGAACTCCACGGATTTTTTTTTTTAATTTGCGGCAGGGTTCCCCTTAATATCCATACCAGACCTGAAGGGCCTGGTAATTGAATTTGGGGGGACCCCCACGCTTTTTTCTTTTTTTTATCAATGAATTTTCTATGTATTGCCGGGAGCCGACAATTCATTATAGCAGCGAGTGAGTTTTATATGACTTTTTTTCCTTCAGAAATGACACTTTGTGCAGGGACAGTTCTAAGCATGGGAAACATGCGCGACTTTACATGCATATCATACACACCCCCCAGGTACGAAATTTAAAGGAAAATTTCACTTTTATTGTTTCATTTTAAGCATTATTAAAATCACTGCTCCCAAAAAAACTGCAGTTTTTAAAACTTTTTTTTGCATTGATACATGTCCCCTGGGGCAGGACTCAGGTCCCCAAACACTTTTTAGGACAATAACTTGCATATTAGCCTTTATAATTAGCACTTTTGATTTTGAACGTTCGAGTCCATTGTATTTAATAGGGTTCTAAAGTTCACGCGAACATTCTGGCTGTTCGCAGGTTCTGGTGCGAACCGAACAGGGGGGTGTTCGGTTCATCCCTAATCTTGACATCTACTTATTGTTGCGGCATACAGTTCTAATAGAAGTTAACTATTGCTTATGCATTTTTTTTATCTTCTGCTGATTTTACATTTCCCATGTGTAAGACATATTTACTTTAAAGCGGACTTATTTCCTACCTATTCCTTCAACAGCCAATTAAAATCTGCTTAAAATCGTTCTAAAGTCAACACATTTTTAACTTAATGCATTCCCTGCAGTACAGTAAGAAATTACCCAGTAATTATATCACTTACCCCCCCCCCCCCCCATCTGCAGTGGCGCTCTACTCTCTCCATAGACTTACAGGACACAAAGGTAGTAGTGGGAGATATTGGCTCCTGCTGCTGTCAATCAAACCCTGTGAGGAGGAAGTAGCTGAGCCACTCTCTGTGTGTCAAAGTGTCAACCCGGCTCATGAGTGCCCCCATAGCAGCCGGCTTGCTATTGGGGCACCCGCAGAAGAAGAGTAGTGGAGAGCACTGGCAGGGGACCCCAGAAGAAGAGTTAAGAGTAGTAATAGTATTGCACAGAGCAGGTAAGTATACTATCTTTACTATTTTAGAAAAAATTGTGCCTTTAGAACAATTTTAAAGGAATTGCAAAGGCAGAAGGTTTTTTTATCTTAATGCATTCTATGTATTAAGATAAAAAAAAAAACTTCTGTGTGTAGCAGCCTCCCCAGCACCCCCTAATTACTTACCTGAGCCCCATCTCTTTCCAGCGATGTCCACGAGTGTCTTAGCCTTCTGGGACTCTCCTCCCGATTGGCTGAGACACAGCAGTGGGGCCACTGGCTCCCGCTGGTGTCAATCAAAGTCAGTTAGCCAATCAGAAGAGAGAGGGGGCCAGGGCGAGGCTCCGTGTCTGAATGTACACAGGGAGCTGTGACTTGGCTCGGGTGCCCCCATAGCAAGCTGCTTGCTGTGGGGGCACTCAACAGGAGGGAGGGGCCAGGATCACAGAGACCCGAGAAGAAGAGGATCCAGGACACTCTGTGCAAAACCAACTGCACAGAGGAGGTAAGTATAACATGTTTGTTATTTATTTTATTTTATTTTTTTAAACAAGACTTTACAATCACTTTAAGTCCCCCAAAAAATACATAAAAGAAAACCCTTCACCTTATTCCCTGGCTTCTAGTGTGCTTGACAAGGCAAGGTTGATGTCAGTTGACCTTCCAGTTAGATGCTGGGAAACCTGAGATTCCCAAATCCTATGAAAATGTGCTCCTGCACAGCGTAGGAATGCATTCTTGCAGAATTTTAGGTCCTTCGCTTTCCCAGAATCCTGCAAGTAAGGCCCAGTGATATCACCATCATCTAAGCAAACACTGCAAACCATGACTTTAAGGGGTTGTAAAGGTTTGTTTTTTATTCTCTAAATAGGTTCCTTTAAGCTAGTGCATTGTTGGTTCACTTACCTTTTCCTTCAATTTTCCTTCTAAATGTTTTTTTTCTTAGTCTGAATTTCTCACTTCCTGTAATCTTGCCCCCATCATCTGAGCCGTTCTGGCTGGGGGTTAGTCAGCATGCTCGCCCCCTCCCTTGGGACTACATCCCTGCGGGGAGACATTGTGAATGTTCACAGCGTCTCCCTGCAGGGATGTAGTCCCAAGGGAGGGGGCGAGCATGCTGACTAACCCCCAGCCAGAACGACTCGAATGATGGGGGCAAGATTACAGGAAGTGAGAAATTCAGACTAAGAAAAAAAACATTTAGAAGGGAAATCTAAGGAAAGGGTAAGTGAACCAACAATGCACTTGCTTAAATTAACCTATTTAGAAAATAAAAAAAAACCTTTACAACCCATTTAAGGTTGCATTTTTTCCCCCAATGCTTTAAATGATATTTTTTTATTTTAATTAATATTTTTTATTCAGTGTTGGGGAGCTGGGAAATTAGGGAAATGAGCAAGGTCTGTGTAAGTGTTCTAAGAACAATTGCAGTATTGATTTTCTTCAGTAATAGACATATACCAGATCCCGGTAAGGCAAGTTTTATTTAAAATGGGTGGTATGTTTTTTTCAGGAACCTTACGTCAGAAGGGGATCCTCTTTGTTTCAGTTTCCTAATGACAAACCACATACCGTAGTTAATTTTAACTTTAAAGGAAATCAGAATAACTGCAGCTTATTCAAAATGAAGGACCGTATTCATATACTTTATATACAGGAGATTCCAGCTTATGCTACATTTGCATTGATTTCCAAGGTGATAGAACTACCCCCTATTTGGCTTTAACATATTCCATATAATATTGGCACTTGCCCAATTTTTATTTTGCCACCAGAAGGCACCATTTTTCAGTCTTGCAAGATTACTGCGTAGGCCAGCCTTCAGAGTCAATTAATAATTTAGCTAGTCTGTAGTACTGACATAAACAATATAAGTGTTCAGGCTTAGCTAGATCACATTATCCTCTGTGCTCGAGGCTGATAAGGTCTTATTATTTCAGTTTTTACTTTATACTAGCTGCCATACATTGTACACAAAATTAACATGTACAATAAATTCATGAATGATGATGGAGTCTAAGTTCCCCGGTTTAATGAGAATTTTTCTCTTGCTAGAAAATGTTCGTTACTAAGCATTTAGACTAGAGAAAAGGAAACTAATAATTTTAGCGCTCCGTTAAAAATTGCAATGAAATTGGAACAAGCAAGGGCAGAATTTACAGAGATCCTCTGATTAATCACAACTTGTATTTCTTCTTTTTTCTACCATCTAAAGAGATCCTGCTGCTAGAGCAAACAAATATCGTACTCTGTAAAAAAATAACGTACTCTGTAAAGGAACATGTAAGGCTTACCTTTCAAATCTTTGAGCTATGGGAAAAACTGGAATCTGACACTCCAGGGTGTGTCGGATAACTAATCTCCCGCTTTGCGCTGTGGTTCCTCCTACAGGCTGTTACATCACTACTGTGTTGTATTGATGTAGCCGCCACAGGGAGGACCCACTCTAACAATGGGGTTGCATTAAAGGAGATTGTTACTTAGGAAACATAACAGTGGCCATTCTTCAGAAAATGCTGTTTTCCTGGTTGTCATAATGATGTAGTTCAGGAGTCTTCAAATTATGGTCCACGGGCTACACCCAGTCCGCTAGAAGAGTTTATCCTGAGCACAGCAACTTTCTGTGAAAATACCTAGCCTAGTTGGCAGTGGAGGCACTGGTCTGTGTATGGAGACTGGCACATTCACTACCAGCCAGATGTGGACCCCCCACTGCTTTGTTGCTAGAACCACTGGTGTCCTAGTGCCCAATGATTGCCCCTCTGCCAGCATTTACAGGAAGGCCAGACTGCCTCCATCCAGACCTGATTTGCCTCCCAGCTTCTGTCCTGCTTTTCTGCTGTTTGAAATGTAAAGGGAGACTCTGCTTTGGTACACATGGGTGTAAAGGGGCACTCTGATGGGCAAACCTGGCAAGAAATAGGAACACTTCTGGGCACTTCTGGATGTAAGGAGATACACCCAACACCCAAGAGTGCCCAGCAGAATATCTCCTTACATCCAGAAGTGCCCAGAAGTGTTCCTATTTCTTGCCAGGTGTGCCCATCAGAGTCACCCCTAACACCCAAGAGTGTCCAGCAGAGTAAGGGGTGACTCTGATAGGCAACCCTGGATATACGGGGGAATCTGATGGGCAGTCTTGGTTATAAGGGGGGACTCTGATGAGCAGTCCTGGATGTAAGGGGGGACTCTGATGGGCAACCCTGGGTGTAAGAGGGGACTCTGATGGGCAACCCTGGGTGTAAGAGGGGACTCTGATGGGCAACCCTGGGTGTAAGAGGGGACTCTGATGGGCAACCCTGGGTGTAAGAGGGGACTCTGATGGGCAACCCTGGGTGTAAGAGGGGACTCTGATGGGCAACCCTGGGTGTAAGAGGGGACTCTGATGGGCAACCCTGGGTGTAAGAGGGGACTCTGATGGGCAACCCTGGGTGTAAGAGGGGACTCTGATGGGCAACACTGGGTGTAAGAGGGGACTCTGATATGGCAGTCCTGGATTTAAGGGGGGACTCTGATATGGCAGTCCTGGATGTAAGGGGAACCAGATGGGCACATCTTGATATAATTAGGGACGCTCCTGGGCACTCCTGAATGTAAACAGGGACTCTGCTGGGCACTCTTGGAACATAAGGGGGACTCTGATGGGTAGTCAAGGATGTAAGGGGGGACCCTGATAGGCACTCCCTGATATAAGAATGGATTCTCCTGAGCATTCCTGGCTGTAAGGTGGACTTTGCTGGGCACTCCTGGGTGTAAGGAGGGATTTTGCTGGGCACTCTTGAATGTAAGAGGGATTCTGACGCTCCTGTTTATCAGAAGAACTCTGCTGGGCACTCCTGAATGCAAAGGGGGAACTCTGATGAAAACTCCTGACTCTAAGGCGAAAGCTGCTGGGCTCTCTTTATAAATCAGATTTTTTTCGGCCCATGAATATTTGTAAAACATATAATGTGGCCCCTGTATCTAAAAGTTTGGAGACCCCTAATCGATTGGCTTCAATACTAAGTCACTGACCTGGAACGCGCATGCAGATTTGGAGTTCTTACGTTCTTTCTTGATCTGTGTACATGTTCCAAGTCAGTCCAAAAGAATTACATTCAGAAAAGACAGTTCAGTAAACATCATTGTGGAAGATTCTAAATTCTATTCCTTCCAGAAATGTGATCAGATAAGTCTTTGTATCTGCCTAGTCATTTCTTGGGCCGCATAATAACTTATTGTTTTTGCAAACCGCTAAAATGATCCAAAAAAATCTTCCGCAAGACATACTTAAGTGTTAAAGTATCTAGCCCAAAGGAGGAAAGAACTTACACATTAACTGAAGAGCTGCCTGCTGACAATGTAGTTTTCTAGACACAAATATGATTAAATCCATATTATATAATCATTTAAACCAAGTACTTGGTGGTATAGTGGGCATTGTAAAATCCATCGCATTTCTTACCTTATAGCCGACAGAAATGGGATAGTTGCTTGTTGACAGGTCCATAGCTTATTACAGACGACAGAGGAAATGAAACCAAAGACTTCAGTGTCACTTGCTCCCTGGTCTTTAGATAAATTTGGATAAGCCACTGAAATCTGAGAATTAACCTTATAAAATAAGAAGGAGTGCTGAGTAATTTCCGGCACGGTAAAATATTTTAGGATATCCGATGCCAGGAAAAGATCTGAATCCCCGTCAATAGAGAAAGCTGTACGGTTGCTGTCTGCTCTGTAAACTGAAAGTAAATGTTTCCTTGTGCTGTCGGATTGGTAGAAGTGAAAGTGACTTTGTGACCAAGCTAAAACTACAAGAGACGGAAATAAGGGATATGTGGCCTAGAATATATCAGTAATAAATCAGTAATAAAAGAGACTGCCACGAAGTATCCAACCCTGTGGGTAGAGAGAATGAAAAGAGACATAACAAAAGGGACACTTAAACATATACTATATTACCAAAAGTATTGGGACACCTGCCTTTACACGCACATGAACTTTAATGGCATCCCAGTCTAAAGCCCTGTACACACACATGGGCGAGAATCCCGTTGAATAAAAACGTCGGTTTTCTCAACGGGATTCCTGGCAAGCTTTTCTTGCCAAGCCCTGTGTACACACGGCAAATTCAAAGGAACCGCCGTTCTTTTGAATGGCATGAACGCGGTGACGTCATCGACACGACGAGCATGCGCTCGTCACATTCGATGCCGTCGCCGCCATCTTGCTTCACCCTACACTACCCTTGTAAGCTACCGCGCATGCATTGAAGTCTCATCGAGCATGCGCGGGCTTACCTGGGGACAGGCAAGCATACAAGCCTCGTACACACGCACGGTTTTCTCGTCGGGAAACGGGCCGACGAGAATCCTGACGAGAAAATAGAGAGCGGGTTTTCTATTTTTCTTGTCGAGATTCCCGGCAGTTTTCCCGACGAGAAACCATACACACAACCGGTTTTCTCTGCAAAAAGCTCTCCCAGCAGTTTTCTTGCCGAGAAAACCGGCCGTGTGTACGAGACTTAAGTCCGTAGGGTTCAATATTGAGTTGGCCCATTTTTGCAGCTATTACAGCTTCAACTCTTCTGGGAAGGCTTCCACAAGGTTTAGGAGTGTGTCTATGGGAATGTTTGACCGTTCTTCCAGAAGAGCATTTGTGAGGTCAGGCACTGAGGTTTGATGAGAAGGCCTGGCTTGCAGTCTCCACTCTAATTCATCCCAAAAGTGTTCTATTGGGTTGAGGTCAGGACTCTGTGCAGGCCAGTCAAGTTCCTCCACCCCAAACATGCTCATCCATGACTTTATGGACCTTGCTTTGCGCACTGGTCCAAATCATTTTGATGGAAGAGGGATTATGGTGTGGGGTTGTTTTTCAGGGGTTGTGCTTGGCCCTTTAGTTACAGTGAAGGGAACTCTTATGCCCCGTACACACGATCGGAAATTCCGACAAGAAAAGTCCTAAGTGAGCTTTTGGGCGGAAATTCCGACCGTGTGTATGCTCCATCAGACTTTTGCTGTCGGAATTTCCACCAACAAAAGATTGAGCGCTGGTTCTCAAATTCTCAGAGGGAAAAAATTCCTATTGGAAAATCCGATCTTCTGTAGCAATTCCGACGCGCAAAATTCCAACGCATGCTCGGAAACAATTTGACGCATGCTCGGAAGCATTGAGCGTAATTTTCTCAGGTCGTCGTAGTGTTGTACGTCACCGTGTTCTTGATGGTCGAAAGTTCAGAGAACTTTTGTGTGACCTTGTGTATGCAAGCCAAGCTTGAGCGGAATTCCGTCGGAAAAACCATCCAAGGTTTTTCAGACGGAAAATCCGATCGTGTGTACTCGGCATAAAGGCGTTAGCATACCAAGACATTTTAGACAAATTTCATGCTCCCAACTTTGTGGGAACAGTTTGGGGACGGACCCTTCCTGTTCCAACATGACTGTGCACCAGTGCACAAAGCAAGGTCCATAAAGACATGAATGAGCGAGTTTGGGGTGCAGGAACTTGACTGGCCTGCACAGAGTTCTGACCTCAACCCGATAGAACACCTTTGGGATGAGTTAGAGCAGAGACTGTGAGACAGGCCTTCTCGTCCACATCAATGCCATAGACACACTCCTAAACCTTGTTATAGCTGCAAAGAGTGGGCCAACTCAATATTGAACCCTACGGACTAAGACTGGTGTAGCGCACTCACCCCCTTCTCCTTGTCTGCTTCCGCTCCTCTCAGGAGAAAGGGGCACACCGCACCACAAGCCCGTACCCTCCTGTGTTAAGAGGTTAGGCAGTGTTTTTGGGCCTTGTCTGCAGCCGGAGTATAAAGTCCTCCTGAGAATGATTCTCACCTCTACAGTGTGTAGATGCAAGTCCTTGACTTCCCCAGGAAGGTAAATGTCCACACCAGCTGAAAGTCCAACTCAATCTTTATTTTTCACTTGCACAACACATTTTCTCTTGGATAGACGAAAGGTTGGAGTAAAGACAGAGGACAGCTTTAAGGTGTGGAGGAGGACCAGGCACAAACGTAGCTCAAGCTCTTAGGACTGTTTAGATTCTCAAACAGTTTTGGCGAATGGTCTCTGCCACAGACAATGAGGTTGGTCTCTGCCACAGACCTGGTGAATAAGGTCACTGCCACTGACCTGGTGAATATGGTCACTGCCACTGACCTGGTGAATAAGGTCACTGCCACTGACCTGGCGTGAATATGGTCACTGCCACTGACCTGGTGAATATGGTCACTGCCACTGACCTGGTGAATATGGTCACTGCCACTGACCTGGTGAATATGGATTTTCTTCCTAGGACATAGCCACTTTTAGGAAGAAGACATCCCCCCAGAGAGTCAACAGACCCCTTCCTTCACCGTGTCCACAGCACTGGTCCCTCGGAACAGGATCCTCCCTTCTCTTAGGGTGCGGGTCCCCTCGCAAGGCGGCACCCTGGACTCCTCGATCACTTGCGGACCCCAGCCGATAGTACCTCACCCCAGGCTAAAGGTGCCTGAGGTGGAACCGGAACAGGGCCTCCGGGCCTAGGGCACCCGGAGATGGCGAACCACACTCCCACACACCCAGGCTGAGGGTGCCTGGGCGTGGACAGACGAAGACGACCCTTCTCAGAAGATGTCCGCCCCTTTTATATCCTCTCCCGGCATGCACAGCAGGTTCCCCGCCCCACTGTACGGCTGCCGAGAGGGGACACAAAAGGCACAGCACTGCGCTCGCGGTTCAACCCTGGCCCAGAATGGCAGCGCCTCCCACCGGCCACAGGGAACACATCACAAGCATTAACCCCTGAGAACAAAAGTGGTCCATGAATCCTATCAATTTAATGTGTCTGAGCCTGGTTACCACTCAGACACTTCCCCTAAATTGAACACCCCGCTACACTGGGATGCCATTAAAGTTCATGTGCGTGTAAAGGCAGGAGTCCCAATACTTTTGATAATATAGTGTATGTATTGATCTGGAGATCCAATAGATAGAATAACCCCTAGCCGACCACGCATTTTAGTTTTACTGCTACAGTGCGGAGCATCATATACATTATATATATATATATATATATATATATATATATATATATATATATATATATATATACATACATACATACACACACACATGATTCTGCACTTCCAGGTAGGGGGCACATGTGTGCTGTCATTAGCTCCAGCACATGCCGATCAGCGGTTCCTGGCCCACCGATCGTCAGAGCGAGTGGCAGGAGAGAGTGTTGTGTATGTAAACAACACAAAGCCCTCTTCTCATAGCGGTGACGTGCTAGTTTTTAAACTGGCACATTGCTAAGTGAAATCAGCACACATTACACATAGTATACATTGTTAGGCACATATTTAACCCTTTGATTGCCCCAGATGTTAACCCTTTCCCAGTCAGTGTAATTAGTACAGTGTCAGTGTATATTATTAGCACTGATCACTGTATTAGTGTCACTGGAGATGTCCGTGGCAGTTAGCCACATAGCCAGTTCCCACAGAACATGAGGAATCTTGCCATGAATAACAGGGCCTTTATGACATGGGTGGTAGCAGGGGCGGATCCAGAGTCTAGTCTCGGGAGGGGCACTACCAGAAAAAATAAATAAATTTACGGGCAATTTTTCAGGGAAATGGCTGGTGTTGGAGCTTCAATCATCCCGGCGCCATGGTTGTTATGGTGTCAGAATGTTTGAAGCGCATTATTTCTACTATTTCACTGTAATATAAAATTAATTGATTTAACTCATCATAATGCAGAATCAGTGGGAGCCCCGAGTGTGTCACTTGCCACCGTCACCTGCCATGCGTTGCGGATTGTCACTTGCCACAAGTTGCAGATTGTCACTTGCCATGTCGCGGATTTTCACTTGCAACGTCACCTGCCACAAGTTGCGGATTATCACTTGCCACGTCGTGGATTGTCACTTACCACGTCACCTGCCGCAGGTTGCGGATTGTCACTTGCCACGTCACCTGCCGCAGGTTGCGGATTGTCACTTGCCACGTCACCTGCCACACGTTGTGGATTGAAACTTGCCACGACACCTGCCACAAATTGCGGATTGAAACTTGCCACGTCACCTGCCACGTCACCTGCCACACATTGCAGATTGAAACTTGCCACGTCACCTGCCACACGTTGCGGATTGTCACTTGCCTGCTCCACTTGTCCCTTGCTGTGTCCCAGAGTCAGGCAGCAGAGAGATGATGTAATATTGGGGATACCTCGCCAGGCTGCCCATGGCTCCATTCCTGTCCTCATTACCATCCACATCCCTGTCCCCATCACTGCCATTCCTGTCCCCATTAACGATATCACTGTTCCCATCTCCGTCATCCCCATTTGGGGTTTAATACCTCTTTAAGAATGTTTTCACCAATGATTCACACAACCTTCCCCCATGATCCATGCATTTTTTCACATAAGACTCAATCAGAAAAATGTGTGAAAACCCTGAAAAACAGACAACATAACTAATAAAAACTCTATATTCTGGATTATAGACAGATATTTGTACCCTGCATAACATTGAGTTGGGATAAGTAAAGAGTAACTGCACTTTTGTTGAGAAAAAAACAAAACATTCCTCTCTGGGTGATCAATGTACAGTACATTACAAGGATTTTCACAAACTTACCTTATGCTATTCTGAAGAAATAGCTGTTTGTCTGTGTCCATGTCCCCAGTGAATCTGTATGGGAGGGGTTTTAAAATTATCAATCAGCTGCTGCACCTGCAGGACTGAGGGACATTCCTTTGATGTGATTTTCCTTTGAACGTATCTCACGTGACATTTTGTTTTAGGGGATGCCCAAAATCTGACTTATATTTTATTGCAGACTTCTGGGAAAATCAGTAAGCCAATCACACAGAAATGCATAAATTAATGATATGACTCTTGAAGTAATGACTTGAGGAAAATGTATTTATATATTGTTGTATTTGACTTATTTTTTTACCTCATTGTATGCGTATCTCTGGGGCAGCCTAAAGGGCATGTATATAGTTGGGAGAAGGGGGGGGAGAAGGGGGGGACGTGGTAAGGGGGGAAGGAAGGTGGGAGATAGACAGGCGAAGGGGGTAAGTAAAGGAGATGGAAACTAACCTCTTGGATATAATATACATGAAATTAAATAAAAAGGAAGGGGAGGAGAGAGAGAGGGGGAAGGGGAGAGAAAAGAGAAGGGGGAGAAAAGGAGGAGAAGAAGAGAAGAAGAGAGAAGGAAGAAGAGGGAAAGGGAAGGTAAAGAAAAAGAGGAAAGGAGAGATTATATGAGTATATCTGATCTTTCATACTATTGTAAATTGGGATTATTGCCGGGGGGGGGGGGTGGAAGAGGGTAGGTCGGGGATCCTCAGCCTCTAAGACCACGCCCCTAATTAGGTATTACACCAACTGAAGCCAATTGAGTGGCTCAGTTAAAGATGTTTCCCCATTGGGGCTTAGGGGGAGTGGGTTGTTTGTTTTTTTTTGGTTTTTTTTGAGAGGGGGGGGAGAGAGGGGAATAGGAGAGGGGAGAGGGAAGGGGATATAGGGGAAGGGAGGGGAGGGAAAGAGGAGGGGGGAGAGGGGAAGGGGGGAGAGAGATGGAGGGAGTGAAAGTTACCTCCCTGAACGCTAAAGGACTTAATGTCCCAGAAAAAAGAAGGATGTTGTTGGATGACCTGAAGCGTTCAGGGACAGATGTCGCATTTGTTCAAGAGACACATTTCAGGGAAAAAGGGTTGCCATTTCTTCAAAATAGATTCTTTCCCTGTGTTTACCACGCACCGGCAAAATCCAAAGGGGTTTCCATACTAATTTCTAATCGGATCCCTTGGACTCTTGTAGACAAATGTGTGGACCCTAATGGGAGATTTCTTTTTCTTAAGGGTTGTATTGGTAATATTAAAGTGACGTTGGCCACATTATATGCCCCAAACAAACACCAAGATACTTTCCTGAAGAAAACTCTCTGTGAATTAGAGGAATTTTCCGAGGGCAAGCTTATTTTTGGAGGAGATTTTAATATTGCTTTAGACCCTAGAATTGATACCTCCTCAGGGACATCATCAATTCCAGAAGGGATTAGAAGAAGTATACTCCGAAAGATACATGATCTACAATTAGTGGATATTTGGAGGATTTTACATATAGAAGAGAGAGATTATACTTTCTTTTCTAATCCCCATCAAATCTATTCTCGGATTGATATGTTCCTGATCCCGCATTATTTGATATCTTCAGTCACAGAAATTAATATTGGAAATATAACTTGGTCTGACCACGCCTCAATTTCCTTGTGTCTTTCCCTCTCCAACGCGACCCTCCCTCAGGAGAAGAGCTGGCGATTAAATGAAAGTTTACTTCAGAACCCTGATGTGAAAAAAGATTTAGTTAAAGAAATGTCAGCATACTTTCAAATAAATGATACTCCAGGGAGCGACCCGTGTATGGTGTGGGAGGCACACAAGGCGGTGATCAGAGGAATTTTGATCAAACATGGATCAATTTTGAAGAAAAAACGAGAGAAACAGATTAGGACTCTACTAGAGGAAATTCAGGTATTAGAAATTAAACATAAAAATACACAACTATCCACAGTAGGAAGGGAGCTTGGATATTTGAGAAGACAGTTAACAGACATCTTACGTTTTAAAGCCAAAGCTGTATTGCAACAAGCCAAGAACGTAAATTACAAAATGGGGGATAAATGTAGTAGACTTTTAGCAGGGAAAATTAAAGAAAAAAATAGACCAACATATATATCACAAATTAAAGGGAGAGAGGGACAATTAATACAAATGCCAAAAGATATTGCTCAGACTTTTGGAGAATAATATTCTACCCTATATAATCTGAAAGAAATACCCACTTCAACGTCTTTAACCACTTGTCCCCCGCCCACTGTCAATTGACGGCGGGCGGAGGATACTCTCGTTCTGGGAGGACGTCATATGACGTCCTCCCTTTAAAACGAGCTAGGAGGCGCGCGCTTGCCGCCAGCGGCGCGCGCGCCCGCCGCGTTTACAAGGCCCTGGTGCGCGTGCCCGGCGGCCGCGATTGCCGCCGGGCACCCGCGATTGCCCGGGAAACGAGCAGGAAAGTGGATCTCTGTGTGTAAACACAGAGATCCACGTCCTGTGAGGGAGAGGGGACCGATGGTGTGTCCCTTGTACATAGGGACAACCATCGGTCACCTCCCCCAGTCAGTCCCTTCCCCCCACAGTAAGAACACATTGAGGGATATATTTAACCCCTTCCCGCCCCCTAGTGGTTAACCCCTTCCCTGCCAATCACATTTATACAGTAATCAATGCATTTTTATAGCAGGGATCGCTGTATAAACGTGAATGGTCCCAAAAATGTGTCAAAAGTGTCCGATGTGTCCGCCGCAATATCGCAGTCACAATAAAAAAATCGCAGATCGCCGCTATTACTAATAAAAAATTTTTTAAAAAATGCTATAAATCTATCCCCTATTTTGTACACGCTATAACTTTTGCGCAAACCAATCAATATGCGCTAATGCGATTTTTTTTTTTACCAAAAATATGTAGAAGAATACGTATCGGCCTAAACTGAGGAAAATTTTATTTAAAAAAAAAAATGGGTATTTATTATAGCAAAAATTAAAAAATAGTGTTTTTTTTCCAAACTGGACGCTCTTCTTTTGTTTATAGCGCAAAAAATAAAAACCGCAGAGGTGATCAAATACCACCAAAAGAAAGCTCTATTTGTGGGAAAAAAAGGACGCAAATTTCGTTTGGGAGCCACGTCGCACGACCGCGCAATTGTCATTCAAAGTGTTACAGCGCTGAAAGCTGAAAAATGGCTTGGGCAGGAAGGGGGTTTTCGTGCACAGTAGAGAAGTGGTTAATAGAAGAGTACCTCTCATCAACAGGCCTTACTAGATTACCTTCCCCAACCCTGCCATAACTTAGAAAAACCTATTTCGGTTGAGGAGCTTAATATGATATTAAAAACGATTAAAAATGGAAAGGCACCAGGCCCAGATGGCTTTGGTATAATATACTATAAAGAATTTGCGGACATACTTAGTGAACATATGATAAAAGTTTTTAATGCAGTGGGCCTGACCTCAGCCTTCCCTCGGGATACACTTAGAGCACAGATTACGGTAATTCCGAAGGAGGGGAAAGACCCTGCGGAGTGCGGAAGCTACAGACCTATTTCCCTACTTAACGTTGATTTAAAAAATTTTACTAAAATACTGGCCGTTAGGCTTCAACCGTGGCTTTCACATTTAGTTGATTTAGATCAAGTGGGTTTTATTCCAACAAGGGAAGGAAGGGATAACACAACAAAGGTACTGAATTTGGTACATCATGCTAACGAGACGAATACCCCCTGTGTGTTTCTGAACACTGATGCTGAGAAAGCATTTGATAGAGTGAACTGGCGATACCTTTTTGAGGTACTGAAACAGGTGGGCCTAGGGGAACGTATGGTTGGTTGGATTATGGCTGTCTACGCGTCCCCTCAGGCGGTTGTAAGAGTTAATGGTGTTCTTTCAAAACCTTTCAGTATTTTGAATGGTACGCGCCAGGGATGTCCTTTGTCACCCTTACTTTTTGCTCTGTCATTAGAACCTTTTTTAAATAAAATCCGTCAAAATCCAGATATACGGGCAATACAGGTAGGAGAAAGGTCACACAAGGTCTCTGCGTATGCGGATGACTTGTTCTCTTTGTCACATCCACATATCTCTCTCCCCAACTTAGTAGGGGAGATTGAGAAATATGGTAGTCTATCCAACTTGAAAATAAATCATAGTAAATCAGAAGCCATGAGTGTAGCGATAACACCTTTACTACGAAATATTATACACTCAAACTTTGGCTTTAAATGGAGTAAGTCTTTAAAGTATCTGGGTACAAATATACCTGCAAAAATAAAAGATACTTTTAAGATAAATTTTCCACCACTATATAACTCAATTAGATCTCTTCTTGACAAATTACAACATAGCCTACAGTCGTGGTTTGGTCGTACTAACATAATTAAAATGACTATTCTCCCGAAAATTTTATATTTACTTCAAGCATTGCCAATTAGGATCCCTAATGTCTTTTTGCAGCAAGTACGTACACTTTTTATGAAATTTATCTGGGCAGAAGAGCGACCAAGGATTAAACGAGATCTGTTGACATTACCAAAAGATTGTGGGGGGATTGCAGTACCGGACATAAAGAAATATTATTATGCAGTACACCTACTGAGAGTAGTAGACTGGTGCAGACATATGGACCTTAAGAGATGGGTTAAGATGGAACAACAGAAGAGTCCGTCCCTTTCTGTAGAGCACCTTAGTGTTATACAGTATTGCCAAGTTCTATTAAGAAACACCCCTTAAATGGAACAACGCTACGAATTACAGAAAGGATCTGTAAAAATATAAATTTCTCATCAAGACAATCACCTCTGTTTCCTATCTTGGGGAACCCAGGTTTTCTCCCAGGTATGGAAACTGGTGCATTTAAAAATCTCAAAGATAAGGGGCTATATCAAGCATCACATTTCCTTAAATCAGAGACGTGGCCAACTGTTAAAATATTGACCCAAGTAGGGGGCCCTTTTGAAATTAATCTGTGGCAAGCTTATCAAATTAATCATTTTTTTAGATCTTTAGGACCACCTATAAATTTACAACGGCAATTAACGACCTTTGAATCATATTGCAATGAGAAAGAACCATTCTTTCCAAGATGTATAGACTATTAAATAAACCACCGGTCGACTATGTGATGCCTGGCATTAGTAAGTGGGAAAGAGACCTAAATAGGACTTTTTCCCCATTGCAATGTAAACAAATAATTTATTTGACTTTTAACTCTTCAGTTTGCACTCAAACCCAGGAAGCTAATTATAGACTTTTGATGCAGTGGTACTATACTCCGGTACAACTTCATAAATTTTCAAAGGAGAACTCGGATAGGTGCTGGAGATGTGGGGAAGAGAGCGGGTCAATTTTACACATATTTTGGTCCTGTAAGAAAATACGGCAATATTGGCTGGAGATTCAAAAAATCATTCAGGAAATTACGGAATCACAAATACCAGATGACCCTGCACTATTCCTCCTTCACTGCTCACAGATTCCGGTTCAGTCCTATAAAAGATCAGTAATATGCCACATGATCAATGCAGCTAAAGTGGGGATTCCCCTGCATTGGAGGGATATAAGATCCCCATCAATAGTGATGAGCCGAACACCCCCGGGTTCGGTTCGCACCAGAACCCGCGAACGGACCGAAAGTTCGTACGAACATTAGAACCCTATTAAATACAATGGATGCGAACGTTCGAATTCTAAAGTGCTAATTATAACAACTATTATGCATGTTATTGTCCTAAAAAGGGTTTGGGAACCCGGGTTCTGCACCAGGGGACATGTATCAATGCAAAAAGAAGTTTTAAAAACGGTCGTTTTTCGGGAGCAGTCATTTTAATGATGCATAAAGTGAAAAAAAAAAGTCAAATATTCCTTTAAATATCGTACCTGGGGGGTGTCTAAAGTATGCCTGTGAAGTGCCACGTGTTTCCCGTGTTTAGAACTGTCCCTGCACAAAATGACACTTCTAAAGGAAAAAAAAGCCATTTAAAACTGCTTGCGGCTTTAATGTAATGTCTGGTCCCGGTAATATGGATGAAAATCTTTAAGAAAAATGGCATAGCTACCCCATGACCCCCCCCCCTACCCCAGCCCATTACCAGCCCCTTTGGGTCTTGTATGGATATTAAGGGGAACCCCGCACATAAAATAAAAAAGGCCCTATATACTCTGAACAGCCGTATACAGGCGGTGCATACAAGACAGGGACTGTAGGTTTGTTCTTATGTAGAATGTGTTTGTAATTTTGAACAGGTACATTGTTGAAGTGTAGCTCCAGCCCAAAAATCTATTTTTAAACTTTTTGGAAAACATAGGTAAGGGTTATCACCCCTGTAACATTTGTTTTGCTGTCTGTGCCCCTGTTCAGAACATTTCACCTCACTTTCCGTCCCAATGACAACTGTTTTTGAAATGTGGTGTTTTTCTTGAAACAAGGATTGCTGATAAAGCATCAGTACAGAGGAGACACCTTTCTCCCATATTTATTCTTACAGGAGAGAATTTTCCTTCCTAGTGGTAGATTTCCTCTCACTTCCTGTTGTCTTCTTGCGTTTGCAAGTAGGAGTCGTTTGTAAGTTGGATGTTTGAAAGTAGGGACCTGCCGTATATACTCTGCAGAAATAGGCCCCTTAGTTGTTGGTGTTGGCACAACACTGTAAGCACTCACAGTTACTCTTGGTTGGTGCTGGAACGCCCTGCTGTCAACTATTATATCAGGAATTTTAATTACATATAATTGTTGAACAGTGGTAGTAAAAATTGGGCCTTTGATGGTGGTGCTGGTGCCACAACACTGTAAGCCCTGACAGTTACTCTTGGTGGGTGCAGCAATGGGCCCTGCTGTGAATTATTAGATCAAGAATTGTAATTGCATGCCCCTGTTGAACAGGGGCTGAAAAATTGGGCCTTAGGCACTGGTGGCACAACACTACAACCCCTCACAGATACTGTACTTGGAGCACAGCAATGAGCCCTGTTGCAAAGTATTGCTTCAAAAATTGTAATGACACGCCCCTGTTAAACAGGGGCTGAAAAATTGGGCCTTAGGCACTGGTGGCACAACACTACAACCCCTCACAGATACTGTACTTGGAGCACAGCAATGAGCCCTGTTGCAAAGTATTGCTTCAAAAATTGTAATGACACGCCCCTTTTAAACAGGGGCTGAAAAATTGGGCCTTAGGCACTGGTGCCACAACACTCCAACCCCTCACAGATACTGTACTTGGAGCACAGCAATGAGCCCTATGGCAAATTATTGCTAAAAAAATTGTAATTACACGCCCCTGTAAAACAGGGGCTGAAAAATTGGGCCTTAGCCACTGGTGGCGGCACCCATAAACAAAAATGATCTTCCAAGCTATCATCATCAATCGTATCATTGAGGACTCGGAGGAGGAGGATAGCCAGTCAACATAACAGCACAGGCACTCAGCATCAGCATCAGTCTTGAAGGGATGTGACATGTTAAAATCAATTAGTCTGTTATATCAGCATCAGGTGTGTGGTAGCTGGTGGTGATCCAAGACTGGTTCATCTTGATGAAAGTCAGTCGATCAACCGAGTCGGTGGACAGGCGCACCCTGTGATCCGTGACAAATCCTCCAGCAGCACTGAATGTGCGTTCCGAAAGAACGCTGGATGCAGGACAGGCCAGTAGCTCAATTGCATACTGTGCAAGCTCTGGCCAGTGATCCATCCTCAAGACCCAGTAAGCCAGAGGATTTTCGGTGGGGAAGGTGTCCAAGTCTGACCTTGCCCCTAGATATTCCTGCACCATGTTTATCAGACGCTGGCGATGGTTGCTGGAACCGATCATACTTTGGGGCTGCGGACTAAAGAATTGTCTGAACGCATCGGTCAGACGGCCACCTTCCCCACCGCTCCTTCTTTGACTGGCCGAAGCCTCAGCAACTCGTTGTCCAGGACCAGGAGTTTGTAACCTCCCAGTCTCTGGGAACGCGTTGCACAGACCTTTCTGCAAGGCCTCCCGGAGTTGTCTCATCCTCTGCTCCCTCTGCGAAGGTAACATAAGGTCCGCAACCTTACCCTTGTACCGTGGATCAAGGAGAGTGGCCAGCCAGTAATGGTCCCTCTCCTTGATCCGAAGAATACGAGGATCCTTCCGCAGACTTTGCAGGATCAGGGAGGCCATGCAGCGTAGGTTTGCTGAGGCATTCGCTCCGGAGTCCTCTGGGTCACTAAGGACGACATGATCCGCAGCCACCTCCTCCCAGCCACGTACAAGTCCACTGGTTTCTTGGGACTGTAAATCATCCCTAAAAGACTGCTGCTGATGATGCTGAGTGCCAGCCTCCACCTCCATGCTGACACAATCCTCCTCCTCCTCCTCCTCCTCCTCCTCCTCTTCCTCTTCCTGTGCGATGGGTGGGACAGAAGGAACACTGTCTGGGTAAAGGGGGCCTTGAGAGGCAAGGAAGTCCTCCTCTTCCTGCCTCTGTTCTGCCTCAAGTGCCCTGTCCATTATTCCACGCAGCGTGTGCTCCAACAGGTGGACAAGAGGTACAGTGTCACTGATGCATGCACTGTCACTGCTCACCATCCTCGTGGCCTCCTCAAATGGTGCCAGGACAGTGCATGCATCCCTGATCATGCCCCACTGGCGTGGAGAAAAAAAAACAAGCTCCCCTGACCCTGTCCTGGTGCCGTAGTCGCACAGGTACTCATTGATGGCCCTCTGCTGCGTGTGCATTAACGTGATAGATCTGTTCGGGCTTTCGCCTTCCTGGTTGTCTGACCTTGTAATTCACTTCGCTCACTTTTTCCATTATCTCGTAGGGGCCTTGCCATTTGGCAAGGAATTTACTTTCAACCGTAGGGACAAGTACCAATATCCTATCCCCCGAGGAAAAGGTACGGGTCTTGGCTCCACGGTTGTACACTCTCTGCTGTGCCAACTGCGCTTGGGCCAAATGTTCCTTCACGATGGGCATTACCTGTGCAATTCGATCTTGCATCAGGGCGACATGCTCAATCACACTCCTGTGGGGAGAACTCTCACTTTCCCAAGTTTCCTTGGCAATATCCAACAGCCCTCTTGAGTGTTTCCCATACAGTAACTCAAAGGGGGAGAATCCCGTAGAGGATTGGGGCACCTCCCTAATAGCAAACATCAAATAAGGAAGTAGACAGTCCCAATCCTTTCCATCTCTATCCACCACTTTCTTCAACATTTGTTTTAGGGTTTTGTTGAATCTTTCAACCAGCCCATCGGTTTGGGGGTGATACACAGACGTACGCAATTGCGTCACTTTGAACAATTTACACAGCTCTTTCATAACCCGGGACATAAAGGGTGTACCTTGGTCCGTAAGCAGTTCTTTACAAATACCCACCCGGCTAAAAACAAGAGATAGCTCTTTGGCTATGGTTTTGGCCGAGGTATTTCGGAGAGGGATCGCTTCTGGATAACGGGTGGCATAGTCCATTATAACTAATATGTACTGGTGCCCCCTAGCGGACTTGATTATAGGACCTACCAAATCCATTGCGATCCTCTCAAACGGGACCTCAATGATGGGTAGAGGGACCAGCGGGCTACGGAAATGTGGCATCGGGGCCGACCTCTGACACACAGGGCAGGAGGAACAATAATTTTCTATGTCCTTCATCACCCCAGGCCAATGGAATCTCTGTAATACCCTCTCTCGGGTTTTCTCTGTCCCCAGATGACCTCCAAGAATGTGCCCATGGGCCAACTCCAACACCAACTTCCTGTAAGGTTTGGGCACCACAAGCTGCTCAACGGTTTCTTCTGCCCTTTTTGCCACCCGATACAGTAGGTCCTTCTCTACGCTGAAGTATGGGTAAGTGCAGGTATTATCTGGGTTCACTAACTCGCCATCTATTTCCACTACGTTTTCCCGTGCCTTTATTAGGGCGGGGTCTTTTAACTGTTCTGTGGCAAAATTTTCCCTGTGAACCTCAAGATCAGAAAACTCCACAGACGGTAGGTTTTCGTCTGAGGAGGTGGGCTCCTCTCCAGTTTCTTGAGTCTCGCCTGCCAATACTGACAAGGGAAATTCTGGAGAGTCCTCACCACTCTCAGAGGAGTTCTGGCTATCACCTTTCTGGTACATAGGGGCACCAGTGGGGGGCTCAGGATCATCCCACAGTTCCCAGAACTTCGGAAAATCCCTTCCCACAATGGCATCATGCGGTAGTTGAGATACTAACCCCACTGGATGAGAGAGGGTACCTTTGGGGGTCTTGAAACACACTGTAGTCACTGGATACTCTCGGGTGTCCCCATGCACACAAATAACAGCTACCTTGCTATTCCCAGAGACCTCTGTTTTAACTAATTCAGCCTTTATCAGGGTCACAAGGCTACCTGAATCCAGTAATACCACAACATTTCTACCATTAATACACATTTTGCATAAATGTTTCTCAGTTCCCCGAATGGCAGTGCATGCGACTGTCGCACACAGCGACTGACGTCTGTCCGTCAGAAAGTCACATTGCATGGGTTCCTCCACAACCGGGCAATTTGCTGCATTACTGCTTCCATCTGTTGTTGTAGTCTCTGCTCTTGCTTCTGCAACAGGTCTATGAAGCGGGCCTCAGATTGCTGCTGGGCTTGTTGCTGGGCTGCGAAGCTCTGTTGTTGAGCTGCAAGGCTCTTTTGCAAACCTGCATTTGTCTGCTGTTGATTGGCATTTGCTAGAGCCAGCTGTTTCAGTATCTCCTCCATGCTGGCTTAAAAAAAAACTGCCACTGGTTCTCCACCAACTGTGAGGGGGTTAGCTCGGTAGCGGGTGTGTGTGACCCCCTGGATGGGCTCCCCACACAAAAACAGGCCCAGCAGACGGAGGTTGTGGTTTTCAAGATCAAAAGGTGCGGTTTATTTCTCTATTTACAGTGACAAAAACACAGCAAAGCAAAAAGAAACATAAACAAAATAAATCCTGGTCAGCTTGACCTCTGACTAAACATGCAGGTTTCCCTAACTAACAACTGGGATCAGCCTGGTGCTGTCCTAGTCCCTAAGTCCCTGGTTTAGTAAATGTCCAAACAAATAGCCACACAGGCTTTGTCTCACCGCACAGGGGTTCACTCTCCCTAGACAGTCCACACAGGTCTGGGTCCAGGCATGAGCAAACACCTAATGAAGCTGGGAGTTTTTATAGAGGCCTTAAACGAGCTGACAAGCTTCAGCTGGTCTCATCAACTCCCTGCCTGCACGACGCCCAGCACTCTCCCTAGAGGTATGAATCATCCATGAGCCCACTAGCCTCAGCTGGGCTTCATCAACTCTCTCCCTAGTTGTATAAGTCGGCATAAAGCCTGAATCTGGGAGAAATATACCTACCCCCCTGGATGCAACCAGGTGACTTTACCTTCCTGCTGTCACACTAGAAAAAATGTTTTTTTAAAGCACACTATAGCACAAGGAGAATTCCCCTCACTTTCCTTCTTTGTCCCTAGAAACAAGGACTCGCACAGTGAAAGAAACTGACACTCTCCCTACCTAGAGTTTTCTGTCCCTAGAAAAAATGTTTTTTTAAAGCACACTATAGCACAAGGAGAATTCCCCTCACTTTCCTTCTTTGTCCCTAGAAACAAGGACTCGCACAGTGAAAGAAACTGACACTCTCCCTACCTAGAGTTTTCTGTCCCTAGAAAAAATGTTTTTTTAAAGCACACTATAGCACAAGGAGAATTCCCCTCACTTTCCTTCTTTGTCCCTAGAAACAAGGACTCGCACAGTGAAAGAAACTGACACTCTCCCTACCTAGAGTTTTCTGTCCCTAGAAAAAATGTTTTTTTAAAGCACACTATAGCACAAGGAGAATTCCCCTCACTTTCCTTCTTTGTCCCTAGAAACAAGGACTCGCACAGTGAAAGAAACTGACACTCTCCCTACCTAGAGTTTTCTGTCCCTAGAAAAAATGTTTTTTTAAAGCACACTATAGCACAAGGAGAATTCCCCTCACTTTCCTTCTTTGTCCCTAGAAACAAGGACTCGCACAGTGAAAGAAACTGACACTCTCCCTACCTAGAGTTTTCTGTCCCTAGAAAAAATGTTTTTTTAAAGCACACTATAGCACAAGGAGAATTCCCCTCACTTTCCTTCTTTGTCCCTAGAAACAAGGACTCGCACAGTGAAAGAAACTGACACTCTCCCTACCTAGAGTTTTCTGTCCCTAGAAAAAATGTTTTTTTAAAGCACACTATAGCACAAGGAGAATTCCCCTCACTTTCCTTCTTTGTCCCTAGAAACAAGGACTCGCACAGTGAAAGAAACTGACACTCTCCCTACCTAGAGTTTTCTGTCCCTAGAAAAAATGTTTTTTTAAAGCACACTATAGCACAAGGAGAATTCCCCTCACTTTCCTTCTTTGTCCCTAGAAACAAGGACTCGCACAGTGAAAGAAACTGACACTCTCCCTACCTAGAGTTTTCTGTCCCTAGAAAAAATGTTTTTTTAAAGCACACTATAGCACAAGGAGAATTCCCCTCACTTTCCTTCTTTGTCCCTAGAAACAAGGACTCGCACAGTGAAAGAAACTGACACTCTCCCTACCTAGAGTTTTCTGTCCCTAGAAAAAATGTTTTTTTAAAGCACACTATAGCACAAGGAGAATTCCCCTCACTTTCCTTCTTTGTCCCTAGAAACAAGGACTCGCACAGTGAAAGAAACTGACACTCTCCCTACCTAGAGTTTTCTGTCCCTAGAAAAAATGTTTTTTTAAAGCACACTATAGCACAAGGAGAATTCCCCTCACTTTCCTTCTTTGTCCCTAGAAACAAGGACTCGCACAGTGAAAGAAACTGACACTCTCCCTACCTAGAGTTTTCTGTCCCTAGAAAAAATGTTTTTTTAAAGCACACTATAGCACAAGGAGAATTCCCCTCACTTTCCTTCTTTGTCCCTAGAAACAAGGACTCGCACAGTGAAAGAAACTGACACTCTCCCTACCTAGAGTTTTCTGTCCCTAGAAAAAATGTTTTTTTAAAGCACACTATAGCACAAGGAGAATTCCCCTCACTTTCCTTCTTTGTCCCTAGAAACAAGGACTCGCACAGTGAAAGAAACTGACACTCTCCCTACCTAGAGTTTTCTGTCCCTAGAAAAAATGTTTTTTTAAAGCACATTATAGCACAAGGAGAATTCCCCTCACTTTCCTTCTTTGTCCCTAGAAACAAGGACTCGCACAGTGAAAGAAACTGACACTCTCCCTACCTAGAGTTTTCTGTCCCTAGAAAAAATGTTTTTTTAAAGCACACTATAGCACAAGGAGAATTCCCCTCACTTTCCTTCTTTGTCCCTAGAAACAAGGACTCGCACAGTGAAAGAAACTGACACTCTCCCTACCTAGAGTTTTCTGTCCCTAGAAAAAATGTTTTTTTAAAGCACACTATAGCACAAGGAGAATTCCCCTCACTTTCCTTCTTTGTCCCTAGAAACAAGGACTCGCACAGTGAAAGAAACTGACACTCTCCCTACCTAGAGTTTTCTGTCCCTAGAAAAAATGTTTTTTTAAAGCACACTATAGCACAAGGAGAATTCCCCTCACTTTCCTTCTTTGTCCCTAGAAACAAGGACTCGCACAGTGAAAGAAACTGACACTCTCCCTACCTAGAGTTTTCTGTCCCTGGAAAAAATGTTTTTTTAAAGCACACTATAGCACAAGGAGAATTCCCCTCACTTTCCTTCTTTGTCCCTAGAAACAAGGACTCGCACAGTAAAGCACACTGACACTCTCCCTACCTATCCTTCTCTTTCCCTAAACTAAAGGAATCCAGGTTAAGCAAGAAAGAAATAAATGTCACTGTCCCTGCCTATGCTTGTCTTTCCCTGCTCCGGAACACACTACACTAGGCCGCCGTGCTGGCGGCCTTTTATAGTGTGGGGCGTGTACTAAACACCCTCAGCAATAATTGGCCACAGGCATCCTGCCTGTGGCCAATCATTGCTCTCCTCGCTGCCGGCGCTGTGATTGGCCAAGCATGCGGGGTCACAGTGCATGCTTGGCCAATCACAGCGCCTGGATGACACTGCGATGGCGTAGTGCATTGTGGGCCGTTCGCGTCACTCGAATTTGGCGCGAACGGCCCAAATCGTTCGATCTTCGTCGAACGATCGAACAGCCGATGTTCGAGTCGAACGTATGTTCGACTCGAACACGAAGCTCATCCCTACCCATCAATCTTAGAATGGCTAAACCGGATTAGAGAAATAGAGGCCATGGAGGACTTAGTACTTTCTGCTAAAAATAAGAAAGAACAATATGATTTAACATGGGTAAGCTGGAAAATATTCAGAAACTCAGAAAAGGGAAAGAAACTATTTGAAGAAAGTTCATAGGGATAAGAAATATTTAATGAGAAATATAGATCTTAGTGGTAAGAGAAGTGGGTCTCATGTGGACGGGTGTAGGCTATGTCGGCGCCCCCCCTCCCTCCTTTTTTTTTTTTTGACTATGGTTGGTGGGGGTGGGAGGGGGTGTAGATTATGGATGGCTGGGAGTGGGGAGTGGGGGGTGGGAGGGATAGGGTGGGTAAAGGTTTTTTTGAAATAATCATTTTTGTCAATATATATACTTATTGGATATGGGAATTGTTGTAAATTTAACCACGTCCTTTGTTATTACTGACAGATATGGAAGAAAAATAAATAAAGAATTCTGAAAAAAATAAATAAAAATTAAATGGTTCAACTCACCATAATGCAGAATCAGTGGGAGCCCCGGGTGTGTCACTTGCCACCGTCACCTGCCATGCGTTGCGGATTGTCACTTGCCACAAGTTGCAGATTGTCACTTGCCATGTCGTGGATTTTCACTTGCAACGTCACCTGCCACAAGTTGCGGATTATCACTTGCCACGTCGCGGATTGTCACTTGCCACGTCACCTGCCGCAGGTTGCGAATTGTCACTTGCCATGTCACCTGCCGCAGGTTGCGGATTGTCACTTGCCACGTCACCTGCCACACGTTGTGGATTGAAACTTGCCACGTCACCTGCCACAAATTGTGGATTGAAACTTGCCACGTCACCTGCCACGTCACCTGCCACACATTGCAGATTGAAACTTGCCACGTCACCTGCCACACGTTGCGGATTGTCACTTGCCTGCTCCACTTGTTCCTTGCTGTGTCCCAGAGTCAGGCAGCAGAGAGATGATGTAATATTGGGGATACCTCGCCAGGCTGCCCATGGCTCCATTCCTGTCCTCATTACCATCCACATCCCTGTCCCCATCACTGCCATTCCTGTCCCCATTGCCGATATCACTGTCCCCATCTCCGTCATCCCCATTTGGGGTTTAATACCTCTTTAAGAATGTTTTCACCAATGATTCACACAACCTTCCCCCATGATCCATGCATTTTTTCACATAAGACTCAATCAGAAAAATGTGTGAAAACCCTGAAAAACAGACAACATAACTAATAAAAACTCTATATTCTGGATTATAGACAGATATTTGTACCCTGCATAACATTTAGTTGGGATAAGTAAAGAGTAACTGCACTTTTGTTGAGAAAAAAAAAACATTCCTCTCTGGGTGATCAATGTACAGTACATTACAAGGATTTTCACAAACTTACCTTATGCTATTCTGAAGAAATAGCTGTTTGTCTGTGTCCATGTCCCCAGTGAATCTGTATGGGAGGGGTTTTAAAATTATCAATCAGCTGCTGCACCTGCAGGACTGAGGGACATTCCTTTGATGTGATTTTCCTTTGAACGTATCTCACGTGACATTTTGTTTCAGGGGATGCCAAAAATCTGACTTATATTTTATTGCAGACTTCTGGGAAAATCAGTAAGCCAATCACACAAGCTATCTGTGTACAGAACACCTGCAGGTAGCAATATTGCATTGCATTTTGCAGAAAATTACAGCACTGCAGATTGAAAAGGAAAGGTAATTTTTAATAACATTCAATTACAATATGACTTGTGTTTCAATTGTATATGCTATATTATAATTATTTTTTTTTTTATTTGCAATTGTTTTTTTCCCACAAAAGTGGAGTTATCCTATAAGTATGCAACTGAAGCGTCTGAAAAGTATAATACAAAGGACAATAATTAGAGATCAGGTTGGCCTAGTTGCACTGGAATGATGCCACCCTGCTACACAGGTTTCACCCATTTTTTTTCTATGCTATGTAAATCCTATCACAAATATATAAAAAAAGATCTCTGGTGCAGCATGATGTCTGATTTATACACAGAACATTTAACCTCTATAATCCTCTAATCAGAGTTACCCTGCCCAGGGGTTAGGATACAGGTGGATCTCAAAAAATTTGAATATCATCAAAAAGTTAATTTATTTCAGTCATTTAATTAAAAAGTAAAACTCATATATTAAGAAGATTCATTACACACAGAGTGATATATTTCAAGCATTTATTTATTTATTTTTTATTTTGATGAGTATGGTTTACAGCTAGTGAAAACCCATAATTCAGTATCTCAGAAAATTAGAATATTGTGAAAAAGTTCATTTTTGTAGACTCATGGGGGGGTTATTTACAAAAGGCAAATCCACTTTGCACTACAAGTGCACTTGTAAGTGCACTGAAAGTGCACTTGGAAGTTTAGTCGCTGTAGATCTAAGGGAGACATGCAAGGAAAATAAAAAAAATGTTTTTAGCTTGCACATGATTGGATGATAAAATCAGCAGAGCTTCCCCTCATTTCAGATTTTCCCCTCAGATCTACAGCGACTGCACTTCCAAGTGCACTTGTAGTGCAAAGTGGATTTTCCTTTCGTAAATAACCCCCAAGGTGTCACACTCTAATCAGCTAATTAACTCAAAACACCTAAACAGGTTTCCTGAGCCTTTAAATGGTCTCTCAGTTTGGTTCAGTAGGTTACACAAGTGTTTCTCAACTCCAGTCCTCAAGGCGCCCCAACAGGTCATGTTTTCAGGATTTCCCTCAGGTGAAACAGCTGTGGGTAATTACTAAGGCAGTGAAACTGATAAAATCACCTGTGCAAAATAATGGAAATCCTGAAAACATGACCTGTTGGGGCGCCTTGAGAACTGGAGTTGAGAAACACTGGGTTACACAATCATGGGAAAGACTGCTGACCTGACAGTTGTCTAGAACAGTGTTTCTCAACTCCAGTCCTCAAGGAGCCCCAACAGGTCATGTTTTCAGGATTTCCCTCAGATGAAACAGCTGTGGTAATTACTAAGGCAGTGAAACTGATCAAATCACCTGTGCAAAATAATGGAAAACCTGAAAACATGACCTGTTGGGGCACCTTGAAGACTGGAGTTGAGAAACACTGGTCTAGAAGACAGTCATTGAAACCCTCCACAAGGAGGGTAAGTTGCAAAGGGTCATTTCTAAAGAAGCTGGCTGTTCACAGAGTGCTTTATCCAAGCATATTAATGGAAAGTTGAGTGGAAGGAAAAGTGGTAGAAAAAGACGCACAAGGAACAGGGATAACTGCAGCCTAGAGAAGATTGTGAAGCAAAGGCCATTCAAGAATTTGGGGGTGATTCACAAGGAGTGGACTACGGTTGGTGTCAGTGCTTCAAGAGCCACCACACACAGATGTATGGAGAGAGTTACCGCTCAGGTGTGGCTGATGAGCTATGATTAAGCACTGAATCGCAGTGCGAAACGCGTCAGCTCATACCTGCTGTTTTTTGCTGTGGCATGTTATTTGTGCTTTTGTTTTAAATAAAAGAACCTATTTTTGGAGTGCGGCTGTCCAAGCGTTTTCTCTAGAATTTTTTGCACACACACAGGCGTATGTATGCAGGACATGGGCTACAACTGTTGCATTCCTTGTTTCAAGCCACTCCTGAACCAGAGACGTCAGAAGCAGCTTACCTGGGCACTTTATGCTGATTTAATTTTTCAGCATGACTTGGCACCTACCCACACTAGCAAAAGTACCAATACCTGTGTAGCGGCCTCACCTCTCTCCCTTTCTTTATCGGTTATATGGCTGTTGTCTAGGGGTACCTGGGAGAGAGAGATAAACACACCACGGCCCATGTCCTCCGTAACTGGGAGGTGAAGGCCAGAGATTGGGTTTTTGTGTAGGTGTCTTAGAGTCAAGTCCAGTCCTTCGTCCCTGACTCCTTTGCTTAGTAACCCAAGTTCCACACAGTGAATAGGTACAACTCAGTTTTATTCTTCTTGCCAAGCAATAAAACAGTCTTTCTCCTTTTGAATAATGGGGAAACAGATCGAGGCACAATCCTTTCCCTTCTTGCTGCTGCCCACCGTGCTGTCACCAGTGGTGAATAGTCACTGCCACTGACTAGGTAATATAGAACGTGAATTACCTTCGCTCACTTTGCCCCTGTCAGAGGAAGAAATCCGTCCAAGGGAGAAATGGAGGCCTCTCCGTCACCAGCGATGCTGCGCCGGGCTCTTCAGAGAAGTTACTGCGCACCAGTCCTCACAAACTCAGACACGGGCACCCAAGGTGTTAGGGCCCCCTCGGATTCCTCCACCCTCGCGGAACTCAGTCTAAGGTACTGAGCCCCAGGCATCCGCCATAGTACCTCACCCCAGGCTAAAGGTGCCTGAGATGGACTCCATCCCTGCTCCAGCTAGGCCAAGGGCGCCTAGGCCTGAAACACCGGAACGCCAGCACCCAAGCTGAAGGTGCCTGGGTGCGGCCACGTCCTCCGACTCTCTCCCCCAAATCAGGGCGTCCGCCCCTTTTATGACCTCTCCCTTTGCGTCACAGCGGGCTCCCCGCCCCGCTGTACCAGCTCCAGGGGAGGACAAAAAGGCACAGTTTGCGATGTGAGTTCAACTCCGGCCCAAGGCAACAACGCCACCCGCAGGCCCCAAGGAACCCCACACCACCAGAGTCCTCACATAAATTCAAACACCCGCTACACCTGGTTTTAAGATTATGGTATCACCGTGCTTGATTGGCCAGAAAACTCGCCTGACTTAAACCCCATAGAGAATCTGATGGGTATTGTCAAGAGGAACATGAGAGACACCAAACCCAACAATGCAGATGAGCAGAAGGCCACTATCAAAGCAAACTGGGCTTCCATAACACCTCAGCAGTGCCACAGGCTCATCGCTCCATGCCACGCTGCATTGATGCAGTAATTCATGCAAGAGGAGCCCCAACCAAGTATTGAGTGCATACTATACTGTGCATGGACATACTTTTCAGTAAGCCAATATTTCTGTATTAAAAATCCTTTTTTTATTGGTCTTATGTAATATTCTATTTTTCTGAGATGCTGAATTTTGGGTTTTCACTAGCTGCAAGCCATAATCATCAAAAGTAAAAAAAAACAAATGCTTGAAATATATCATTTTGTGTGTAATGAATCTATATAATATATGAGTTTCACTTTTTGAATTGAATTACTGAAATAGATTCACTTTTTAATATATTACATTTCTTTTGAGATGCACCTGTATACGGATGATAGTATATAAATAAGGCTCCATTTCACAGGGATGGTCCACCCAAGTTCGTCTGTCTATTTTTCAGACGGACCTGATGGGGAAAAAAAAGATAACAAATTACTATCGTCTCCATCGGATAAAAAACCCACGCATGCTTAAAATCAAGTCGACGCATGCTCAGAAGCATAGAACTTAATTTTTCTTGGCTCGTCGGAGTGTTTTACATCACGGCGTTTGGGACGATCGGTTTTTTGACTGATGGTGTGTAGGCAAGACTGATGGAAGTCAGCTTCATCGGATTTCTGATGGAAAAATCCATCGGTTTAAAATCCATAGGAAATCCGATCGTGTGGCTTAAGTCTGTCCAGAACCTAAACATTTTTTTTTTAAAGTCTGCACCCATTTCCACATTTTTTAACCTAAATGTGACTGATCTAAAGTAGTCTGATGTAAATGGATGCCACCCTGTTTACATCTAGCAGCCATTAGCTCTAAAATAGTTCTGGAAAAGTCTAGTTTTTAAATGCATCAGAAAACTGAACAGACACGGATGTCGCAAAGTGACAGCAGTTGTGTCATACTCAAATTAAACAAGGGCTCTATTCACAGATCCCCGACTGATTGGACTGGATGTCACCCGAGTGAAAAGGGCCTATCAGGGGGCCTTACAAAGAAACTACCTTATTTCAGTTTTTCATATACTGAGCAGTTTGCTGCAAGTGCTCAAGCACCACTAGTAGTATTAAAGTGTTACTAAACCCACAACAGTAAAATTAGTCTGTATATGCAGTAAAGCATGCTTGTTATACTCACCGGGGCACCTAATAGTGTGTTTAAAAACAGGGGTTTAGTTGCACCCATTTGCAAATACATGTGTAAGCTGCGGGCCGTGTCAAGGCTCCCTGTGTACTGCAGTCCTAACTCTAAAATTTAAAGTCTTCTCAGTGGAAGCACATGTATGCTGATGGATAGATAAAGGGCAGATAACTGGAGGGGGCCCACCCTCCTTTTAAAGGGGCAGGAGCACACTAGGCACCCAGCACATAGAAGCAGAGGTGCCAGTGCGTTGCCTGACCACAATGACAAAAAATGCCAACATTACAACAAACAAAATGTCACTGCCTTTATCTATGACTGGTCTTCACAGCAAGGAGCACTGGGGTGGGCGAATCGCATATAAACCAAGACACAAAAAGACAGACAAAACCCAAGCTCAACTTACCAACCAATCAGCAACCAACCAAAATCACCTGTCTAATAGTGCGTTTAAAAACAGGGGTTTAGTTGCACGCATTTGCAAATACATGTGTAAGCTGCAGGCCGTGTCAAGGCTCCCTGTGTACTGCAGTCCTAACTCTAAAATGTAAAGTCTTCTCAGTGGAAGCACATGTATGCTGATGGATAGATAAAGGACAGATAACTGGAGGGGCCCACCTAGAGTTAGGACTGCAGTACACAGGGAGCCTTGACGCGGCCTGCAGCTTACACATGTATTTGCAAATGCGTGCAACTAAAGTAGGATTTTTAAAACAGCTTACCTGTAAAATCCTTTTCTTGGAGTACATCACGGGACACAGAGCAGCATAGTCATTACTATGTGGGTTATATAGAATTACCTTCAGGTGCTGGCACTGGCAACTTCCAAAACAGGAAGTACCCTCCCCTATATAAGCCCCTCCCATCCGGGAGTACCTCAGTTTTGTAGCAAAGCAATACGTGTCCCCAAAAGAGGGGTGGGAGCTCTGTGTCCCGTGATGTACTCCAAGAAAAGGATTTTACAGGTAAGCTGTTTTAAAAATCCTACTTTCTTGTTCATACATCACGGGACACAGAGCAGCATAGTCATTACTATGTGGGACGTCCCAAAGCAATGCCACATGAGGGGGGGGATACACCATACATAAGCTGGGCGCCATCAGGCATGAGGATCTTTTGCGGCCTGCAACACACTGCGCCCAAAGGCGACATCCTCCTGACTTCTAACGTCCACCTGGTAGAACCTAGTAAACGTGTGTACTGAAGACCATGTTGCGGCCTTACAAATTTGCGCCAGGGAGGCCTGGTGATGCACTGCCCATGAAGTTCCAACTGCTCTCGTGGAGTGTGCCCTAACTTTGAACGGAGGCGGTCTACTTCTCAAGCCATAGGCTTGTATTATGACCTGTCGAATCCACTTGGCTAAAGTAGATTTTGATGCTGCCTGACCCTTTCTGGGGCCTTCCGGCAGAACAAACAAAGAATCCGTTCTACGAATCTGAGCAGTGGCTTTTAGATAAGCTTTAACTGCTCTTACTACATCCAAAGAATGCAATAACTTTTCCTCTACCGAGCTTGGTTTGGGGAAAAAAGAAGGAAGAACCACATCCTGGTTCAAGTGAAACCTCGATACCACCTTAGGAAGAAAGGCTAGGTGAGGACGTAATACTACTCTGTCTTTATGGATAACCAGATATGGCTCTTTACAGGACATGGCGGCTAATTCCGACACTCTTCTAGCCGAGCATATGGCTACTAAAAATATCAATTTCCTGGTGAGTAGAACCAAGGAAATGTGCCGCAAAGGTTCAAATGGCTGCTTCTGCAGAACCGACAGAACCCAATTTAGATCCCATGGGCATATGGGAGCCTTAATCGGTGGAATAATACGAGTCACACCTTGCATAAAGGATTTGACAAGTGAATGCATAGCCAGGGGCCTTTGAAATAGTATTGACAAGGCCGAAACCTGGCCCTTGATAGTACTTAAGGCAAACTTCCTGTCTACAGCCCACTGCAGGAAGTCCAGAATTCTGCCTATAACGTACTTACGTGGATGCCATTTTCTGGCCTCGCACCAAGTGATGTACGCCTTCCAAACTCTATAGTAGATCTGCCTGGATACAGGCTTCCTGGCATTGATTATAGTTGATACCACAGAGTTAGAGAGACCTCTCTTCTTTAGGATGTGGGATTCAATAGCCAGGCCGTTAAACTTAGAGTTAGTAAGGAAGGGTGGTATATCGGTCCTTGCGAAAGCAGGTCCGGACGACGTGGAAGGGTCCAAGGACTCCCCACAGACATTTTGATGATCTCCGCGTACCAGGCCCTTCGGGGCCACGCTGAAGCCACCAGGATCACCGGCTTCTTCTCCAACCTGACTCTGCAAAGGAGTCGAGGCAACAATTGTAGCGGAGGGAATGCATATATCAGTCTGAACTGATCCCAAGGGAACACCAGAGCATCCGAGCCGCAAGCGAGGGGATCCCTTGTCCGGGAGACAAATCTGTCCACCTTTGCGTTGCATCTGGATGCTAGCAGATCTACATCCGGTGTTCCCCGCCGCTGACATATTGCTCGGAAGACCTCGGGATGAAGGGACCATTCCCCTGGGCATAACTGTTGGCGACTCAGAAAGTCCGCCTTCCAATTCTCCACCCCTGGAATGAAGACAGCTGATATACATGGGACATGCTTTTCTGCCCATTCCAGGATGTGACTTACTTCCCTCTGGGCTGCACGACTCATGGTGCCTCCCTGATGATTGATATATGCCACTGCTGTGGCATTGTCTGATTGAATTCTGACAGGGGACCCTTGGAGTCTGGATGTCCAGGCTACTAGGGCGTACCGGGCTGCTCGTAGCTCTAAGAGATTGATGGGCAGGGTTTTTACTACATTTGACCATCTGCCCTGGAGAGACCATTGCTCCAGTACTGCCCCCCAGCCTATAAGGCTGGCATCTGTAGTGACCACCTTCCAAGATATCGGGCTGAAGGGTTTTCCCTTCTGGAGATTCTGGGGGATCAACCACCAGCAGAGACTCTTCCGAACGGAAGGGGACAAAGCCATCGGGAAGTCTAGAGCCTGAACTTTTCCGTTCCAGGCTGACAATATGGCCCTTTGTAAATTCCTTGAGTGGAATTGGGCGTATGGCACAGCTTCAAATGATGCTACCATCTTTCCTAGCAGCCTCATGCACAGGCGTATGGACGGCTGTCTTTTTGCACAAAGCAGACGGACCAAGGCCCTCAAAGAGGATACCTTGTCTAGAGGTAAGAAAATCTTCCTCTGGTCTGAATCCAGCCGTAGCCCTAGATATACCAGGTTTTTCACTGGCTGTAGGGCTGACTTGTCCAGGTTGATGACCCAACCGTGAGACTCTAGATACTTGATTGTATCGACAATTACCACTTCTAGCTTGGCAACTGAGTGGTCCATCAACAACAGGTCGTCTAGGTATGCCATTATCGTTACACCCCGTGTTCTTAGATCGGCCAACAGTGGGGCCAGAATTTTTGTGAACACTCGTGGTGCTGTGGCCAGACCGAATGGTAAGGCTCTGAACTGAAAATGGCGCCCTTCTACTGCAAAGCGTAGGAATTTTTGATGACCTGGAAAGATGGGAACATGCAAGTAAGCATCTTTGATGTCGATCGAGGCTAACCATTCCTCCCCTTGTAGGGCAGCGGTGACCGATCGGATCGACTCCATCCGGAAAGACCGGACGTTTAGAAATTTGTTTAGACTCTTTAGGTCCAATATGGGTCTTATGTCCCCGTTTGGCTTCGGGACTGTGAAAAGGTTTGAGTAGAAACCCAACCCCCACTCTTCCATAGGAACCTCCATAATTACTCCTTGGAGCAATAGTTGTTCTAACGCCAATAGGAGAGACCCTCTTTTCAGAGGGTCTCTTGGCATGCCTGACCACATAAAATGGGACGGAGGAGACTCTTTTAACTCCAACTTGTATCCCAGAGTTACTGCGGAGAGCACCCATCTGTCTTTGATCGTCTCCCGCCAGGTCTCTGCGAACAACTGAAGTCTTCCCCCCACCCGTTTGAGTGGGGGCAGCCCTTCATAGGCTTGACTTGGAGGCTGGTTTAGTACCTCTTCGGATCCAGGGCTTTTTATTACCCTGTGGCTGTCCCTGATTTTTACCTCCTGAGTTTGACCGAGGAGGCCGTCGGAACTGCTTAGTAGCAGACGACGCAGGGATAGGAGAGGTAGTCCTCTTAAAAGATGGACCCCTAGACCTCTTTTTACTCGGTAAGAGAGTACTTTTACCACTGGAAATCTTCTGGATATACTTATCCAGGTCTTCGCCAAAAAGGCGTCCCCCATGAAATGGGAAGCTAACTAAGAGCTTCTTACAGGGAGCTTCAGCAGACCAGTTTTTGAGCCACAGAAGCCTACGCATATGTACCAAAGACAGCGTGAGGCGGGAGGCCTGATGGATAGAATCCTTGATGGCGTCAACCGCAAAGCATAATGCTCTAGGCAGATCAGCCAGAGCCTGGGCCTGCTGGTCTGGCAAATCCCTCAGGACCATTTTCATTTGATCCTTTAAAGCTTGGCAGACCCCAATAGCTGCCACTGCTGGCTGTGTAACAGCCCCTGCTGTGGAAAAAGCAGATTTTAATAAAGATTCCAATTTTTTATCCACTGGATCTTTGAACATTTGAACATTATCTACTGGACATGTCAGTGATTTGTTCACAGAAGAGATGGCTGCATCCACCGTAGGAACATTCCATCTCTGGGTGAACTTTTCCTCCATGGGATAGATCACCGGAAACCTTTTAGGCGGAACAAATAGTTTATCAGGATGTTCCCAGTCCTGGTATATAAGTCCTTCCAATAATGGATGTATTGGAAAGGAGCAATTAACCTGGGGAGCTTTTAGCGACCCCAATGAGGAGACAGCAGTAGTTGATGGTTCAACAAGAGGCATTTTAAATGCAGATCGAACCATGTCAGTTAGGGTCTGGACCCACAATCTTTCAGTCTGTGATGCTGAAAATGGTTCATCTACTGTCGATTCCTCAAAAACAGAGCTAACCTCCTCCTGATCCCCTTCAGGTAGGTCGGTCCCTTCCTGGGACTGTTGCTCTGCCAACAGGCACTCTAATGGAGGTGATGGAGATCTGGCGCGCTTTCTTTCCTGTAGAGAAGAAGCGATCAATGCAGCCAATCTCTGCTCCAATCCCTCCAGAGTTGAGGAAAAAACCTCCTCTGTTATATATGCAGGAGCAGGTGGACTGAGGACAGCCGCAGTACCTGGCACTCCCGGGGGTTCCTTATGGGTATTAACCTCTGATTTCTCAGGGGAGGAGGGTGCAGATGACTGCTCCAGATCCTCAGAGCCCGATGGAGACCCCCTACACTTCCTGAGAGGTATATCTCAGAGTTTTTTAGGCGGCATATTCCTTAGTTCAAAGCTGAGGTATTCCAGCCGCAATAGACCCCTTACTGAAATAGTCTAATGCAATTTGCTGCTATGTACATCAGTGGGTGTCTACTAATGCGTCTTTCTGGGGATGCCTGTATCAACCGCCCGCTGTAAGCCCCTATACCATGCTACCAGCTCCTTTTCATGCTCTGTGTCCATAGCAAGCAGCGTGGACTGAGTCCTTTTATCTTGCTGGGACGCCCGCACATGCGCAGAAGCGCTGGGCGCACAGAGCGCGTCATCCGCCAGGCTCCGCCCCCTTTTTTGAAGCTAAACCTTATAAAAGGAAAGCATGTGTGCGCTCTTGGCGCCATGTAGGGAGAGGAGCCAGGGTCCCTGTTTCACCAGGACTCGGGGATGGAAGGAAACTACTTGGCAGCATGACAGAGGAATGCAGCTTCCCTGATAGAGAGCTCACTCATCTGCCTGGACTTTCACCATGGAAGGAATAGTCCCAAGAAAAAAGACGTTCCACAGCGGCCTCTAGTGGACAAACACAGGTACCGCACTTTTGTCTTTTTTTTTTTTTTTTTTTTAAAACCTCCTTTATGAAAAAACATTTCCAGGTTTACAGTTTTTTTAAAACTTCCCTTATGAAAAAACATTTCTAGGATTTCTTAGGCATATACAGCTATTAGTGGGAATACCCTTTAGGTAACAGGCAGAAAGACATATTAGGCTTGGGGGTCCCCTCAATAGAACCAAGTTCCTGAGGGGCCCCCACTTACCTTTTCCCCGCCGCAGGACTTTGTTTGGTCCACAGAAGCCCAAACTTCACCTCTCACGGCAGGCATTGTACTAGACCTTCAGGGACCGGGTTCCCAAGGATGCCACTCCCCTGGACCTGTATAGCACCCTGCACAGATAGCCTCTTGGTTTTGGGTATGACCAGAGCTCTGGATCCCAGGGTCCAGCCCTCCTAAGAGAGGCATTACAGGCAAAACCCTGCTCTTCTCTGCAAGGCCCGGGTACCGACCGTATAGCTATGAAGCTTTTTTGGTCGGATCCGGAATAGCTTGCTAAGGCCCAGAGAACCTGTACACAAGCCCAGATGAATACATGTTAACCTTGGCCAACACCTTAGACACTGGCAAAAAACTGAGGTACTCCCGGATGGGAGGGGCTTATATAGGGGAGGGTACTTCCTGTTTTGGAAGTTGCCAGTGCCAGCACCTGAAGGTAATTCTATATAACCCACATAGTAATGACTATGCTGCTCTGTGTCCCGTGATGTATGAACAAGAAACCCCTGTTTTTAAACGCACTATTAGACAGGTGATTTTGGTTGGTTGCTGATTGGTTGGTAAGTTTGAGCTTGGGTTTTGTCTGTCTTTTTGTGTCTTTGGTTATATGCGATTCGCCCACCCCAGTGCTCCTTGCTGTGAAGACCAGTCATAGATAAAGGCAGTGACATTTTGTTCATTATCTTAATTGCTGATTGTCTAGATTGGAAACAACAGTCTAATCTAGACAATCAACAATCTCCTGTGATTTAATGACAACGGTGTGCCTGTACAGCCAAATGTGGCTGATCACAGGCACTCCCTTAAATCATTGTCTGTGTAATCATTAAAGCACAGCTATGATAAGCCCCACCCTTGCCCAGCCCTGTCCTGCCAAGCCCCTCACTCCCATTCAGCCTGGCACTAGGCAAAAGGGTACTTCCGGAAGTGACGGCCCTAACCTTCAATGTTCACGCCAACCAACTAGATACGTCACTTCCAGAAACAACGCAGCTAGAATGCAGTAGACATGCCCAACAGCCGTGCTGCCGGAAAAAAGTGATGGGCTTTGTGGTCACACGACAGGAGCAATTTTTAGGTTCATAAAAACATCTATTTACAATTTTATAACACATAACACTTTAATTGTATTGGGGTATTTGATGGCTGGAGGGTGACGTAAAGCAAACCTTTAATTCTACTTTAACTTCAGGTTGCTCCACCATTTCATCCGCTCATTGGGCGTAAAGAGAATAAGCAGTGTGTAAGCTTCAGGTCACACTTAAGCTTACACAGGGTTATGAAAACAGTGTTTTATGCCAAAGGTTTTGTATTCCAGTTAGGGTTGCCACCTGTCCAGGATTCACCCGGACAGTCCGGGTTTTGAATCATGT
Organism: Rana muscosa; assembly: GCA_029206835.1. Classification (NCBI taxonomy): domain Eukaryota; kingdom Metazoa; phylum Chordata; class Amphibia; order Anura; family Ranidae; genus Rana; species Rana muscosa. The sequence goes on along the minus strand of CM055117.1, from coordinate 470,747,521 downwards.
GTCCGGGTTTCAGTCCACCTGAAACCCGGACACATTATTCAGACCAGGCTGTGGCTCCCTAAGTAACCGAGATAGTCACACACAAATCTGTTGCCGCTTGCGGGTGGCTGTTTGGGGGCAGGTTTGGCATCACTGAAGGGTGGGGTGATGATGTCAGCAAGAGCAATTTGGCCACACCCACTGGTGCGCTCTGTGCGCTATGTTACTACTCTTATTGGGGCACCCAAATGTGTCCCAGGTCTTTTATAATCCTATAGTGTTTACTGCAAAAATAAAAAATTAAAAATTGCCCTGTGCCGCAAAAGTGTTCGGGTTTGGCTTGAAGAAAAGGTGGCAACCCTAATTCCAGTCCATCTATTCCTAAGATTTAAACAGCGGTATCACACACCATAGTCCTATCTAGTAGGGAAACCAAACTTGATTTTCCTCTTCTGCAGTTAGGTAAAATATACAGGTATTGCCCTTCCCCCATTCTGTTATTGGACAGTGAAAGAACAAGCAGCATACCGATGATAGGCTATATGTCTTTTTGCAGATAGGTTTGCTAAGACATTTTGACATTGGAAAGCAAGTTAATACACGAAAGAAAGACTAAACTATGTAAATAGTCTGTAAGCATAGATATTCAGAACCAGGAAGTTGCATAGAGAAGTTTCACTTTTATGGAGGGACTTTTCCCACTAGTAATCAAAACTAGTTTGTATAGAAGTGAGTAAAGGATACATAAGGGACTATTTTACTATGTTAAAGTGGTTGTAAACCCTTACATATACCCAGTGAAGTGACTGGCCTCAGGTGATACACAGAGATCAAACACATCCTCTTACATGAGTTGTACCTGTACCTGCAGACTTCTCTTTTCTACATCCGTTCAAAATGCTCAATTATAATGCTTGTCTGAGAGCTCAGAAAAAAAGGGGTCAGAGAGCTTAAGTTACACTTTGCAGAGCTCAGTAAGGAGAGCTCTGAGAGCTGATTGAAGGGATGGGATACACCCCTTCCAAACAGCGCACAGGAACAGAGCTGAGGCTCTCAATCAGCTGGAGGTCCCTCCCTCTCACCATTTTTCTATTGGTGTCAGAAAAACTTGTCAGAAGTGATTTATGCTGATAGCAGAGGAATGAAGCAACAGACAGAAATAGCACCTAGTGCTCTGGATTGAGACGAGTACACACTATAAAGGGATATTAAACAAAGTAACTGGTCCAGGTGTGGATAGCTGAACTGCTGATGAATGAACACACATCAGATGGGGTGCACGCCCTTTCACTGCTGCAGACAAATGGATACATAAAAATAGGATGGCAGCACTCCCATATTAGATGAAAAAATATAAACATTTATTGAGGAGACAAAATCATGAGACAAAAAGCAACGACATAGGCAATGGCAGGGGCAAAAGGTTACGCATTTCACACGGCTGGAGTGCTTTGTCTAAACCATTCAGAATGCAATCACCAACACAATAATATACAAAAAGACATGATCACTTAACATAACTGATTCAAAACAATGTAGCACACAGACCCTTTTCCTCCGCTTGGCTCCACTTGCAGAGTAAGGCACACCATGCCACAAGCCCGTGTCCTCTGTATTAGAGGTCAGGCGGTGTTCACTATTTTGGTTTCTGCAGCGAGTTACCTCTTTCCACTGGTTCTCATCCCCAGAGTATAGGGACAAGTCTCTAATTCTTCCCAAGAAGGCCAATGTCCACACCACTTCAACTCTAACGATGAGTTTATTTTCTATTATTGCTTAGTAGACAGGAAGAGATTGATGAGAGAAAGAATAGCAAACTTGGGGAATTAGGTCCAGGCACAAACGAATAGAATTGTCACCACTCGATCCCGAGCGGGTTTAGCTCACCCGGATAGTCCTCTCTCACAGTCTTAGCAGCCAGAGTGATGCTCGAATATTCCCTTAAGTTTCCTTGGGATACGATCAGGAACAGTTCCAAGTCCCGAACTTCCCGGCGCTTGCAACAGTAGAACAAGGTGCAAATGAAGCACGTCACAAGGCCTGTGGCGGATCTTTGAATCCCTCTAGTAGGTAACCAGGCGTCATCTGAGGCGGCGACTCCTTTCACCGAAACTCCTGGTTTCCTCTCGTCTAGAACGGGTCACCCTCTCCCAGGCACCCTGGGACTCTTCTTTCGGGGGTAGACCCTAGCTTAAGGTGCTGGGCCTACTGTTAGAGTTTCAGCCCCAGGCTAAAGGTGCCTAGGCCTGATCGCACCCCTGGCCATGAGGGCCACCGAAGGTGGGGTACGTGTCTCACTCTCCTCCTCCACTCTCCCTAAAGATGGCCCTTATGTACCCTCTCCTGGCATAGACAGCAGGTTGACCACGCCCACTGTACTGCTGCCGAGAGAGGACACTCTAAGGTGTAGCAATGTCACCCATGGCTCAACCTTGACCTGATATGGCAGTGCCTCCTACAGGCCACAGGGAACCATATACCAGGCAGCATCACATAGGCAGAAGCAAATGCCTAACAATCAAAGTGGTCTGAGCCTGGCTACCAGCTCAGACCAACCCCTAAATTTAAGCACATAGCACCCCTGAAAAGTAAAGGGGCGCTACATACACCCCCTCCTAAAATAGACACTGTCCCCAGTGTCTGAAATAAATTCACAATCCCTCAAGCCTGAGCAAGCGTGGATTTATTTTGGAACTTATGTACAAATTTTGAATTGTTGTGCCTGAACCAATATATGGGAAAGGGACAAGAGAAAAGAAAGAGAAGAGGAAAAAACATAGAGAACAAAAAAATACAAACATTGACATCCATTTTCAATGTCACATTTTCCATATTATACTGTACATGTTCCACCCCCTCCTAAATAACTACTCCACCCATTCTCCGGCAGAGTTGCTTGTAGTTCACCTGCAGAGGGAGAGAAAAAAAAAACACAACACACAGAATAAAACATCCTCACCTATTTACTATATAAAAGAAGTGAGCTATCTCCCCGAGAAAGATAACTCCCTTCACTAAATGCTACAAATTCTAATTCTAGCATATGTTATTTAAACTTTCCCCAAAGAAACTATGAAAAGTTCTGCAAATCACCGCCACCTATTCTACGGAAATGCATCACTACAATCAGACATTCTCCATCTTGAACACGGCGATTTCCAGCTTTGGCCCTAGCTAAGTCTACCCCAAAATTCAGTTATTTTTTTGGCTGAGGAGGAGAGAAAAAAAAAACACAGAACAGCTCTCCGATTCCTCAACTAAGTAGAGTTCCCTAGCAAGGGTAAAGTTAAATACTCCAGGCAGACTGGTTTCCAGAGTGGGCAATAATAAAAAAAACACAAGTTCCCACTTCAGAGATAATACTTGGGATCAGGGAGGACAAGAGTTTTCCACTGTCTGTCTAAAGTTTCTATGAAGTAGACAGCATCTTCTCTGTCCTTGATGCAGATTACCACACGGTCCGCATGGATGTGCCGACCATAAGTCCAGTCTTTGTGGCAACCTTTATAACGGGTTGTCATTTCAGATGAACACTTGAAATACCTGTAGCCTCTTGGTACTTTTATATGATCCCACACAAAGTCAGCGTACCATCATTCACGGTAGGCCTCAATCTCAATCTAAATCTAAAGCAGTTCTTTAGGAACATAGGGGTATTCCCAACCATAGTCTGTGGCGACCTTCTTGTTGAATAGCCGCTGTAATCGGGCCAAAGGTGGCATGGTCGCCCGATCTCCTGCTCCAGGAAGGATGATAGAATCCGGAGACCTTCTCAATGGTGCAAGCTCCAGCAGTGGCAAAGGTGGCCGCAATGGTGCTCCGACATCAGCAACAACAAGCACGAAGGGTGCCGGAGCAGGCAAAGCGGGCATGGGACTAGTTTCTTCCTTTGAAGTAGGAACTTCCACACGGGGTGTAGTTTCCTCGGAGTCCATTGGCGAAATTCCCCCTAAGCTGCGAGGTGAAGCCACCGGAATTTTGTCCCAACCCTTTTTGATAAAATCTTCATCAACATCGTGGTCATCTCCTACATCCGAAGATGAATCCAACTCGGAGGTATTATACTCCTCCGCCGGCAGGTAATTGGTGGTGGAGACCGACACATTGTCCCCAAAAATAGAGGGCTTCTGCGGGCTGGCTGTCCATGCATCCCCAATAGTGTGGGGTATGGGCTTCCTTCCCTCTCCCAGCAAACACAATGTCACAGTTCCCCCAGCCTCCTTACCGTCCCCTGATGTGGATCTCCTAGAGGTCCCTCCGGCTTGAAGATCTGGTTCAGGTAGGCGCTGAGGCAGGCTTCGACCACGGCCATAGGAGGCCCTAACATATCCCACATTCCGCTTGGCGGGTGGGAGAGAGGTCTCCGTTGTAACGGAGACAGCATCCGCTGAATTCTCCGTCGCTGGCTCCGTGATGGCCGGAACCTCATCCTTGTCTTCCGCTGCAGTCACGGTGGTGCGCGTGGGCATGGCTGTGGGAGTATAGGTTTCCTCCTCCGGAGTGACAGTGCCTGTTAGGCTGTTGACCCGGTAGACCCGGGGTTGCTCCGTAGGTTGATCCACCTCGAAAAGGAACTCTCCACAAAGGGTACATCTTCCGAAAGGGCGAAGCTGTACAATCAGTCCCTGGCATTTAGGACAGATCATGCCCAGGGCCTCTGCATCCTTGCATGTATAGAGTGCAGAGTGGCCTCTAGGCTTTAGCCGGATCCCTGTATCCATCAGGGGGGCAGTGAGGGGAGCAACATCCATGGTTGGGGTAGGTAGGAACATCCGTGGACCCGGTGCAACAGAAATCCATGGGGCGGCAGACATGTTGCTTCTTCACTAGTCCAGCTCGTACTGTCCCTTGGCGCAAAAACGCCACGTGCAACACACAAGTTGGCGCGGGCTCCTTCCCCTTTCTTCTCTCTGCACGTAGCTGGCGGGCTTTTCTACATTTGAGGCACGCCCACGAACTACGCAGTTAGAAATCCAGTATAGGTTTAAGCCTGTACCACCATTTCTCTCACAAGTGACGCAGTTCAATTTTTTTTTCCCAAATGGCCGACTTCCACAGAACCACAAACAGGGGAAAAAAATATAGTCCAACTTCCAGGGGTAGCTGCAAAATCCCGGACCCGAGCCCCCATGTGTAGCACACCCTTTTCCTCCGCTTGGCTCCACTTGCAGAGTAAGACACACCATGCCACAATATGTAGAAGAGATTGGGGTGAGTGGCGCTGCCTTATAATCTGGAGAATTCTATCTCCCTTCTATAGAAAGGTTTGTATTGGATGCGTGATCCCTCCCCCGGTCCACCCTGTGGTCCCCTCTGGGGTATTGTGTGGTGGGAATATTGCTGTGTATGGTTACGTGCTTCTTAAAACGTGCTTGTAATATCAGTTTCTATACTGGTTTAATATTATAATCCTGATTTATAAATGATTCCTCACTTACTGGGTGTTCTGTGATGGATGTGGCTGGTGTGCTTTTGTGTAAATGATGTGTAAATAAAGTTTTATTTCCTTATTTCATTATCCTCTGTTTCTCTTATGCTGGTGTGTATATTCCTTATTTAGGTGCGTGCTGTATCACATCTATTACCCATAAACATAAAAGACAAAAAGCAAAATGTGACAGTATTCCTGAGTGAATACCCAATTTAGGTCAGTATTACTGAGTGAATACCCAGTATAGTGATCCCAGTGATTAATTAGTGAAATATATCTGTGACGGCAAGATACCTATATGCTATTCCATAAAGTAGCCCCTGTACTCAATATGAACCTTATACCAAATGAGAAAATGATCCACTTTAAAAACACAGTTAAATTCCAGTTATAGTCCCTGGTCACTGCCCCAGGTGGGAGCTGCCAGATATCCGAAGGTCGCCAAAGATGGCCAAAAAAAATATATAGTTCACACTAGAAAATGTACTGCATTCCGATTATAGTTCCTGGTCACCGCTCCAGGTGGGAGCTGCCAAATGCCTAGTTAATCCCCTTGTAGGTTAATCCATTAACTCAACCACTGAGAGTGTACACAATGGTCATATAATGATCAGCCACTTTGATGATAAGGATTAATACCCCTATATTTCCTCAGTCCAAGTGACTATGCAAAGAAGAAGAAATAGGTGACACTACTGAAATTCATAAAAAGTTCAAGTGTGCTTCACACGTTATTCAGTGACTTTGGTGTTTATATTGCCAAGAAGAATCCTCCAGATTACAGGTAGACAAAGGGGTGACTTTTAGTGCTCCCCCTTCATAAGGGTCCCCACTCACCAGATTGACGTACCCCTACGGGGGTCACAGGCTCATCGGGTATCCCCAACAGTGTATCCTCTGCTCCTTATATTCCGCGTCTACTCACTCCTTCTCCTCTTTCCAGATCCTCAGAAATGAACCACAAATATGGCTTCCATAGCGTAAATCGCTTTTTATTAAAAATTATTTAAAAATGCTTTAAAAAATGAACAAAAGATCGGTCCTATGGACCTTCCTAGGTTCCCTCCCTTTAGGTTCAAAAACCACCAGGTGTCAGGCTAGACTATCTGCAAACAGTTTACCAATATACAGACAGGTCCCTTGGAAGTCACGCCAGTACTACTGGGTCACAGTAGTACTGGCGTGACTTCCAAGGGACCTGTCTGTATATTGTCTAGGTTGACCACGCCCACTGTACTGCTGCCGAGAGAGGACACCCTAAGGCGTAGCAATGTCACCCATGGCTCAACCTTGACCTGATATGGCAGCGCTTCCTACAGGCCACAGGGAACCATACACCAGGCAGCATCACATAGGCAGAAGCAAATGCCTAACAATCAAAGTGGTCTGAGCCTGGCTACTAGCTCAGACCAACCCCTATATTTAAGCACATAACACCCCTGAAAATTAAAGGGGCGCTACAACAAATTCAAAACAAATGTGATTCATTCGGCGATTGGATCCCTGTGTTCTGTTCTTTGCTCCCAAAACTAAAAACATTTTTCCAGATGAGTGGCTTGGGTAATGCTTTTAACCACTTCCTTACCGGGCCTATTCTGGCACTCCTCTCCTACATGCAAAACTCATAATTTTTTTGCTAGAAAATTACTCAGAACCCCTAAACACTATATATATATATATATATATATATATATATATATATTATGTGACAGCAGGAAGGTAAAGTCACCTGGTTGCATCCAGGGGGGTAGATATATTTTGCCCAGATTCAGGCTTTACGCCGACTTATACAACTAGGTGGAGAGTTGTATAAGGCTAGTGGGCTCATGGATGACTCATACCTCTAGGGAGAGGGCTGGGCGTCGTACAGACAGGGAGTTGATGAGGCCAGCTGAAGCTTGTCAGCTCATTTAGGCCTCTATAAGAACTCCCAGCTTCATTAGATGTTAGCTCATGCCTGGAACCAGACCTGTGTGGACTGTCTAGGGAGAGTGAACCCCTGTGCGGTGAGGCAAAGCCTGTGTGGCTATTTGCTTGGACATTTAAAACCAGGGACTTAGGGACTAGGACAGCACTAGGCTGATCCCAGTTGTTAGTTAGGAAACCTGTATGTTTAGTCAGAGGTCAACTTGACCAGGATTTATTTTGGTTATGTTTCTTTTGCTTTGCTGTGTTTTGTCACTGTAAATAGAAAATAAACCGCACCTTTTTTGATTTTGAAAACCACAACCTCCGTTTGCTGGGCCTGTTTTGTGTGGGGAGCCCATCCCGGGGGTCACACACACCCGCTGCCGAGCTAACCCCCTCACAGTTGGTGGAGAATGCGGGCAGTTTCTTTTAAGCCAGCATGGAGGAGATACTGAAGCAGCTGGCTCTAGCAAATGCCAATCAACAGCAGACAAATGCAGGTTTGCAAAGGAGCCTTGCAGCCCAGCAGCAGACAAACGCAACTTTGCAACAGAGTCTGGAGGCTCAGCAACGAGCCCAGCAGCAATCTGAGGCCCGCTTCATAGACCTGTTGCAGAAGCAAGAGCAGAGACTACAACAACAGATGGAAGCAGTAATGCAGCAACGTCCGCAGACCAGTGAGGAAAGCCATCCCACTAATACCGCGTCCTTTGGGGTGAGTCGTTTATTGACAAAAATGACTGGAGAGGATGATCCAGAGGTATTTTTGACCACATTTGAAAGGACCGCTGAAAGAGAAAAGTGGCCTGAGGAGCAGTGGGCTGGACTGGTGGCTCCTCTGTTAACTGGTGAATCGCAGAAAGCTTACTATGACCTAGAGCCTAACCAAGCAAAAGACTATGTGATGCTAAAAGCTGAAATATTGGCAAGGCTGGGTGTCACCCAGGCTGTCCGGGCTCAGCGTGTGCATAACTGGACTTTCCAGCTTGGAAAACCCCCCAGGTCTCAAATGTATGATCTCATTCACCTGAGCAGAAAGTGGCTACAGCCAGAGACTTTGTCCGCACCAAAGATTGTGGAACGTGTTGTAATGGATCGGTTTTTGAGAGCTCTTCCTACTGCCATCCAAAAGTGGGTAAGCCATGGAGACCCAGAGACGGCCGATGGTCTTGTGGATCGTGTGGAGAAATACTTGGCTACAGAGAACCTGACGGCCTCTTCCAGAGACACTCGGACTTTCCACCCTAAGACCAGACCATCCCCAGGGGCGGATAAGAGGATTCCAAGGGGTGAGGGTGGAGAGAGTGAGAGGGTGGGAGCTCTACCCCAAGTTTGGCGAGAACAGCCTGGGAAATCAGCGGCTCAAGAGGCGGCAAGAAGGATCGTTTGCTACCGCTGCCGGCAAGCGGGACATATTGCAGCCAATTGCCCGGTTGTGGAGGAACCCATGCAGTGTGACTTTCTGACGGGCAGACGTCAGTCGCTGTGTGCGACAGTCGCATGCACTGCCATTCGAGGAACTGAGAAACATTTATGCAAAATGTGTGTTAATGGTAGAAATGTTGTGGTATTGCTGGATTCAGGTAGCCTTGTGACCCTGATAAAGGCTGAGTTAGTTAAAACAGAGGTCTCTGGGAATAGCAAGGTAGCTGTTATTTGTGTGCATGGGGACACCCGAGAGTATCCAGTGACTACAGTGTGTTTCGAGACCCCCAAAGGTACCCTCTCTCATCCAGTGGGCTTAGTATCTCAGTTACCGCATGACGCCATTGTGGGAAGGGATTTTCCGAAGTTCTGGGAACTGTGGGATGATCCTGAGCCCCTCACTGGTGCCCCTATGTACCAGGAATGTGATAGCCAGAACTCCCCTGAGAGTGGTGAGGACTCTCCGGAATTTCCCTTATCAGTATTGGCAGGGGAGACTCAAGAAACTGGAGAGGAGCCCACCTCCTCAGACGAAAACCTACCGTCTGTGGAGTTTTCTGATCTTGAGGTTCACAGGGAAAACTTTGCCACAGAACAGTTGAAAGACCCCGCCCTAATAAAGGCACGGGAAAACGTAGTGAAAATAGATGGCGAGTTAGTGAACCCAGATAATACCTGCACTTACCCATACTTCAGCGTAGAGAAGGACCTACTGTATCGGGTGGCAAAAAGGGCAGAAGAAACCGTTGAGCAGCTTGTGGTGCCCAAACCTTACAGGAAGTTGGTGTTGGAGTTGGCCCATGGGCACATTCTTGGAGGTCATCTGGGGACAGAGAAAACCCGAGAGAGGGTATTACAGAGATTCTATTGGCCGGGGGTGATGAAGGACGTAGAAAATTATTGTTCCTCCTGCCCTGTGTGTCAGAGGTTGGCCCCGATGCCACATTTCCGTAGCCCGCTGGTCCCTCTACCCATCATTGAGGTCCCGTTTGAGAGGATCGCCATGGATTTGGTAGGTCCTATAATCAAGTCCGCTAGGGGGCACCAGTACATATTAGTTATAATGGACTATGCCACCCGTTATCCAGAAGCGATCCCTCTCCGAAATACCTCGGCCAAAACCATAGCCAAAGAGCTATCTCTTGTTTTTAGCCGGGTGGGTATTTGTAAAGAACTGCTTACGGACCAAGGTACACCCTTTATGTCCCGGGTTATGAAAGAGCTGTGTAAATTGTTCAAAGTGACGCAATTGCGTACGTCTGTGTATCACCCCCAAACCGATGGGCTGGTTGAAAGATTCAACAAAACCCTAAAACAAATGTTGAAGAAAGTGGTGGATAGAGATGGAAAGGATTGGGACTGTTTACTTCCTTATTTGATGTTTGCTATTAGGGAGGTGCCCCAATCCTCTACGGGATTCTCCCCCTTTGAGTTACTGTATGGGAGACACCCAAGAGGGCTGTTGGATATTGCCAAGGAAACTTGGGAAAGTGAGAGTTCTCCCCACAGGAGTGTGATTGAGCATGTCGCCCTGATGCAAGATCGAATTGCACAGGTAATGCCCATCGTGAAGGAACATTTGGCCCAAGCGCAGTTGGCACAGCAGAGAGTGTACAACCGTGGAGCCAAGACCCGTACCTTTTCCCCGGGGGATAGGATATTGGTACTTGTCCCTACGGTTGAAAGTAAATTCCTTGCCAAATGGCAAGGCCCCTACGAGATAATGGAAAAAGTGAGCGAAGTGAATTACAAGGTCAGACAACCAGGAAGGCGAAAGCCCGAACAGATCTATCACGTTAATCTGTTGAAAGCCTGGAGGGATAGAGAGTCCCTAGTCGCAGACACTTGGTCACCAGCTCAAACTGGTTGCGTGATTCCTGAGGTTGGAATAGCAGCCACCTTGTCACAACCCCAACAACAGGAGGTTAAGGAGTTTGTGCTTCGCAACAAGGAGGTATTCTCTGAGCTGCCGGGACAAACATCTGGGGTAGAGCATGACATCATTACCCCGCCCGGTGAAAGGGTGAAGTTAAAACCCTATCGGATCCCAGAGGCTCGACGGGAGGCAATACGGGAGGAAGTACAGAAAATGCTGAACTTAGGGGTGATAGAGGAGTCCCAAAGTGATTGGTCTAGTCCCATCGTGTTGGTGCCTAAACCGGATGGGAGCTGGCGATTTTGTAACGATTTTCGTCAGTTGAACAAAGTTACAAAATTTGACACCTACCCCATGCCACGTATAGATGAGTTGATCGACCGGCTGGGAACAGCCCGATACATGACGACTCTTGACCTCACAAAAGGGTATTGGCAAATCCCCCTGGCCAAGTCGGCCAAAGAGAAAACCGCATTTGTAACCCCAGACGGGGCGTTCCAATATAAAAGAATGCCGTTCGGGTTACAGAATGCGCCGGCCACATTCCAGCGGAAAATGGACCAGATGCTGAGGCCCCATCGGAAGTATGCTGCGGCTTACCTGGATGACGTAATTGTCCATAGCACAGATTGGGCCTCACATCTGCCAAAAGTGCAAGCAGTCCTGGACTCTGTTCGGGAAGCAGGGTTTACGGCTAACCCCAAGAAGTGTACCATTGGGCAGGAGGAGGCCAAATATCTTGGGTACACCATTGGGAGGGGAGTAATAAAACCCCAACTCAACAAAGTCGAGGCCATCCAGAGTTGGCCACGTCCCAACAGCAAGAAGCAGGTACGAGCCTTTCTGGGAATCGCTGGGTATTATCGGCGATTCATTCCCCACTTTGCTTCTAAGGCTGTGCCCCTAACCAACCTGACGAAGGGGAAAGGGTCGGTCATGATTAAATGGACCCCCGAGGCTGAGGCAGCATTCCAATTCTTGAAACAAGCCTTATGTAGCCAGCCAGTGTTGTACTCACCCGACTTCTCTAAAGACTTTGTCGTACAAAGTGATGCGTCAGATGTGGGGTTAGGAGCAGTATTGTCCCAGGTCTGGAACGGGGAAGAGCACCCAGTCATTTACCTCAGCAGGAAGTTGAAGTCCCATGAGGTAAATTACGCCACCGTTGAAAAGGAGTGTTTAGCGGTGAAGTGGGCTCTAGATTCCCTTCGGTACTACCTGCTAGGTAGGCACTTTGACATGGTTACGGATCACGCTCCGTTAAAGTGGATGGCTCAAAACAAGGAAACAAATAGAAGAGTGAATAGGTGGTTCCTGGCCCTCCAGGAATTCAACTTCACAGTAAAGCATCGCCCTGGCGTTCAAATGGGGAATGTGGATGCTTTGTCTCGAGTACATGAATGCCTGATTGCTGGTGTTCCAACCCCGAGGTTAAAACAAGAGGGGGGGGTATGTGACAGCAGGAAGGTAAAGTCACCTGGTTGCATCCAGGGGGGTAGATATATTTCGCCCAGATTCAGGCTTTACGCCGACTTATACAACTAGGTGGAGAGTTGTATAAGGCTAGTGGGCTCATGGATGACTCATACCTCTAGGGAGAGTGTGGGGCGTCGTGCAGACAGGGAGTTGATGAGGCCAGCTGAAGCTTGTCAGCTCATTTAGGCCTCTATAAGAACTCCCAGCTTCATTAGATGTTAGCTCATGCCTGGAACCAGACCTGTGTGGACTGTCTAGGGAGAGTGAACCCCTGTGCGGTGAGGCAAAGCCTGTGTGGCTATTTGCTTGGACATTTAAAACCAGGGACTTAGGGACTAGGACAGCACTAGGCTGATCCCAGTTGTTAGTTAGGAAACCTGTATGTTTAGTCAGAGGTCAACTTGACCAGGATTTATTTTGGTTATGTTTCTTTTGCTTTGCTGTGTTTTGTCACTGTAAATAGAAAATAAACCGCACCTTTTTTGATTTTGAAAACCACAACCTCCGTTTGCTGGGCCTGTTTTGTGTGGGGAGCCCATCCCGGGGGTCACACACACCCGCTGCCGAGCTAACCCCCTCACAGTATATATATATATATGTGTTTTTTTAGCAAACACCCTAGGGAATAAAATGGCGGTCATTGCAACTTTTTATCTCGCACGGTATTTACGCAATAATTTTTCAAACGCCTTTTTTTTGGAAAAGAAAAACGGTTTCATGAATTCAAAAATAACAAAACATTAAAGTTAGCCCAATTTTTTTTGCATAATGTGAAAGATGGTGTTACGCCGAGTAAATAGATACCTAACATGTCACCCTTCAAAATTACACACGCTCGTGGAATGGCGTCAAACTTCGGTACTTAAAAATCCTCATGGGTGACGCTTTACATTTTTTTACTGGTTACATGTTTTGAGTTACAAAGGATGTCTAGGGCTAGAATTATTGCTCTCACTCTAACGTTCACGGCGATACCTCACATGTGTGGTTTGAACACCGTTTTAGTGGGCGGGACTTAATTATGCGTTCGCTTCTGCGTGCGTGCTACCTGGGACAGGGGCACTTTAAAAAAAATAATAATCATTTTTATTGTTAATTTTACTTTGACACTTTAAAAAAATAAAATAAATGTGATCACTTTTATTCCTATTACAAGGAATGTAAACATCCCTTGTAATAGGAATAAGCATGACAGGTCCGCTTTACATTCTCACCTCTAGGCTGGAAAGCCTGAAATAAATTTAAAAAAAAATCAATCCTGGCTTCCCAGCCAAGGTGACGCTGTTTTTTTGAATGCAGAGGCCGGGCGTGATGTCATAACATCGCGCCCGGCCTCCGAACGATCATCTGGTCCGCCGGAAATCTCTATGGTAGGCATCCGGGCCGGCGGATCTGTTCTCCGACTGACGGATCGCAGCGGTGAGTCGGTAGAAGCACCGGAGGGCGGCGGGAGGGGGGGACGTCCCCTCTCGCCGCCCGTAAGAACGATCAAGCGGTGGAACAGACGCTATGATTGTTCTTACAGTGCACAGAATCGCTGGCTCTAAAAGACGATATCTGAATGATGCCTGTAGCTGCAGGAATCATTGAAATATCCCCGCTCAAAGTCAAGGACGTCCATGGACGTCCGTCCGGTAGGAAGTGGTTAAAATATCCGTTGTAGAAAAAACATTAATTATAAACAATTACCACAATACAAAGCATCATATCAAAAGCAATATGCAAAAATCAACTAAAACCAAAAAACAGAAACAAATACAAATAGATACAGCAACCTCTTTTGTAGGAGGAAAAAAACATACACACATGTCATCGCACGACATGACACACCATATCATATAAGGCAATGCAATATGGTAGATCGAATAATTATTCGATCTACCATATTGCATTGCCTTATTATATGATATGGTGTCCATTAAGCAAATGGTTAAAAAATGTAGGCAGTTCTACAAGGTTGTGTTTCCTTTTTGGCACAGTAATATACACTTGGCACATTTGCACAACCTCCTCAAAATCTTTCACTTTTGATTTTATTTCATGTTATAACTATCTTACTTTCATTAGCTTTCATTTCTTATGGCAAAAAGTGGACAATATCTTTACATTTTGTTGTGGGAAGGAGATCAACCCTTAAAACCGCTGTAGCGAAAACGGAAAATTGAATAACAGATACTTACAGTAATTTTCATTAATGAACCAAACCTTACCCTGCCAGGAATCAGGACTTAATAAATAAGTTTTGTTCTCAGAACAGCAACAAAAAGGTAGGAATTTGCAACAGATGCACAATAATGGAAAATTGTATACTCACCTTTCCGTAAATTTTCCTTTCCTGTCGCATCTTCATGGCAGCATACATCTTTGGGTTGTGGCTCCACCCCCACAAACTGATAGGACCGTTTAGCTATTAAGCCCAGAGCGGGCCCCCGCCCAGGTATTCTAGTATATATATACCTCACCTCAGACGGGTGGGCATCTGTATGCTGCCATGAAAATGCGACAGGAAAGGAAAATTACGGAAAGGTGAGTATACAATTTTCCATTTTCCTGTCGCATCATGGCAGCATACACCTTTGGGTGAATAACTCGCAGACTGGGTGGGTCTGAGCATAAAGACAATGTTTTATTTACATGGAATAGAGGTGTTGGACTGAATAATTGCTCGTCCAAACTCTGCCGTGGTTAACCTGGCAGAGTCCACCTTGTAATGAGAAATAAAGGTATTCCTTGAGGACAAGGTCGCTGCTCGGCAAATAGTTTCCGAGGACACTCTGAAGTAGGCCGCCCAGGAGGTCGCCATTGCCCTTGTAGAATGTGCCTTTAAGCCCTCAGGTATTTGCGTTTGACTCAGTGAATAAGCCTTTTTGATGATCTTCACCAGCCATGCTGCGATGGTGCGAGAGGTTGCTGCTTGACCACTTCTAAAGCCGTGTGGGATGACCAGGAGGTTTCCGACTTCCTAAGGTCGTTTGTTGTTGACAGGTAGGTTAGAATGTTAGTTCTTACATCCAGCGGATGTGGATCCCCTTGTTCTGTGGAGAGAACAGGAAGGTTAATCTCCTGATTATAGTGGAAGGAGGGTGACACCTTCGGAATAAACCGATCGGATGGTCTTAGGACTACTTTAGCTGGGTAGACAATCAAGTATGGTTCTTTTGCCAGTAGAGCTTGCATCTCTGAGACTCTCTTGGCCGATGTAATTGCAATTAAGAGAGTGACTTTGAGTGTTAAGTCCCATAAGGAGATGTTTTCTAATGGAAAGAATGGTTCGTGTGATAGAACTTCTAGTACGACAGAAAGATCCCAAGTCGGGAAGGAAGGCTTTCTGGGAGGCCTTATCTTTAAGCAGGCCCTCTGGAACTGAATAACTAGGGGCTCTTGCACCCACTTGATTCCTGTCATAGCTGATAATGCTGACACGTGAACTTTTAATGTACTTGATCCAAGGCTCTAGGCCTAACTGAAGAAACTCAAGGATTTGCGCAACTGTTGGAGATGATGGGTTCCAGTTTTGTTGCTGTGCAACTGAGAGAAACTTTTCCCAGATCCTCTTATAGGTACTGTTGGTGGTGCATCTTCTGGCTTGAAGAAGAGTTTCTACCACTTTTTTGGAGCAACCTTGGTTCAAGAACCTAGCCCTTTTAATCTCCAGGCTGTCAGATGCATCCTTTCCGGGGATAGATGAAGAAGTTGCCCCTGGGAGAGTAGATCCGCTGCTGGTGGAAGCGGTAAGGGTCTCGCTGTATTCAGCTGAAGGAGAGTGGTAAACCATGGTCGTCTCGGCCAAAAGGGAAGGACTGTTATCACTGTGGAGGATGACCTCTTGAGCCTGAGAAGAAATCTCGGTATGAGAGGTGTCGGGGGGAAGATGTAACCCAGATGGAAGTTCCACTCGTGTTGTAGGCAATCTGTCCCCTCCGCTAATGGGCAGGGGGTTCTTGTCAAGTACCTCCTGCACTTTGCATTGTTTGGAGTCGCTGCCAGGTCTATATCCGGCATGCCCCAAATTCTTGCTATGAGGGAAAAGGCTTGGTGACTCAGAGCCCATTCGTTGTTGGAAACAAAGTTTCTGCTTAGCGTGTCGGCCAGTTGGTTCTGGGTTCCTGGGACATACATCACCCTTAACCCTGATAGATTCACTTGTGCCCATTCGAGGACTGGGCGGACTTCCTGCATCATGGATCGGCTTTTGGTGCCTCCTTGCCTGTTGATATAGGCAACTGCTACCCTTTTGTCCATCTTCAACAGGACTTCTTTCCTTTTCAGGAGGGGACTGAAAGCTAGTAGAGCCTGGAAAGCTGCTTTCAACTCTAGGATGTTCGATACCACATCCTGTGTCTCGAAAGACCACCGGCCTTGGACTGCGAGATGCTGGTAGTGTGCTCCCCAGCCTTCCCTGCTGGCATCCGAAGTAATCACCTCCTGGGGAGGGGTAACTATGCGTTTGTACCTTTTTAGGTTGTGCAATCGGGTCCACCACCATAGTGATTGTTTGACCTTCTTTTGGATGTTGATTCGCTGAGACATCGATACCCCGTTCCACTGTCTCAAAAATGACATCTGTAGAGGTCTTGTGTTCCATTGGGCCCATTGGACCATAGGAATGGTTGCTGATAGCGACCCCATGATGCTGAGACACTCTCTGGCTGGGAGTGTGTTGGATAAGAGTGATCTCTTTGCCCTCTGGATTATGATGGGAATTTTCTCTTGAGGGAGTTGTATGGTGTTGAGTCTGGTATCCAGTTCTGCCCCCAGGAAGACCATTCTCTGAGTAGGTTGGAGATTGCTTTTCTTCCAGTTTATCAGCCATCCAAATTTTTGCAAGGTGGATGTTATAGTGTCTCGGTGGAGTAAAAGAGACTCTTGGTTGTCTGCAAGCAATAGGATGTCGTCCAGATAATGGTGGACTCTCAATCCTTGCTCCCTTAGTAGAGCTATCACTGGTAACAGGACCTTGGTAAATGTTCTGGGAGCGGTAGAAATCCCGAACGGAAGACTTTGAAACTGAAAGTGTTGGTGGTTTACCGAGAAGCGGAGAAACTTCTGGAATGCGGTGTGAATGGGAACATGCAGGTAAGCGTCCTTTAAATCCACAGAGAGCATCCAATCGCCGACATTTATGGCATAGAGGATTGACTGTAGACTTTCCATCTTGAAAGTCTGCACCAGGATTGAGCGATTGAGACTTTTTAGGTCTAGGACAGGGCGCAGATCCCCTGTCTTTTTCTTTACCAAAAACAGAGGGGAGTAGAAACCCTTTCCCCTTTGTGGAGGTGGGACTTCCACTATGGCCTGTTTTTGGATTAGATCTTGGACATATTCTGCCAATATGAGCTTCTTTTCCCTGGATGTTGGAATTCTGGTTTTGACAAATTGGTCTCTGGGAGGTCGATTCTTGAACCTCCATTTGTGTCCGTCTTGGACAGTAGCCACTGTCCATGGGTCTCTTATTATCTCCCCCCAAACCTGCCTGAAGTCCTTTAGTCTGACTCCCACTACAGCTGGTTGGGCGGACGCATCTTCAAAAAGACTTCTGGTCCCCCGGGTTAGGGGTCTTGGACTTTTGGAGTTTTAGGAAGGATGACTGTGGATTCTTCCAATTTTTTTCTGTACTCCCTGCCGGGCTTCAAGGACCTTGCCTCCCTGTATCTATCTGGGAGGTTCCGTCTGAACGTAGGTGGCCTTTGTTGTCTAGGCCTTCTGTCTGAAGGAATGAGTCCAGACTTTCCGCCGGTGACTTTTGAAATGGCCGAGTCCAGCTTCTCCCCGAAGAGGTTTGAGCCGTCAAATGGGATCCTACACCAGTTGGACTTTGAGGAGGGGTCTGCTGACCATGGTTTTAGCCAGAGTGCCCTCCTGGCCATCACTGAGCTTAACATTGCTCTGGATGTTGACTTTATGATGTCTACAGAGGCTTCTGCGACAAAATCGCCTACAAGGCTGAGTTCCTGGAGAGCTGTGATTACTCGCTCTTGTTCCACGCCTTCTGCTACCAACTTCTCAGCGTTGGAGGACCAGCTTGAGATAGCCCTTCCCACTGCTGCTAGCGTTATTGCTGGTCTGCAGGCACCACCTGCGGATAGGTAGGCTCTTTTAAGATCCAGATCGATCTTTCTGTCTAATACATCCTTAAATGTGACCGCATCTTCTATTGGAAGAGTTACGTGCTGGGCTAGGCGCATCAGGGAGGAGTCTACCACTGGTGGTGTTGCTAGTGGATTGACACTGGATTCCTTTAGCGGATACAGTTTGGCAAGTCTGTTGCTGAGACTGGTCTTCTTCTCAGGTTTTTGCCATTCATCTTTAATTAAGTCTTCCAGTTCTTTGATAAATGGGAATGTTTATGGTTCTTTTTTTGAGATTCGGAAAATATTTCTTCGCTTTTTGCGGAGTTTCTTTTTCCTCTTCCCATTCTATAGCTTCCTTTACTGATTTTACGAAGGGTTCTATAAGTGAGAAGTCAAACCCGTTGGATACCTCCAAGTCCTCATTGTCAGATAGGGGTTCTGACTTTTTAGATGTGGAGGGAGTCGCAGGTGAAGTGCCTTGCACTGATCTGCTTGATTCAGATTCTGCGATTTGCAGGGATGTAAATAAAGCCGGCTCTCTGCTTGGCTCTCTCTCTAGTTGCTTCGTCCAAGCATGTGCGACAGGCCAGCTTGTCCGGAAGTGCTATGGCACCGCAAACCCAGCATGAATTCCCTGATGGATGGGAACGCTGAGGGGGAGGAGAGCGTCTGCGTGAAGGAGACCTCCTGTAGGAGTGTCTGTGCCGTGAATGGGATTTTGAATGGCTCCTTCTGCGACTTGAGCGACTTTGTCTTGTGCGTGAGCGACTTCTACAGCGATCTGAGCGGCTTTGTCTATGGCTTGGGCTCCTTCTAGATGGCTCTTGTCGTCTTGAATCCGACGATCTGGCCGACCTGATAGGGCTGTCCAATTTAGACAGCATTAGTGACAGGCTCTCTTTTTCAGTCTTCACTACTTACCAATCTTTCCCCCCCCTTACCTATTAGGCTGGTGATGGTCTACCGGGGCAGCGACCTCCATGAGGAGTGATATAGTCCCCCCTACAACAGATAGTAGGAAATGAGCATGCAGGCAGTAGGTAAGGTGAAACCCAGTAAAGGAAAAAATAGATCCAGGAAGCTTACCTTAAGGAAGAGACAGCAGTGCAATCTATCCCACCGAAAATGCTGTTGACAGGTGCAGTGTTCAAGAGAAAAAACAGCAGAAAGGATTTGGTTTTTAAAACTGCCGCCGTCGCCCAGTGATGACGTCATGACCGCACATGCTCTGTAGCGTCGTGAGCGAGCCGGCGCCATCTTGGAAACTGGCATACACAGGGAATTACATTAGAGAGCATGAGGAATACCTCTATTGCTATGGGACTACTGGTCGCAGAAAGCCCGATTTTATACAGACACCCAGGAGAGCTGGAGGCCGCTATAGAGACCTGATTAAGGTCTGTGAAGAGCTGCCAGTTATCGGCCGGGATACTTGTGGGACTACAAGGCTCAGGTTAGTGAAAAAGGGTGCACAGAAGAGCTGGAGGCCGCTGCATAATAAACCTATTTAAGGTTTGTAAGAAAGAAATTGACACATACCCCTGAGACCATCAGAGTGGGGTTCCTTCCATAGAGCTCATTTAGAGTCTGTACAGGATAGGACTTCCACCCAGGAGAGGCTAGAACCTGGCTGGGGCGAAGCGGTAAGGGGGTTCTTCATCTTTGATGTCCTTGTCAGGTCTTAGTTGAGGAAAAAAAAGAGAATACCTGGGCGGGGGCCCGCTCTGGGCTTAATAGCTAAACGGTCCTATCAGGTTGTGGGGGCGGAGCCACAACCCGAAGGTGTATGCTGCCATGATGCGACCATAAAAAATTCTGCAATGTACGAGTAGCAGTACCCCCGAAGGAGCTGCTTAAGTTTGTTCAGTCCGTTACTCTGCCTCTCAACCCTAATAACAGCCTCAGCCCCCTCTGGCACACCTGGCAATAGTGTAAGTGCAATGACCAATGAGAAACACACACGTTATAATAAAACACAGAAATTGTATTTACTGCAATATTGCTGTGGAAGGATAACAGACATTAACAATATATAATCAAGTAATTAACTAGAGAGCAATAACTAAGATTTAAGAGCAATATAGCTCGCAATCCTATATTCAATATGCTTTCAGGGGATTCCAAACCTGAGAATGTCCCCAAGAATAGAGGCACACTTTAATGGTAAAAAAAAGGTCAATATGACACTTTAAATTTGATTGGTTACCTTTACTCAGATTGGCTCTATGAGTCCAGGCAGGAGAAGAGCAGAAGAATGACCCTCTTTGTGTCAGGACTCTCTCTTCTGTCCCCTGACACCACAGGTCCAACTTTACACACCTATTCAAGTCAGCAAGTAATAGCTTAACTTTATAGATAATATATACTGCAATAAATAAATGAATATATATGATTACCCTTCCCACCCTACCTCATATACTAATTTGATAGGCTATTATCTATTACTAAGGAATCATTGTAGGTCGAAATACTTATTCAACTCCCCTGGCACCAAAGATCAAATTTGGATCCCAGGAAATCTTTGGTGCCAGGGGGGTTGAAGCTACAATGTTTCCTTAGTAATAGATAATAGCCTATCAGATAAGTATATGAGGTAGGGTGGGAAGGTTGACCATATATACTCATTTATTAATCCTTTTTGCCCTGATTTGATATAACTTTATTGGCTGGTATGGGTTAGCTGAATGTATCATGGAGGTTACACTTATGCCGCGTACACACGACCGTTTTTCATGGCGTGAAAAATGCCATTTTTTAAATTGGTCATTAAAAACGATCGTGTGAAGGCTCCAGAGCATTTTTAATGACGTGAAAAATGGCCTAAAAAAAATTAGAACCTGCTCTATTTTTTCACATCGTTTTTCACGTCGTTCTTTTTAACGTCGTGAAAAACGGTAGTGTGTATGCTTTTACGAGGGTTAAAAAAAATGCGCATGCTCAGAATCAAGTATGAGATGGGAGTGCTCCTTCTGGTAAAACTAACGTTCGTAATGGAGATAGCACATTCGTCACGCTGTAACGGACTGAAGAGCATGAGGCTGAAAAGCGCGAATCGGCTCTCACCAAGCTTTACTAATACGAGGATCAGCAAAAGCAGCCCAAAGGGTGGCGCCATCCGAATAGAACTTCCCCTTTATAGTGCCGTCGTACGTGTTGTACGTCTCTGCGCTTTGTTCGAGCATTTTTTTTCACAATAGTGTGTAGGCAAGGCAGGCTTGAGAGGAAACACGAAAAATCACGTCGAGAAAAACGTCGTTTTTTTCAATGACGTTAAAAACGGGCGTGTGTACGCGCCATAATTCTTTACGAGGGGTTATACTTAATTATCTGTGGTTAGGACACTTGGTTTATATTTAGGATAAATATGCTAGGGCCCATCAGAGATGATGTATGTTATGAGTATATATTCTATACCAACTCTGTTTTGATAAATTTTCCAGTAATATACAGTCAGGTTCATAAATATTGGGACATCGGCACAATTCTAATCTTTTTTGCTCTATACACCACCACAATGGATTTGAAATTAAACAAACAAGATGTGCTTTAACTGTAGACTTTCAGCTTTAATTTGAGGGTATTTACATCCAAATCAGGTGAGCGGTGTAGGAATTACAACAGTTTGTATATGTGCCTTACACTTTTTAAGGGACCAAAAGTAATGGGACAGATTAACAATCATAAATCAATAAAGGGGACAGGAAAGGCGGGACTTTGAGTGAAGCATGTGCGGGAAAAGGTTCAAGTAAATAGAAGGTAATAACACATCTGGAATACATTGTATCTTTAAAATGTATTTTATACTTTCACATAATGCACCGTCCATGACTAAATTGCATTACTAAAGAAATCAAAATACATATACACTTCACAGAAGTTTTTGGGCTCTCCTGGTCCCCTTGCGGGCTTGGCTCCAATCCGAGGGCTGCGACGCGCCTTGACCACGCCCCCCGTCCCACGCTACTCTGACGCAGGGATGTGTGGGCAGGCATTGCGTGTCGACGTCACGCTGCCCCTTTGACGCGCACATAGTCCATTTCTCTGTGCGGCCATGGCTTGACAGCTACGAGGGGTGTTGGGGAGTACATTCAGCGCCCAACTACCAGGCGGCTCTTCCGCATTGGTGTAGGCGCCTCCCCTCGCGTGTGTGACGTTGGCAGGAATCCTTGACGCCGACGCCTATAGGGCGCCACCCATGGTTGTGGCAGGCATTTGGCTTTCAGCACTTCACAGACCATCACGCAATACACTCTGACTCCACAGGTATCGTTTAGCTTTGCATACAGCACACTCCTAATTTTTAACCCCCATTCCCTCCTTTTAGTTTACACACATCTCACCCTTCCTTACCATTTTCCCTCCAGCACCTTATTTAATTCAACTCTTATTATTTTCCACAGTCTCTTTCATCATTCACTTATCATCCATACACCATTTACTGCCTGATGCCTGACCGACCTGGGTGCGTCCTGTGTGGGGGCCGTGTGTCCTGCATTACCTTGCCACAGTCCCCGGTAGGGGCTGAATTAGCCCATTGGGGCCTGCATGGGCCTGACTTCCATGCCGGCAACATATGGTTACCTGGTGAGTACCATCTAGGACCCTGACTTGTTCATGGTCTCATGTATGTCTGATGCCCTAGAACAACCCAAAATATGTTTATGTCGTTACAGAAACAAATGCATGCCTGCTCCTGATGAGCGACTAAAGTTGTGAAACGCGTAGAGCTATCTACCTCATGCTTCAAAAATGCATCATTGCAGTATACTACATTGTAATTCTTATGTATTCGGGTCCTTAGTTGCAACATTTTCTCTTTTAACTAAATCTGTGAAGTGTATATGTATTTTGATTTCTTTAGTAATGCAATTTAGTCATGGACGGTGCATTATGTGAAAGTATAAAATACATTTTAAAGATACAATGTATTCCAGATGTGTTATTACCTTCTATTTACTTGAACCTTTTCCCGCACATGCTTCACTCAAAGTCCCGCCTTTCCTGTCCCTTTTATTATTACAAATCAAGGGATGGAGGTATCTGACCCATTGCCTCCTTAACCACCTGAGATCTGGGCCATGTTATAATGACGGCCTCAAGGTGGCTCTATAAATCCGGGAGGCCGTCATTATACGGCCTCGGCTATTCCGGCCACTGGGGGGCGCGCACGTGCGCCCAGCGCATCGCTAAGATGCGGATGCGCGTGCCTGGCGGCCGCGATGTCCGCCAGGTACCCGCGATCGGCGTGTACACAGACAAGGCTGTGGATCTCTGTGTGTAAACACAGAGATCCACGTTCTGTCAGGGAGAGGGGACCGACGCTGTGTCCCTTGTACATAGGGACACAGATCGGTAACCTCCCCCAGTCAGTCCCCTCCCCCACACAGTAGTAATCACTCCCAGGTTACACATTTAACCCCTTCCTTGCCCCTAGTGTTAACCCCTTCCCTGCCAGTGTCATTTTTACAGTAACCAGTGCATTTTTATATCACTGGTCGCTGTAAAAATGACAATGGTCCCAAAATGGTGTCAAAAGTGTCCGATGTGTCCGCCATAATGTCGCAGTCACAATAAAAATCGCTGATCGCCGCCATTACTAGTAAAAAAAAAATTATTAATAAAAATGCTATAAAGCTATCCCCTATTTTGTAAACGCTATAACTTTTGCGCAACCCAATCAATAAACGCTTATTGCGATTTTTTTTTTACCAAAAATATGTAGAAGAATACGTATCGGACTAAACAGAGGAAAAAAATATTATTTTTTCTAAAAAAATTGGGATATTTATTATAGCAAAAAGTAAAAAATATTGTGTTTTTTTCAAAATCGTCGCTCTATTTTTGTTTATAGCACAAAAATTAAAAACCGCAGAGATGATCAAATACCACCAATAGAGAGCTCTATTTGTGGGAAAAAAAGGACGTAAATTTTGTTTGGAAACCACGTCGCACGACCGCGCAATTGTCATTCCAAGCGTGACAGCGCTGAAAGCTGAAAATTGGCCTGGGCAGGAAGGGGGTTTAAGTGCCCAGTAAGCAAGTAGTTAAAGTCCCATCATACCCATATTTTCCCCCCTTCCCCTTCTATATAATCATAAATCAAACTTTCACTTTTTAATACTTGGTTGCAAATCCTTTGCAGTCAATTACAGCCTGAAGTCTGGAATGCATAGACATCATCACCAGGGATGAAACCCAGCGTCTGGTGCTCTGCCAGGCCTCTACTGCAACTGTCTTCAGTTCCTGCTTGTTCTTGGGGCATTTTCCCTTCAGTTTTGTCTTCAGCAAGTAAAATGCATGCTCAATCGGATTCAGGTCAGGTGATTGACTTGCCCATTGCATAACTTTCCCCTTCTTTCCCTTAAAAAACTCTTTGGTTGCCTTTGCAGTATGCTTCGGGTCATTATCCATCTGCACTGTGAAGCGCCGTCCAATGAGTTCTGAAGCATTTGGCTGAATATGAGCAGATAATATTGCCCGAAACACTTCAGAATTCATCCTGCTGCTTTTGTCAGCAGTCACATCATCAATAAATACAAGAGAACCAGTTCCATTGGCAGCCATACATGCCCACGCCATGACACTACCACCACCATGCTTCACTGAGTTGACAGCAACAGATTCCAAATGCAAATAGCACACTTGAAATGAACTCTGGACCTTTTATCTGCTCCTTGTATGGTAAATGGGATAATGAGGGAATAACACACACCTGGCCATGGAACAGCTGAACAGCCAATTGTCCCATTACTTTTGGTCCCTTTAAAAGTGGGAGGCACATATACAAACTGTTGATATTCCTACACCGTTCACCTGATTTGGATGTAAATACCCTCAAATTAAAGCTGAAAGTCTGCAGTTAAAGCACATCTTGTTCGTTTTATTTCAAATCCATTGTGGTGGTGTATAGAGCCAAAAAAGATTAGAATTGTGTCGATGTCCCAATATTTATGGACCTGGCTGTATATTAATAAACAGACACCAATACATAGGGTGTTAGACACCTGTTTTATTATCATTTTAACATTAAGTTCAATTGAAGGCTCTATTTAGGTACTTAGGTATTTAGGTACTTTAGATACATAATCTGAATACATTTTTAGTTATAAATATATTTTAAATATTTTTTTTATATATTATTTAGTTCAGTATATAATGTTAAGGAATTTATCCTAATTTCTGTAAGCCATATTCATACTGATACAGCATAAATTATGGCTATATATGGCCACAAGATTAGGGGAGGTAGGGGTTGTTGGGTGACATTGTTTATAATTATTTTAGTACATATGTTTATTATCATTGCCCTTCGGTTCATATGGCTATTCAGTGACCATTGAGATAAGAGGGATGCTTTTTTTTGCTCGTTATGGTTCTATTTACTATCTATTATAAGAGGTAGTATGTCCGTCCCACTATGTCATCCTGAAATTTTTAAAATGTAAACAATTTTTTGTAAATTTATATTGCTAATTGTTCAGTTATTTTTGAGCCTATCAGCACACATTTGTCTATGGGTTATAGCATAATGGCACGGTTTAGTGCTGCTGTTTTTTAATAGTGGATCCCTTAGTTAGTATAGGCATTGAGATACACAGCTTGTATAGTGTTGTATGGGGCTAGAGCATGATGGCGTGTCCTTGGGCTACAAGAAAATGGCTGCCATTATACTATTTAACACAGACTTACCAACCATCCAATCACAATCTCCCTGAGTAAAACACGTCAGATCTCTATGTCGGCACGCGTTGGGGAGGAGACAGGACGGTGTAGGAGGCAGCTGGTCTGTTTCACAGCAGGGTGACATACGATCTCAGTGATTTTTCTGCTTGATATAGAGTGGTGCACCTGTACCATGTGAGTATCCTGGAAGATTTTGTTGAATAAATGTGTTTTAAAAGCGGTATTACACTATCTAGACCTTATTTTTCATATGTGTGGAAACAACGCTACTGGACAGCTCAGGATCCTGCAGTTCTATCTTCACAGAACCCAAAGGTGGTTCGTTTGCATGATTAGACCAAACTTAATTGTGCGGTCACACACCCTGAGGTGAGCAGATTCACACGGGGGGGGGGGGGCGCAAGTTTGGTGTCACGTGGATATTTTTGGAGCACCATTACAATATTTGGATCATTTATTTATATTCATATGGACTTTAAGGATTTATTATGGAATATGGTTTCACTTATTAATTTATTATTGTGTTCTGATGCATGCACATAGCACTTTATTCACTATTCACTTTATTATATATTTGTATACTAATTTTGTTATGTTGTAAGTAACACAGATTTTGTTATTATAAGTATAGCGTGGCACTATTTATATTTACAGTATATATTTTGAGTAAGCATGTACATATGGGATGTGATCAGTGCCAGCAGCTGAATACTGAGTACGGCACTTAGGAAATTCATAATTTTTGCAGCTAGCTCGCAAGACAATTCTGGTTAAGGTCTCTGTCTCTGCTTTGTTCAAAGATATGAGGCCCAATTCACACCTGAGTAGTCTGAAGCTAGAAACTCCACATTCAAAGTCCCATGGTTTTCAGTTGTGCTTGTAGTGTCACTTTTAGCTTTTTTTCAAGCTTTAAAAAGTACATGAGCTTCTTTGAGCTCGAAGTGTATTTGGGCCCAATCGACTTCAACAGGAGCGCCTGAAAAACGTTTGAAAACGCACATACAGTATTGCGTGTTTTTTTTCCCTAGTAACAAGCTTTACATTTGCTAAAAATAATGAAAATAAAACGCTCAAGCCTCAGACGCCCACAGAAATGATGATAAAAGATGCCTGTACACTGCTTAAAAAATAAAAGAAGCCAGTAAAAGTGTGAATGCAACTTTAGTCTCAACTGTCTGCCTGCTGCCATCTACATAATAAAATATATACAATCTGCAACAATTTTCTGGAGATATAATTTCTTGTTGTAAGTACTTCCTGCATTACAAAGTTCCTCTCTGTATGAATAAATAGTCCACCCGGGAATGCACACTTTGTCACTTATAGCCCTCCCTAGCACCACACACGTCTCCACTGGTAATGTCACTGTTCTCACAAGGCAGATAAACCGACCAGTAAGGAGTTTTGCACATGGAGATTTTATAGGCATTTTATTTATATATATATATATATATATATATATATATATATATATATATATATATATATATATATATATATGTGTGATTTCCCAGCAACGCAGACAATCTGCTACACAAGTGAATAGCTTTATGTACTCTTGTAAATGCTGATGCTTCTTGGCATTGGTGTTCACCCATGCATGCGTGTTCAACTTATTTCCTGAACGGGGAAGTTTTGCGTCCAGGAAGAATGTCAGACACACATGTGCAGGTAGACCCCAGTACAAAGAATCATTGACACTTAAAATCTGGGGCCAGTGTAAGCCATTCACTTGTATGGTAGGATATACGAGGCACCTCAAGCAACCTGGGCACAGAAAAGTGCCTGGAAATTACCATAAGCATATGAAATGCCTATAGACCTTCCATATGCTTGACCCCTAAAGAAAGAACATCCATCGCACAGCTTCACCACATCATGCTGATTGACACCATAGCATACAAGGCAAAGCAGCAACTCAGCAGTGGAAGCTATACAGAGCTGCTTGCACTTATGCCGAAGGAGAGCAGGAAACCTTTCTGTTGCCTAATGGGAAAAGGAACAGCTACCAATTTTAAAACTGCACTTTGTTAGAGTTGGCTTTTCAAAAAAAATGTTATATACCGTATATACTCGAGTATAAGCCAAGTTTTTCAGCACATTTTTTTGTGCTGAAAATGCCCCCCTCGGCTTATATTCAAGTCACCTTTTTGCACCTGATCTCCTGGATTTGCAGACCCGGTACCGGCTCGCCGTAGGTCCCCTTGACCCTAAGCTTGGCACACATGTAGCCCCTCTCTTTCTCTATAAGTGTGCAAAGTTTGTTGTCCGGTGGACTTACGGCCGGGGAGCATTGATTTTTCAAAGCCGGGCAACCCTTCCATAGACTCCGATGTTAAACGGTCATTTCTCCGGTGACTTTGGGGACTCGGTACTGGCCGGTCGTAGGTCCCTTCGACCCGAAACTTGGCACACATATAGCCCCATTTCTCTACACGTGTGCAAAGTGTGTTGTCTGGAGGACCTACGCCCGGGGAGCACTGATTTTTCAAAGCTGGGCACCCCTTCAATAGACTCCCATGTTAAACATCAGTCTAGTTATGGGCACAGTGAGGCATGGGCAGATGTTTCACAGCTGGAATAAAGGAGGTTGTATTTTAAAAAAATGCAGTGGTGTGCTGAAACAAATGGCTTCAAGAACAGGTGATCAATAACAAGTGAATGTTATGTTTGAAGGGGAAAATTGAAGAGGCGTTATTTATCATATATTCCATTTTGAATAAGCAGATATACTGCATATATTTGTATTTAGAAGACCTATTGTGTAACATTCTTTATTCCTTGTGTTAGGATGCCATTTACACCTCCAGCTGGAACATTGTTTTCTATCCTGCGGGAACTGTTTTTTTTAGAAGGACCTGCTGGAAGTAGCAAGCTTGTGTGAACAACTGTTATCACCTCAATAAATTCCACCAGAGAAAAGGATGAAACTTCAAAGCAGTTAGATAGCAGGTCCCACCCATCTTAAGCCATTTAAATTGTATTAGAGGCCCCAAGCTAGTTATTGAATCCAATACTCTCTGAAATGTGTTGCTCCCGTTGCATGTTTGTATAATAAACACATTTACTTTAGCTTCCATTGTCAAAATATTTCCCGAACACTTTTCTATGACCTGGAAAGCAGCAAAAATAACATCACAAAATACAATCCATTACAAAAAGTCTAAAGCTAGCAATCAGAATGAACGTAGTTTCCTAACTCTAATTTCTCCCTATGCAGTTTATTATTTTTCCCTGAATATGCAGGGCTATGACTACTGTGTCCCTCATTTTATACTTGGGGGGGGGGGGCTGGCCTATGCAAGAGCCCCCTTATTGGCTCTTCTAGGATTGTTGGTCACACAGTGCATAGGGATTTCATTGTATATTGCTGAAAACACTTCATATATTAGGCTGTAGCACTACTCCCCTTTTTACAACCCCCCCCCCCATTGCCGTGTGCTCTGTCCCCTTCACATCACCGCATCACACCCCAACTGTAGTGTGCTCTGTCCCCTTCACATCAACCCATCACCCCACCTCCCCCACTGTAGTGTCCTGCTCCCTACCTCCAAAACAGTGTCCTCTGCCCCCACCCCAGTGTATCTAACCACGTCCCCTCCCGCTGCATGTAAAAGCAATCCAGTGGCCTTACCAAGATCTCCTGTTCCACGGGTCCACCGCCTGACCACAGAGCCGAACAAAGACTGGGTCAGCTTTGTTCGGCTCTGTGATAAAGTATACCGAAAGTAATGACCTGACATCACTTTGTTACCTGGATGTAAACGGCACCATTTTCAAAAATCTTGGTGTGATCAAATGCTTTGAACGGCAGAGGAGGGATCTGGGGTCTTGCAGACCCCAGATCTCTCATTAGGAGTACCTGTCACAAGGGATGTTTACACCCCTTGTGATAGCAATAAAAGTGATAAAAAATAAAATAAAAAATTAAAGCGACAGTGTAAAAGTCAAATTATTAGAAAAAAATATTAAAGTGGAACTTCGGCTCATTCGTCTCCTCTCCCCCTCTGGATACCGTTCCCACTTCCGGGAATCCGGGCCGCGACATCACTGCGGGGCTTCCTCCTCATCTTTCTGTCACCGAGCCAGGAGAGAGGAGCGAAGCCTCGCGAATGCGCAGTAGGGTTCCCGGCGTGAAGCCGTAAGGCTACACTGCCGGGTACCCTTACCCGCAATGGTGGCGGCAGCACCCGACAGCTGATGGAAACATCAGCTGCGGTGCCGACATCGCTGGACTCCAGGATAGGTAATATTCATATTGTTAGAAGACAGCAGCTGCAGTATGCATAGCTGCTGGCTTTTAATTTTTTTTTTGTTGGGCGGAACACGGCTTTAAAAGGTGCCCTTGTCGCACGCATCGAGGTGAACGCACGCGTCGATCCTACATACGCGCAAACAGCGATCATCCCACACATGTGAGGTATCACCGTGAATGTCAGACCATGGGCAGTAATTCTAGCACCAGACCTCCTGCATAAAACTAAAGTGGTAACCTGTAAAGGCTTTTAAAGTGTCGCCTATGGATAGTAAAAGTTATGTCATATGTCACCATTGCGCAATTTTAAAGAGTGACATGTTTGGTATCTATTTACTCGGCGTAACATCATCTTTCATATTTACCTACTTGCCGACCGGGCCATGGCCGAATGACAGCTACAGCGCAGTCGGATAATTCTGGAAGGGCATAAAATTACGTATTGTTTTCTTGGACTAAAATTCAAAAATGTATTTTATTTTTTTAATTGCGTTTGAAAAACCACTGCAAAAATACCATGTGACAAAAAAGGAAAAAGAAAAACCACCAATTTTCTAGGGTCTCTGCTTTAGAAAAATATATAATGTTTGGGGATTCTAAGAAAATTTCTAGCAAAAAATTATTGTTACCTTAGATTGGATATACAGATAACCATTAGGATGTGCAAAGTTTAGTACCGTATTTTCTGGCGTATAAGAGGACCTTTTGTACTTAAAAATATCCCCCAAAAGTCAGGGGTCGTCTGTGGCCGTCCATTGTTCAAAAGCCGCGCCTCTTCCACGTCCTGTTCCACGATAGACAGAACACTCCGCCTATCACGGAGATTCTCTCATCCTCGTCCTCGGACCTCCGTGATAGGCAGAACACCGAACACAGGCTCAGCTGGGAAACTGAGTGTTCTGCCTATCACGGAACAGGACGAGGAGGCGGCGCGGCTTTTGAACAATGAACGCCCGAAGTCGGACTCTGCATACAAGGATAAGGTATGGAGAGCTGCACAGTGAG
Source organism: Rana muscosa (assembly GCA_029206835.1). Taxonomy (NCBI): domain Eukaryota; kingdom Metazoa; phylum Chordata; class Amphibia; order Anura; family Ranidae; genus Rana; species Rana muscosa. The sequence goes on along the minus strand of CM055117.1, from coordinate 470,716,412 downwards.
GTAAGCAATGAGCACAGTGACGTGTGTCGGAAGGGGGTTGTCTTATACGGCGAGTATATTCCAAAACCAACCTTTTAGCTGGAAAGTTATACGACCAGTCGTCATATACGCCGGCAAATACGGTATTCTATGTAACTATAAATTTTTTGTTTGCTTTCATAGTACAAACATAGCTAGCAGTAGCTTGAAAATTCCAGTTGAATGTGACCAACTACTACTAGCTACTGTATACTATGACTTGGACAAAAGAGAACCTTCACAGACGTAGCACTAAAAGATACAGTGCCTTGAAAAAGTATTCATACCCCATGAAATTTACCACATTTTGTCATGTTACAACCAAAAACGTAAATGTATTTTATTGGGATTTTATGTGATAGACCAAAGTGGCACATAATTGTGAAGTGGAAGGAAAATTATAAATGTTTTTACAAATAAATATCTGAAAAGTGTGGTGTGCATTTGTATTCAACCCCCTTCACCCTGATACACCCAACTAAAATCGAGTGGAATCAATTGCCTTCAGAACTCACCTAAATAGTAAATGGTCCAACTGTGTGCAAGTTAATCTCAGTAAAAATACAGCTGTTCTGTGAATCCCTCAGAGGCTTGTTAGAGAACTTTAGTGAACAAACCACATCATGAAGGCCAAGGAACACACCAGACAGGTCAGGAATACAGTTGTGGAGAAGTTTACAACAGGGTTGGGTTATAAAAAAAAAAAATATCCCAAGCTTTGAACATCTTAGGGAGCACTGTTCAATACATCTGAAAATGGAAAGACTGACTGTCCACCTAAACTGACAGGCTGGTCAAGGAGAGCATTAGTCAGAGAAGCAGCCAATAAGCCCATGGTAACTCTGGAGGAGCTGCAGCTATCCACAGCTCAGGTAGCAGAATCTGTCCACAGGAAAACTATTAGTAATGCAGTCCATAAGTCTGGCCTTTATGGAAGAGTGGCAAGAAGAAAGCCATAAGAAGTCACGTTTGCAGTTTGCGAGAAGCCATGTGAGGACAGCAAACATGTGGAAGAAGGTGCTCTGGTCAGATAAGCCCAAAATTGAACTTTTTGGCCTAAAAGCAAAACGCTATGCGTGGCAGAAAACTAACACTGCACATCACCCTGAACACACTATCCCAACCGTGAAACATGGTGGTGGCAGCATCATGTTGTGGGGATGCTTTCCTTCAGGAGGGACAGGGTAGCTGGTCATGGGATGGGAAGATAAATGAAGCCAAATACAGAGCAATCTCAGAAGAACACCTGTTAGAGTCTGCAAAAGACTTTACTGGGGCGGAGGTTCACCTTCCAGCAGGACAATGACCCAAACATACAGCCAGAGCTACAATGGAATGGTTTAGATCAAAGCATATTAATGTGTTAGAATGGCCCAGTCAAAGTCCAGACCTAAATCCAACTGAAAATCTGTGGCAAGACTTGAAAATTCCAGTTCACAGACAGACACTCTCCATCCAAACCGACAGAGCTTGAGCTATTTTGCAAAGAAGAATGGGCAAAAATGTCACTCTAGATGTGCAAAGCTGGCAGAGACTTCCCCAAAAAGACATGCAGCTATAATTGCAACGAAAGGTGATTCTACAAAGTATTGACTCAGGGGGCTGAAAACAAATGCGCGTCACACTTTTCACATATTTGTGTTAAAAAAATAAAATAAAATAAAAATCGAAATCCATTTATCATTTTACTTTCACTTCACTATTATGTGCCACTTTGTGTTCATCTATCACATAAAATACATTTATGTTTTTGGTTGTAACATGACAAAATGTGGAACATTTCAAGGGGTATGAATACTTTCAAGGCACTGTAAATTCTGACTGGTTGCTTCCATGAGTCACTTCACTGTTCTTTTTATTAAAAACGCCCAATGTTATGCATGGGATGCTGGGTTGTCATCAAGTTCCAACAGGAAATCTAAGTTTATGTTATACAACATACCAGGACATGAACAGTTATTAATCAAATAAACGTACAAGGAGATTAAACAAAGTATTTTATTTTCATTTTTTTATTATTTTTACTTGGGTTTTAACTACATCTGAAAACCATGGAAAAGATTTGTCTGATATCTGAAAGTGACCCTGTCAACCAGGTTACACTTTGACAGCTGAATAGATCAGTAGAATGTATGAAAGTAGCACTTGCTCAAGTTCTTACTATCCTACTAATTCGTTTGCCAGTTTGTGAATAAACTGCTCTGAAGTTCTTTCAACCTCCTACACTTCCAGAGGCTCTCATTTAGAGCACCAGCTACTCCAAACCTCCCTGCTGGACCTTGTGCTCAGGTAATCTGTTGTTAATCACAGTTCAGAGTCTGTACCTGGCTGCACACAATCCCATTGACAGCAGAGATTAAACAGATTCAAACACAAAGCACAGGCAGAATCCGAGTGGTTCGTGTGCTAAACTCTGAAAACTCTGCCTGTGCTTAGATCAGCTACAGACAAGTCTTTAGAGGCAGTGGGTAGCAGCCTTGGCGATGCCAAGGTTGGGGGGGGGGGGCATCATTTTGTATCAGTTGCTGTTGTGAGAGAGAAAGCCTCAGACACTTCTGGAAGTGTCAAAGGTAAACCCTTTCATTGATAGTATTTAAAAAATAATAATAATCGCTTTAATGCTGTAATTGGATGACAAAATCTTGTTTGTTTTTTTTTGTCATATCCACCTGATCTGTGCATTGGTTTTGCACAGAGCAGCCCAGGTCCCTCGCCGGCGTTCCTGGCCCCTCTCTCCTGCCAAGTGCCCCCACAGCACGCACCCAAGCAGGCTCGCTGCGGTTGCGTGTCCCCATTCACACACAAAGCTGTGTTTTGGCCCAACCCCTCTACCAATTGGCTCACTGGCTGTGCTTAAAAGCAGCGGGGGCCAATGGCTTCTGCGACTGCCTCAGCCAATGAGGTGTGGTCCTGGAGAGCCAAGACGATCATGTGCACATCACTGGATCGAGATGGGGCTTAGGCATTAGGCCCCTTTCACACCAGCAGACCAATCAGGTCCGCCTATCCATTTTTCAGGTGGACCCAATCAGACCACCCATTGTTCTCTATGGGGCGGCGGGTGTCAGTGGACATGTGTCCACTGTCTCCCGCTGGCATCCAATCCGGTCCCCTAAAAACAGACGGATGGGGATATGTTCGTCAACTGTCCGGCGGATTGGATGACTATGAGCCACCAGCCGCACAAAGTGTAGGCTGGTGGCTTTAAAGGGAAGGAATGTTTATAAACAAATTTCCAGTACGAATTGTGAAATGTTTACACACAGATGGTGGGTGGAAAAAAGGTGTACTTATGAGCGGTTTGTCCACAAACAGGGTAGTTAGAAGGATAATAGAATAATGAGCTAGTGCTACTTGGGGGCTCATTCACACCAGCTCTGATGGGCAGTCCCAACCCACAGACTATGCAAAATTGCCTTATGTCCTATTGCTTTAGTTCACATGTGCTGGAAAAAAGTAGGACAAATTGGACAGCACAGCATGTTCCAATGCTAATAATAATAATAACGAAAAAGAAACCCAAACATTGCGATACGTTTTACAACACATCACAGCGCACATTGCACACTGGAGGGCGCACCTTAACGTGTGACAGCAGTTGTGAATGAGCCCTAAATCATTCTAATCATATATTCAGCCTGCAATATGTTACTTGGTGATAGGGTCACCCTAGGGGTAGTTCACAACAGCCCTGTTGAGCTGCATTGTCCAATGCATAGACAAGGCCTTATGTACTACTGATTCAGTTCACACCAACTAATAGGTGAGCATTGCTGTGTGCTGAGGAAAAAAAAAAAAAAAGAAGGACATTGGACGTCGCAAAGGACGAAAAAAAAGGCAAACACTGCAATGCATGCAAAAATGCACACGAGCAAGTGTGCATTATGTGCAACCCTAACATGTGCTTGCTAGTATGAATGAGCCCTAAAATTTAAATGTCTATATATAAATGTAATTATTTTCTTTATTTCTTTAACCATGTGACCAATTCCAGCTAACAGAGAATTCAGCTTCACATGTTTTAGCCATTGTAGCCAAGCCCCTGCCAAGTTTATCTTTGTCCTGTATAGAGATGAGCAAGTCTGCCCAAGCACAACTGCTGCCTACATCTCAATAAAGAGTTTCATGAGCCGAGAGCAGAATTCCAGGTGAATAGATTTTATAGCTTTAAAATTGAATCATGAAAAACAAAAAAAACACAAGGAGTGGACAGATGGAAGGCTACCAACATTAGAACAAATGGATCCCTCATGCATGCTTAAATTTAAATCTGCTTACAGCTTCAATTGCTTAACAACATATACAATAAAAAGTGGCGGCTCAGGCACTTTTGAAATATTTGGTAGAATCTGCAGTTTCCCTCTAATACCCGACCTTTCCGCACATGTATTAACTAGAGTAATATTCAATATGAAGTACTCTTACATGCCAATTTGTTCCATCGCACCTGTCATGAAAAAGGCAAAAAGTGCATACAATAGTTTAATGCTGTAAAAATACCAAATAAAAAGCAGAGTTTGCCTCGGTGCTATTTTTAAAGCACTTGAAATTCCACAAAGCAAATTACAAATAGAAAAAGAAAATACGAGATAAGAAAAATTAAAATTTTCTTCACGGTTATTTTACAAACATTTGTCCTAGAAATCAACATAGAAAAAAGCTAAATAAATAGTTTGGGCTCCACGTTCTTGAAAAACAGTCTAGAGTTTGTCATTTGGAATAACAAGTAAGCCAATCCAAACTGGTGCAGACACAGTCTGATGTGGACAAAGTGCATGATGCTGCTGGTGCTGAAAGTGCCTCTTAAAGCTGCAGGGGCCTTCGCGTCAGACAAATATGAACCAAATATCTGGAGTACCAAAAGAATCTTCCACTGGGAAAAAAATTTACACTGGGCCGCAAAGAATAGGTAGAATAAAAACGAAACATCATTTTGGAAAGGTGACCAGGAATGGTAAAGGCAGTCACATGATCACAGATCACGTTTTGAATGTATGAGACTAGATTAAAAACAAGTAGTTGTGCAAGACTAATCCCTTTGATGGTGAAACTGAATTTATGGCATTTTCCAGAGGATACAGGCTATGACATAAGAAGGCATGGAAGTCGAAAACCTTCCATTGGTGCATACAGTCATGCTTAAATAAAGCACCAAAACAGGCCAGAGTCCTAAGGCAACCAAGTTAAAAATACTAATAGGTGAGCACTTGTGTCACAGCATAGAAAGTTTTATTTCCGTGGCCTGATAAAAGTTGGAAGTGCTCCTCTAGCTGTTAGTCCTTCAAAGCGCTTGTATGTGTAGTTGATGAAGACCCAATCCTTGTTCTTGAAGTCAGACTCCGGGTGGTTGCTTGCACCTGAGGAAGAAATGAAGACTGTAAAAAGGTTAGGAAATTGAACAAAAAAACTACTAACCTCTGAAGATAATGAAAATACAGTATAATAAACTAGTATAGCAACTAATATGTTTTTTTTTTTGATAATTCAACTTTTATTAAAAAATTTCTTTACATATAAAATTCATAACATTTAAAACATACCATAATACATTCCATATATTCACTTTCTTATGGGGGGAGTTTTCTCCTCCTCTACCGTTTTATTCCTCTCCCCTCTTGTCCCGACGCTGTGGGTTCCAAACCCCCCCCCCTTAAATATTTTAATATTGTGAACGTGTAGTGTGTTCGGCCCTATCAGTCTATTATTCTTCCCGTGCATCTTTAAATATGTGCGTTTGTCTGCTTACTTTGTGTTTGTTACCAAGCGAGCCTTCCCTCCCTAAAAAAAAAACAAAAAAACTTTTTTTTTTTTTTTATTTAAACCCCCCCCCCAGATATTTTAATATTGTGAACATGTAGTGTACTCAGCCCCATCGGTCTATTTATTATTCTTCCCATGCAACTTTGAATATGTGCGTTTAACTACTTGCTTTGTGTTTATTACAAAGTATAGCAACTAATATGTTGACTTCAATTGTGACTATACTTTCTGGTAAAAAAAAGAAAAAAAAATATGGGGAAAAAATCTGGCAACCTTGGGTTGATAGATTTTTGCCCCTAATCTTGACACCTGCCTTATGGAGCCTTAGCTGTCCTTTTACACTAGTCGGTTGAATGTGCTCTTAGGACTTGTGGCTGGTTCAGTCCCCAGAACCATCCTTCCCCTTTTACCCCCCCTTTCCCCAACTACTTCCCTACCTTTTTCTCTTGTTTGTCAGTACATTGCTGGATATTTTTCCGACTTGGTCCTAGTTTTCCCCCGGGCCATGGCTGGGGTGGGCCATCTGAACTTCAGCTCTTTATCGTTTTCTACCTCTACTTTAACTATTAGGTTGCTAAAAGCCATCATTTGACAGAATATTTTTGACCATACGTTGATTGGCCTACTGTGTACAATTGTCATTTGTTTTGACATGTTAAATGGCACCTGTTATTGTACCACTCCCTGTGTGGAAGCATTTCCATTATCATTATTCAGGATGGCTGTTATGTTACATGTGATGGTTATTGTAATACTCAATTTCATTAAATATTGGAATATAATTTTTTTTTTTTTAAAGACACCAGTACATGTGGGGGCTACAGTTGTTGACCACCTGAAGATGTTAACTGCCTGACTGTCTCTTGCTTCTTTATTTTGAGTCACTAATCTGGAATATGTCACCACCTTGCTAAGTTAACTTTAATGCCTAGGCTCATTTTTGGAACATGCTGGAAACGGGTGGAACATTTAACATCTGCAGATTCCCACCCCCCACCCCCATCCATGTGACAGCGGGCCAGGGATCTTCTCCCTGCACCCGCTGTCACCATCTGAAAACCACATGGCCATGCGGGGCTCCACCCACACGGCCAGATCATACATTCACAGTATCCTGTGAATACCTACAAGAACCATCAGCCGCTGATGGCTAGTAGATTTCAATGAGCTCTGTTCATAGATTTTCCAGCTCTCATGTAACTGCTTGCCTGTACGAAGTACGAGCTTACAGCTATGCTGAAAGTCTGCAGGAGCTGGACATTGCACCCGTGATCTGCTGATCGTAGGTGCAAAGCTCTGCAGACTCCTTAACCACTTAACGACCGCTCACTGTATATATACGTCGGCAGAATGGCACCGACAGGCACAATCACGTAGAGCATACGTGATCGCCTTTGTATAGTTGGGGGGTCCGATCGGACCCCCCTCCTATACAGTGAGCAGCCGTTAATCGTGGGGGAGCGTTCGGAGATGCGGGGGTGACCATTCGATTTCGGCCACCCCCTCGCGATCGCTCCCGGCCAATGAAAATGCTTCCTCTGCCATGTGATGTAAACACAGGCAGGAGGAAGTGATGTCATCTCTCTCGCGGCGGTCTTTTCGATTCCGGCGCCGAGGAGAGAGGAAGCAGGTTAGTGCACCAACAGTCCACTGACACTTAGGTACACATAGGCACACATTTCACCCCCCAGTCACCCCCAGATCACCCCCCAGCCCCGTATCACAGTGTCACTGATTGCAGTGATCATTTATTTTACTGATCACTGCATTTAGTGTCATCTGTGATAATAAAAAGTTGCAGGGCAGTTAGGATTAGGCCCCTTTAGGTCCAGGGTAGCCCCCTAACCCCCCTAATAAAGGTTTAACCCCTTGATCGCCCCCCAGGTAACCCTTTCACCCCCTAACGCCAGCGTCACTAATCAATCGTATTTTTGATCGCTGTATTTAGTGCCGGTGGTGCCCTAGATAGCCAGTTAATTATTTTTAGGTTCGCCGCAGGTTTTTATTAGCGTCAGATACCCCCATATATTATTTTAACCTCCTGATTGCCCCTAGAGTTAACCCTTTCACCAGTGATCACCGTATAAGCGTCACTGGTGACACTGGTTACCCAGTTAGTTATTTAGTTATTTAGGTAACCCGTCAGGTTTTTATATAGCGTCGGTTACCCCCATATTCAACCTAATAAAGGTTTTAACCCCCTGATTGCCCCTAGTTAACCCTTTCACCAGTGATCACCATATAAAGGTTACGGGTGACGCTGGTTGGTTAGTTTGCTTTTTATAGCATCAGGGCACCCGCCGTATATAACCCAATAAAGGTTTAACCCCCTGATCGCCCGGCGGGTGAGATCAATTAGGTTTTAGCGCCAGAGAGGGTCTGCGTCGCCCCAGGCAGCGTTAGGTTAGTGCCAGTAACGCTAACACCCACGCGCAAAGCATACACCTCCCTTAGTGGTATAGTATCTGATCAGATCTATACTAGCGTCCCCAGCGGTTTAGGGTTCCCAAAAACGCAGTGTTAGCGGGATCAGCCCAGATACCTGCTAGCACCTGCGTTTAGCCCCTCCGCCCAGCCCAGCCCACCCAAGTGCAGTATCGATCGATCACTGTCACTTACCAAACACAAAACACATAACTGCAGCGTTCGCAGAGACAGTCCTGATCCCTGCGACCGCTAAGTTTTTTTTGTAGCGTTTGATATATTTGCTGACGACAGTCAGGTGCTTTTTTTTCCTGTGAATCTTACTAGTGTACCCCTAAATTTAGAGCCCAAAATGGCAAGTCGAAGGTACACTAGTAAAGAGGCCTACGAGATTCTGAGCATGACAGATAGTGAAGAGGAGGTCACGTATCTGTCAGATTCAGGCTCAGAATATCTTCCCGTAGAAGACAGTGACGTCAGCGGCCCCACGTCAGATAGCTCTGACGACGAAGTTGAGGTCCCTGCTAAGGTCAGGCGTACCCGATTCCGATCTTCTGAGGTTGTTGAGGAGCAAGAACCGCAGGGCTCTCGTATCATGGAGCAGAGGAGTACTAGCGCCGCTATTCCTTCTGGTGAATTGGCAAGCACCAGCGGCCTAGTACAGCGTGGGTGTACATCCAGCACTGCAGTATCACGTGGTGACGTGGCGAGTCCCATAAGTGCAGTTCAAGCTGGCGAGGTGGCAAGCACAAGTAGTGTCCCGCTGCCACCAATAAGAAGACAAAGGCAGGCCCAGGCGTGCCTATAGTAAGCTTCCTGCAGAATTCGCCTATCCTGATTGGGTCCCCACCACTTCTGCAGAACCCGTACTTCCCCCATTCACTGCCCAACCCGGTATTCAGGTGGAAACAGCTGATTTTATGCCAATCGATTATTATTCGCTGTTTTTCACGGAAGATCTCTATAGATCTATTGTGGACCAGAGTAATTTATATGCTGGTCAATTCATCGCCGCTAATCCCCAGTTGCCTTCCATTGCCAAAGATTGGAAACCAATTACGGTTTCCGAATTTAAGACCTTTCTGGGCCTTTCCCTCAACATGGGCACACATAAATTCCCGTCATTGCGTGCTTATTGGTCCACGCACCCAATTGACCACATGCCCGTGTTCTCTGCCTCCATGCCCAGGAAACGATACGAGCAGATTTTGCGGTTCATGCACTTCAACGACAATGAACTTTGTCGTCCACGTGGGGACCCTGAATACGACCGGCTCTATAAAATTCGGCCCCTCATAAACCACTTCAACGAACGTTTTGCAGCCTTGTTTATTCCCGATCAAGCTGTCTGCGTTGATGAGTCCCTGATTAAATTTTCTGGCCGCTTGGCTTTCAAGCAGTACCTTCCCAGCAAGAGTGCCAGATACGGGGTCAAGCTCTATAAGTGCTGTGACAGGGCAACAGGCTATGTATGGAGCTTTATGGTTTATGAGGGAAAAGATAGTCAGGTTGAGCCGGTCAACTGCCCGGATTACATAGGGAGCGCTGGCAAGATAGTGTGGAACTTGGTGTCACCCTTATTCGGAAAGGGGTACCACTTGTATGTGGACAATTATTACACGAGCGTGCCACCGTTTAGTCACTTGTTTGATCATCAGATTGGAGCATGTGGCACCGTGCGACCTAATCGCCGGGGCTTTCCCCAGCGGCTTGTAGATGCCCGTCTTAGGCTGGGGGAGAGAGCCTGCGTAAAGTGTAATAACTTGCTCGCTATGAAGTGGAGGGACAATAAGAATGTTTTCCTTCTTACCTCCCTTCATGCAGACACGACAGTCCAAATTCGTACGGCGACTGGTGTTGTGGAGAAACCCCTCTGTGTCCACGAATATAACCAAAATATCGTAGGGGTGGACCTCAACGACCAGTTGTTGGCGCGGTATCCAATTGACCGTAAGGCAAGACGCTGGTACAAAAAAGTGTCTCTATCCTTATTTCAATTGGCTTTGCTGAACGCTCATGTGCTATACAGAGCTTCAGGCGGGACGTTATCTCTTCTAAAATTCCAGGATGAGATAGTCACAGAACTCCTGTATCCAGGCGGTTCTGCACCTCACCATCCCCAACCAAATGCAGTAAGCCGGCTGCATGAGAGGCATTATACGCATCTCCTCCCGAGTACCCCTACCTAAAGCCACCCCCCAAAAAAGATGTCGTGTCTGCAGCAAGCGCGGATTTAGGCGTGACACCCGTTATTATTGTCCACTCTGTCCTGACAAACCTGGTCTTTGCCTTGGTGAATGTTTTGAACGCTACCACTCAAAAGTGAAGTTTTAGCGTAGGGTACAGCATTTCACAGACAAGGACACACTTACACAGGGTCTCCCAAGATGCCATTACATTTTGAGAGACCCGAACCATTACAGTTGTTAAAGTTTAAAAAAAAAGTGTAAAAAAGAAAAAAAAAAAAACGTAAAAACCAAAAACACAAAAAAATATAAAAGAAAAAAAAACAAAAATAGTTGTCGTTTTATTGTTCTCTCTCTCTCTCTCTCTCTCTCTATTTTCTCTCTATTTTTCTGCTCTTTTTTACTGTATTCCATTCTGCAATGTTTTATCATGCTTGCTTTTCAGGTATGTAATTTTTTGTTTTCAGGTGCGCCATTCAACTGCAGCGCGGAATTATTTATCTTGACAGCAAGAGCGTTTGCTCCCACGATACATAAAGCCGTGACTCCAGTGCTGTAGGAGGTGATTTCACCACCAAAAAAAAGAGCATATATGCCGAAGCATGGGGGCAGCAGGGGCGGAGGAGCGATTTTGCTCCTAATGCCGCGTATATACGGTCGAAATTCTGACGGAGGCTTGCCCGTGGAAAAGTTTGACCGTGTGTACGCGGCATAACCTTTTATGCTGCGTACATACGGTCGAAATTCCGACGAAGGCTTGCCCGCGGAAAAGTCCGACCGTGTGTACGCGGCATAACTTTTTTGCGGGAGGATGCCCCCATGCTTCGGCATATATGCCCATCATTAGAAGTGGGTGGATGAAGGGAGGTATTCTAATGGTGGGCATACCCACCGATCAATCTTTTTTTTTCGTTCAGCCAACAGGCTGCATGAAAAAAAAGATTACAATACATGTCCAACAAGGACCAGCAACGTACTGGTATGTTGCTGGACTTTGAATGGTTATACCAGATTGATGCCTGCGGGTATCATTCTTTTCAGCCAGCGGCCGGCTTTCATGTAAAAGCAATCCTAGTGGCTAATTAGCCTCTGGACTGCTTTTACAAGCAGTGGGAGGGAATGCCCCCCCCCCCCCGGATATAAACAGCGTCATTGGGAAATTGGGAAAGCATTTTATCACACCGATCTTGGTGTGGTCAGATGCTTTGAGGGCAGAGGAAAGATCTAGGGCAGTGTTTCTCAACTCCAGTCCTCAAGGCGCCCCAACAGGTCATGTTTTCAGGCTTTCCATTATTTTGCACAGGTGATTTGATCAGTTTCACTGCCTTAGTAATTACCACAGCTGTTTCATCTGAGGGAAATCCTGAAAACATGACCTGTTGGGGCGCCTTGAGGACTGGAGTTGAGAAACACTGATCTAGGGTCTAACCCCCCATTTTTTTTCAAAAAAAAGAGTACCTGTCACTACTTATTGCTATCATAGGGGATATTTACATTCCCTGAGATAACAATAAAAATAAAAAAATATGGAAGGAACAATTTAAAAATAAAATAGCAAAATAATAATAAAAAAAAAAAAAAATAATAAAAAAGCACCGCTGTCCCCCCCTGCTCTTGCGCAAAGGCGAACGCAAGCGTCGGTCTAGCGTCATATGTAAATAGCAATTGCATCATGCATGTGAGGTATCACCGCGAAGGCCAGATCGAGGGCAGTAATCTTAGCAGTAGACCTCCTCTGTAAATCCAACGTGGTAACCTGTAAAGGCTTTTAAATGCTTTTAAAAATGAATGTAGTTTCTCGCCGCTGCGCGTTTGTGCGCAATTTTAAAGCATGTCGTGTTTGGTATCCATGTACTCAGCCTAAGATCATCTTTTTTATTTCATCAAACATTTGGGCAATATAGTGTTTTTTAGTGCATTAAAAATAAAAAAAAGTGTGTTTTTCCCCCAAAAAATGCGTTTGAAAAATCGCTGCGCAAATACTGTGTGGAAAAAAAAAAAATGCAACACCCGCTATTTTAATCTGTAGGGCCTTTGCTTTAAAAATATATATAATGTTTGGGGGTTTAACATAATTTTCTTGCAAAAAAAAAATGTTTTCATGTAAACAAAAAAGTGTCAGAAAGGGCTTTGTCTTCAAGTGGTTAGAAGAGTGGATGATGTGTGACATAAGCTTCCTAATGTTGTGCATAAAATGCCAGGACAGTTCAAAACCCCCCCAAATGACCCCATTTTGGAAAGTAGACACCTCAAGCTATTTGCTGAGAGGCATGTTGAGCCCATTGAATATTTTTTTTTGTCCCAAGTGATTGAATAATGCCAAAAATAAAAAAAAATAAAAAAATTTACAAAAAGTTGTCACTAAATGATATATTGCTCACACATGCCATGGTTATATGTGGAATTGCACCCCAAAATACATTCTGTTGCTTCTCCTGAGTAAGGGGATACCACATGTGTGAGACATTTTGGGAGCCTAGCCGCGTACAGGACCCCGAAAACTAAGCACCGCCTTCAGGATTTCTATGGGTGTAAATTTTTGATTTTACTCCTCACTGCCTATCACAGTTTCGGAGGCCATGGAATGCCCAGATGGCACAAAACCCCCCCAAATGACCCCATTTTGGAAAGTAGACACCCCAAGCTATTTGCTGAGAGGTATGTTGAGTATTTTGCAGATCTCGCTTTTTGTCACAAAGTTTTAAAAATTGAAAAAAGAAAAAAAAAAAATGTCTTTCTTCATTTTCAAAAACAAATGAGAGCTGTAAAATACCCACCATGCCTCTCAGCAAATAGCTTGGGGTGTCTACTTTCCAAAATGGGGTCATTTGTGGGGGTTTTGGGCTATCTTGGCATTTTATGGCCTTCAAAACTGTGATAGGTAGTGAGGAGTGAAATCAAAAATGTATGCCCTTAGAAACCTTGAAGGCTGTGCTTGGTTTTTGGGGTCCCGTACGCGGCTAGGCTCCCAAAAAGTCCCACACATGTGGTATCCCCGTACTCAGGAGAAGCAGCAGAATGTATTTTGGGGTGCAATTCCACATATAACCATGGCATGTGTGAGCAATATATCATTTAGTGACAACTTTTTGTATTTTTTTTTTTTGTCATTATTCAATCACTTGGGACAAAAAAAAAATATATTCAATGGGCTCAACATGCCTCTCAGCAATTTCCATGGGGTGTCTACTTTCCAAAATGGGGTCATTTGGGGGGGTTTTGTACTGCCCTGACATTTTAGCACCTCAAGAAATGAGATAGGCAGTCATAAATTAAAAGCTGTGTAAATTCCAGAAAATGTACCCTAGTTTGTAGACGCTATAACTTTTACGCAAACCAATAAATATACGCTTATTGACATTTTTTTTACTAAAGACATGTGGCTGAATACATTTTGGCCTAAATGTATGACTAAAATTGAGTTTATTCGATTTTTCTTATAACAAAAAGTAGAAAATATCTTTTTTTTTCAAAATTTTCGGTCTTTTTCCGTTTATCTCGCAAAAAATAAAAATCGCAGAGGCAATCAAATACCATTAAAAGAAAGCTCTATTTGTGGGAAGAAAAGGACGCAAATTTCGTTTCAGTACAACATTGCATGTCCGCACAATTTACAGTTAAAGCAGCGCAGTGCAAAATTCTGAATTCACCTCTGGCCCTTTAGCTACCAAATGGTCCGGGGCTTAAGTGGTTAATAAATGCACATTTTTTTTACCAACAAAAATGTGAATGTATTCTTTTTTTTATTAAAAAGGTAAACTTATCCTTTTTGGCAGCATGAAATTTTATCCAGTAAGCTCAAGGGCATTCCCTTATGCAGCACTTAAAACTGTCCCCTCATTCCCAACCCTTTCTTTAGTGCTCTTGAAGAAGCAGTGCAGATAACATGAGAAGCTTATCATAAGCCATCACTAGGGAGAACCTAGGACAAATCTTGCCTCAGGATAATAGCCATGTCTACATTATTGTGACTAGGGTTGTCCCGATACCACTTTTTTAGGACCGAGTACAAGTACCGATACTTTTTTTCATGTACTCGCCGATACCGATTACCGATACTTTTTTTTAATGCCATGTGACAGTTTGACTGATGGGGACTGACTGATGGCACTGATAAGTGGCACCTATGGGCACTGACAGGTGGCTGGCACTGATGGGCGGCACTGATGGGCAGCAGTTATGGGCACTGACAGGTGGCTGGCACTGATAGGCGGTAGTTATGGGCACTGATAGGTGGCTGGCACTGATAGATGGCACTGATAGGCGGCACTGATGGCACTGACAGGTGGCTGGCACTGATAGGCGGCAGTTATGGGCACTGACAGGTGGCTGGCACTCATAGGCGGCAGTTATGGGCACTGATAGGTGGCTGGCACGGTTAGATGGCACTGATAGGCGGTACTTATGGGCACTGATGGCACTGACAGGTGGCTGGCACTGATAGGCGGCAGTTATGGGCACTGATAGGTGGCTGGGACTGTTAGATGGCACTGATAGGGGGCACTTATGGGCACTGCTGGCACTGACAGGTGGCTGGCACTGACAGGTGGCAATTAACGACATGAGGAAATGCTATGCTGCAGCGCCCATCTTGGTACACCCTGCACTCGGCATCAGTAAGTATCAGCAGACATCTTGTTACACCCAGCCCGAACTATATGGGCTGGGTGTAACAAGATGTCAGCTGCTGGCTTACTGTGGCCAAGTGCAGGGTGTGCCAAGATGGGCGTTGGGATGTCCAAGCTGACGCCGACCGCTCCGCCCACTGAGGCCACTTTGCCCGATCCGCCTACTGACGCCGGCCGCACTCCCCACCCACTGAATCCACTCATCCTCTCTCCCGCTCCACCCACCGAGGCGGCCCGATCTGCCTACTGACTCGGCCCTCCCACTGACGCCGGCCGCCCTCCCTCCCCGCCCACTGAATCCGCTCATCCTCTCTCCCACTCCGCCCACCGAGGTGGCCCGATCCGTCTACTGACTCCGCCCGCCCACTGAGTTCGCTCGCCCAAGTATCGGGTCAGGCATCGGGAGCATTTGTGCGAGTACAAGTACTCGCACAAATGTTCGGTATCGGGACAACCCTAATTGTGACAAATATGGTAGCATGAATACACTATCCTGCCAATGGCCCCCAGTATTTCTGCACAGCAACTCTTCAAAATCTTCTCATCTTGTTCCATTTCCCCAGCTCATGCCAAATTTAAAAAGTATTCTCTATAATAGAAGGCCAAATTCACGTCATGCATGTGAGGTACATGACTGAAGACACTGCGCACAGCAAAGACCACAAGAGAAATACATTTAGGGTCCAAAAAAAAAAAAGGATACATGCACTACAAAATTTGCATATACTTGACATTATCTGCAGCTTACCCATTGGTTTAAGAATATCTGAATCTGGAAATTCATCAAAATTTGAAGTGTCATCGATACTTTTTATTTCGATGGGTATAGCAGCAGGTCTTTCTCTGAAAATTAAATAGTAATAAAACATTTAAAGAAATTGCAATCATTACAGTTAAACTCAAGAAAACCAGCTAAATACACATTATATATAAAAAAAAAAAAAAGTGTGTCCAGTCATATACACCAAAGGCTTTGAAACTTCCCTCAGATAGTATTTTAATTCTAAATCCTGGTAAGGCAACGCAGCGGAAAGTCACCTTATGCCTGCTGAATGGACACGAAAATCGGCAACATCAGAAATGTCCAATGAGCACTGCAGTGACCCAGGAAGCAGTAAGGAAAACCAGAGTTAAGCCTCGTACACACGATTGGATTTTCCGATGGGAATTGTGTGATGACAGCCTGTTGGCCGAAAATCCAACCGTTTGTACGCTCCATTAGACAATTGTTGTGGGATTTTCCACAGACAAATGTTGGATGGCAGGCTTTGAAATATTCCGGAAAAAGGTCTGTTGTCGGATTTTCCGAGCGTGTGTACACACGTCCGGACAAAAGTCCAAAGTACAAACACGCATGCTCGGAATCAATGCTCACCAAAAACGACATTAGCAGGTGCCCAAAGGGTGGCGCTTAAGAGCTGAAATTTCACGTAGTACGTAACTACGTTCGTGTTTGTTGGCCGACAATTATGTGCCGTTTGTATGCAAGACAAATTCCTGGCCAACGCTCTTCGGACAAAAGTCCGAGGCTTTGTCTGCGGAAAATCCAATCGTGTGTACAAGGCTTTAGACTTGCTGGTAAATCTGTTTCTGGGAGTCGTCTAGGACAGCACTAGAGAAAGGCTCCACCTCGGGAGGCAGGAAACACAGGAAATAAATCCATAAAAAAGGGCGGCTCCCGTCCTTCTTCCCCAGTCTTATCCGAGGACTTTCCCGGAATGGCTTCTGAAACAAAAACACTGGTCGAAGGTTATAACAGCATATAGGGAGGGAATCCCTGCTGTCCTGGACTCCCCCCAGAAACAGTTACCGGTAAGTCTAAAGCCCCATACACACGGTCTGACTTTTGACCAACAAACTTCATTTTGAGCAAGTTGGACCAACAATCCGACCGTGTGTACGCTCCATCGGACAAACTGTTTTTTTTTGTGTTTTCATCGGAAAAAAGTTGGGTCTGCAAACGGACAAACTTTTGCCCAACAAAAGTCCCATGGCGCAAAGTCTGAACGTGTGTACAGAAAACCATAGGACTTTTGTCCGATGGACAAAAGAACTAATGCTAAAATCAACCAACAATAGCAGAAGTTGACCAGGGTGACGGTAAAGAGCAGAAAAACCACGTGATGTTGCAAAAAGTTTTGGGAAAGTTTGCAGAAAAGTCCTGTGGTGTGTATGCTATGGGTGTGCCCGGCCAACTCCATTCGGACAAAAATCCAGGGAAAAGTCCGACCGTGTGTATGGGGCTTAACGCTGGTTTTCTCTAGTTGTCGTCTGTCCAGGACAGCACTAGAGAGGATCAACGAGAACTTACCAGATTAGGGAACTGGCGCATGGTAGGACCAAGTTATAACTCCTATTTCTATATTCTGTACAATCGAGAGTAATTGATGTGGTACTAGAAAAAGATCGATTCGGGAATATGATTGATGGGGGTTGGAAAAATGTGTAGTCCCTTTCATCTGCATGGAGGAAAAGCAAGGAGAGAGGCGCCTCTAAGTGCAGCAGTACAAAACAAATTTTAATAGTAGATATAAAACACTCACATGGAGATGAGTTAGTACAGGCGTGTACAGAATGTCAGGATGACGGCCAGCAGCTGCAGATCACAGTACACAGTGATCCAGCTCAGCTATGTGCAACAGGAGTGTCTCTAATAGATGGATAAGCCGGCTCCAGGGACAGCAGTCCTGTTGGATGTTTCAAAAGCGAGACTTGGAGTACACCAGTGGCTGGATAGCAGGGAGTGACGTCATCAGAGATGATGACGTCACTCCCTGCTATCCAGGCGCCTCTCTCCTTGCTTTTCAGTCTTACTCAGAACATGGTTTCTGTTCATCTATGATGGCTGCCCTGTGCAAAGTGGATCCCCTGCATCCCTGTCTTCTCCTACATACGCCATAGTATGTTGATAGATCTTATGGACTTCTTCTTAGACCATTCCTATATATCACATAGCATTTACTGTGTATCATAACCTATTGATGTTATTTTCTGTTATATATATATCTCTTCATATTTTCACATTTATTTATTTTTATTAATTTTACATTTATAATTATATTTATTTTTATTATTTTTATTTATTTTCATGTTTAACTTATTTCATTTATTATTTTCTATTTTTCATTGCATTCAAATGGGGTTATATATGTCTACGTGGTTATTGCGCGCCATTTCTTGTTTGTACATCTGCATGGAGGGCTCGCCAAACGTCTATCAGCTGAAGATCATGGAATTTCCGGAGGATCCGCTTCCTGGAGCCACTAGGGATTGAGGAAGTTCCCACCATTGTATCTGTTTTGGGGTCCAAGGGGGTGTTAAAATCCCCTCCTAAGATCAGTTTTCCCTCTCTGAATTCCATTAACTTCGATAGAACTTTATCCAAGAAACTGTCTTAATGAACATTAGGTGCGTAGATAGTTACTAAGGTAACCTTCACGTTACCTATAAATCCTTTGATGAACAGATATCTTCCCCCCTCATCTGAGCACTTGTCCAACATAGACCACGCGATTCGGTTAGAGATTAGAATAGCCACGCCTTTAGATTTGGCCATATGGTTAGCAGCATGGTATACGTTGGGAAAGTGTCTATTCTGAAGATAAGGGAACACTCCATTTAAATGTGTTTCCTGTACCATTCCTCAGTTTTAAGACGTTTCAGCTCATTCAGAAGCATCCTACGTTTTTTGGGGACATTAAGTCCTCTAGCATTTAATGATGTTATAGTCAATCCCTCCATCTTATCTATTGTGTCGGACCTCTAAGGAAGAGAAACCAAAAAAAAAAAAACACGAAAATTTCAAAAAACCCCTAAGAGGAGAATACCTCAACCCCTCTGCACCTACCCTGGGGTACCAAGTTTCCCGTAGGTACCGAAATACGGGGAGTGGTTAACATTTTCATTGAGGTGCTTCCAATACTGTTCTGTTATACAGTCAGCAGAGGGGCACAATAGATGCAGAACATGGTGTACACAGATCTTAAAGCTTTTTTTTTTTCTCCTAAATTCCAGCTCCCCTACGTACCAATATAGCATTAATGTACTTTTGCAAAAATTAAACCAGCTTTCCATTTATTCTACACACGCTTACCTCACTTTCTTCATGGCTGTTCAAACACTATTATCCATTACTTCTGCCTTACTTCCTGGTCAGACTTTAGGTCATGACACAGGAAAGAGTTGACCAGCTGACATCAGCACACACCCTGCATCCTCTACCCTTAGCTGGTCAACGCCTTCCTGTGTCATGACCTAAAGTCTGACCAGGAAGTAAGGCAGAAGTAATGGAGCAGGGTTTTTAAACAGCCATGAGGAGAGTGTGGTAAGCACGTGTAGAATAAATGGAAAGCTGTATTATTTTTGCAAAATAAAAGGGTGAACAAAACTGTGAATTAGAATTCCTATACATCAAAAAATACATTAGAATTGCCACAAAGGAGAATAGACATTGGGATTTCTAATTTAGAATGGAGTCAGAAGGAATAGTGGGTACTATTCATACTTTCCTGTCATCCTGCATATACAAGGGGATGTGAAAAATAGGAATTTTTACTCACCGTAAAATCCTTTTCTCTGAGTTCATGGACCGACACAGCTTCTCTATTGACATAGTGGGTATTATCCTTTATTTAGGAGTGACTAGGCAGAAAAAAAAACTTGTAAAAAGTGTTGCATCACACCTTCTACAGTACCGCCCAGGGAGCGGACCCCCCGGGTATATCCCCTCACTCTGCATCTCGCAGATCAGATTGTCAAAAAGCAGTACAAACTTAAAAAGGAGGGGTGGGTGCTGTGTCGGTCCATGAACTCCGAGAAAAGAATTTTACGGTGAGTAAAAAAATCCTATTTACTCTTTCGTTCATGGACCGACACAGCTTCTCTATTGACAAAGTGGGACGCCCCAAAGCAGTGTCAAAACGAGGGGTGGTAACAGCATAAAGTAAACTTCACCCCAAAACACAAAACAGCACTCGTTCAACGGAGAAGTTGCAACTCTAAACAGCCGCCTGCAAAACTTTGCGGCCGAAAGAGGCATCCGAAGATGCACCTACATCAACCTTTTAGAATTTTGTGAAAGTGTGAGCGGACGACCAAGTCGCCGCTTTACATAATTGGGAAACAGACGCTTGATGTCAGAAAGCCCAAGAGGCACCTATTGGTCGAATGCGCCGTGACAGGAAAGGGGGGCGCTTGACCCTTTAAGGCGTAGGCCTGGATTACTATCTGTCGGATCCATCTAGAGATGGTGGCCGATGAGACTGCTAGGCCCTTCTTGAGACCAGCCACCGAAACAAACAGTGAGTCTGACTTCCGGAACAGGGAAGTAGCAGATGGGTAAACTCTCAAAGCTCAGACAATGTCCAAGGAATGCAACGCCGACTCTTTAGGATTCGACAGATGAGGACACAAGGATGGAAGTACAATGTCCTCGTTGAGATGAAAAGACGAAACGACTTCAGGAAGGTAGCAAGGCTGCGGCCGCAGCACCACCTTATCCTTGTGGAAGATCAGATAGGGAGCCTTGCAGGACAAGCCTGCCAGCTCAGAAACTTGTCTGATGTAACAGCCACCAAAAAGACCACTTTCTGAGAAAGTTTCAATAAGGGAATATCCCTAATATTCCCAAACGGTGGTTTCTGAATCACCGAGAGGACCAGGTTCAAGTCCCACGGAGGTAGCGGGGGACTGACCGGAGGGGCCACATGTCGAACCCCCTGCACGAAAGTACTCACAAGAGAGTGAGTCGCCAGGGGTCGCTGAAAAAATGACAGCCATTCGGGTGTAAGGATCCTTCTCCCTGGTCCAGCATTTGGCGACTCAGGTAGTTCGCCTGCCAATACTTCACACCTGGAATGTACATGGCCGACAGTGCCGGTACGCTCCTTTCTGCTCACCTCAGGCTGCGAGCAACCTCCGATGCTGCAGCTGAGCTTCTTGTTCTTCCCTGATGATTGACATCTGCAACCGCTGTGGCGTTGTCTGACTGGACGTCCTTGCAGCCTCTGAAACCATCCGAAGAGGCGCCCCCTGATGGTCCGACCTTGATCGGCAGGCGGGCTCCTGTAAGGCTGGCGTTGGTCGTGATCACAATCCAATGAACAGGAAGGAATGACCTCCCGGCCAAGAGGGCCGGTGAGGTCAACCACCCTGTCAGGGATCTCCTAAATAGGTGGCTTACCCGGATTAGATAATCCAGAGATGATGGGCATCTGCGCCATCTGGACAGAACCTGATTCTGTAACACTCGTGTGATCTTGAGCATATGGGACTGTCTCGAAGGAGGCTACCTCTGAGGAATCCAGATCCAGCAGGGCCTTCTTGGAAGCCTGATCCGCAGACCAGCCCTTTAGCCAAATCAGGCGGCTTATAGCTACCACATAAACCGAAGCTTTGGACAGCAAGGGGATAGTGTCCATGTCTGACTCGCAGACAAACTTAAGGCCTTGTACCAACTGGTCGGCCAAAGTTATATCATTAGGAGGAGCATCTCGCTCTTTTAACCCCTGGAGCAGCAATTTTGCCAACTCAATAAGTGTCTGAGACACTAAGGCCCCAGCCAATGCCGGGCGCACTGCTGAGCCTACCACTGTGTATAGGTAGCGAGTGAGTGCTTCAGCTTTCTTATCCACGGGGTCCTTGAAAACAGGAGCCCCTTCCACTGGAATTGTGGTAGCTTTATTAAGTCTGGACACCGAAGGGTCCACTATCGGGGGAGAGGTCCATTTCTTCAGAAAACTCTCCTTTAAAGGGGTACCGTACCGCTAGATTCCTTGGGGGCGTAAAAACCCTTGATGGGTTCTTCCACTCCTTGTATAAGAGCTTATCAAAATAAGACACACAAGGAAACACTTCGTAGTGTGGGTAGGTTTACGGAACCCAAAGGCGACCGGAGTCTCTGCTGCTTCTGCAGTATTCTCCAACTTTAGCGTATCCCGCACTACAGTAATAAGGTCAGATACCAAAGCCTTTTCGCGTACTGACCTGGACTTGGAGTCATTCTCGGTGTCCGCTTGGTCACGGTCTGCAGTCTCTGATGCATCAGAATCCAGGACATGAGCCATAGCTGGGCCTGGTTCTGCATCAGAATTTTCCCCGGAAGATTGCAGGGGACAGGAGCGTTTACTACACCCCGTATTCTGCTTCCACCCTGGCAGCAAAAGCCTCTAGGATTGCCGACATAGCGTCCATAGGAACATCAGGGGCACCAGCCACCAAATCAGGTGTTTTAGGGGAAGAAACGTCTGCTTCAGACGCCATGCTGACCCACGCACTGACACCCACAGGGCTTGAGGCAAGGTATCAATAGGCCACCCTCCTAGCGGATACAGAGATGCAGGATCTCCCGGAGGACTCACCACCCTTGGAACGGTACTGCTATGCTGCCGTGTGCTGTGCCTGTGATGCTATCCCACCGCTGTCTGTGTCAGTCTGATTCTTATCAGCGTCCTCTGTAAAAGTTTGCGCCAGAGAAATGCACCCTAGAGGCCGGAGACAACCGCAAAATGGCTGCCAAGCGGCTGTATAGAACAATGTGGGCTCTAAGAAAATGGCCGCTGAGCCTGAATATAGAGGCAAAAAGCGGCCGTGGACCACAACAAAATGGCCGCCGAGCGGCAGTATATACATACAGGCGAGAATACTAAGAAACATGGCCGCCGGTCAGTAGAGGCCAAAGCGGGCGCAGACTACAAGAAAATGGCCGCCGGGTGGCGATTTTAAAGCTACAAGAAAATGGCCGCCGGACATTCACTAGAGGCCAAAACAGGCATGGACCATCGCAAAATGGCCGCCGAAAGCATGGAGGGAGAAGCGCACACACACACACACGGGTAAGCAAAATTACATTATTTTTAAATGACAAACACAGCGCAGCCCCGCTCCAGATGGAGCCCCCCCATGGTGACCAGCACCCAGCAACCTTAGCTCAGAGCCCAGGGAGGAGGGAAGGCAGGGAGAGAGGAAAGAAAGGGGTCATAACCACGAACTTGATCTCTCTGGGAATGTCCAGCCAATGTCACCCTGCCGAAGCGGGGGAGCTACTTGTCCTTCCTGCGTGTCTCATGCTGGAAGACATTCCGGACAGATCATCATCTGTGCACGGAGGTGACTGTCGGCCAGGCATGCTGTGATTGAACCCTGGGGAACGATCTTATGCATGCTCTGGAGCGTTATCTCACCGGACAGGCTGCTGCGACTCGGCCGTAAGGTCAGCCGAAGCTGAGCGGTCCGATGCAGGCCCTGGAGCGTAGGCTCACCGGCCACCCATAGAGCGACGGGTATGTCGTGGAAAACCCAGCGCGTAGCTAGGGACGGCACACGCTCGATGGCCAAAACTAGGGGGACTACAAGGATCGAGGACCCAGCCTGTAACCCAGTCGGCAGTTGATCGAAGATCGCAGGAACCAAAAAAAAAAAAAGCAAACATAAAAAATTTCCCTGGACCAATGGGCCCAAAGGGAGCCATGTCCTACTCCTTGCTAGACAGAAAAAAAAATCTGATCTGCGAGATGCAGTGAGGGGATATACCCGGGGGGTCCGCCCCCTGGGCGGTACTGTAGAAGGTGTGATGCAACACTTTTTACATTTTTTTTCTGCCTAGTCACGCCTAAATAACAGATAATACCCACTTTGTCAATAGAGAAGCTGTGTCGGTCCATGAACGAAAGAGTATTTTCTAGAGTATGTAATCATATCCTAAAAACATTGTACCGACTTCCCATATTTTGTTATTTTTTCCTAAATAAAAGTTTCCAATAAAACCTGAAAAAAAAAAAAAAAGGCAGTTTTTGACCATCCTAAAGGTTTGTCACTATAGGCTTATTAGGCCACTTCATAAAATGGTATCTGGAAAGATAGAAAACTGTGCACCAAGGCACAATGTGCAGACACTTACCTAATGTGTTCCCAGTCAACAGCTTCAAAGAAAAGGTTAGAT
The DNA here is from genome assembly GCA_029206835.1 of Rana muscosa. Lineage (NCBI taxonomy): Eukaryota > Metazoa > Chordata > Amphibia > Anura > Ranidae > Rana > Rana muscosa. The sequence continues at coordinate 470,692,458 of CM055117.1, read as the reverse complement.
TTGATCTCTTCTACACCAGAAGCACCGATTCGTTGCTCTGACTCACAGCAGAAACTGAAAGCACACAAAACAAAGAAAATATGATGTACCAAAATATTTCCTCATTACATACTTAGGTAAATACACCATGCATATATCAACAGCCTTGCTGTTTTTTACAATACCCACTAAGAAGTATTTATCTAAAATAAATACATAAAAACATTACCACATGACTATTCAAAGTCAATTATTATTATTTTTTTTATATTTCTTTGTGTGAAACCCAATCCAATCCTTTTTTTAATGGACAATCTGACAAAAAAAAAAAAGTATGGACAGCTTAAATGTTACTATACAGACACACTGCATGATAACATTGCACTGCCTTATAACATGATACTATACTCATGAGTGCATTTACAAAACATTTGCATATTTCATCAAGTGAAAGTGAAAGTACATTTGTTCTGTGTGCCTGTGGCAAAAAAAATGAATGCCATTTAGGCCATTTCCTGTGCTGGTCAAATGTGTTGACTTATAAAATACTGTATTTAGCCACTAGATGGTGCTGGTTATTATGGGAAAGGTCTACGATACTTTGCACCATCTGCTGTGCATGATGCTGTGTTTTTTTTATTTAATTAAAAAAAAATGAAGATTTGTTTTATGCCCCACCCACATAGAACAAGTGTACATGCACTTTCACTGGGAAAATTACAATCATTTCAAATGCACCCCCATGTATTAGGACAATAACGTTAACGCTTCTTCACCATTTTATCAACAAACTGGGTGGCTCCAAGACCAGGCTGTTTACTGAAGGGCAATGAAGGTCTTGGACTTCGCTGTGGATCACAAGACTGGCTGACCAGAAGTGCAAATACTATGGCAGGAAAAAACATAATATGCAATTCACACGTGTATTTGGCCCTCTGTCTAGAACTCAGCTGTCAAGCTGTCTGGCTTTACAAAGTTGTTTAAAAATCCAAAATCCTCCTTCAAATTAATTACATTTTCAAGTTTTAGTGTATTCAAAATGGATTAATCATAAATAAAAAAAATAAAAAAACACCTTTAACTCTCCACCCGGCTATTTAAAAAGGGGTTGTAAACCCTTGTGTTTTTTCACCTTAATGTATCCTATGGTGGTGGTTCAGCTCCCAATATACTGGGTTCCTGGACATCAATTTGAGACCGGTGATGGGGGCTCTTCGGGAGAGAGTACAGAGATGGCAAAACCTGCCGCTGACGGTAATGGGGCGCATTAACCTATTTAAAATGATCCGCCTTCCAAAGCTGCTGTACATTCTCTCAAACTCGCCTGTGTACGTCTCGGTCAAAGTATTCAGGCACATAGACTCTATTGTGGTGGAATTTTTGTGGGGATCCAGGGCCCCCAGGATATCTCTGGCAGTTCTGAAGTTACAATGGGGGTTAGGCCATGCCGGATTTAAGATCCTATTTTTTTGCGTCTCAATTGACGTTCTTACATTGGCAATGCTTCCCCCAGGTTCCCAACGCCACCACGCTACTGGAAGCGGCGGTAGCTACTTATCAGGAAACCCCATTGAATATGCTCTTCAGAAAGGGGATACCGGGGAGGAAGGTGGGGGTCGGTAATGGCGCTCCCAGGTTGGGCGTTTCACCTATGTGCGCAGAGACTGATGGACGACCCTTTATGGATGTCACCCAATTGTCCTTTGTGGTACAATAAATCCCTAAAAGAGTTAAGCAAACTACAGGATGGGTATAGCCATCAATACCCATCCTGTAGTTTGCTTAACTCTTTTAGGATTTCCAAATATGGGGTGAAATATCTACACCACATTTACCAAGATGGCAGGTTATCCTCCTTTGCACAATTGCAGGAGCGGTTCAGCGTACCTAGAACTTGGCAATTCAGATTTACTCAACTGCAACATGCAGCGCTAGCCCAGTTTGGGAGGGGGGAGGTGAGGGTGCAAAACAAACACTGCTTTAGAAAAGGTTCTGATTGATCCAGACCCAACTAAGCATATATCCAGGTACTATAGAGAGATAGGATTGAGAGGCCCGGGCCTGACTGCTAGGATTAGATCCAGATGGACAGAGGTTATACCAGAATTGACTGAGGAACTGTGGCAGGAGGTTCTAGACACATACCTGGTCTCGGTTATTTCCTCCACGGATAGAATGATACAGCTTCGATATCTACATCAGGTATACTATACACCGACCATACTATTCAGAATGCACAGGAGGAATACTGCAGAGTGCCACAAGTGTAGGGGAGCAGAAGGAACTTTTATCCACATGATATGGGATTGCCCCAAGATAAGGCCTCTGTGGATTCCTCTATTTCTTTGTTTGAACTTATGTTCTTATGGTTGATGTCAACTGTTCTGGCATAGCGTTTACTTTTTTTATTTTTTATTTTTAATTCAGGAGCAAAACTCTGGTTGGAGGACTTAAAAGGAGAATCCAGAAGAGAGTGGAGGAGAGTTAATGTTACCATATGTTGAATTTATTCCTGTGAAGAGACAAGCCTATGCAATCACTGTAATGACTGCCAACCTGATACTTGAAATGTGATGTAACCTGTCAATAAGCTCAATAAAAAAAAATATATGTTACCAATCAAATTAAATATCGAAATACAGGTAAGTAGCAGTCATTGCTTCATAGTATCAGTTACCGTAAGATAAGGTCCTTTGCTTTTTCTGATATGGGAACCTCTGGAGGAAATGTAAGAGTCTCTTTCCAGTTCATAACTTTCTTATAGGTCTCTTGGGGAGTCTCAGAGCAAAACGGAGGATATCCTTTACAATAAAAAAAGAGGACTCATGTAAGTGCAGAATACAACAAATTTAACAGAGATCGAAGATATACAGTGAAACTGTAAAGAACGATTGTAACAGTTCAAACTATCGAGTTTGGTAGGCTGGTCAGTAATGAGTATATAAAGTAAACCTGCTCTTCAAAATTCTAGTCTATGCTTCTTGCTTCAATACTTTGAGTCAGTGATTCACAATAAATGTGTGGCAAGTGAAATCACAGACTGCCACAGTGATTGGAGAAACATGACAACCAGGCAACTTATATTTCAAAGGAAAGGTCAACAACAGCAGCATACATACTCTCCATAGTACAAGTAGACGCTGAAAAAAATGCATGCAGTGCAATTACAGTAGTTAATGGTGATGTAAACCCAATCACTAAATAAGTAACCTTTGATATGTTTTTTCAAAAAAAGTAAATATTCAATATTTTAAACCAACAGCTTTCATTAAAATATTTATGCATTCCACAAGATCATATAAAAGCAGACTACCACGAGGCATCTGGAATGGTCATAGGAATGCTGTAAAATCGTAAACATTCTACCTATATATTAATGCAAGTAGGCCTACCTGAAATAAAACCCATCTGATCACCGTTTTATTATTTATTGATCAGAATAGCCAGAACCTTAGCTGCAATTTTGGCATCTAAGGAAGGAGTATAGGGTGATAAGATTCACATTTGATCACATACTGTATGTATTCTGCTTTGAAATGAGGACTACATTTTTAGGTATTGACCCTTTCTCTGCCAGGTCCACATGGCGTACGAGGATTGCAGCACTTTATTTGAAGCACTTTTATGGACTGCTAGCACCTGCTATCACCTACTGTTGCACTTTATGAATTGTGGCATTATATATATATATATACATACATATACATATACACACACATACACACACACACACACACACACACACATACATATACACACACACACACACAGTATTTATTGGCGTATAACACTCACTTTTTTATCCTGAAAATAGAGGGTAAACTGTGCCTGCGCGTTATACGCAGGGGGCGGTGGAAAGTTTTTTTTCTGAAACTTCCCTCTTAAAGTTAGGTTGCGTGTTATACGCCTGTGTATATATATATACAATATATATTGTATAGAGTAAAGGGGGCAGCACAGTTCTCTTATGGCGATTTAATAAGTAAGCTGTGCTTGCACAACAGAAATGGTAACAGCCTCCCAAGTATTGTTAATTAATTTTTTGGGCACAGATTGATATTTGACATATGGTTTGAGATAGCACAGCTAATTTACAAACATTGAGGTGGTTGCCATTAAAGAGGAGCTCTCCTGCAACACACACTGCTCAATGGATAGAAACTATCTCTGAAATTCATTTTTGGATTTTCCCCAAAGGTCTTGGTGGTGTGCACGTTCAAACACAAAATCAGGCAATACCATAAAATTAAGGATTGCTTTAAAAAGCCATTTTTCAAAGAAAAGTTTTCAGATTTTTCAGGAAAGCTGACAAAGCAGAACTTTTTCCTTCTGGAACAATTTTTAAGATCATTAAAACTTACATTTGTAGGTTGCTGGATCCCCTTTAGAGGCCATCCACTACTACAGGGAAAAGGGTGTCAACATGATCCTCTGCCTCATTACTGTACTCACGCAAGGTTTGAACATCCTGTTTTAGTAAGGGGAGATCAACATGGACACATGGAGCTCACACACTGGGTAGGGGGACTCTGCAACTGGGGGCCCAGTTTCATCTGAACAGGAATCAGATTATTGCTGTCAAAGAGAATGCATGTGAGGCAGAGCGGTGGGCTGTGTTGCCATTTGAGGAGCTCTGGATGCAGGCCAGTTTCTCTGCAGTGAGAGACTGGCGATTCTGACCCATCTTTACCATCTCTGGTAGGTCCAGAAGTGTAGCAGAGGAATGCATGTCCAGCTGGTGTATACAGGTGCCAGGATATGCAGTATTACTGACAGAATCAATTGGTGGCAGCAGGACTCCTGAGAGATATCAGCAAGGATCTATTCATGCTGCTAGCCCACACTTTCAATTAATTTCAGTTACTTGTACACAATCTTACTTTAGAGGAGGTAGATAAATCAGTTGCTGATGGTACATTGGGATTGTGTACCTCGGGGTCCAAGTTCATCTGAATAGGAATAGGATTGTGGGCACTGAAGGAAGAATCACGATCTCGATTAACGATTAATCGTGCAGCTCTAGCAAGCATCTATTCCTGCTGCTAGGCCACACCATCAACCAATTTATTTCAGTTACCTGTACACAATCTTAGAGGCGGTAGATAAAACAGTAGCCAATTGTACTTGAAAAAAATTAACCACTTGTCCCCCGCCCACTGTCAATTGACGGCGGGCGGAGGATACTCTCGTTCTGGGAGGACGTCATATGACGTCCTCCCTTTAAAACGAGCTAGGAGGCGCGCGCGCCCGCCGCGTTCACGAGGCCCCGGTGCGCGTGCCCGGCGGCCGCGATTGCCGACGGGCACCCGCAATTGCCCAGGAAACGAGCAGGAAAGTGGGTCTCTGTGTGTAAACACAGAGATCCATGTCCTGTGAGGGAGAGGGGACAGATGGTGTGTCCCTTGTACATAGGGACAACCATCGGTCACCTCCCCCAGTCAGTCCCCTCCCCCCACAGTAAGAACACATTGAGGGAACATATTTAACCCCTTCCCGCCCCCTAGTGGTTAACCCCTTCCCTGCCAATCACATTTATACAGTAATCAATGCATTTTTATAGCAGGGATCGCTGTATAAACGTGAATGGTCCCAAACATGTGTCAAAAGTGTCCGATGTGTCCGCCGCAATATCGCAGTCACAATAAAAAAAAAATCGCAGATCGCCGCCATTACTAATAAAAAAATTAAAAAATAAAAATGCTATAAATCTATCCCCTATTTTGTACACGCTATAACTTTTGCGCAAACCAATCAATACGCGCTTATTGCGATTTTTTTTTTTACCAAAAATATGTAGAAGAATACGTATCGGCCTAAACTGCGGAAAATTTTATTTAAAAAAAAATAAAAAATAAATGGGTATTTATTATAGCAAAAATTAAAAAATAGTGTTTTTTTTCCAAACTGGACGCTCTTCTTTTGTTTATAGCGCAAAAAATAAAAACCGCAGAGGTGATCAAATACCACCAAAAGAAAGCTCTATTTGTGGGAAAAAAAGGATGCAAATTTTGTTTGGGAGCCACGTCGCACGACCGCGCAATTGTCATTCAAAGTGTGACAGCGCTGAAAGCTGAAAAATGGCTTGGGCAGGAAGGGGGTTTTCGTGCCCAGTAGGGAGGTGGTTAATCTACTACAGAAGGTGAGTTTCAAGTCTATATTGAAAATTTAAAGAGACAGCAACGTCGATTTACTAAAACTGGAGCAGGCAAAATCTAGGGAAGCTGTGCACGGTAACCAGCCTCTAACTTCAACTTCTTCTAATAAGGGTTAACAATAAGCCCTGGTTCACACTGGTACGATTTGACATGTCAAATCGGTGAAATTTGCCGCAAATTGCGGGCAATAGCACTGTCCTAATCGGTGCGACGCCGCATCTGCGGCGCTGCACCGATTTCAAAAAGTAGTTTCTGTACTACTTTTTGCGATTTCAGCCGCGATTTACATTGACATCTGTGTCAGATGTCTCTGTAATCAAGCTGAAATCAGGACTGACAGGCAGGAGTGAAATCGTGCGAGTTCAGCTGAACTCGCACGGCTTCACTCCCGCAGCCCAGTGTGAACCTGGGCTAAAACCTAGAAGCTGATTGGTTACTTTGTACAGCTGCACCAGATTCTGTGTGCACTAGTTTTAGACTGACCCTGCCTTTGTAAAGCAATTCTTTACACATTGTGTCAGTAACAGCAAAGTCATTTTCTTCACTCTGACACTTTCGAACAGCCTGCACTGCTCCTTCTCTCATGGTCCACCAAGGTGTCAGGCTTCTATCTAATACACCTCCAGCTCTTGAAAGTGATAGTTGGGAACAGGCTGATTTTTGTCTGCCTGTGCCATGCATCAGAACGCTCTATTGTCACTGATCATGTGTAGGCAATCTCCCACATACAGCTTCAGGTGCTGAAAGGTTTTACAAGCAGCCTGGTAACATGAGGGCGAGTATGGGGCCTACTACAGAAAGCCTCTGACACTACTAAAGGGCTCAGCAGGTGAAGAAAACTACAGGGCTTTTCCTGACAAACAATATAAGTAATTGCTATAGGAAGTGCAGCATCAGTAAGTGACAATTTCAAACATTCAATGTTGGTAAGTAGCCAGAAAAAGGGTTACCCGATGACAGACTCTTAAGCGGAACTTCAGTCATTTTTTCATCTTTCCATCTATTAAATCTTCTGCCCTTGTAGTTTTAACTTTGGATAGTAAAACATTTTTTTTCTGCCAGTAAATACCTTATACAGCCACTTCCGGTTTCTTGTCTGGTCATTAGCCTAGGCTTATACCATCATGCACAGACAGCTCTCTCACTCTTGTGAGAGTTTGTTAGCAAGGGAGGAGGGATGAGTCATAGGTGGGCCAATCAGAGCTGCAGAGCTGGAGATGTGCCCATGTGTGTGTGTGTAAATCCAGGAAGTGAACAGGCAGCAGCTTCAGCTGCCCACAGTGGATGCAGCCAGACTTAGTGGAGGGATATTTCTGCAGAATATTTGGCAAGTACAGAATCACAGTACATATAAAATAATATGCAAAGTGGTTGGAGGGAAGCTTCAGAATGGCAAAGAGGTTTTTATTACAAATTATGTGAGCAGACTGCAGTTCCTATTTAATATCGCCAATTTAGAGACATACAAACCCATATTAATCAACTGTTGACTATATAAAATTTGTGAGAAATAAGCATTAATTTTAGACCTATTTAGAACAGGATCACTAAAAATACAGGTTAATATAAGCTAGTCAGGAAACAATATGGAAGTTGCCATTGCCAACATGTTCTGGACAGGGAGAACGCCAGGGCTGACAGCTCTGTAGTTTATACCTTCCAGAACATTGACCAATTGCAGAGATTTCCCCTTCACTTCCTGCCCATAGCCAAACAGGAAGTGAGAGGAAATCTCTACAAATTAAGGGAATTCCTTGGGGAACCCCAGGTCTCTAGAACTAGTGTCCCCATTGGAAGATTTCCTCTCTATTCCTTTTCTGGGGACAACCCAAAATTTAGAATTTTCTTTTACTTTCAATCATAATGGTAAACAGGAGAAAAAAAAATATAAAAATAAGGGAGGGCGAGTCTTCTTAATGGAGGCACAAAAAAAAAAAAAAAGACACAAGCACAAAAATAAATATTAAATATTACATTTGGCAAATTTCTCCAATATGTTTTTTTCATGTCTCGCCAGATTCTTATTCATCCTGAACCAATTAAATGTGTATACTATAATCTGAAGGCAATGCCAACCTAATATCACAATCTGCCTTTCACTAATTTGCAGATCTTACTATACATGAAAATATGTTTGCAAGTATGAAGAGGAACATGACAAAAGGGGCTTTGGGAAAAAAGTAAGTCAATTACAATATAAAAAATCTGAAGATGTCTTACCGATCAGCATCTCATACATTATGACTCCTAGTGACCACCAATCACACAATTTATTATAGCCAGTTTGCAAGAATACCTCTGGTGCTATATAATCTGGAGTGCCCACAGTAGAGAATGCCTAAAATACAAAAAATAAAAAAGGTAAATTAGAATAAATAGACATTATTGCCACTAAGAAGTGTTAAATGGAAGCTGTTGGGGCATCAGATATATAAAATATTAAAAATTAAAGACAGGCCACTGTGTGTGCCTCTAACAATTTCATCCCCAGAAAGCTACTGTAATCTAAATCTATGTGTTTCTGACCATTTTGTAAGACTGCTAATTAAATACAAAAGGATTGTCATAAACTACCTGTACAGGCAGCACAGAGAGGAACAAACATTACAAAGGAGGGGAGGGGGAGAATATCTGCCAACTCTGGCTGAACTGGACACAAGTGGATTTTTTAACTTGTTACAGCAGCTACAGCAGTGGGTTTTCCAGCCCTTGTGAAGTTCTGAAACAGGCCCCTTTCAAACGGGGCAGAATTAGTCCTGATCAGCATGGGATCCGCTCACAGATCCCCTGCTGATCAGAGAAGAGCGGGCAGATGACAAGTCCGTGTCTGCTCAGTTTATGCAGAGTGGACACGGACAGAGCCCGCTCTGCTCACTGCCCGTTTACACGCGATTACCCTCGATTCACCCACACAGAGGATGACAGATCCCCTTCCATTTGTTTTTAGCAGACCTGATCGAATTGGAGGGAGGCGGGTGTAATCGGACACACTTGCTGGTCCATAGGGATGAATAGATCGTCCAAGCAGGTCCGCCTGAAAAACTGACAAGGGGACCTAATCCAAACGGTCACATGAAAAATGACCCCATTTCCAAGCATTTGTCAAGTTGCTCAGTAACGATCCTATATATTTTTGACACTGGCCATTTTGAAGGCCAAAACTTGCTCTAAGAAAGGGTGGCGGCAGACCTGTAACAAAATTTTATTTTAGAAGACAAAAAACATTTTAAAAAGTACATTTACACTATATCAGTTTTATAGGTGTTCAAAAATCGGGGGGGGGGGGGGGGGAGAGCAATTTCCTAAATTTGATTTGACATTGGAGTCAACATACCAATTGCCGTCTAGTTCTCTTCCACGTCTCCGCTTTTCTCTTTGAATTCATATTTTGAAAATCTGCAATGAGCATAAAAATTATACTGCTAAATAAGGGTACAAACATGGTAAACATGTCATTTTATGCATTCACTTCTAGTGAAATTTGCCATTTCAGTAGCACAGAATGGAAATGTGTAAATACAACATGCAAAGTTGCATCACAAGTCACAGCCCATTGATTTCGATGGCAAACGTTCCCATCTATGAGCTTTTGAAAATCAGCAACTTTAAAAAAGGTGCCTGCACTACTTTGATGTGACTCTGATCCAGAGTGTAAAGTTGGATCAAAGCTGCACTCAGTCGCACTCTAAATCACACAGCTATGGAGTTGCACTAGTGGAAACGTAGCCTAAGGCTAGAGTGCCACTTTGAAGTGTGACTGATGCAACTTTGATACAACTTGACACTCTCTGGATCAAAATCGAATCAAAAGTTGCACCAAAGCATTGCAAGTACCTTTTCAAAGTCGCATAGAAGGGAACATGTACCATTAAAATCATTGTGCTGTGACTTGTCATGTGACTTTGGACACAGTCACATGACAAGTCAAGTTTCCACTATTGCGACCACAAATTGCACGATTTAGAGTGCGACCGAGTACAGCTTTGATCCAACTTTACCCTCTCTGGATCAAAGTCGCATCAAAGCATTGCAGGTACCGTTTTAAAGTGGCTGTTTTTCAAAGTCACATAAATGGTAACGGGTGCCATTGAAATCAATAGATTGTGCCTTGTCATGCGACTTTATGTGTCAAAAGTGGCATTAGTGGAAACAGAGTCTTAGTGTGGTTGCCTGTACTACGATTGTAGACGGTGAGCCGAGACCCCAGAGCACTACCAGCTACACTGACAGTTGGCAGAGTACAACAGCAATCCAGAGTTTTTCAAGAGAGGCTAAAGCTGCTGGAACACATTACATGTTCCACCCTAAATATGGGTGGAATATGCAATGTACAGTCTATATGAAAAAAAAATATTAAATACACATATAGAGCAGTTGTATTTGCTCATAACATATGCAAGCTCTGCTTCCTGCTTTGTGCTCTACTTTTCTGCTTTTGCAGTTCTATTTTATTCTCCAAAGTGAGTGATTAGGCTCACAGAAAAAAATCTGATTTCAACACTGAGTTTTTTCTCCCTCTAGTGGCTAATATACAAATCTTTAAATATTTACTAATACCGTATATACTCGAGTATAAGCCGAGATTTTCAGCACATTTTTTTGTGCTAAAAATGCCCCCTCGGCTTATACTCGAGTCACCTTTTTGCGCCTGATCTCCCAGACTTTGGGGACCCGGTACCAGCCGGCCATAGGTCCCCTGGACCACAAACTTAGCACACATGTAGCCTCTTTTGTCCGGGGGACCTATGGCCGGGGAGCACCGATTTTTCAAAGCCGGGCACCCCTTCCATAGATTCCCATGTTAAAGGGTAATTTCTCCAGTGACTTTGGGGACCCGGTACTGGCCGTTCGTAGGTCCCCTGGAACCGAAACTTGGCACACACGTAGCCCCATTTCTCCTCTAAGTGTGCAAAGTTTTTTGTCCGGGGGACCTACGGCCGGGGAGCACCAATTTTTCTAATCCCGGGCACCCCTTCCATAGACTCCCAAGTTAAACGTCAGGCTAGTCATGGACACAGTGAGGCATATTGAGACATGCAGATAGACACCCTAGGCTTATACTCGAGTCAATACATTTTCCCAGTTTTTTGTGGTAGAATTAGGTGTCTCGGCTTATATTCGGGTCGGCTTATACTCGAGTATATACAGTAATAACAGTAAGCCATATAAATGTGTAAAGCTAGTAATACTAAAACCTTAATATTAAAGTATAACTAAAAGTAACACACACACACACACACACACACACATTACCTTTATGACCCTTATGCCCTTTATACACACACATTTATTTATATAAATCAGCCCATCAGTACAGGAGAAAAAAATAACTTATGTGCAAAATTTTATTACAGAAACTAAGAAAAACTTTTTTTTTGTTTGTTTAGCAAAAAAAAAAAAAAAAAACCTAGTGGCGATTAAAATACCACCAAAAGAAAGTTCGGTCTCAAAAAAATAAAAATTTCATATGGGTTTAGTGTTGCATGACCGCACAATTGTCAAAGTGCAACTGCACTGAAAGCTGAAAATTGTCCTGGGCAGGAAAGGAGTAAATGTGCCCAGTAGGCAAGTGGTTAACATATAACAAAGTATTCATGCCTCTTTCTACCGATGTACTCTGCTTGTCCAGAAACAAACATGAAAAAAGCTGGTAAAATAAGTACCGTATATACTCGAGTATAAGCAGAGTTTTTCAGCACATTTTTTTGTGCTGAAAATGCCCCCCTCGGCTTATACTCGAGTCTGTTTCCGACTTCAACTTTGTGCGCCTGATCCCGGCTATCCGTAGGTCCCCTGGACCCCAAACTTGGCACACATGTAGCCCAACTCCCCCTATACAAGTGTGCAATGTTTGGTGTACGGGGGACCTAGGGACGCGGAGCACCGATTTTTCAAACCCGGGCACCCCTTTCCATAGACTCCAATGTTAAACGGTAATTTCTCCGGTGATTTTGGGGACCCGGTACTGGCCAGTCGTAGGTCTCCCAAACTTTGCACACATGTAGCCCAACTCCTCCTCTACAGGTGTGCCAAGTTTGGTGTCTGGGGGACCCACGGCCGGGAAACACCGATTTTTCAAACCCGGGCACCCCTTTCCATAGACTCCAATGTTAAACAGTAATTTCTCCGGTGATTTTGGGGACCCGGTACTGGCCAGTCGTAGGTCTCCCAAACTTTGCACACATGTAGCCCAACTCCTCCTCTACAGGTGTGCCAAGTTTGGTGTCTGGGGGACCTACGGCCGGGGAGCACCGATGTTTCAAAGCTGGGCACCCCCTCCATAGACTCCCATGTTAAACGTCAGTCTAGTCACAGTGCGGCATGGACATGGACACAGTGAAGCATGCACATGGACACAAAGAGGCAAAGTGAGGCACAGTGAGGCATGCAGATGGACACCCTAGGCTTATACTTGAGTCAACAAGTTTTCCCCGTTTTTTGTGATAAGATTAGGTGCCTCGGCTTATATTCGGGTCGGCTTATACTCGAGTATATACGGTAATTAAAATGGCTTTGCTAGGCAGCACAATTCTAGTTGTAAAAGCAAATCTGTTAAAATTAATAGACTGAACAGGGAGAGTTAATGGAACTGTCAGGATTAAAACAAAAATTTAAATTACATTACCACTATAAAGAACAAACCGTACTTACTGAAGTCATTCGGCAGGCTGTGGTTCAGATTTCTGTAAAAATCTGTCCGATGGGCCTTCTTAAGTCCTGTACATAATCCAAAGTCTGATAGTTTTACATGTCCCTAAAATAACAAAAAAAAAAAAAAAGATGGATCACCATAGATTTACTAGAACTATATACAGTATGACTTTTAGAGAATAAAATCTAAAAAAATAGGATTTTTATAACAGCTTACCTGTAAAATCCTTTTCTTGGAGTACACCACGGGACACAGAGCCAGTCATTACATAATGGGTTAAGGGTCACCAGCGGTGATTGGACACTGGCACAACCAATGGAAGACAGTTCCCCTCCATATAACCCCTCCCATCAGGGAAGTACCTCAGTTTTGTAGCAAAGCAGTAAGGTTCCCATAAGAAGGGTGGGACCTCTGTGTCCCGTGGTGTACTCCAAGAAAAGGATTTTACAGGTAAGCTGTTATAAAAATCCTATTTTCTTTATCGTACACCACGGGACACAGAGCCAGTCATTACATAATGGGACGTCCCAGAGCAATGCTCATATGAAGGGGGGGAGACACAGATCAAACTGACCGCTTGCGGACCAGAAGCCCTATACTGCTGCCTGCAGCACACTTCGCCCGAAGGCGGAATCCTCATGTCCTTTCACATCTATTTGATAGAATTTGGAAAATGTATGGACTGAGGACCAAGTTGCAGCCTTACAGATCTGAGCCATCGAAGCCTGGTGGTGCACTGCCCATGAAGCACTTATCGCCCTGGTAGAGTGCGCCTTAACAGGAAAAGGAGGAGTCCTGTTCTTTAAACCATAAGCTTGAACAATTACTTGTCTAATCCACCTGGAAATGGTGGATTTTGATACCGCTTGGCCCTTCTTGGGACCATCTGGTAAAATAAACAAAACATCTGTTTTACGTATCTGAGCGGTTGCTTGCAGATACACCCTTACCGCTCTCACTAGATCTAGAGAGTGTAATAATTTTTCCCCCGCCGTCCGCGGGTTTGGAAAAAAGGAAGGCAGAACAATGTCTTGATTCAAGTGAAAAGCCGACACCACCTTAGGCAGAAAAGCCGGATGGGGTCGTAGTACGATCTTGTCCTTGTGACAAATTAGATAAGGCTCTTTACAAGAAAGAGCTGCTAGCTCTGATACTCTCCTAGCAGAAGCTATAGCAATCAGAAAGGCCAATTTCCTACTTAATATAATTAAAGGAATATGGCGAATAGGTTCAAAAGGTTGCTTTTGCAACACTGACAATACCAAATTCAAATCCCATGGACACAAGGGAGACCTGACTGGAGGATTTATCCTCAGTACCCCCTGAATGAATGTCCGAACTAGGGAGTGAGATGCCAATGGTCTCTGAAAGAAGACTGATAGAGCCGATATTTGCCCTTTGATGGTGCTAAGGGCTAATTTCATATCCACTCCTAACTGGCAAAAAGCAAGAATCCTACTTATTTCATATTTCAGAGGATTCCAACTTCTGGATTCACACCAGGAAACGTATGCTTTCCAGACTCTATGATAGATGAGTCTGGAGGCTGGCTTTCTAGCATTAATGAGCGTAGAAAGAGCCAGGCCAGAGACCCCTCTCTTTTTCAAAATGTGGGTCTCAGCAGCCAGGCCGTCAAATTTAGCCTTTGTAAGGAAGGGTGGAATACTGGACCCTGTGACAACAGGTCGTGTCGAAGTGGAAGCTTCCAGGGCCTTCCTATCGCTATTTTTACGATCTCGGCATACCAAGGCCTCCTGGGCCAGTTTGGGGCCACTAGGATTACTGGTATTCCCTCCTCCTTGATCCTGCGAAGCAGTCTTTGTAGAAGAGGGATCGGAGGGAATGCATAGATCAGTGAGAACTGATTCCATGGAGTTATTAGAGCGTCTGTCCCGTAGGCTAGAGGATCTCTCGTTCTGGACACAAAGTTGTCCAATTTCTTGTTGAACCTGGAAGCTAGCAGGTCTACATCTGGGTTTCCCCATCTCAGACATATGGCCTGAAAGATCTCTGGGTGAAGAGACCACTCTCCTGGTAGCAGCTGCTGACGACTCAGGTAGTCTGCTTGCCAGTTTTCTATCCCTGGAATGAAGATTGCAGAGATGCAAGGTACATGCTCTTCTGCCCATGCCAAGATCCGGTTCACCTCTCTTTGGGCTGCCCGACTGTGGGTGCCTCCTTGGTGATTGATGTAAGCTACTGCCGTAGCATTGTCGGATTGAACCCGAACTGGGTAGCCCTGTAACCTGTATGTCCAGGTTTTGAGGGCTAGATATACCGCCCGGATCTCTAGCACATTGATGGGCAGGATCCCCTGAGTCTTGGCCCAGGTTCCCTGGGTAGAAGCCTCCTCGAATACTGCACCCCAGCCCGATAGGCTGGCATCCGTAGATACCACCTTCCAGGCCACTGGGAGGAAGGACTTTCCCTTCCGTAAATTCCTGGCTTCTAGCCACCAATTGAAGCTGTGGCGTACTTGTGAGGACAGGCGCATGGGTATATCCAGAGCTTGGCTCTTTCTGTTCCAGGAGGCTAAAATATTGCCTTGAAGTAGTCTCGAATGAAACTGGGCGTAAGGGACCGCCTCGAAAGAGGCTACCATCTTTCCCAATAGTCTCATGCAAAGGCGAATAGACGGCCTCTTGTTTGCTTTGACCTTGTGGATCAGGTCTTTCAGAGACTGTATCTTTGGCTCTGGCAGGTATACCCTGTTTTGGGCTGTATCTATGATCATGCCCAGGTACACTATCCTTCTTTGGGCCTGGAGAGAGGATTTTTGTAAGTTTATAATCCATCCTAAATGCTCCAGGTATCCTACTGTAGTGTCTACAGCGTGATCCAATCCCTCCTTTGACTGATCTATTAATAGTAGATCGTCTAGATAGGCTGTTACCGCAATGCCCCGTGTTCTTAGGTTTGCTAACAGAGGAGCTAGCACCTTTGTGAATACTCTGGGCGCGGTGGCTACACCAAATGGCAGGGCCACAAATTGAAAGTGGCGATCTTCTACCGCAAACCTTAGGCATCTTTGGTGAGCGGGGAGGATTGGTATGTGTAGATATGCGTCTTTGATATCTATGGACGCAATGAATTCTCCGCCTTTTAAAGTAGCGACCACGGATCGAATCGTTTCCATTCGAAAATGGCGAACGTTCAGAAACTGGTTTCGATTTTTTAGATCCAGGATGGGTCTGACTTCTCCGTTCGGTTTTGGAATCACAAAGAGGTTTGAGTAAAAACCTGAACCTTGCTCCTTTTGGGGTACCTCTGTAACCACACCTTGAGCTATTAAGTGATTCAAACCTTTGAAGAAGGATCCTCTTTTTTGTGGATCCTTGGAGAGTCTTGAACTTCGGAATTGAGAAGATGGGATCTCTCGAAATTCCAGTCTGTACCCTGAGGATATTGTGGATACCACCCATTTGTCCTGGGTTTCTGTCCGCCAAGTCGCTGAGAACTGACGAAGCCTTCCCCCCACTCGGCCGAGCGGGGGCGCCCCTTCAATGAGAGGTTTTGGGGGCTTGCTTATTAGCTCTTGAACCCCACGGCTTCTTGTTCTTCTGAGCCTGTTCTTTGGCTTTTTTGGGCGGCTGAAAAGGCCGTCGCCACTGGCTGGAGTCAGATTTCCCGGGAGCTGGGGAGAGAGTGTGTTTAAAACAAGGTCTCTTGTTTTTCTTTCTCTCAGGTAAAAGTGTCGTTTTACCACTTGATATCTTTTGGATATATCTTTCTAAATCTTCCCCAAAAAGGCGTTCGCCATGGAACGGGAAACCTGCCAACAACTTTTTGCATGGGGCTTCCGCTGACCAATGCTTAAGCCAAAGTACTCTGCGCATCTGTACCAGCTGGAGTGTAAGGCGTGATGCCTGTATGATAGAATCTCTCATGGCATCCACTGTGAAGCATAAGGCTTTAGGCAAATTCTCCCAATTTTTAGCCTGCTCTGAAGGCAGCTCCTTCAGCCCCTGCTTTACCTGTTGGCTGACGACCTGACACATACCGACTGCTGCTACTGCAGGTTGGATAATTGAGCCGGCCAAAAGGAAGGAGGATTTCAGTAAGGATTCCAACTTCTTCTCAGAAGGATCTTTAAACACTTGTACATTATCCACTGGACATGTCAGGTTTTTATTTACACAAGAAATAGCCGCATCTACCGTAGGCAGGCTCCATTTCTTTAAAAAATTTTCCTCCATAGGATAAAGAATGTTAAACTTTTTTGGAGGTGAAAAACGCTTATCTGGATGTTGCCAGTCTGCGTACAATAGATCCTCTAGTAACGGATGAACCGGGAAGGAGCATGCACCTTGCAGGGATCTTAATGATCCTAGGGAGGAGACAGGTGATTCTGTTACCTCCAAAGAGGGTAACCTAAATGCAGCTCGCACGGCTCCTGCATAGCATTGCACCTGTGACTTTAAAATCTGGGATACCGAAAAAGGCTCATCCGATATCCCTGATCCGTCTGACTCCTCATCCTCTGCTGATGTAGCCTCCTCCTCATCCTCCTCCTCCTCAGGTACTTCTGAAGGGAGGTCCAATACTGGAGGAGATCTGCTTCGCTTATTGTCCTTTTTAGAGGATTTAGCGATTAAAGTAGCAATTTTCTCCTCCAGATTATTTAGGGCAGCTGATAAAGTGTCCTCAGTGACATATGCAGGCCCAGGCTTCACTGGGGAAGCCGCCATACCTGACAGAGGTAATGGCTCATCCTGTACAGGTGCTTTTGGCAACACAGGAGAGGAAGGTACCGAGTCAGCACAGCTAGAGCCCCCTGTCTCAGGCGGCGGTGCTCTTTTATCTCTTTTTGTCCGCATTACTTCCCCTGGAAGACTTACTGTTTAGACAAAATACAAGGTACCTAAATGCATATACTACCGTGTTCAGTTTAGCAAATACATTAAGTATGCAACTTTTAACACATAACTATGCATAACATGGATGTCTTCTAGGAAGTACCCAATCCAACCACATGGAGTCTTACGTCCCTGTATAGCTGCTGTGTTTCTCTGCCAGGAACAAGAGAACTAACGAGCTTGCTTGCTGCTGCAGTGCTTTTTACACTGACAGTCTTTTAAATTTGCCGCCGTTTCTGTGCCTGCGCGCGCCACGTGCCCGCGCACGCCTTCGGCCCCCCCCCTCCGATAAAGCGCGCTCCCGCGCGCGCACGGCCTTTAGCGCTATGGTGGTGGCCATAGTGAGAGAGGACTCTCATCAGCCCCTGTCCCCACTTACCTGCATCTGCAGGTGTCTGTATCGGCCACCGGAAGGAGGAGCGGGGTGCTCAAGCAAGCTCAGCAGCGGAGGTGACGAGCAGTGTACTTCGCCGAAGCCGACACTGAACAGAGTGAGGTGAGTATATTCAGCTCTTTACTCCCCCCAGTGGTGGAAAAAAAGAAGACATCCACTTTTTTGAAAAAGGTCCCAACCTAGTTATGGACCTTCTAATCTCACCTTATCCACGCCGCAGGTTTTTCTGCTGAAAGTTTTCAGACAGATACCAAACTTCACCCTTCACGGTGGGCTATGTGTGCCAACCTTCAGGGATATGGGTTCCTATTTAAAGGATACCTCTCCCCTGGGCCTTGTACAAGACTCTTACCAGGACTTTATAGCGAAATAGCGAAAGTGCTGGATCTTAGAGCCCAGTCCTCCGAAGAGAGACATTACAGGCGACGCCTCATGGATGAGGCCCGGATCCCATCCAGATTCAGCTCATTTGTAGGCGTCTTGGATGGATCCGAAAGCATAGCTCTTTTACCCCCAGAGGGTCTCTTTGGTAGAGCTTTCCTTTAGCACCTCCTAACGCGTCCAACACCTTTCGACACTGGCGAAAAAACTGAGGTACTTCCCTGATGGGAGGGGTTATATGGAGGGGAACTGTCTTCCATTGGTTGTGCCAGTGTCCAATCACCGCTGGTGACCCTTAACCCATTATGTAATGACTGGCTCTGTGTCCCGTGGTGTACGATAAAGAAAGTATATTTATTTGTAAGTAAAGAAAACACACAAACTGGACTAGTAGTAACAGGAACAAAATATATTACTTTTTCTAAAAGTTAAAACAGAATTATTCAAAAGACAACTAAATTAAAACATAAATGTAATTAGAATAGGCTTCAAGTGGAGTAAGGTGTTGCACATTAAATATTACAAAGTTGCAGGTGCAGTGAGGAATGCAATCTTATTTGTAGAATGTGTTGTAGAAGTATCCTGGTACTGAACCAAACAGTGGCTTGCAAAAATAACAATACTTTTGAAATTCAAGAGCAAGAACCGCACGGAATTGGCCAAAAAAAAAACTATCTTCTGTACAACCTCTGATGTTCGTTTCTCTGTTACTAAGGGCTTGATTTCTAATTTCTGGATGGACTTACTCCTGCCCAATAAGATCACAAGTAGCCATGGCCAGTACTTATAGGAAAGAGTGACGGCCAGTGGGTGGGGCTTATTCCAGAGGGGCCATCTTGTTCTCAAAAACAATGTGAGCAATAATCAATAGGGCAAACAATGGATCGTTTTCTGGCTGACAGGCAGGGTGTTTAATGTTAAAGATAAGCATATCACTTGAAAACGATAAATCTGTAAAATCACCTAAAAAAAAAACAAAAAAAAAAAAAAAACACAACCACGCACGAAGACTTTCCACTTTTTTGGCTTAAAACAACACAATTTTCCTATCCAAGTCTAGAGATTTTTTTTCCCCAACCATTTACAAAAATGCAATATTCTATAATATCAAAAAACTGCATGGTTTATACTAAACATTTCTTCCCTGTAGCTCAAAGGAGATATCCAGTCATTGTTTGTCGGGCTTACAAATACTTTAAGCGGGCCATAGGTTTGAATCTTTGCCGGTTCAGCAGGGATTGGCTGAGATTCGATCCATCTTGGACATGCTTATTGTACCCAAGTCAATTTGCCGATTGACTTGTGTGAATCCAGCATGATGGATTGTTACGTGCGACCGCTATTGGTAGCGCCCGTAGCCGATAGCAATAATCATTGTGTTCTCCTGGGAGGGCAAGCTCCCCACACCCACCACTCCCACCCAGAGAACACAATAGCTCAACACTGCTCATAACTGCTTATGAGGTCCAATATCTTCTTACTAAAGTCTTAGTAAGCCTATTAGACTTTTTTCATTTACAAAAAAATTAAATAAAAAGCACAGCAACAAAAAGCTTACCAAACTACTACATAGAGATGTATGAATTTGCATTGATGTACTGTTTTTGTATGTATGCGTTTTCAATTTTAGGCATGCAAAGCATTATTTCAACATCAAGCGACACTATAATTTATACAAAAATAAAAAATGTAAGTTAGAAATAAGAATTTCGAGACATTCTGCTGATGCAACATGTGATTTTGGTGATTATGACCTTTTCTGTTTATCTCAGTGACAAAAATCTAGGACTATATAGTATACAATTACCTTGCTATCAAGTAAGAGGTTATCTGGCTTGATATCCCTATGTATAAAACCAAGCTGGTGGATTGAATCAATTGCAAGTACAGTTTCAGCAATGTAAAATTGGGTTTCCTCTTCAGTCAAAGTATCTTTTTTCATCAGCAAGGTCATCATATCACCTATTATGGGAAGGGAGAGCATTAGATTAATTTTAAGGCCAAAAAGACACTGTACATTAAAAAAAAAAATCAAAAATTTACAAATTTGAATGTCGATTCACATCTTTATTGGCTTATTTTTAAAGAATAGTTAATTAACATGTACAGTTGTAATTAAAAAAAAATAAAAAATGTATGTCAATAGAAGCACAGGTCTAGACTACTTTTTCTAGTGATAGAATGTTAAAACTTCTTTAAGTTTTTTTTTTGCTAACTGGGTGCCCACAGGGAAGATGTTGCAATGCCCCCTTCACTTCCTGTTTTGTTGATCAAACAGAAAGAGACAAAGTCCTCCTTACAGGAGAGATACATCAAAAACCTGACAAAGATTCTAACTCTTCCTAACTCTGCTAAATAAAACCTGCTTTCGTTGCCATCAGTCCACATTGAAGAAATCCTTTCACTTCTTCCCCCAAGTAGCACAAAAGATGATGGGATAAATACACCAAAGCAAGGACAACAATGGTTATGTAAACCTAACCCAAGATATTTCCACGTAACCCAAAACTTTGGAAAAAGAAAAAACAAAGTTCTGATTGGCATGGTCCTTTAAATTCTATTCATTTTTCTTTCCCGATTCAAATACCAAATTTACTTGCCAAATATGCAAATACAAGGATACACAGTTTCAGTTTTCCTTGATCTATAGCCTGAATTTGTATATGAATAAAATTGTTTTTATCAATTTCATTAATATTATTATTTAACAGTTAACTATGATTATGTAACCAAAGTACCTCCAGGTAGGAACTCCATGATCAGGTAAAGGTTCAATTTGTCTTGAAAGCTATAAAACATTTTTACCACCCATAGACTGTCTGCCTCTACCAAAATATCTCTTTCTGCACGAATGTGTCCAACCTAGAAGCAAAAAATAAAAATTTTATTTAGTAAATTTTATTGTGTAACTGATAAAATAACATATCAAACCAGTTAATTCTAGCTTCCTTCCTCAACAAGGCAGCGCAAAAATAAAACCTAAGTGGCCATTTTGCAGTAACTATTAAGCAACCAACCTGTGCATTGATGGAATTGGCCTTTTCGTTCCTTAAAGCGGAGCTCCACCCAAAAGGTGACGTTCCGCTTTAAGGCCTCCTCCCCCGCCCGTTTTTGAAATGGAGCTTTTGGGGGGAGGGGGAACTGGTATGAGATTTTGACAGGTACTCACTCCGACCGCCTAGGCGATCGGAAGTTCTCTTTCCACCCGAAGTCTTCTGGGACATGCGACGGGTCTGAGAAGACTGTGGGACCATTTACAATGCGCAGTGCCACTCATGCATGAGCAGTGGGGTGCCCATAGTAAAGATGCCAGCACCAGGGTCAGAGGACACAGAATGAAAACACATGGGCCGTGCACAGCGCTAAATCCTGGGACAGATGAGAGAGAGAGTCAGCAGCTGCTGACTTTAAGTGGTTGTAGCACTTATGTCTCTACAATCCCCTGTTAGACAACATGTGCCCCGCTGTATGTCCTTTATTAAAAAAAAAAAAAAACGGATTTATACCTTGTATCAGAGTATATCCTGGTGCTCACGTGACTCCTAAGCTTTCTCTTCTCCCCGTTTGACATATACAGCAAGAGGGGCCAAGAACTGCCGCTGACATCAGCAGGGAGGAGAGAGCCGAGTCATCATGTGAGCGCCGGGAGACGCTGTGAAACAAGGTAGATATTGCCTTTTTTTAAACAATAAAAAGGACAGAGTGGGGCACATGTTATCTAACAGAGGGGATTGTAGAGACATAACACTATTTTACCAGCAGGAGGGGAGGATCGTGGCGTGAACGGAGCTGACAGTCAGGGAGGGTGGGGGATCAGGGGAGAGAAGCAACACAGCGGATGACGGAGGCACGCAAACTGACCACGGTGTCAGGGCTCAGCAGCCATGATAAATCGTGGTCAGTTTACAGGGGGAGGGCAGAAACTGGCAGGATCAGCCAGGTTTTTTTTTTTTTTTTTTAGGTGATACAGGGGGCCAAATACACAGCACAAGCACTGTACTGTATACCATGCTTTAAAAAGGAACAGGATCCATTTTTTTTTTTTTAGGCTGGAGCTCCTCTTTAATCAAAATAGATTACACAAATGTCAGTTATGCTTCTGAATCTAAGCTGACATTAAATGATTTCAACCATTTTTTGCCAAGTTCCTTACAGTGATAGCATCTCTTGTTCCATAATGGATTCTCTCTAAAACCCTTGAGGATCAATTTGCTTAATCTTTGGTACTATATGGTCCTTGGAACCAGCAGCCAGCATTTTCCCCGTCTAGGCTGTCCTTATTCAGATATAAATCCATAGTAAAAGCCCAGGACCTCCCACTTTGCTCTTCAGGCCCCAAGCAAATGGAGAGGTCAGGGAACATGCTCTCTGTACCACCATATGTGCACTGCTCCCCATACCATGGTACCTGCTCTGACAGAATGAATTCAGTGGGACCAATAAGTAAAAAATTCTAGACGGACTTCTTAAATAGTTAGTTTTGGTCATTTTACCATTTCTCATTTACTTTTATACTTTTGTAGTGTTCTGTATGCAACATCAGTTGGATGGTACTGGATGCACCTTGGTAATCTGATCCTAATAGGAAAAAAATGTAACAGAAAAAAGAAAAAAATTCCCAAACTATTTTTGTAAAAGATCAAAATGTACTAAAACAATTACTTTGTATTACTTGAAATTAGTTCAGCAGTGTGCTTCCCTAAAATGTTCCTGTTCTTGTGAAACATATACCCTGGAATTCATAAATACCAGCATAGTAAAACTTACCAAAAGTGCCTTGTGTGTGTTCTAAAAGTGGCGTATTTTTTGTCAAATGTATGTACCTCTCTAGAACTTGTTCTTGAATCTGGTGCATGCTGCACCACTTTTAGAACACGTACGAGACACTTTCGCAAAATCAGTCTCTATGCTAAAGAAAATGGTTCTTAAAGTGGTAGTAAACCCTAATTTTGATTTATTACAAGCTTACCTGTAGGTAAAATGAATATCTCCTAAAGCTGTAGGGGATCTCACCGGCGTATGCGATTTGATGGAATGGCACAGTTATGCACTCTGTCGCATGAGTGATGTCATCAACGCTCGGCCATTTAAGTTGCCAAAACCAATGAACCCGGATGGAAGACCGGATGAACATGGAAGCCCTGTCATCGGTGGAGGGCTTCGTTCGAAGGTAAGTATCTCATAATGTGCTAGTATGCAATGCATACTAGCACATTATGCAATTGCCTTGCAGGGACCACCCCCCCCCCCAAATACCGCAGTTTACTACCGCTTTAATTAGCTTCACTTTCAAAGGATACAAACTGCCAGACTTATTTAGAATTTGGTGCAGGTGTTGTGCCCCAATGTAGAAATTAAAACAACTAGAACTACCTGAATTTGGCGCACAAATCGTTGTCAGAAACAAAACCGGTCAAGAGATGTTTTTTGAATCAGGCGCAACACAATAACAAGAGCAATTGATGGCAGAAAAGTGGCACAGCAACTTTATCAATCCCCCCCCCATAGAATCGAAGAAAAAAAATATTCTTGTCTAATAGATCTCAGTTGAAGTGTACACACTATAAGATAATATGAGTAGAAGGAGTACAAAATCCACCTCAAAGCTACAACTATTTTTGAAATGTATACTGTATTTGTACTAAGAGTACTCTGACAATCACTTGTCGTAATGAGAAACTGAAAAAAAAAAAAATATTGTACACAATCAGCATCGGCCAACTGCATTATAGATAATAATAGAACTTCATTTGTTTACATCAAAATAAATGAAAAAGTACAAAAGGATAGCGAGGTCTGAGAACAGAAGTGGTACTGAGCGTAATGCCACCATCATTCCTCCAAAATTCAAAAGTCAGTAACAAGATAGTCTGATTAAAAGCTCCTGTCTGTACTGGAAGTCGGCGCATTTAACACAAAGCAAGAATCAACTTAAAAGATATACAGAGGCTTCATAAACCTTAATTAGATCAGATTTTTCAAAGGACTTTTGGCCTTGTAATCTGTTTCTTACTGTGTTTTTCTGAGTCCATATAATTTCTTCCGTAACCTCTCATTTTCCTCCTGCCTTCTGTTTATTTGGAATGAGCAGTGCATGCTCATTGTGGTCCTGTGCACTGCTCTGTGCACACTACACATCCCATAGTCCACAGTGCCTGGTCCATCTTGGGTACAAGCAAGAGATGGTGGCTACCACCCACATACAGTTGGACCAAGGAAAACAAACACAACCACCCTCTAACAGAGGTTGGATCACAACAGCAAAAAAAGGAATTGGGAGACCTAAAGGATACTGAGCGCAATAAAAAAAAAAAAAAAAAAAAAAAAAGTACTTTGATTTAAGCGTACATACTTGAATAGAAAATATTTTTTTAACCAGAGTTTAGCATTACTTTAAGGTTATTTCATTGGGCATTATAAAACACTCCACTCCCACATCACACCTCTTGGACCTTTTGATTGGGTGAGGAAGCTCTGCAGCAAGAAAAGAAAAACTACAAGAGCAGGTTGGGGCTCTTATTTTACCAACGGAACTACTTAGGATTACTGAGATTTACATTAGGAGGGCCAGTGACTCTTTCAACCACTCTTGCCTCTGGGCAACGGTTTTAATCAGAGCAGCCCAAATCCTCTTCTTCTCAGGTCCCCTGCCGGCGCTTCTGGCTCACCCTCCCCCGACCAGTGCCCCCCATAGCAAGCCGCTTGCTATGGGGGGCACTGCTGTCTGTTTGCTCCCAAGCTCTGCTGTGACTGACAGCAGTGGAAGCCAATGGCCCCCGCTGCTGTCTCAGCCAATGAGGAGAGGGAGTCCCAGGACAGCCGAGGCTCTCGTGCACATTGCTAGATCGAGAGGGATCAAAAACCTTCAGCCTTTACAACCACTTTAAGCATAAACCAGTCTTTAAAATGTAGGAAAGGCATTTAAATACTCAACATAAGGTTGAGAATCTACATACATCATTACTGAACAAGATGCAATAATAAACCTTTTCTATTTGACAAGAAACTGAATTTCCAGTAAGCACATTGTCTTTATATTTAATGCCAACATAAAAAATATACTTTCCAAATGTAAAGAGAGAAGGGTTTTTAATATACATAAATCAGAATGTTACCTGTTCTTTCTCAAGCATGTCTGCCTTACGTAAAATTTTCATTGCATATACATGGCCAGTGTCTTTCTTTTGAACTAGCCGAACCTAATGGGAAAAAAAAAAAAAAAAAAACATGGATTTTTTTTTTTCAGTATTATACACCTACAGTCAAAGTCAAACAACTTTCCAACTCTTCCCTATTGTACTAAAAGACTGCTTTAAGGCTGGATTCACACCTATGCAGTTTTAGTGCTTTTTGCAGATTTGCACTACAGTCCATTTAACATGGTTTCCTATGGAACACATTCTGTAGTGCAAATCTGAAAAATGCAAAAAGCACTAAAAATGCATAGGTGGGAATCTAACCTTATTGTCCCCGATGTCCATGTTCTCTTCCCTTCCCATATGGCGGCCACACAGGAGGTCAGGATATATTTCCTGACTGAAGGCCAAGAAAGCAACATCAATTTTAACTCTCCCCACTCTGTCCAAAACTCATAAAAACAGACAAAATGTACCATGTGTGTATATGGAACGCTCTCTGCAGTCTCTGCCAATCTCAGTCAGCGGTGCGGCAGGCAGCAAAGATGACATCTCTCACTGCCCGCCTCGCATCACTGCTGTGGCAAGTGACAAGCTGCATATGGGTGGCAGGTGACACGCTGGATATGGGTGGCAGGTGACACTGGCAAGTGACACGCTGCATATGGGTGGCAGTGGCAAGTGACATGCTGCAGCTGGTGGCAGGTGACGGTGATGTACAAAATATCGGCACCTGATTTGGGCTTGAAAGGCGGCTGAAAAAGCGATATCGGTCAACCCCTAATAGTTATTTCCTAACTGTGCTCTCTACCGATCTTCACTTCAATAAAAGAGGTATGGTCCCAGCTGTATATAGATTCCTGCTGCCAGCCACTACATCATTACTGTTGTCCTGTAGTGATGACGGGGCAAGGGGACGAAAAAGCACAGGAGGAGAATCGGGCATCTTACACCCCCAGAAGTATCAGATACTGAAAATTCATCAGACACCATAGCTCTGCAACAGAACAAAGGGCTACAGCATAGGCAGCAGAATAAGTCATCTTTTTTTTTTTTTTTTTTTTTTTTTACAGAGGGCTAATTCTTTTTCTTAACGGACGACAGTGTAGCTTTAATGCATGACAACTGATTTGTTTTTGTTTTTTTGGGTATGCATTGGTGTGTCACAAAATAGTATTTAATTGCTGCCTGTTCGCACATTCCAAACTCCATATCTAGTGACCTTTCCCAACTGGGAGAGGAACTGAGGGGTAATGTCCCAACAGGAACACAGACAGCAACACAAACCTTTTAGTAGGGTTTGGAAGGGTTAACCAACTAGTCTTACCTCTCCAAAAGCTCCTCTTCCAATTACTTTCAAAGACTCAAAATCCTCTAGTCCTAACCGCGTCCTTTTTAGCCGAAGAAATTCTGTTTCTTTTCGGGCATGTGCTGATCTCCTCATTTTTTTCTGTTTATATATAAAAACAAATAAAAAAGTCAATATGCAAAATAGGAATTATCGTTTAAGATCCCTTTCACACTGGAGGCGTTTTTCAAGTGCTTTAGCTGCTGAGGCACTTTGGCGTCGCTGCCCATTGATTTCAATAGGCAGGGGCGCTTTAGGAGCGGTGTATACACTGCTCCTAAAGCGCCTCAAAGAAGCTGCTTGCAGGACTTTTTTTTTACGTCCTGCCAGCGCAGCGCCCAGTGTGAAAGCACGCACGGCAGCGGCGCTTTGCAGGTGCTATTAACCCCTTAATCGACCGTTAGCAGGGGTTAAAAGCGCCCCCGTTATCGGCTGAAAAGCGCCTCAAAAACTACGGTAAAGTGCAGCTAAAAATAGCGGCGCTTTACGACTGACGCCTCAGTGTGAAAGGGCTCTTATAGAATTTAAATGGATAGGCTGCTATATCGAACTTCATTTGACAAATCTTTACTGATGTGGTCTGAATGACAACACATTTATGCATTATTAATATAACTTTGGTGAAAAGGAGTTCAAACCAAAAGCAATTTAAATTGCACATTGTCCAAAGACAGTTTTGTTGCCAATCACCAATAAACACAAATGTACCTGGAGAACTCTTATGAATCTATTTGAGGTTTTCTTTTGCTGCTCTGAAAGCCAAGGTAGTGTTGTTGGCCCTTCTAATTCTCCAATGCTGGACTATTATTATTATTATTATACAGGATTTATATAGTACCAACAGTTTGCACAGTGCTTTACAATATACAGTACAGAGTCAGTACAGCAACAATGCAATTCAATAAAAATAAAAAAGGCTAGGAGGGCCCTGCTCCTGACTACAGAACACTTTCCCTCTTAATCCCCACAACAAGGTGGAGGTGTTCTGTAGTCAAGGGAAGGAAACACAGGCAGGGCTGATAACACTGTACCTTACATGTAGCAGAATTTTGAACAGTTAGCTCAATATAAGGAGATATTCATCTGTTCATCGGGACTTAGTCCCTTGTCCTTTTTGCATGTAAGTAAATCCGCTAGTAATATGATCATAATCACTTCCTCCCCATCGCTTCATGAATTCTATAATTACATTTTTTCATAACAAAGCTACATAACAAGAACTTTTTTAAAAACTTAAGTTTCATTGCCGTCACTAAGATCTTTGCTGTTGTATCTTCTTAGGGAATCAAGCAAGGATCAGGGGAGCAGAGCAGAGAGAGGCACAGCAGGGAAATAGCAAGTCTAATGCACGGAAGCACTGTTACATTGAACTCCTTGACAGCTAGAAGCTGCAGGATGCTGATCAGTTATCCAAGTACAGGGGTGAAAGACACAAGTCTGTTTAACTGGAGACGTCATACTCTGCTCTCAGGGCCCATAGCTCCTGGGCAGGAGTTGATGGATGCAGACCAGTGGTTTAAAGTTCAGTGGTGCAGACAGAGGCAAAGCACAACAGTCATAAAATCTTCTCCACTAATGTCTCACGCCACTGTCAGTTTCCTCCGTTTCAAGGGAGGAGCTGCAGGAGGATGATCAATGGATCAAGGCTCAGAAGGGCAGAGCAGAAAGCAGGGGAGTGGCAGAGTGTACTTGCATTACTGTCACCAGGTCAGAGCTGAGCTATCACCCAGAACATAGCAGGTAAACTCCACAACAGGAAATGGTAGCCAACAGCTAAACGGAAGGCAGGTGGAGAAGATCGTTTACATGCAAACAGGCTTCAAGTTAAAAATGTTAATTATTATGTGAAAGTAAAACCAAAACGTCCCTCAACCCATCATCTGGCACCTAGGTAGAATGAGGGTACATAAAGATGGAGCTTTAATTGTACCTCAGAGATAACACAATACAAATAAACAGTTTGTCAGAAAATGAGAAATGGTCAAACTATGTTCAATATCTCTTCCTCAGCGCTCACAGAGAAATTATTAAATCAATAAATGAGTAAGCAGCCACTATAATAAAACAAGATAAATCAAAATACCGTATTTATCGGCGTATAACACGCACCCCAAGTTTAGGAGGGAGGTTTAAGGAGAAAAAAAAAACAAACTTACATTTAAATGCCCATCAATGCAGCCTTATCAGTATCATTTGCAGCCTTGTCATTGCAGCCTTGCCCCAGTGTCCATTGCAACCTTTATCAGTGCAGCCTTGCCCCCAGTGTCCATTGCAGCCTTGCCCCCAGTGTCCATTGCAGCCTTGGATGAATTTAAAAATGGCGCCAAGAAGGCCGCCGAGACTGGGCGGAGCAAACGCCGCAGAGATCGCAGGGACTGGACGGAGCAGAGATACACATTGGGGTTGATTTACTAAAGGAAAATCCACTTTGCACTTCAAAGTGCACATGGAAGTGCAGATGCCGTAGATCTGAGGGGGACATGCAAGGAAAATAAAAAAAACAGCATTTTAGCTTGTACATGATTGGATGATAAAATCAGCAGAGCTTCCCCTAATTTCAGAGCTTCCCCTCAGAGTTACAGCGATCTACAGCGACTGCACTTCCAAGTGCAAAGTGGATTTTCCTTTAGTAAATCAACCCCATAGCGTGTACTCGGCTCCGCTCACAGTCACGCCCAGTCCTGCCCTATGATGGACATAACACAGGTCCAATGGCGGGACTGGGCTTGACTGTGAGCGAAGCCGAGAAGAGCCGAGTACACTCGGCTATGTGTATCATGGCGGCGATCGCTCCGCTCACAATCAGCGGAGATCGATGGGGATCAGCGTATAACACGCACCCACGATTTTCCCCTGATTTTAAGGGGAAAAAAAGTGCATGTTATACGCTGATAAATATAGTATATGTCAAAGCAATAATTACTAAAACATTAGCAGCGCTAATACAAACAGCAAAAATGTATTTGCTTAAAAGTCCGCTTGTGAAGAACACGTGAATGGTAGTCCACTTAAATAGTGCACCTTAGTGACAGTCCATTTTAAAAGAAAGGGTGAATGTAAAATTGTCCATCATAAAGGAAAACGTTACAACGATCCAAATGCAGATCCGGTCTATTTCACACCACTTGTGTCACGCACCCTATAGGTAATCCACTTACCAGATAGTGCTGGGTCATACGGTGTGAATGTAGACTTAAGCTTTTCTGTTTTTATTGATGTTTGTAATAAAAATTAGATATTTTTAAATATATTTGTGCTTCTGGTGCCTTAATGGTCCCATATGTACCAATACTAGTTTCCCTCTATAGGATGGATGTGGCACCTTCATTATGATAAACAAAAATCCAGCTTTTCCAAGTGTACAATGTAGATGTAGTACTAAAGCGGCAGTAAAGTGCACATGCGCCAGCGATGTCAACGGCTGCTACAAATGTGAGTGCCTCCTAAACAGTGCAGGTTTAGGAAATATTCACTGTACCCACAGGTAAGCCTATGATAAGACATATCATAGGCTTACCTGTAATTATAAATGGAAAAAAAAAAAACAGACTTTACTAGGGCTTTAAGTCTGAACTCACAAGCCTTTACATTTTTAGTCAAACTCATCATGCACATGATTTTGCTTTTCAACAACGACATGCCTCAGCTGTGTTTGCCAATGAGCATACAAAGCTAAGATGGTTCTGCTTTGGGCACCAGCAGAGATGTGTAGCATAAAAGTATACAATGCTAGGCAAAATAGGAGTGTGCTGCCCATGCTGGCATATCCACTGAAGAGAAATTGTATACTACCATAATTTTTTTGACAATAAAATGTATTGTTTTGCAGAAGTAAAATGTGTGAATAGCATTCACTGTCCCAGAAATGGTATGGGGCCTGGGGTTTTACCTTGGCAGCTTTCATCTGCGGGTACTTACGCAGGTTTTTTATTTTGCATGAGATTTAAAGGAATTTCTACTTTTTCTTTCAAGCAATAAAAGGAGCAGATGGGCAGATCTTCTAGTTCAGCAGTATGCATGTTACAAAGATTTTATCAGAAGTGAAGGAGATACAGTCATTTGATCCAGAGATGTTTATTTATAATTAATTCAAGTAATTACTGTAGGTATATCGTTTTCTTTACCTCTTCATCCCGAAGGCCTTCCTCTTCCATCACTTTTTCTAGCCTCTTCTGTCTAAAAACAGAAAGGAGAAATCTGAGACATATTGTACACTGTTGTTCCATTCATTTTTACTATACCATGAAAAGGCTTATTATGTGGCACGTTTCGATTTTTCTCAGTGCTCACATAAATGACTTGAGACAGTAAAGAATTACTTGCGACTTGCTTCCAATCTAGCTCAATACTACTGCATATGGTTAAAAGTGCATTGAAAAAAAAGCATTACAGGTGTTATGTACAGAACAAGACAAGTGAAAAGTATATGGATTCCGCAATAAAAAAAATAGGGTCATGGCTGGCTGTGATGATTACATCATAGTAAATAATAATAATAATAATAATAATAATAATCTTCATAATTTAAAAAGAGGGACAGAGGGAAGGGGATTATTGCGGTGCCAAAGCGACTCAAGAATATATCATTAAAAGTAGCAAATTTTATTACATTATATTTTAAACACATAATACAAGAATAAATTCACTTAAACACGCAAGAAAGGAGCATCTAAGATATACTGTTGGCCGCGATGATATTGGCTTATTATAGTGGCGGGTCAGGTACTGCATGGCCAGAAGAGCCCCAGAAGCGCCCGGAACATGCCACATCCCTGCACAGGCGGAAGTTACACTTACAAGCAGTGTTCCGAC
This sequence comes from Rana muscosa, assembly GCA_029206835.1. NCBI lineage: Eukaryota > Metazoa > Chordata > Amphibia > Anura > Ranidae > Rana > Rana muscosa. The sequence goes on along the minus strand of CM055117.1, from coordinate 470,660,745 downwards.
TTGCGAACACATTCCACTTACGAACAAACCTAACGTCCCTAATTCGTTCATAACTCGGGGGACTGCCCATACTGCAACAATGTCTGCCATTGCTGCAGTGGAAAGAATATGGTGGAGATAGAGCCTGGCCCATTTGAGGTCTGGATAGTGATAGCTGTGTTAAAGCCGTTAATTGTTCGAGAACATGCAACATAGTTGCAAAAGCCTGCCTATGTCAGGTATGCCACTTGTTGCAAGCTTGAAACCGATCTAGAAATGGGTGCAGAAATGCGTGTTAAAATCAGTTTGTGCTCTGATTCAAAGCTTTGTCAGTCAGCATTTCTGCCCGCCACGAACAAGATGAAGAACTCTCTAGTGCTCAAACCTCTGTGGTGCGTCAAAAATAGATTTAGAGTCTCAGCAGTCTTTCTCCAATGAGACTGTCAGGGATGGAGACAGGGACCAAAGGCCCAGTCTGATCTAGGGTTTCAGGAGGGTCAGAGATACTGTGCAGAGAAAGGTGCTGGAGCCTGCTTCGAGCCTCTGCGGGCAGGATGTCCCAATAACTGAGCACATACAGTCAAAAAGTCCTGAGTGGACATTGAGGTGCCTGCGAACATGGGAGGACTTAGCCTCAACCAGCGAAAGACTCATAGGATGACAACCCTAAAATAGTGGTCCCAGGTTCTAGAATACAACTGCTCCCAGAACCATTAGGGGAGTATGGGCTGGGGTCACCTGTAACAGCGTGACTGCCCCCTGTGTCTTATTTGAGAAATTGTGCATCCAGAGTGATAAATCAATGGCCTGCCCTATGCATGCAATGGGAAAATGCACCAAAATAATGCACACTCCCACTATGTTGTGTGAGCTGGACCTGGATTACAAGAACATTGACAGCTGAAAGTCTTCCTCCCATGTACTTGTATAAAGCTGGCCATACACTATGCAATCTTATTGTGCAATCTTTGTACAATTTCCTTTAGATGTACCAAAACGATGTAATAAAAAAACCCACCTGAACAATCCATTCAGTCTGTACCAAATCAGGCATAGTTGGTGTTGGAAGAAATAGGAACATGGGTGTAAAGTAGAGCTGCCATAGTAAGGTTTGAAATGTGGTCCAGAGTGGTAAACACGCCCTATTCTGTGATGCAGTAAGGTTGTGAATGATGGGATATGAAGTTCCTGGATGCTCACGTGATGATATTTTTTAAAATAAAAGCTTCCATGGAATAGGCAAGTGAGAGATAAGTGCATTGCGATGGTTTGGGCAGAAAGGACATTAGTCAGAAAAAAAAAAAAGAAAAAGAAAGAAAGATGCAACCTTTTCTCGGATGTTTCTCCAGCTACAGATCTAGCAGCAAATCTATGTCTGCAAAACTACTGCTCCATGCCATTGTACTCCTCCCATATTTTGGGAGACCGATCTCAGGACACCTCTGTATACTAAGTTTAAAGCCTAAGTTAGTATAAAATACTCTGGTTTGAGACAACATTCATAAAAGAGATATAGAATCACCTTAGTTCTCGTTCCTCATGCTGTGCGATGAGGTTACTGTAGAAGTTTTCCAATGTCATCTTCGTCATGGTGACACGCTCCTTTGTGTGGTTGCTCATTGGAAAACACTGTGTTTGTTCAGTCATCGCCATTGCTGCTGTTAAGTACAAAACAGTCAGATGGTAAAGTTCACAAAGCTTCATGATCTGCACAACATATCAACCTCACTGCAACAAGAAAACAAAGTGGAACTTCACCCAAAGGGGAAATTCCGCTTTATGTCCTCTTCGCCCCCCCCCCCTCTCCCATATTTGGCATGTCATTTGAGGGATGGAAGTGGCTACCTAATTTTGACAGGTGATCCAAGTGGACTATCTTCTCCCCCCTCCCTCCCCGCTGTCTTCTGGAACACATCACAGGTCCCAAAAGACTGAGGGACCATTCCCAAAGCAGAGCGCAACTCACGCATGCACAGTGGGAAATCGGCTGTAGAGCTAAAAGCAGCCTAGCTGGCTACCCAGTTAGTATGCAGGCACCGGAAACCCAAAGGCTAGTGAGAAGAACTAGCCTTGGTGAGAACAGCGCTGGATCCCTGGACATGCAAGGGTCCTTTTAACCACTTCCATACTGGGCCTATTCTGGCACTCCTCTCCTACATGTAAAAATCATAATTTATTTGCTCGAAAATGACTCAGAACCCCCAAACATTATATATATATGTTTTTGTAGCAGACACCCTAGGGAATAAAATGGCGGTCATTGCAACTTTTTATCTTGCAGGGTATTTGCGCAATAATTTTTCAAACGCTTTTTTTTTGGGAAATTCATTAATGAATTAAAAAACAACAAAACAGTAAAGTTAGCCCAATTTTTTTGTAAAATATGAAAGATGTTATGCCGAGTAAAGAGATACCCAACATGTCACACTTTAAAATTGCGCGAAACTTCGGTAAGTAAAAATCTCCATAGGCGACGCTTTGAAAATTTTTACAGGTTAGAGTTACAGAGGAGGTCTAGTGCTAGAATTGTTGCACGCACTCTAACTCTGTTTTGTAGCAGACACCCTAGGGAATAAAATGGCAGTCATTGCAACTTTTTATCTTGCACGCTATTTGCGCAATCATTTTTCAAACGCCTTTTTTTGGGAGAAGAAAAAAAAAACAGTAAAGTTAGCCCATTTTTTTGTATAATGTGAAAGATGTTACGCCAAGTAAATAGATGCCCAACATGTCACACTTTAAAATTGCGCACACTCTTGGAATGGCGCCAAACTTCGGTACTTAAAAATCTCCATAGGCGACGCTTGAATTTTTTTTACAGGTTACCAGTTTAAAGTTACAGAAGAGGTCTAGTGCTAGAATTGTTGCTCGCGCTCTAACGCACGTGGCAAAATGTCACATGTGTGGTTTGAACAGCGTTTACATATGTGAGGGGAACTTGCGTGTGTTCGCTTCTGAGCACGAGCCACCGGGGACAAGGGGGTTTTAAATTTTTTTTTTTTTTTTTTAGTCAACTTCATTTTTATTTATTTTTTATACTTTTTTTTTACATTTAAATTTTTTTGATCACTTTTATTCCTATTACAAGGAATGTAAACATCCTTGTAATAGGAATCTATCGTGACAGGTCCTCTTTATGGAGAGATGCAGGGTCAATAAGACCCCACATCTGTCCTCCAGGCTGGAAAGCATGAGCTCCAGAAAAAAAAAAAAATTCACCAATTTCATGCCGACAGCCACAATCGCAGCTTTGTTTACATCCAGGGCCCGGGCTTGACGTCATAACATCGCGTCCGGGCCTCCGGCGGTCAGAGATGACTGGAAATCTCTATGGTTGTCATCCGGTGCCGGTCGATTCTTTCTTCGGGTCCCCGATGGCACGGGAGAGCCCGGAGAAGCACCAGATGGCGGGGGGGGACACACACACACACACACACACACACACACACACACACACGTCCCCTCCTGTCGCCTGTAAGAACGATCAAGCAGTGAATCTGCCGCTATCATGGTTCTTGCTGTGTACAGAATCGCCGGCAGAAAATAATGATCTCTGAATGATGCCTGTAACTGCAGGCATCTTCAGATATCCCCGCTGAAAGTCCAGGACGTCATATGAAGTCCTTGGGCTGGAAGTGGTTTTAATCTAAGTCAGCAGCTACAGGATTTTGAACAACCACTTTAAAGCAAACCTGTTTTGTGCAGCTAGGCAAAGCAATTATTCTGCTTTGAAGATTGACCCCCTAATAGCACCTACTTACAACTTTTTTTGTCCTCCTGCTTCTTTAACCACTGAGAGAAATAGAAATACCAGTCATTTCTGTTATGGCACAGCAAGTGACTAACCCCATGTGAAAGCATTAGTGTTTGGTAATCAGCTCAGTCTTGTCACATGGAGGCAAGTAGATAGTCAGACCTGTGTAAGCTCCAGCTGCTAATCTAACTTAAAGCTCATGTCCAAGTTTACTTTCAATTTAACAAAACAGTTTTTTGACTATTTAAAGTGAAAGTAATTCTGGACATGAGCTTTGAGCTTACAAAGTGATGTTTTAGCTCTCAGTTAAACGGAGTAGCAGTAGAGTGCAGGCAGGTAAGCATATGATAGGGACTGGGGGTGGGCATAAAGTCAACTTATTGCAAACCAAAGGTTAACTTTAAAAGAGAACTTCAAGCATACATATAATAAATATTCATGTCTAATCCTCCCTCGATGCAGAAAAATAATGCTCATTTTCCAATGGGGTGGTGAGATGCAGAGTACGGCTTACCCTAATCCCGGATCCCACGGCAGTTGACAGTCTGTTCCTCCACTCTCTGGTGGGCAGGCACTCCCATACAAAGCAGAACCTGTGGTGGCAACAACAACATATTTTAGGTATGCCCACAATAAGGCTTGATAGCTACAATGGAGAGAGTACATTAAGTGAAGCTATTGAAAACAATGATTATTCAATAAACTGATCTTTCTTTAGCAAATCTGGTGCTGCCCAGGTTACATATCAGGGCAAACGTAGGTTGAAAAACACTATTCGGTCGGTATCACTCACATCTTGTACATCTTACATCTTTACTGTACAATTAAAGTAGCTGATATTTTCCAGAAATTTGTCCAAACTACATCAATAACTAGCTAAAAGAAACTATAACCGGCTTACTATTTTATATTTCCAAACTAATGTTTTTTTTATTATATTTCATAATTTGTATAAATTTTTTTAAATATTTATTATTCTCTATTAAAGCAGAACTAAAAACCTTCCTATTGTGTTCAGCCAAGGAAGCTGCCATCTTGGCCTCTGCTTGACCTGCAACTGCTATGGTGCTGCACATGTGATCAGTTAGGACATCAGCCATTTGATGATTTGACAGTTTAGCCGAGAGCACAACCAATGTCTTACAACGGTTAAATCGATGGGTTTTGTTCCGCTTTAATTTAGGGGTTTAATGTTAGGCTCAATAAGCATATTGCCAACATTAAAAGAGGATACAAGAATCAGTGTCTCACAGCACTATGATCTTGTACATAATAGGGACCTACGTGGGACCCCGTTTGTGGGTATAGACCATTTTGTTCAACACTGGAGGGGTAGTTCTAAAGTAAGAGTATTTTCTAGAATGGAGACCAGGTGAATATATATTCTCAAAAGTTATACTTCTCATGACCTCAACGTAGATTGGGATGTCAACTGGTTTTATGAATAATTACTAGCCATTGCGTTTTTCATATTTCTTTCTTTATATAGTTGCTTTTTTATTTATTTTTTATTTTGTAGTCCTGTTTCTCTAATTATTTATTTTTTAGTAATGTTAATGTGACAAGTCTCCAGCTATGTCCAGCTTCACTTCGTTTTAGTGCACATCTGTTTTTAGGTCTCCTGTTGTGGTTTATTCCAGGTATAGGGAAACTTGAAACACACAGACATCATGTCCGGTGTGTACTACGATAGTTTTGCCCCTCTCGAGTCCCACTATTTAAGTGAGGCTTGAATTGACTGTTAAGTCTAGATCGAGGATTGGATTTGAGCCACATGGTTATGCTAGTGAAAGCGAGGCTTGGCTGGATTTACTTGCTTAACCACTTAACGACCGCACCATAGCCGGCTTGACAGTGTGAGCGGAGAGGGGAGAGATCGGTTGCAGCAGCGCTGTGGGCTGGATCTGTAGTGCTCACAGCGCTGCTCTGTGCCCATTGCAGCCACATCCATCCATGCTCAGCCATCCTGTCATACTCATCCATCCACACTCAGCAATACTCATCCATCCATCCACATTTATGGCTCAACTATGCTCAGTCATCCCCATCCATTCCACATCAGTTCTCATCAATGCCACTACAGTACCTCACAAAAGTGTAATTGGTAGTCAAATTAGATTTGAGAAATGTATGCCCCTAGAACACCTGATGGTGCTCCCTGCATGTTGGGCTTCTGTATGTGGGCAGGCTGTGGAAAAGTCTCACACATGTGGTTTCACCATACTCAGGAGGAGTAGCAGAATGTATTTTGGGGTTTAATTTTTGCTATGTACATGCTATGTGTTAGAAATATTGTATAAATGGACAACTTTGTGTAAAAAAAAATAAAAAAAAAAAAAAAAAGCGTTTATTTTCTTTCCAAGTTTTCAAAAAAACCTGTAGAAAAAAAATGACATGTTCAAAAGACTCATTATGCCTCAGATTATACTGTGTTTTCTTTCCAAAATGGGGTCATTTTTGGGGCATTTCCATTGTCCTGGTGCTCCAGGGCCTTCAAAAGTGCAAGAGGTAGTCAGGAAATTAGATGTGCAATTTATGCTCCTAGAACGCCTGAAGGTGCTCCCTGCATGTTGGGCCTCTGTATGTGGCCACATTGTGTAAAAGTCTCACACATGTGGTATCGCCATACCCGGGAGTAATAGCAGAATGTGTTTTGGGGTGTAATTTGTGGTATGCATATGGTGTGTGCGAGAAATAACCTGCTAATATGACAATTTTGTGGGGAGAAAAAAAAAAAAAAAATCTTGATTGAAAAATTGTTGGGAAAAAATTACAACTTCAAAAAACTCACCATGCCTCTTACTAAATACCTTGGAATATCTACGTTCCAAAAAGGGGTAATTTGGTGGGTATTTGTGCTGTCCTGGCTTGTTAGGGTCTCAAGAAATGATAGGCCGTCAGTTCTTCAGGTGTGATACATTTTCAGAGATTGGCACCATAGCTTGTGGACTTTATAACTTCCACAAAAACCAATTTGGGTTATTTTTATCAAAGATATGTAGCAGTATAAATTTTGGCCAAAATTTATGGAGAAAAATTACTAATTTGCATTTTTTTTATAAAGAAACAAAAGTAAAAGGCATTTTTATTTTATTTTTACAGAAAATTACTGAATTTTCAGTCTTTTTTCTTCTATAGCGCAAAAAATAAAAAACCCAGCAGTGATTAACCACTTCTCTACTGGGCACTTAAACCCCCTTCCTGCCCAAGCCATTTTTTCAGCGCTGTCACACTTTGAATGACAATTGCGCGGTCGTGCGACACGGTACCCAAAAGGAAATGTTGTCTTTTTTTCCCACAAATAGAGCTTTCTTTTGGTGCTACTTGATCACCTCTGGGGTTTTAATTTTTTGCGCTATAAACAAAAGAAGAGCGACAAGTTTGAAAAAAAAAAAAAAAAAAAAAAAAAAAAAAAAAAAAAAACACTATTTTTTACTTTTTGCTAGAATAAATATATCCATTTTTTTTTTAAATTTTCCTCAGTTTAGGCCGATACGTATTCTTCTACATATTTTTGGTGAAAAAAAAATAATCGCAATAAGCGTATATTGATTGATTTGCGCAAAAGTTATATATTGTGATATTGAAATGAATAGTAGCGCTGTTGTAAATAAATACAAACAAAATCTAAAATCTATAGCACTACGTGAAAAATTAATACAACTAAGTGAATAAATGACATGAAATATTACAATCACAAAATATTGCTATAGTGACAGTGAAGAAAATAATTAATAAAGTCGAACAATTGTGTAAATATAAAAAAAATTAAAAATCCAAGTCCAAGTAGTTGAATAAATCCAAGTGATTGAATAAATCTTCCTCAAATAAACTTATACTGTAACTTCCACCACACCATTCGTGATTCCTTTCCCATAAGAAATAAACTCACCAAAAATATATGCCTTGCATTCTCATGCTCGGCAATACGACTTAGTGAACCCACCAGCGTTAATAGACTTGCTCCAACGGTGCTCATTCAATCATGAGTTCCACATGTAAAATGAAAAAGTGCTCCAATAGTGAAGTATGTAAAACCAATTTATTTCTTAAACAACGGCAAAAGTTATAGCGTCTAAAAAATAGGGGATAGATTTATAGTATATATTTTTTATTTTTTTTTACTAGTAATGGCGGCGATCAGCGATTTTTATTGTGACTGCGATATTGCGGCGGACACATCGGACACTTTTGACACATTTTTGGGACCACATTTATACAGCGATCTGTGCTATAAAAATGCATGGATTACTGTATAAACATGACTGGCAGGGAAGGGGTTAACACTAGGGGGCAAGGAAGGTGTTAAATGTGTTCCCTATTAGTGATTCTTACTGTGGGGGGAGGGGACTGACTGGGGGAGGAGACCGATCTGTGTCCCTATGTACAAGGGTCACACCATCGGTCTCCTCTCCCTGACAGGACGTGGATCTGTGTGTTAACACACACACACACACACACACACACACAGATCCACGGTCCTGCTCGGTTACTGGGCAATCGCGGGCATGCGCATCGGGTGCCCGCGGGCGCGTGCCCCTTAGTGGATTTTAAAGGCACGGTTGACAACTGGTTAAATACCATCAAATGAAAGCTCTATTTGTGTGAAAAAAATTACAACAATTTCATATGTTACAGTGTTGCATGACTGAGTAATTGTCATTCAAAATATGAGAGCCCCGAAAGCTAAAAATTGGTCTGGTTAGGAAGGGGGTTTAAGTGCCCAGTAGTCAAGTGGTTAAATAGCGATGACAGGAAGTGTTCTCCATGCCCCGGAAGAAGCCCACTCATGACGAAACCGGTTGAGCGGAAGAGCACACACCTGTCATTGCACTCTTGCATCTGCTGCCGATTGTTGTGTTTTGCTTTACCCCTTTGGGAATGTGCAAGTACAGTTTTTAGTCCAATAAACTCCTTTAAGAAGGAGTAACAGGTAGTCCCCGAGTTACGAACGGGCTAGGGACTGTAGGTTTGTTCTTAAGTCGAATATGTTCATAAGTCGGAACAGCATGCGCAGAACGGCAGAGATGTCGTTTTCTGATGTTCTGTCGAAAGTGCTCGCTGTTGAAAAGTGGCCGCGCATGCGCAGAACGGCAGACGTCACGCCGCCTCCCGTTTATAAATAGGAGTCGTTCGCAACTCAGGGACTGCCTGTACGCTATTGGAGCTCTTTCGTTTTTTTTTGATTCACGGATAAAATGTCCGGATAACCAGAGTCCAAATCGAATCACATATGAAATATGCACCATCACTGCTGTTTTCCTTGGACCTTGCAAAAGGTGGATGAACTAAGGCCGATTTAACCTTCCGTAATTAGAGGGTCCTGGTGTTTCGGTAAGAGCACATCTTAACCTGTGTGTCGGTGGCTCTCTTAAGGTGGAGGGTTTCTTTTTCCAAGTTCCCGTTTCTTGCACTTCATGGGAGGAGTTTGTTTGTTCCATAGCCATTGGACTTTGTGATCTTAGCCTGTTGTGCATTTGGACTTTATTGAAACCCCTTTTTCTACACTTTTTGTACATTTAATTTTCAGCGCAACTTACTTTCTTTATATACTGTTTTTTGTGTTATATCTCACAATAACTGTTACTGCTTTACACTTTAAACACAAGCGCAATATTAATTTATAGTTTTTTTTTTTAATTCTGCTTTAATAACTACCTAAAGTGGAACTTTAGACAGAAATTAAAGCAGAGTTCAGCCCCCCCAGCAAAAAATTTAAAGTCAGCAGCTACACATACTGTAGCTGCTGACTTAAGATTAGGACACTTACCTGTCCTGGAATACAGTGACGTCGGCACCCCAGTCAATGTTTCCATCGGCTCTCATGTGCTGCCACCGCCGTTTGTGAGGGAAACCGGCGGTGAAGCCTTTCAGCTTCACCGCCGGCTCCCTACTGCACATGCACGAAGCGCACTGCGCTGAGTGGGGAAAGGAGGAGGGGGGGCCGAACTTCCGGGTGATCTTGCCACGGTGATATCTTTTGGAAGTGGGAGCGGGTACCTCTCAAAAACAGGTATCCGATCCCTCACGAAAGGTGCTAAATGTGGCACTGAGGGGTGGGGGGGGGGGGGTGCAGATGAGCATAGCTTCCACTTTTGGGTGGAACTCTGTTTAAGTCCTGCTAGATCACTTCAGGCCGGGCCCCTTTTGCAGGTATAGCTATGTAAAACATATTAAAATAAGGGTTTATACTGTTTAAAATCCAGTATTACACGGTGTCACACTGCTCTGCACATGCTCAGTTGCTCTCCATTCTAAGGCACCAACAAATTTGTAGAGGACAATCAGCTGACAACCTTAAAGTGGACTCAATCCCTCCTATCGTTTAGGAAGCTGCTTCTGTTTGATCCACAACTGATATGGTAATGCACATGTGATCAGTTATGACACCAGCCATTTGATGTTTTGAAAGTTTGGTTGAGGACAAAAGCAAAATGTGAGTTAGCAATCCCAGCATTCCAGGAATGTAACTTTTTTTTTTAAACTGTTAAACTGATGGGTTTAGTTTCACTTTATGATTTACTGCTGTTCAGGGGCTCTGGGCTTCAGCAAAAATGGCAGCCTTCAGCATAAAGAAATAGGAGCAATACTGGAGGCAATTAACAGCACATACTTATTTTGGTAGCATAATTATTCATGTGGAATGTATATGTTCCTTGCTAAAGAACATGATTTTTTTATCAAGCGGTTATGGGTAAACTTCCGCTTTAAGGGAAACAAACTACGAGGTACCATTCACATCTTTGCATTTCAATGCGTGTGTTGTAGACCAAAACAATGCATGTGTCACAAGAAGCAGGAACGCAAGTTCTTTTGCGATTAGGCACATCAGGTGAAACACGTCAGAGGTAACCCTGGAGGTGGAATCATTTGCCGAAGCTTGACAGCAGATTAACGTTTTGCCTGTGAAGACATCATTCGTGTGTGGCTTTTACATTGGATTATACCGAGTAATAAAAAGCATCGTTATTCAAAAGGACTGTTCAGACCTGCGTGGTGCAGTGCGGTTTGCAAAATGAGGCCCGTCTGGTTTTTCTTACATTTTCATGTGTTGCGAGTCCCACAGAAAATTTTGTTCTTTTACACAAGCGGTCCAATCATATCCACCTATCAGTTTTTCTGATTTGATTGTAAGCTCTATTAGTCTACAGGCAGGCGGATGTAAATGGATGTGCATCAATTTACATCAAGTAACCTCAGTGTGCATCGAGATCCAGGAAAAAGAAAAAAAAAAGTTTCAATGCCTTTTGCATGCTTTGGACCTAAAATGTGACAGGTCAGAGCCAACAGTATGTAAAAGGACATAGGTCAATTTATACCCACCTGCCCATAGACCTAACATAGGTCTGTTTGCCTCCTGGCACAAGCTGGAGGAAATAATAAAAAAAAAAAAACCAGCCAGGTACAATCTGCTGCTTGAACACATCTGACTCAATATCAGGACTCCATAATGTGAATTCACATTGACAACACTGTTAATGTGAATCACAGTAACGGAGCTCTATAAATATCCTATGATTAGGCTCTAAGAAGTGAATCACGTTAAGCCGGTGACTTGTCGTTCTGGTTCCCCTATCTGTATGGTTCCAAGCTCAACTGTGCAGGCACAGCCGAACAGCTGTTGAAGCTCGGAGATTTCCGTCGGCTTAGCTTGCGCCTGCGCAGTAAAGAGGGAACCAGAGCGATAGGAGGAACCATAGTCTCGGCAACTGTGGACGCGCTGGCCCCCGATGCTTCATTACACACAGCGCTTTCCTCTTCATACAGCAAGGGGCAGCTCAGATGTCATATTGTGCAGTGCGATTTGTTTGTTTATACACGACACTCTATACAGCCCCTTGCTGGATAGAGCGTCGTGGATAAACAAACAAATCGCACTGCTCATTATCACATCTGAGCCGCCCCTTGCTGTATGAAGAGGAAAGCGGCGTGTGTAATGAAGCATCGGGAGCGAGCGCGTCCTATCGATATGCTCCCCCCCCCCTTGACTGCGCAGGCGCTGCCGAACAGCTGTTTAAGCTCGGAGATTTCCGTCGCCTCGGATTGCGCCTGCACAGTCAAGCTTGGAACCATACCGTTAGGCGGAACAAGCTTGGCAGGTCACCGGCCATAGATGGTTCAGCAGGGACCGGCTG